>MVAJ01000019.1:0-252361 GCA_014825545.1 Cystofilobasidium capitatum
AAAGAAAAAAAAAAAAAAGAAAAAAAAAAAAAAAAAAAAAAAAAAAAAAGAAAAAAAAAAAAAAGAGAAAAAAAAAAAAAAAAAAACACAAAAAAAAAAAAACAAAAAAAAAAAAAAAAAAAAAAAAAAAAAAAAAAAAAAAAAAAAAAAAAAAAACACGGTCGGACGTCAGTCTCGCTCGCTCAAAAAAAAAACCAGAAGCGGGAGCGAGGGGGGGACGAAACTTCGAATGTCAGCTCTGACAGCGGGGTCCGTCTGCTTTCTCGCTCCTTGGAAGTCATACCACTACGCCCACCGCTCTCAAGTCAGCACTCTCCCCCCCCAAAAAAAAAGCCGCGTTGATAGAGGAAAAGGAAAGGGAGGGGGAGAAGACGCACAAGGAGACAGTACTGCCTACAAATCCACGAGTTCCTCACCCGCATCTCATCATCGCCCTTTCTCCAACCGCAGAGGGCAACGTGCTCATACACCTTCACCTCCTCCATTCTCAAGTCCTTTTCCAACAAGGTCTTGATGTCTGCTACCCGTCCTTCCTGGAGGCTGTCAGTCCACCACTTGGAAGGAAGAGGGGGAGGGAAGAGGGGGAAAGGGACGTACGACCCGTCCGAGTGTACTCCCCCCCGTAGGCTTCCCTGTACTCCCTGTCCCGCTGGATGACGATCCGATGGCGCTCGTTGTCCGGGTCTGTCGTCCTCAAAGGACCCTATACAATCGCACAATATTCGAACGTCAGCCAAGGCGGGGCAGGGGGGGGGGTGAAGGAGAAAGGCAACACGTACAGCCCCTTCGACAGAAAAGAACACCCCTCCAGGTTTCAAACACCTCGCCACCCCCCGCAAAACCTCCTCCAGATTCGGCAACCACGCTACCACCTTTTATACCCTCGTTACCAGCAGCCCAAGGGTCAGTCGCGCGAGCGGGCGAAGGTGAGAGGGTTGGGGGGGGGGGTATAGAGGGGACAGACATGTCGAGCGTGAACAACGTCAAAGGTCTCGTCCCCGTACGGCAGACCGCTGGTGACTGGACCCCCCACCAAAAGACACAATTGGACCAAGACTCAATCACGAGGATTAGGGGTTGAAGCAAAGCAGCGAAAGAAGAAAACAAATGAGGGAAAAGCTCACTGTCGTAGACTTCTACTTCCCGTCACAAAGTAGAAAGCCGATCAGTCAACCCCTCCCTCGAGAGAAACCCAATGAAAGCAAGGAGAAGAGACGCACCAAACGAACAGTTTGCCGGCGCATAGTCCAGTTCGGTAGGGACGAGATCACACCCCACCACAACAGCGTTTGGAAACCTCTCCCCAATCTCGCAGACCATCACTCCCTTCAACCCACAGCCTTTCCAACCCACCCACCCAACCAGCATCTTTTCGTTGTCAGCAAGACTCCTCTATATCAAAGGCCAGGGAGAGAGGACGTACCGAGATCCAAAAAACTCCTGCCCTCCTTCCCACCCAAAACACCCTCCAACGTCCCCCATTCAGCAGGGAGCCAAACGACCTCCCCCACGCTCGTCAAGATCCCTTGGTGGAAAAGGTTTTCGAAGGCTGTTGTGGTGGATGAATCTAGTGCGAGTGTGTAGAGGGCGTTGTGGGCCTGGAAACGACGACTTCGAATGATTGGTGGTCCAAGGGTTTCGTGCAGTCGGGGGGAGACAGGCAAGAACAGACAGTGCCAAAGGCGTCAGGAACCGTGCGGTGCAGCTAGACGGGATTCTCACCGGCTGTAGTGACTTACCCTCTAAATCGGAAACCCCATCAATAGACCAGCCGCACGTTTAGAGAGCGTCAGCTTTTGAGCGTAAGCAGAGGAGCTCAGGAAGGAGAATGAGAGGGAGCAGAGGCGCAGAAGCAGAAGCAGACAGTAAAGGGAGAGTGAGAGGGCCGGGAACGCACCCCACGAACTTGAAGAAGGCCTGTCTCTGGTCGTCTGTGAGGGTGATGGTGCTCTCTGCGTCGTCGGTTGCGAGGGTAACCCTGTCGTCTTCCTCTGCTGTTGAGGCTGGGAAGGGCTGCATCGTGTGGAGATGGGTGGGAGGAGGAAGGGCTCGAGCGTGTAAACTCCGACATGGGCTGCAGGAGACTCGCATGGGCTGAACTCCTACTGCACCCGACCAACCTTAGTACCTGATCCTGCAGCTGCTCGCACCGTGCTGTCTGCACACTCGGTCCCTCTCTGGCAAGATCGAGGTTCGTTTGGGGTTGAGGAAGACTGGAAGGGTGCTCGGTACTCGAGTTGTCCGTGCACTACTCCGACGCGCTGCCAAAGTTGTCCGAGAAGATCCCTCTGTAACACGCCGACTCGAGCAGATGTCCTGCTTGCGATCTATCTCATTCCCCATCTGACTCTTGCCTCTGTTGCAACAGGGTTGATGGTCTCGGATGTGGACCATGTCTGGTCGGCAGGACTCTTGCGCTGAAAGTTGACGCGCAGGTGTCCCGTCCGTCCGTCCGTCCATCCCGCAACCTTTACTGTCCTCGACCTCGTCTCTCTCCTCTCTACGTAGGCGGCCTCTACTCGTTCTCGTCCCTTCAGCCACAGGAGGCAAGTCAGGACTCCCCATCGAGCATCCGGGAGTTTTTGCCCTTCGCCTCCCTTCCACCCCCCGTCCGGGGCGTGCCGAACAACCTCCCCCCCTCTCTCCTCCTTCGACCAGACGCCAACCCATCCGTCCTCGTCCCGGGATGTCGTTCAACTTCAACTGGGCCGACGCCTTCTCCCCTTCGTTCTGCGACAGCGCAAAGGGTGTGCTCGAAACCGCGCTCAACAAGGGCAACACGCCCGACCTCATCGAGGGCCGGATCGAGGTTAGGGAGCTTGACATGGGGAAGATTGTACGTTCACCCCTCTTCCTCCTTATCATCTCCCCTCCTCTCTCTCTAGTCGTTTCCCAGAGGTCGATAGAGAGGAGAGGTTGCGGACTCTCAGAGGGATGAGGGGGAGCCTTTGGCTGACAAGTTCACCTCCTCGCGTGACGACCTCCTCCCAAAGCCGCCAACACTGGCCCTGCTCGAGATTGGCGATCTCCAGACAGATCGCTTCAAGGGCATCTTCCGACTAGGCTACGAAGGAGACGCACGACTCGTTCTCGGTGCTCGTGTCCAGGTCCGTTCTCTCACCCTCTTTCAGCTTGTTCCGTTCGCCAGAGGTAGCATGCGTGGTAGCTCACACGACCCCTCTCTCCCTCTGCTCAGGCCAATCCTCTCAAGTCGACCCCCTCTCCTCTCCCGGGATCAACCGCGCCCCTAGCAGCCCACCGACCCCTCCTCGTCCCCATGGCCCTAACTCTCTCCGACCTCCGCCTCCGCGCCATTGTCGTCCTCATCGTCTCGAAACACAACGGCATCACGCTCGTCTTCAAAAACGACCCGGTCGAAAGCCTAAACGTCTCTTCCACGTTCGACTCGATCTCGGTCCTCAAGGGGTTTATCCAGAAGGAGATTGAAGGGCAGTTGAGAGAGATGTTTAGGGAGGACCTACCGGGAATTATCCATACGCTCAGCCAGAGGTGGTTCTCGAGCGAAGCGTCCGTAGAGGTCGAACGGCCGATACCAGCCACGCCTGTGGACAACGTCCACCCCGGCGCTTATTCTTCGGCGTCTTACGTTTCGCCTCTATCTCCACCCTTGCTCGACCACCCGACGTCAGGCACCGGGCTAGACCACGAACCCAGTCTAACCTCACGCACCACCCCTCGAGCCGTTCGTCATCCACCACCATCCTCCTGCTCCCTCTCCTCCTCACCTCCAAGATCATCCTTCCCCGATTTGGAGGAGTTTGACCCTACCTACGGTCTCCGCTCCGACGCCCTGCCCACAAGCACAGTCGTGAGCGGGGCCAAACTCGGTCGGATCTGGGAGCGCAACCGCGGGTTTGGTGAGATCTTCGAGGACGACTTCCCGGACCCTGGGGATGGGGACGAGATGAGTCTTGCTCACGGCCGGAGTAGAGAAGTAGAGGAGGTGGAGGAGGATGCAGGGGAGAGCGTGTTTGACGAAGGGAGGGATTACTTTAGCCTAGGAGGAGGCAGACGCAACTTCTCGTCAGCCTCGGATTTCGGCGGGATCGGATTAGGTGGCGGCAGCAGCGGTCAACGGAGTCGAGGAGGGTCGTTTGCTGGTGCTGGTGGGGTTGCTGCCTCGGTCGCTTCTACCCCGAGGACGATTCACGCCGTAGGAGGAGGGACGGTCGTCATGCCGTTCAGCATGCCTACAACCCCTCGAACAACGCAGCAACACCACGTCCACTCGTCCTCGATCCACCGTGGACGGTCCCCCGCTCCTTCTCTCGGTGGTCCACCACCGATGACCTCCCGACGACCACCCTCGAGGGCCCACTCGTACGACTTCGGAACGTCAATCGGATCACCTCCTCCTCCTAACCGCTATCGGACACCACCTCTCTCACATTCCATCTCGACCACGCCATCCCGCTCCAGCGCGTCCATCGCCACGCCTTCGTCTTCTTTTGGACCTCTCCCTGCTGGAGGACTCGGAGCGTCGTCGTCGTCCTCCTACCTCTCAACCTCGCCACACAACCAACGAAACCTCTCCATTTCCCAAGGATTGCCAGAAACGATCTCCCACCTCACCCAACTCTCACTCTCTAACCACACTCTCTCGCAGTACACCCGTGAGCACGCTCACGTGGCTATGAGGAGCCACCCTCCGAGCGCGTTTGCGTTGGCTTCTGGTGGGGGAGGGGGAGGGAGCGTACCTGGGACTCCTGGGGCAGGAGGGGGGAGGAAGGCGTTGAGGAAGAGGATGCATAGGCTTAATTCTACTGCTGCTTGATCCCCCTCCCCGACCCACACACCTTCATCCGCGAAGGTCGCAAACGGACATCCGTCTTTTCTACGTGTCGATTTCTTGACCGTGCCTCTCTCCCGCTTTCACATGTCTCTCGCTCTCTGGCGTCCCGTGGTCTTTCCGTTCTCTCTTTCTCGCCCCTCTCCCACTCCCCTTTCTTCCCCTCCCTCCTCCTCATCCTCCTTCCAGCCACCCCTGAACACTGTTCTTCTCCCTTTGCTTTTGTCTTCTAACGACACTCACGAAACCCTTGCTCTTCTTGTTGAATGCCCCTCTGCCCCTCTCCCCACTGTCCAGTTCAACCCGCGAAGGCGTGAGAACGAAAATGAGAAGCTCAACATGTACAACCCTCTCCTTGCAAGCAAGCAAGTACAACGCCAACTGTTTCGAGCCTACTTGACCGACTGCGACTCCTGCTTCGACTTCAGCGCGTGGGCCAGGTCCTCGGAGGAGGTCGAGGGCGTCTTGCCCTCCCTGTTGTCAACCCAACCCGCCACCAAGCAGAGCAGAGAGAGAGAAAAGGGTGGGTCAGCTTGAGATAGTGAAAGGTGAGAGGGTGGAGGAGGGGGGACGGACCCTTCGATGTAAGGGTTTCGGAAGTAGAGGAAGGCCTGGTCAAGAGAAGGAGGACGACGGGTTAGCTTCATGCTCGAGAGCTTCCTTCCCATCGAGATCAGCAGCACAAGACGTGCATTCTGAAGGGACAGGAAAGAGAGGGCGAGGAAAGGGACGAACGAGCGTAACAGCAGCAGCGACCGACACCCCAATCCTCATTCGACCAGTGTTGGACTGGTCCCCGCCAACGTCGGTGGGGGAGTCCGACTTGGGTGAGCTGGTCGCCATCAGACGTCGGCCAGTGAGAGTTGGGGGGAGAGGGCGGAAAGAGGCCGGGCGCGCGGAGAGGATGGATGAGCGGGCGAAGAGGGAAGACATGATTTGTTGTAGAGGGCAAGAGAAGGACGGTTGAGGAGGAGGAAGGAGATGGTCGAGCTGGGCAAATGAGAGCAGCGTCATAGATTGGGTACACACGGTTCGCCTCCACTCTCACAGCGCAACTTCAGGTACAGAAGCCCTTTCGATACAGAGAGCGACAGAGATAGCACAGCAGTTTAGTATTACGCGCAAGCAGGGTGCTGCCTCGCTTCCTCGATGTCATCGGGGGACAAGGGATGCAGGGCCTCCGCGCGGGCGACAATCAAGAGCTTACATCCTCCCCGTTCTGTTGGAAAGCAGTCAGTCCTTTGATAGTCCTGGACCTCGGTCGCTGCAACTTCTGGGGGGCCTCGTATGAGGCGAGAACCAACGTTGCGGAGGGAAAAGTTGGAGGGGTCGAGTTGAGAAGAGCGCAGGACGCGTGGGACCAAAGAGCGACCTGACCGAACAAATGCCTTATCCTTCTGTAGCCAGCCGACAGAAAACCTGGTCAGCGACTTGCGCAACTTGACATCGGTCGGACAAGACTGAGTTTTTCGGCGATCCGAAGAGAAGGTCGACGTGTTGGGCGGCTCGTCCAGCTGGCGCCAGGGACCGCCCCCTCTTGCCTTCCGATGCGGCCCCCTTGACGCGTCCTACAGATTCTGGGTCAGTTTCTACGATCACTTTAGTCGGTGTGGCATGGTCAGCCTGGCAAAAGGAGAAGGAGCAGAGCACGGAGGAAGTCGAGGTCCGTGGCGAAACGTACGAAGTCCGACGCTTCCCCTTCCTCCCCCCAACACCATTGCTCGAATCTTTCGGAGCACAAGCAAATGTCGTCCATCGAGATTCCGTCCGACTGGCTCGCCCCAAGCGAGTCGGATTCAGCAGCACCAGCAGCCTCGTCGTCGTCCCCAACCTCCTCCGCTCGACCTGCCTCGTCGCCGCTCCTGCTCGAGTTTGACCCTCTCGAGGAGGCCTCTCGACCACCTACCGTCCCGTCGCCCGCTCCATCCCTGGCCAAGGCCGAGCTCTCTTCCGTTCAGGCCACCGGAGAACACGTCCAGGCAAAGACGGACGCCGAGGAAGGCTTGCAAGAGCAGGAGGACCAGCCGCAACACGACCCATCGCCTCCACCCCCTCCCGTGCCTCCCAAAGCCGAACCGTCCTCGGCTCACCTCCAGCAGGCCTCGAGGTCATCCTCGGTCAGCTCGATCGCTTCCGTCACAGGCACTGGGACCCCCTCGAAACCGCAACACTCGAGCCTCATCACTGCTATCGCAGGGACGTTCAAGCGTCGTCAGGTCGACTCCGCAGCCGCCTCCTCTTCCTCCTCAGCTCCTGCCCCTCCACCCAAAGCAGACCTCAACGAAAAAAACTCGACGGGCATCCCGTCACCCAGGCCAGAGCGTCAGTCTTCGACGAGTAGCAGTCTGAAGAACGGCCAGCAGGTCCAGTTTGACTTTCCGCGGTTTCTCGAGCAGCTCAAGTCGAGGCCTGCGGAACCTGTGGCCAAGTACCTCAAGTCGTGCGTTCTCCCTGCCCTGCTCTTTCTCGAGACGCAACCTCGCTGACCTTCAACCTGCGCGTCTTTTGTGTGGGATCTTGTGGTTGTATAGGTTTTTGACCAACTTTGCCAAGCGGACGTTTACGATGAACGAGTCGATCAAGCTCGTGCACGATTTTCTCGACTTTATCGCCCTAAGGATGGGCGAGGTCGAGCCGTGGAAGTCGATGGCCGAGGCCGAGCTTGACATGGCGCTGGAGGGGATGGAGAAGCTGGTCATGAACGTGAGCTCCTTCACTTTGGTTGTCCTAACAAAAACGAGCTCTTGGATCGTGTGCTGACTTCGTGTCCCATTCTTTCTAGCGAGTCTATCCTTTGTGAGCGCTCCTTTTGACTGAGGGGGAGAGGGGGCAGTTGGAACTCATCGCTGACAGAACTACACCCTTTGCTCACCACTTTTCTCAGTACCTTCACGCCCCAGATCGACCGGTCCAAACACCCGATCACGACGGACGACCTCGAGCGCGACAACGTGTTTGCCCAGCGGGCACGACTCTTTGGCTGGATCGAGGGCAAGCATCTGGACGTGGACGACGGGGCTGAGGCGGAGGAGAAAGGGGACAAGGACGAGGGGCTGGCCATCAAAGGCTACCTCAAGTTCGCCGGTCAAGGTCAGGACTGCTGCCACTCGTCGCACATTCCGTTCGCCCGACTGGAACCTCGCACTGACTTGCGGTCCTCTGGTGCTTGAGTTTCATTTTATAGAGCTGCTCAAGGTGAACCACTACAAGGCACCGAGGGACAAGTTGATCTGCATCTTGAACTGCTGCAAGGTCATCTTTGGTCCGTCCCCCGCTCCGAGTTTCTCTCCCGCAGGACTGCACCGACTTGACAGGACATGTTTCTTTGCGTTTCAGGTTTGATGCGACACATGTCGGAGGGCAGCGCGGCTCAGGGGGCAGACAACTTCATCCCGCTCTTAATCTACGTTGTACTCAAGAGCAACCCTCCGCACCTGATATCGAACATCGAGTGAGTCTTCCCTCTTTCGGCAAACGCTCAAGGAGAGAACACTGACGGAACAGCCTTTTCGCCGCTCAGGTACATCAACCGGTTCAGGAGTGCTTCCAAGCTTCAAGCGGAGGCGGGCTACTACCTCTCCTCTCTGGTGCGTGTCCACCTACCGCACCTTCTCACATTCGCTGAACTGATAAAAATTCCGGGCGCTTTCGTAGACTGGAACGACCACCTTCATCGAAGGCCTGGACTTCACGAGCTTGTCTAACATCTCGAAGGAAGAGTTTGAAGCCAACGTCGAGTCGGCCGTCGCCCATCTTCCTCCCCTATCGCCGATTGAACCCTCTTCAATCCCCTCCAAGCCCAATCCCCACTCGTCCGCCGCCGTCTCCGCTGCCTCTGCACCCTTCTCAACCACGCTCGAAGGCGAGGAGCCTGCGTCGCAGATCACGTCCGGCTCGTCAACGTTTGCGCTCGACACCAAACGCTTCTTTGCGGACAACGTCTCCAAGATCGGCAAGATCTTCGCCGACGTTGTGGATGGGACTGATGCCGAGCGCGTGGCCATGGCTGAGGACCGTCGAAGAGAGTCTGCGGCGGAGAGCGGCACCTCGAACGAAAGCCCGCCGTATCAACCTCGGATCAGAAGTCCTCGACCTCGCAACCTCAACGTCGGATCGTCCCACCCGCCCAGTGGTCCTTCTCATCCGACGCCTCCACCACCGGGTCCGAGTCTGTGGGACACGATCTCCTCTGATTTGCTGAGCGTTCTCCCGTCGGCCAGATCGACACCTCCCGCGCCGTCGCAACCTCACGCCCCAAGCCAAGACTACTACGCTCAGCAACAAGCAGCCTACCCGTCCGGTCGCCAACCACCGCTGGTTCCTCAGCCGAATCCGAACCCGTTCGAACCGTACAGCAACGAGTACCCGGACGACGAGAACATTGACTTTAAGAGATTGCAGTTGGAGTTGGACGCCAGGGACGCTCAGGCTAGGGAAACGAACCTCTCGACTTTGTCGCAGATGTGTACGTCCCCTATCCAGCTCACTGCGCGTCCGTCATCACGTTGGGAGTAAAGAAGCTGATTTTGGTATCGCTTTCCCCTTGCTTCCAGTCCCCGGCATGGACCCGGAACTCATTGCCATGGTGTTGGATGCGAAGCAGGGTGACCTCGCGCAGGCGACAGAGAGCCTCCTCGACATGGGAGTTTAGCAGATTGGACGAATGAAACCCCTCGACGCGATCGTGCTACTCTTTCAGTGAGCGAGTGCGCAAAGACGACAGGTTTTGGGGTGGTTTGAGCTTGTGCACTCGACGAGATATGTCAGGGTTTGGGGGAAGGTCCGGGCGCGAGGAAGAACGACCATCTCGAAGCTTTCGAACCCTCCCACCACACTCCTGTCTAAGCGCATGGTGACACGATAGCTTTCTGCGGACCACTCGAGACAATACGCACCCCCGAGGACTTCAGGAACGATGGCGGACGAACACGTCGCAGCGGTCGAGGTCGTCCACCCCCTCTCTGCGAGCTCGCGGCCCACGCCCAAGTCTCGAAGGACCGTCCTCGGCATCCCTAGGACAGACAGCAGCTCGAGTCCATCAGGTACGTCTCTCGCGCTCCTAGCGTTCTTTAGCGCGAGGTTTCTCACTGACAAAGGCTGGCCTTCGAATGGATCTCAGGGAGACCAGTCACATACTTTGACCTCCAGGCAACGTCTCTCGACCCCGCTGCATCTGCTCGAACACCCCGTCCTCCGGGCCTACCCTCGCGACACAGCAGTAGAGAGTATCCCTCGCTGTCCCCCTCCTCGTCCGTGTCTGGCCTTCCCGCGACGGGCTTGTCTGGAGAGACGGTCAAGCTTGGCAGCGAGTCGATTACCGCCGCCCCTTCGCCTGCGCTTTCGCCCTTCTTCAGCCCTGGTTCGACGTTGTCCGGCTTTTCGTTTCCCTTCAGCACGCCGCGGAAAGACCCCTCGACCCTGTCCCCGTCTTCAAGAGCTGAAGGATCTCGGACGCCAAAGTCGTTTGCTACGTCGACGACCTCTCCCAGTCGGTCGACCCGCCCTCAAGAGCCTGACAACTCCGATGCTCCACTGCCGTCCCTCTCGCCCTACTCGCATCGACTTTCTCTCATCCTGACAAAGGAAGAGGAAGCGGCGCTCGAAGCGAGGTACGACTTGATGGACGAGGCGGAGCTCAAGGAGGTCGTTGGGCGATGGGAGGCTCAGCAGGCTCTGACAGGGGGGAAGGACGACGAGGGGCAAGGCACAGAACCCCTCTTCCCCAAAGAGACGGGAGTGCTGAAGGATCATCCGCTCAGGGTGCTCGGGAGAGCAGCGCGGAAGCTTCAGAGGGTCGAGAGAGAGTCGGGTCAGCGATCACGCGCGTCAATACCTCAGGTCGTGCCATCAACTGTAGGAGAGAGCGCCGTCAGTTCCCTCCCCTCCATCGTGGCCTTGTTGATCTCATTCCTGACCTATGACCTATCTATCTCTTAACAGCTTCAAACGGACCTGCAGGAAGCCCTATCAACTTCACTCGAGACATCCTCGCTCCGCTTGCCGCAGTCGGACGCCCACTCCATCTCTTCCTTCTCACGGACCTTCTCCTCCCCATCACCATCACGCACCGTCGACTCCAACAAACGGCGGAATAAAAATCGCAATGGATCCATCTCGACACTGGCTTCCTTCAACTCGGCCGCATCGGGAGCATCCGCAAACTCAACTCCGGCGAGCACCGCCCTCAGCGGCTCGCCAAAGCGCGCACTCGACAGCTCTTCAAGTAGGCGGTCCGACAAAGGATCGTCAAGTCGCAGAAGCTCGCCCGAACGAAGTAAGAGCGGGAGCTGGATGGGCATGTGGGGTTGGCGGGGCGGACCGCAGAGCAGGTTCCTCCCTGGTCGGACGACACCAGACGCTGTTGCGAGCGATGGTTCTCACTCAGTACCCCCACAAGCCTTCGACACCCCAGGCGCTCCAAACCGGCCTGTCACCGATGACAGCGCCTTCGCGGACGCCACACTCAACTACCCTCCCTATCCAACACCTCTCCACTTCCGCGCCATCTTCCTCTCAACCCGACTCCTCTCAGCCAATGCTGTCTCGCTCTTCTCTGGAGCTACCAACGCAGGCCCTCTTATCTCGAGGCTAGCCTTCGGGCTTGTCTCGTCGTCCCGCGAGCGCAACATCTCCATTCCGGAGACGCGTCGGTTAGCCCCAGTCGTTCCCAAAGCCGTTCTCGACCGCAGGAAGAGTCAGAGCATCGTTCTCGCCAAAGGCGACACGCCAACGACGGCAGCTCCCGTCAGCAGGTTCTCCAAGGGCGTCGTTGAACAACCCCTCCTGGCCGCGACGTCAGCCCTCAGCCGAGCTCTCAATTCGGCCACCGGTTCAAAGTCGTCCTCCTCCAGCAAGCGCAGCAAGCCGTCCCGATCCTCCACGCAGAGACCCTCGGTCGATGTCGCCTCTTCTTCAATGATGGCTGGTGGGCCCTCTTCAACATCGGCATCGGCACCGGTACCGTCGGTCGAACTGGAGTCGATCGAACCTCAGGAGTCTCGACCACCGACCTTGGTACCGGACAGAAGCAACCTTCGTCGCCTCTTCTCGTCGGGCCGATCAACTCAAAAGAAGTCCAAGCGGGCGTCGCGCTTCGAGAGCAAGCTCGAACCTTTGACGGATCGGTACGGGTTCATCTACGACACTCGCAATCTGACCTTGCTCCGAGAAGCGAGTGATGCAGGGGCGCCCGCTCCGGCCGTCTTTGCTGGTTTGCCTCGCGTCGAACCGGAAGAGGGTGACGATGAGGAAGATGATTGGGTGGAGAACAACATCCTTCTTTCGCCTCCTCGTCAAAAGTCGCCTCTGTCGAGCGATTCTATCGGAACAAAACCGTCGTCTGTCGATATGCTTCCTTCCCCGTCTTCTGCATCCGGCGTTTCCTTGACCTTTGCCGACCATCTCGAAGGAGCGATCACCGGCGCTGCGCCGCCATCCAGCAAGAACGGCCGACATCGCTCGTCAACCGTCCTCTCACTCAACCCTTCTCCCGTTCGAGCGGTCGCTGCGCCTCAACAGGTTCACGTTTCGGCAGACGTCACTCCAACAGACATCGACGAAGAAGAGCGGCCGAGTCATCGTCAGGCTTTTGGTCTGACAGGTCGAAAGGTTGGTCCTCCCCGTGCTCAAGCATCTGATGGTCGCTCGACTGACGTCCATTCTGCTCTTTCGTCCTGCCAGACCATCCAACTTCTTCTCACCCAGCTGTCCGAGATCCACGAGCGACAGCAGACGGCCCAGAAGACAGCTTGGGACGCCTTCCTTAAGCGGCGATCTTCAAAGCGCAGCGAGTCGTCCTCGGAAGGGTTCATCGGTTTCGCAGCGATGGCCACGAGCGGCAAGACGGGCAAGGACGACCACAAAGAGTTCGTCAAACTCGTCCGGGGAGGAATCCCTATCATCTACCGCAGCAAGGTCTGGGTGGAGTGCTCGGGCGCACATGACTTGATGGCTCCAGGCGAGTATGCAGAGTTGCTCGAGCAGGCGGAGAAGGAGGGGATCGCATCGACGACGATGGCCGAGATCGAAAAGGACGTTGTTCGGACACTTGTTCGTCCCCTTTCTTGACCTTCTGAACTTTCTGTCGAGTGAGTGAGAGCTGACTTCTAGGCTGGGGCAGCCGCTGAACGTCTTTTTCGGAGGCGATGGCCCGGGCGTTCCAAAACTTCGACGTCTCCTGATGGCGTACGCATGGTGAGTATCTGCCGTCTTTCTAGGAGGCTCGTCGTATTGACCTTCATCGCACTTCCGGCAGGCGCAACCTCGATCTCGGATACTGTCAAGGGTTGAACGTTCGTCTTACATTGCACGCCTTTACTGCTTGCTCGCTGGCTGACATTAATCTGATTGGGTAGATGCTCGCCGCGACCCTGCTACTCACCCATGAACGGGAAGAGGAAGCGTACGTACCTCTCGGTCTCTGAGCTCTGCTCAAGGTCTGCCATCTGAACACCCTTTTTCCTCCCCTTCCAGCTTTTGGGTCTTCACCTGCATCGTCGAGCGTCTCATGCCACCGGACTACTACACTCCTTCTCTCCTCTGTGCGTGACAACCGATCGCCGTCTCAACACTGAATGCCCTGCTGATCCTCATGTGATCCTACAGGCTCGAGGGCGGACCAGCGGGTCTTGCAAGACCTCGTGCGCCAGGAGTTGCCCTTGCTCGAGGCACACCTGGCCGAGATGGGCGTCGAAGTGGCGGCGGTATCGTTTGCGTGGTTCCTTTCACTTTTCACGGACTGTCGTGGGTGCCCTTTCGTGCTTGTACTCGAGAGGTTCGTAAACTGACTCTGACCCTTTCTCAACGCAGTGCCCGTTGAAGTGCGCCTTCCTCCCTACACACCGCACAAAGTCCGTGCGAACTGACGTCTTTGGTAACCTTTCGCAGACCCTCTTCCGACTCTGGGACCTCTTCTTTGTCGAAGGCTTCGACGTCTTCTTTCGCTGCGCCATTGCCATCCTCAAGATCAACGAGGCAGCGCTCATGGCGTGCGACAACATTGGAGTGAGCCTCTTCTTCGAACCCTCTTTGCTCAGAAGGTGCCCTGGCTGATCCTGTCGTATCTGTCTCGCTTGCAGACGCTTTACGAGTCCTTGGAGGCGTGCACCTCGAGACTTTGGTCGCCTGACCAGTTGTTCGCCGTGAGTCCAAGCTGTGGCCGACAGGAGGACGAACCGAATCTGACCCCCTGTCTGTTTCCCCCTTTTTTACAGGTCGAGCTCGATCTGCAGAGCAGAATCTTGCACACCGACATCATCACCTCGCGAGCGGTCCACGTCTCTGCACTTATGGAAGAGCTCGCTCTCTGAAATTTGACGCGTTTCTCCCCCTCCTTCTGCTACACGATCCCATCACGAATGTCTCTTTCCTCTTTCCAGTGTACTCTTGCTCTCTCGCTCTTCGTAGACTCCTGATGTACGACCCTCCTGTAGAATAAGAAATGCCTTTCCGTCTTTGATTTCTTTTGCTTGTCGCCGTGTTGACAAGCAGAAGTCGACTGCGCGTGTCTTCCTTTTCACACGTCCGCCCCAACAACCTTTTGCCCCCCCCCCTCCTCCCTTCGACCGTGCCCTTCCCCAAGTCTTCCGACGCCTCTAGCAAACACCCTTCAGCACCTCAACTTGACCAACGCTCCAAGGAGAGGCGGCATCCTCGCTGTCGTCCGTCGCTGTTCACGTCTCCGCGTGGTCCTCCCCCCTCCCCCCTATAGAGCCAAGCTTGGGCCCATCCTCGGAGGGAAGCCAAAAGTTCGTCCCCTTACACGAACTCTCTGATCACTCTGGCACCGATACGTTCGCTGGTACAGGCTGTGCTGGAGGAGGGAGGGGAAGGGAAAAGGGTCTTCGTCTGGTCGGATGGCCCGTCCATCACATTTCCTCCTTCTGAGGTCACACGCCTGGGCTGGAGTCTCCTCCTCACAAAAACGACTGACTCTGTGAATTGTCCAACCTTACAGCTAAAGGATCATACTCTCTGCGCTACCAATGATGGCCGACGTCGCGTCTCCTCCTCACATAGGGTCGCTCGAGCTCGACCCCGACGCTACCCCGCGCAAGCCGACCAGGACTCAAGCTCCTTCGGTCAGCCCCCTCAAACGGACCAGCCTGTCGTCGAATCGGACCTCGTTCTGCGCTCCTCTTCCTACTCTTCAGCTCGCAATGGAGGTACGCTCCCCTTTTCGGTCGTAGAACGCAAGGCATCCCTGCTGACCTTTAGCCCCTCCTCCCCGCAACTCGTCACAGACACCCCTTGGCAGCGGCCTCCCCTCTCCAAGCTTCTCCTTCTCGCTCCCCGACGTCAACTTTGCCTCTGGCTCAGAGATCTCCGACTCGGAGACGGACGCCGAGAGCTCGCGCGTCTCGCACATCGGACGATCAGGGAGCGTCGCTCGAGAACAAGTGACCAGCGGCTACTCGTCCGAAGCCAGTACCGGGGTCGAAGACTCGGAGGAGGACGACGCGTCCAAACCTCGGATCACCTTTCAAGAAGGCTCGCCCCGTCGTCTACGAGCGTCGTCTATCGGAGGGACTCGCCTTCGTCGAGTACCGTCGCCTAGTCCTCTCGCCCTGCCGGTCACTGATCCGCTCGAGAACAAGTGGACTCGAAGTCTTTCTCTCTTCAGGAGGAAACGGTCAGCACCCGACCTACGGTCTCTCGCTCGAGAACAAGACGATGCTTCCCCCCTGCCCCCGCTCCCATCCTCAAACCCTCGAAATCGGTTCTCGCGCGCCTTCTCCCTAGGACCCGCGCCAGGCGAGCCCTCAGCGACCCCAGCACCCACTGCTGCTCCTCCAAAGCAGCTCAAGAACAAGTCGAGCATTAAATCACTACGCAGTCGATCACCCTTCCGACCTCAGACACCGACTGCCTCCCCTCCTCCGCCAACGCCTCCTCCACTACCACTCGACGAAGATCCCTTCGCTTTCCTACCCACGACCGTCCGCTCCGCATCACCATATCCCGGCACTGCATCAAAGACGGGGTCGCTAAGGCAAAGACGGGCTCGTCAGTCAAAGACGAGCGCGGAGGCACGGCCGAAGCCAACGAGGCAGCGCTCGCACACGTCGCCGGTGAGCTCCGAACTCTCAAGAGAGCTGCTGGGACGAGCGTCAAACTGACCTGAGCACTTGCTGTTTGACTTTCAGTCCTCTCCCGCGCCGCCGGCCAACATTCTCGCCCTCTACATTCCTCCGGAAACGTCCACCTTCAACCTCGCTCTTCCACCCTTCCAACGGCCCTCCGTACCTCAATCGTCTCCCATCACACAAAACTCTGACGCGTCTGACGGTCAACCTCCAGATAGTCAAGGCTCAGATGGTCGCGGCAGAGGACGGGTGTACAACGGCGATCGATCGGGCAGTGGTCCACCTCCAGCAGGACCCAATCAAGTCATCAACGCCCCTCAACGACCTCTCCCACCTCCTCGGAAAAGCGGAGGCGGCGACGACGACGAAGAAGACGACCGACCTCCGCCGAGAAGGGCTGCCGTCCAGGATGTGGTCAACGACAGCGAATCTTCCTCGTCGGACGACAGCTCGTCAGACACGGACTCGGAGGACTTCAAGACCCCGCTCGAAGCGACGCCGGACGACGACGACGTACCCCTAGCCGTGGTGCACCCTACGACAGCTCTCAAAGCGCAAAAGAGTCTTCGCCTTGACCGTCGAAAGGAGAAGACGGAGAAGCGACTTCGCAAGCGGGCCGAGAGGAAGCGGACCGACTCGCCCCCTTCACGACGACGAACCGGCACGGCAACGTCCAACTCGACTGCTCTTCCGCAGACGGCGCGCAAGGTACCGAAGGAGCTGCCGAGCGCGTACGGGGTGGCGGGGATGGACGGCGTCTTTCGCGCGGAGGAACTCGAGCAGAAGCTGCGCGATCTCGAGCTGAGGGCATCGACGACGCCGGCGACGGCACCAAGCAGTCCAGCGGTGGATGGAGGGCAGGCGTTCGCTGCACGAAGCAGGATCGGCAGCGAAAGTCACAGTCCAGCCGCACCTCTCCGACGCAAGCCCAGCGCGCTGTCGACGACCACCAAAGCGGGACCGCCGCTTCCCTCGCCCCCTCCGATACCTCAGCTACCCCAGGCGCATCCTATCTCGGCCCAAGCGTCACTCTCGCGGGCAAAGTCGACGTCCGCTGCGAGACCGTCAAAGTCGTTGTTCAGGCCGACAAGACAAGCGTCGGCGTCTCGTCCTCAGTCGCCAACTTTTGATCCGGCATCACTCCCGATGCACCGCAAGGCCTCGGAACCAGCCGTCCCTCCTCCTTCGACTATCGGTCGTCAACGCTCTATGTCGAACCTTCGTCGACCGTCCAACCCGGCCGACGTTCCTCCCTTGCCGCCTCTCCCAGGAGCGTCGCTCAACTTTCCCTCGCCGTCGGTTCAGCCCTCGCCCGGCGTGCGCTCGCGTCGACCAACGCTCAACGGCCAAGGACCTCCGCCGGAACTCGACCGACTCCGAACGACCTCCAACCCCCCTCGTCTGTTGTCGGTCATGCTCGAGCACGCCAACGTGGGGCGGACGGTTAGGCTCGAGATCCCAGACGCGTTGACGGCCGGAGGTTTGCTGGAATTGCTCAAGCAAAGGGGGGACGTACCGTCTGGTCGTTCTGGCGAGAACCTGATGAAGGGAGATCTCGCCGTCTGGGAACGAGGTGAAGAATGGAACGTCGGTGAGTCTTGTCACTCTTTCTTTTCGCCTTCACCCGAGTTCCTCCCGCCTGGCTGATCGCTTCGCTTGTCTTCAGAACGACCGTTGCGCGACTACGAGGTTCTTGGTCAAGTCCAGGCGGCTTGGAACCCCGTCAAGCGCGAGAACACATTTGTCGTCAAACGGTGTACGCAGTGCGAGCTTCTGACCTTGCGAGTCAATCCCATCTTTCCCAATCTGTAGGTGCTTTTGACCTCGATGATGCTGAAACCACCCACTTCTCTCCAGGCCATCCCCAACCAATGCCCCAACGTCATCGGCTGGGTCCAGGTCTACTCAGAGCGCAAGAAGAAGTGGTCGAAGCGCTTCCTCGAGGTCCGCAACGGAGCGGTCTGTCTCGCCAAGAACGAACGAGGCAAGGAGGAGCAGCATCTGTGCACCTTGACGGCGTTCGACTTCTACCTCGTCACGCAGGTTCCGGCCAAGTCGCCCAAGGGTCACTTCTTTGCGCTGAAGAGCCGTCAGTCCTTTCCCTTTTCCGTTGAATCTTGCACAGGTACTGATCCGAGAAGCCATGTCTTTCTTCCACAGAGGATCAATTCGCCTTCTTTGAGAACTCGTCAGATTACATTCACACCTTTGTCTGTGACGGCCGGACCTTTGAAGCCATGTACCGAGGAATTCTGAGTGCACGAGTGAGTCAA
Organism: Cystofilobasidium capitatum; assembly: GCA_014825545.1. Lineage (NCBI taxonomy): Eukaryota > Fungi > Basidiomycota > Tremellomycetes > Cystofilobasidiales > Cystofilobasidiaceae > Cystofilobasidium > Cystofilobasidium capitatum. The sequence goes on from MVAJ01000019.1 coordinate 18,168, forward strand.
CATCTCGTCCGTCGCCTTTCTCGTACGAGACGCGTCGTGCTGATCCCATCATTCTCGAACTCCTTCAGTCTCACTCCTTGACAACGAGCAACCCAGCCCTCTTCTCGCCATCCACACTCTCTCCCACGTCAGCAACCGCGTCTAGAGGTCCCTCGGCGTCCACCTCGCCAGTACAGGGCGACATGTCCTCCTTCGGCGCCCTCCGTCGACCGTCGGCCAGTGCTCCTCTGACCGCCACGTCGAGTATGAACGCAAGCGGTAGCAACGGCCTCTGGCAACAAGGCTCGCTGTTGAGCAAACTCTCGCGATGAAGGTCGGCCTCCTGACGAGACATCCTCAGAACCCTTCCTTCCCCTTTGCCCTCCAGCCCTGTATTTTTTCGACATTTGCCGCATCGCCCTTCTCACTCGTAAACCCAACCTCACTCCTGCACTCGTCTTGTATCTCCGCATCGCTCTCTTCCTGCCTCCTCATTTATTCGCGCCTGGAAGGCCATGAAGTTGTGATCCTGTTTGGGTGGACGCGTCGGCGACGCGTCGACGGATCAGCGCGCAAGGCACCCTGCTTCTCCCCCTCTGCAGCAAGACCTGGGACTCATTGATCTGGCATGGTCTCTCGCTTGCGAGCCTCTCTATCTGCCAGTCGACGTGCCTTCAAGAACGAAAACATGTGCTCGTGACGAACTAAACGAAGGGGCTGGCTGCGAGGGAAGGACGCGTCGCGTTCCTCTTGATTTCGAGTCCGGTCCACAGCGACCCATCAACAGCCATACCCTCAGAGTACCCTCCCTCGCCATGTCGCTATTCCACACGCCGCGCTGGTCTCCGTCCCAGTCGGTCTCGACACCAACGTCCTCCTCGTCTGGCTCCCTGCCCCGCACGCCGAGCGACGAGACGCTCAACCCCCTGCGCCAGCCGCCCCTGGCCCAGCGCGTCCCTCCCAAGGCGTCGTCCTCCCTCGCCGCCTTCGCTGCTCAAACCAACATGCTCGGCTCGCGCCCGGTCGCCCTCCTGCCTCAGATTCCTCTCCCGCTCGCCGAATCGCAGCTCCCTCTGGCGTCGTCCTCGGCTTCAACGTCGAAAAACACGTCGGGTGGGACGAGCTCGGTCCATCAGCTCGACCACCCCTTCGCCCCACTGCCACGCCCGACGCCCTCTGTCTTGCGAGAGACAGCATCGAGTCCTGGATTGTGTACGCCTTCGACCGGGTCGATGGTGCTCAAGATGAGCTCCGCCTCGAACGTGCCGCCACCTCACAACACGACCAACCCCGCCGACCAGGAACGCGTCAACCTCCCAGGAACGCCCAAGGCTACGGCCTCTGCCAACATCGGGCTCGGATTGAACACCTCTGGCTTGCCAGTGGGTCCGTCGAGGAAGCGACGCAAGAGGTCGACGCCAGAGCAGATCGAGGTCCTCGAGCGCCACTTCGCGGCCAACGACCGACCGACGTCGACGGCACGAGAGTCCATCGCCAAAGAGTTAGACATGTACGTTGATCGCGCCGCCGCTCTTTGATAAGGCACGTGTACTGACGAGTTCCTTTTCCCCTTTCCTTTTCTGCCTCGCAGGACGGCACGTCAGGTTCAAATATGGATGCAGAACCGCCGTCAAACGCGAAAGAAGCGTCTGCTCGAGGAAGCCGGCAAGGAATACCGTCCGTCCTCCCCCAGTGCGCTCCTCGCCGGCCATCCCTCGAGCGACAGCGTAGGATCCATTCTTTCGTCCGAGATGGACGACCTGCCGTTCGACACGTTGTACGGCGCTCGACGCGTCGTTAACAACAAAGAGAACCGACCTCTGCACCCTCTTCGACCAACGACGAGCGCACCGATGATCACGACCTCGATCCCTGAATCAGAGCCTCTCCTGACGACTCCGGACGTCGGTCGTTCCATCCGACGAATTCCCTCGGTCGCGACGCGTCCAGTCCGAACCATCGCCTCGGTCGCTCATCCCATCGCAGCCAGCGCCTCCACAACAAGCGCGTTGCCCTCAACGGAAGCCTCCGATCGCTCGCACCCTCTCCCGACGATGCTGCTCGACAAGTGCGTCCAGAGTCGCGAGTTGCCCTTTGCCCATCAACCTCGTTCGCGACCGTCGACGGAAAACAACACCCTCGCGTCTGACCGACTGCCAATCATGGGCTGGCGGGACGAGCCCGCGCCTTCTACGTCGGCGAGGGATGTCTGGCAGCACATGATGTCGGACCCCCCCTCGGGAGGTCTGCTCGAACTCCACGAGGACGACGACGACGATGACCGCTCCTCCGACGCCGAAATCAGCCGTCCTGGCAAACTCCGCCGGACGTCCTCTTCGACCACCACCTCGTCCTCGTCGTCCTCCAAATCGACTTCGGTCAAAAACCGACGACCAACCTCCAAGACGCCAGCGCTCCCGACGCATCTCGAAGCGGCCGCGCGACCGTTCCGCCGATCAGCCTCGCTCGACTGCACGGCTTCACGATCCACGTTCGTCTCGCTCAAACGGTCGCGCTCGTCGCTCAAAGTTGAACTCGCAGCCGAGGACGTGCGGCGCGTGCGCAGGTCGACGTCGTCCGAGTCGGCCACCCGGCAGACAGTCGCTAAAGATGTGGCAAGAGGAGCCGCGAAGGAGGCCAAGGCGGAGAAGGTGCCGGATGCGACCGACGTCGAGTGCGCAAGGCTGCTCCTGGGTTTGCTCGGGGGTGCGTGAGAGGGGACGGAGTCTTGTTGCTTCTGTGTATCTTCGTTTGTCAATCATTGCATGTTCCTTTCCCCTGCGTAGGATTTGTGGGCTCTGAGGTCCCGGACGGCTGCAAGAACTTCGAGGAGAATATAACAACATGCATCGAAGGGCAAGGGCAAGAGCTATACGCTACAACGCGGGGTTCACGGAATTGAGGGCAATGCACTTGGCTATGCTGGAAGTACCATCGTTGGACTTGAGGACCTGGTCTACTTGCTCTCCTGACCTGCGTTTTCAACGCCGTTACCCCGGGTTTGCTCGTCCATGACGTTCTTCTGCTTCACGCCGACCATGGCCTCTGCAAGATGCGCGCAAGATCGAGAGTCAGCGTTGATGGAAGAAAGAGTCAGAGCCGTTCGACGAGATGGAACGCACCCCCCCATCCCTCGTGAGTGGACTTGTCCTCCTTCTCCTGGATCTCGGACATTGTTTTTGAGTTTTCGTAGAAAACGGTGTTCGGGATTGAGGGGTGTAGCGAGTAGGATGTTCGAGTCGAGTGATGAGATGGAGAGGAGAGGGGATACAGGCAGTAGTCAGGCTCTCCGCCTTTGATTCGCTCCTCCGCTCCCTTTGTCAGTTCGTACAACGTCACCAATAAGGGTAGATAACGTCAGGGGCAAGGGGAGGAAAGGAATCAAAAGTGGCTTGGCGGCGCCATCTGGAGACGTCTCCGTTCCATCTCTGGATGGAGTCAAAGGGAATCATATGAAAGTGCAGTTTACAGCATACCTGATGAGTGTCCACCGAGGGTGGAACGTTAGCAGTATGGACAGGAGACAGTCGTCCGCTTATGCAGGGCAAGAGTCGGGAGGAAAATTTGGTTTTACAGACTACTTGCTTCATTTGGGAGGTGGGATGCGTGGGTGAGGGAGAGAGGCGAGCAAAGGTCTTTGGCAGGCACGAAACGAGAGAACTTTAGTGTAATATTGTTCAACATGAGATCGTGTGGGGGGAGACTCTTGCTCTACAAGCTGCGCTTGGCAGGAACTCGACGGTAGAAGAGGATGTAGGCGTGCTTGTTCTGCAGAGTTGACGAAAGAGAATGGAGAAGTCAGCCAGGTGGGCAAGCGTTGCGTGTGCAAGGGCTCGGACGAACCATCACGTCCTTCTCGTCCGCCTCGCTGATGGTTCGATCGTCGCAGAACTTCCAGTGTCTCTGGGAAGACTTGACGTAGGCGGTGTCTGCAGAAAAAGGTGTAGAAACCAGGTCAGAAGATCGGCTTGACGGACTTGAACGAGGCTGCTGGTGCGCGACTGACAGTGGCCGGTCGTCAGACTGCCCGAGTGGTTCGACACGGCGTCTATGAAGAGGAAAAGGGCTCGCACTAGTCAGCAAGGGTGCAGTCGAGGAAGGCAGGAAAGGAACGAACAGAGCTCGTAGACGTAGGGAGGGGTCTGCGTTCGAGGGTCCTCTCGATGCTTTGCCTCTGCTGCCGGATCCTTGGCAGTCGACAGCGGGGGAGGCATGTACCTCGTCAAATCGAGGTACTTGATCGGGAACTCTGCAAAGAAGAGAGAGGTGGGGAGATCAGTGAGAAAGCGATGACCAGATGGTCAGAGGGTGGAGACGACGAACCGACGAGCGTCTCGGCCTTGTCCCAAAAGACTCCGTTCTTGGACGAGAACCGCTTGAGGTGGATCAGGAGGACCGGTGGCAGGCGCGAGAGGGTCAGGCTCTTGGTGGCAGTTCGAGCTTTCTTGCACTTGGGACAGTTCCTGCAAAGGAGTTGGAAGGAAAGGTTAGCACTGACGCCACATCGTAGACAACTCAAAGGTCGGAGGTTTCAGTCCGCTTCCTCTTACGACGTACCAAGCGTTGCCCTTCTCCATCGTCTCCTCCTTTACAAAGGTGTCCAGGCAGTGCTCGAGCGAGACCTTATGCTTGAGCCGACTGGTCGGGACAGGCAACGAGAGGTACATGAAGGCGTCAAAAGTGGTCGACGTCTGGAGAAAGCGAATCAAGGTCATCGTCAGCCTGAGCCAGCCCACCAAGAAGATTGCCGAGAGGAAGAAAATCCGCACCTGGTGACACGTCTGGCACTCCATCCGACTGCGGTACTGCCCTTGAAAGAGGTCGACAACGAGACTGTCGTTCCGCTTCTTGTAGATCTGCCACTCCTTCTCGCCTGCGATCTGGGTCGGGAGCGTGTTGAGCTCGGCCTCTCGGGCGGGAGTCATGGGAATCGGGTCGGGTCGGATGAGCACGCGGTTGAGGTCTTCGTGCAGGCCGTCCAGCAGGAAGGCAAGGAACTCTTGCGAGTCGTGCTGGTCCACACCGTCGAAGGTAGGGGCAAACTTGACGATGGATTTCTGCATTAGATGACAAGCGGAACGAGAGACGTCAGGACTGCTGCTGCTCCGAGCTGATGTGCAGGAAACGGACAAACCCTGAAGGACAAAGGTTGGATAAAGTGGTACTCTTGCTGCCACAAGGCCGAGATGAGCGAGCTGTAGGCGCTCGCGAGGTTGCCCTTAGTGCCGAGGTTGTTGTTGAAGTTGACAGACCGCTTCCACCGGCCGTCCCTGAAAAAGGTCGAGAACGGCTCGGTTGCGCTCAGACACTGCAAAGTCGAGTTCTGGTAGCACGTGCTGTTGGTTCGGATTGACAGATAGTCAGGTGCTCCGTTACAGACAAAGATTCGAAGCGGAACGGGGGCGGTTGTGAAGCAAAACTTACTTTCCGAGGTTCTTCAGCCCGCTCAACCCGACGACCTCGTCTCCCCAGTACGTCACCTCGTTCCCGCCACTCTGCACAAGCTTGCCCTCCTCGCTCAACGTCGGAAAGCTCAGACTGCCCGACCGGACCAACGCACCCCTCGACGAGTGCCTCTCGAGCGGCGGCGTTGCTGCCACCGGCGGAGGCTGAGGCAGAGTTGACTGGACCGACGGAGGAGGATGCGAGATCGACATGGACGACTTTCGGTGTTGCTGATGCACAGAGATGGGTCGTCCTTGAGCCTTTTGGTGTTGGTCGGTCAGGCTGGACGGGCTCGAAGGGGACAGGATGGGATAGTCGATCGAGCCATGTCGGACGGGCGGTCCTCCTCCTCCACCCTGCTGTCCGTTGAGCGAGCCAAGACTCTGCAGACTCGTCGTCGACCCGTACGAGCCCGGATGACCCGTGTAGGCGCTCTGGTCAACGTAATCGGACCGACGGCGGGTGAGGGGGTAGGCGAGCGAGGCAGGTTGGGCAGGAGGCGACGTCACCTGCGCAGAGTGATTGTAGCCTACGCTTGGGATCGAGGACGAAGGTCGTGCAGGAATGTCTAGAGGAGAGGGGAAGGAGCCTTGACCGTTGATCGCCGGTGAGGACGACGTGGGCACCCGGGACGCTTGAGCGGCAGTTATCGGAGGGATCTGTGGAAGGAGAGCGGGTTGATCAGCCTTCGGGAACACTCCTTCGCCTTGGGAGTCACACACAGCACAAAACGAAACGTACGAGGGGCGCGTAAGACGGTCTCGCAGCCGGCGTCGTAGGATCCCGATCGACCTCCCTACCCGTGGTCGTCGAGAGCCTCAAGTTCGCGTTCGTCGTCGCCCCCTCCGCTGAAGCTTTCCACCCTTCCCACCCCCCAACCAGCAAAACCGGAGCGCGCTTCAACATCTTCCCCCCAAACTCCCTCTCGTACACCGCCTGGTTCACCTTCCTCACTCCCTCCGCACTCGCATCCGACCAGGACGACGAGGAGTTGTCGTAAACGATCACGAGGTCGTAAAGGTTTCGGTTATGAAACGGACTGGTCCTCGGCAGTCCATCCGTTAAGCTCCTCGACGACAGCTGACCCTCAGGCAGAGAAAGCAAGTGGGAGGGAATCCCAACATTGTCAACTTGACCTCCGCCGATTGAAGGGGGCGTGATCCGTTCAGACCACGTTTGGGAAGGTCTAACGTCCAAAAGAAGGATTTCGACGGGTAGCGAGAGGTACTGCCGAAGGGTCGAAGGAAAGATGGTGTTTGAGAGTGGGAAATCGGGTTTGGACGCCGGCATCGGAGCAGGAGCGGGAAGTGGTCGCGACGAGGTCGACGTTGACGAGGACGCAGAGTGGATCGAGTTAAACGAAGCGATCGAGGAACCCGTGTGTTGCACAGCTGGCTTTCCATCGAGCGGTTGCTTTGGCAATCCTCCGTTGAGGTTGAACGACGGAGAAGGGGGGTTGGGAAGCGGTCGACCAGACTTGACGGGCGAGCCTTGCTGACCGGGCAGAGAGAGCGGTACCGAAGGCAAGGTAGGGAACGAAGGCAGGGTTGGACTCCCATCGGTCTCACCCGCAGGTTCAAATCCGGTTGACGACTCAAACTCCGTGATGCTTGGAAAGTGCCCGAACTTGCTCGGTGAGAAGTCGTCCACTGGCGGCGAACCGTTTACGAGCGGCTGGACGTCCAAAGCGGGAGGTGCTGAGTTGGAAAGTTCGACCACGCTCGCCAGAGGTGAAGGTTTGGGTTTGGAGGGTGGTTCTTGTGAGGACGATCGAACGATAGGGACCGAGGCTGAGTGACCGTGCGAGATGGGTCGGCCTGGGTGAGGGTGGTCGAGCGATGGTCCTGTTGGAGTAGGCGGTCCAACTCCATTCGGCGACGGCGACGAGATCTCGATAGGCGGAAGCGGAGATTGTGATGGAGGAAGGGGAGAGGCTTGTGTGGGCGTCAAAGGTGTTGAGGAAGGTGCTGGGGCGGGCAGAGGTGCTGGGGGTGGGGGAACGACGCTGGCAGGCGATGACGACGTCGTCTTGTCCTCCTGCAGAGCCATTTTTTCCAATCTCTCTACGACGTCGTCCCTCTTCCTGCCTCGGCCAGAGGACGTTCGACTCTCCGCGCTGTCCTCCCTGGACATGCCGTTCGACTCGCCGACCGTCGTCGTCGTCGCGGACGGCCGTCCGTGCACGCTCGCCCTCTTTCCAGGCCCGACGACCGGCTCGTCTCCACCGGTATTAAGGCCTGCACCTCTCAGAGCGGCCATGCGCTCCTTGATGCTGAGCTGCTTCGGAGGTGGACTGATCGACGGGGAAGGAGGGGAAGGCATGTTGGCTGCCGATAGGGAGGACGACAGGGGTCCGTTGGCTGCTGCTGGAGGGGGTGGCGGCTTGGAAGCGGCCGAGCGCGAAAGGAGGATCGATTCGGCCGACTTGATACGGGATCGAAAGGAGGGTGAGGTCTGAGGAACCCGGTGGAGATCCAGTTAGCTAGGCGGTAGGAAACCCAGAGGGAGGGTAGATAGGGTGGAGATGGGAGTGAAGGACGACGAAGAGCAACGGCAGCCCGCGGCGTCTCGACCGAGCAAAGGAACGAAGGGGCAGGGTACGCACGACGAGTCTGAGCAGGGATTGGACGGTGTCCTTGTTCTCGGGCTTGGAGCGGTCTGGGTGCTCGCTTGCAAGGTAGTTTGCGATGCTGGTCCAGGGGAAAAGGTAGACGATCAGCTCGACTGGGGGACGAAGGCGGAGAGATGGATGGGAGGGGAGACGACTCCTCGCCTCCTTCCGCTTCCTTCTTCACCCCTACCCCTTCTCTGGCAGTCTGTGCGAAGATAGAAGAGAACCCACTTTGCGGCCTTCCTGCTCCAGATCCAGGCGTGGTCCCAGTCGTGGTCGTGTTCGGCCTGGCTGGCCTGGTCGTCGAGCGAGCGGGCGGCGTTGGCCCAGTGCTTGAAGGGCGTGTGTCGAGACGAGTGAAAGTCGACGAGTGCGTGTGGCTTGAGGGCGTCGAGGGGCGAGGAGGACGAGGACGGGACCATGGAGTAGGGGGTAGGGACTTGCAAAAAGGAGATATCTAGCTCGTCGTTGGCAGGGCCATGGTCGTTTGGAGGAGCGAACCGAACGCTCCCTCCGACGAACCCCAACCAACGATATCCTACAAGATGCAGTCCTCGTCCTCGTCCTGGTGGTCCGCACCAGACCCCAATCAGCAGCAGCAGTACGTGGCCTCTCCGCCAGCCGCATCAGCCGGCCAGCAGCAGTACTTTACCCACCCGGCCTTGATGGACGACACCATGGACGAGCCCGCTGTCGCACCCAACCACCTGCCAGGCTACCTGACCGCCACCCTCCGAGGCGTACGTCCTCCCCTTGTCTCGGTCCCTTGTCTCGGTTAGAAGGCCCTCATGAAGCTGTTGGAGGCTGACTTCTTGATTCGTTCGTTCCTGTTCCTGCTTCCTCTCGGGTCGTCACTCAACCCCTCCTCGCCTCGCCTCTCCCTCAAAAAGTCGCCCAAGGGAGTCCATTCGCCCGAGGTCTCGCACCAGAGTCCCCACCGGTTCGCGCAGGACGCCCGTTCCAACCAGGGCGGCAACGGCGAGCCCTGGCTGTCGTCCTCGGCCGGCAGCTACGGCACGCCTGGTCGGTCCAACAGCGGAGGAGGAGGAGGGTACGGAAGCTTTGGAGCTGGACCGGGTGGTTTGCCTAGTCCTTCGGCTAGTCGATTCGGTACTGGAGGTCTGTTCGACAGGTCCGTTCTTCTCACCCTTCCTCAGCGTTCTTGGACCCTTGCTCGTTTGCTGACCCCCGAGAGCGTTCGCCTTCGCCAGGAGTCCAACGATGAGCATGGCCCTCACCGTCTCTCAGCTCGACCAACAACGCGGCGGAGGACGGCAGCAAGGGCAGGACGAGGACGAAGAATGGGGACCTCCGGTCGTCTCCCTCGAAGACGGACAGCAAGGAGGTCAGGACATGGCCTGGGAGGCCAATGCCAGTTCTGGTGCGAAGGAGGTGCGTCCTTCTCTTACCAACACCTTCTCGTCGCCCATGCTTCTCTGTCCTTCCCACTGACCCTCTCACTTCTGCACGCCCAGATCTACCCCACCTCGTCCCTCTCAGTCAACCCTTCCACCTCCCCCACCTCAGCAACCCAAGTAATCCTCTTCGGCCCCCCTCCCTCCCTCCACCCATCCCTCATCTCCCACTTCTCAACCCTCGGCCCAATCACCTCCTCCTTCTCGGACCCATCAGGCGGAAACTGGATCACGGCCACGTTCGCCTCCGAACTCGACGCGCGACGGGCCATCAGCCGGAATGGCGAGATCCTAGGCGGGAGCTGGATGGTAGGTGTCAAATGGGCTGATCCGTTCTTCACGACCTCCACGAACCCCAACCGACCTTCGCCAACTCCCCAAGCGGCCCAGCTGTCGACCTCTCCCCAAACGCATTTCTCCACGTCGTCGTCCACTCCCGGTCGGTCCAACCCCGTTGGAGCAGGAGGAAAAGTAGGAACCCCCGTCAAACTGGCCCCGTCGAGCAGTGCATTCAGGCGCTTGCAGCCTACCCAACCCACCGCCTCCTCTTCGTCCTCTTCTTCTAAGGGTCGCGATCAATCGCTCGTAGACGCTGCGAAGGGCACCTCCGGTCAGCCCAACGCGGGGGGAGGGGGAGTGCTCGGAAAGCTCGGAGAGCTTGTTTTTGGCTTTTGAGCGCAACGCAACAGGACGGAAGGGGAGAGGAAAAGGATACGCGCGGGGGTGGGGTGGGGGGGCTCTCTCTTCTTATTGTGGTCTCTTTTGCTCATCTTCATGCGAGAGAGGTCGCTCTTTTGACAGCCACGCAGTAAAATTGGAGACAACAGGAACCTTTGAATACATGTGTAGGGGGTCTTGGGACTGTACAGGGCGTGATGGGGTTTTGAAGAGGAAGCGAGAAAGAAGTCGTACAAGGAGGGTCAGGAGGGGGGGGGATCTTGAACTGAACGATCCCCTTTGGAAAAGAGTGGTTCACCAGATGTCGTCGTACGAAGCCAGCGGGTCGTCCTCTTCATCTTCGTCGAAAACGACTGGCTCTGGCTCTGGCTGGAGGGGGACGTCCTGTTGTTCCAGCTTGTGGGCGTCCTCGGTCGAACGCGAGCGAGGAGGTTCGGGAGGAGGAGAGTGTGGAGGAGAGAGACGGGGTATTTTGCTTGGCCTTCGGACGTGGTTGGAGGAGGAGGATGTGGGGGACGACACCGAGGCGATCGCGAGTGGTTCGCAGCGGGCTTGGACGAGAAAGGGAGCGATGGTCGTCGTCGGCGGCGGCGGCGACGGGGGTGACGGTGGGGTCGTGCTTGACGTTGTAGGAAGAGGAAGAACAGGAGCTGGAGGAGGGAGAGGATGTTTACGAGGTCTACCTCTTTTCCGCTTGACAGGCACGACCGCCTCCGACTCCAATTTGACCTCGACCTTGGCTTTTACGGCCTGCCCCGTGCTAGAGCCTCCTTCGACCCCAGCGAGCGAAAGAGAGGGAGGGAGCAGTGGAAGTTCGGATTCGAGCTTGATCTTGCGCGGTCGACCGCGTTTCCTTTTGACCGGCTGCAAGTCAGTTGGGGTGGAGGTTGTACTTGTCGGCCCTGGCGGGGGAGGTGGGCGTTGGACAAACTTCGAGGGAGAGGAAGAGGGGAGGACTTTCTTCGGTCGGGTTGGGAGCGCTAGGGTTGGAGGTCGTCGAGGTTCGGTCGTCGAGGGAGGAACGGGCGAGGAGAAAGAGAGGCGAGGAAGAGAGTTGACGTTGCCGACCGGGTTGTGAGGGGAGTTCGTGCCTTCACCGGCTGAGGTCGTCTGCTTTTGTTCGATTGAACGAACGATAACAACGTTTGGGTAGGAGGGAGGGTGTCAGAATAAAGAGACCTGTATTCAAAGGGGGGAAGGGAGTAAAGGGGAACGCACGAGAGCGGGGGTTGGGCGTGTACGTCGGTCGTTGAGCAAAGGCGATGACCAGCCAGGGGGAAAAGGAGAGGACCTTGTCTTCGTCGTCGTTCCTCCTCTCTCGCCCAAAAACGTGGCCGGGCGACTAGAGCTTGGAGGCTCCTCGCTCTTGACTTCCGTCTTGATAGCGACGTTGCGAATGAGGGGGAGACCGCCGCCGGTCGGCCGAGAGGGGAACCGTTCTGAGATGAAGTCGATCTCGTCAAACTCGTCTTCCTCATCTTCTTCCTCCTCTTCTTCCAGCGACTCCTCTCGCTCGTGCGCCTGATCGGCCGGGTTAACCAGGGCATCATGTCCGACCTCGAACCGTCCGTGCGCGTGTGCGTGTTCGACCAGGGCAGGCCTCCGTCCCTCTGCGAGAAGGAACGCCTCCAGATCCTCCAAATCTTCAGCTTTCATCTTCCGAGGGTCTCGAGGGAGGTGTTGCGTGGGAGGTGGGATGTGCAGTTTGAGAGAGCCGAATTGGACGGGGTTCCAGGAGGAAAGTTCGTCGTCTTCCCCTTCTCCTTCGACTTCGGAGGGGTCAGAGTCGGAAGGAGGGGCGGGTGAGGAAGCATTGGAGGAGGAGGGAAGAATGGCGTCTGGTTCGTCCTCCGAGGAGGATGATAAGCTCTCCTCTTCGTCCTTGACGACGACGACCTCCTCGCCGAAGTCGTGAGGTTCGACCCGGTCAAGCAGTCCGCCAGAGTAGACACACTCGCCCGTTGAGAGGTCCCACTCGTCGTCCTCCTCTGCTTCGATCGCCGTGTACCGTTGGGCGAGGGCTTCCCAGGTTGAGAGGAGTCGGGTGGACGAGGACAGGCGAGAGAGCGAGGGCGAGTGCGAGGGCAGGGGGTAAAGGGGGAGGGAGAGGGGCGAGGGTGGGAGGGGGAAGAAGCGCGTTGAGGCCGGGGGCGGGGGGGCTGCAGCGGGCGGGTGGGAGGATCTCAGCGACGGATAGAGAGAGAGAGAGTAGCTGGGTAGAAAAAGCGAGCTGACTGGGGAGGGCGTACTGTCCCATCTTCTGCTGGATATATGCGCTTTGGTCCCTGCCCTGGCGCTCTGGGTCGGAGTCGGTCGCGCGGAGAATCAAGACGCGTTGCACTCTCCCAAATGGGATCCAGAAAATCCCCCACATGGGTTTAAGCATGCCCCAGTCTGGGAGCTGCAGTTCCCCAACAAGTTCCCGTTGGTTTGGGGATCCTCTCCCTCGTTGCTGGCTGGGACGCGCCTGTCCATCTCCTCTCCAGCAACCGCATACACCCAGCATCAGAAATGGCGTCCCCTCCCCCGCCCGGATCCGGCATTGGAATCGCAAAGTGAGTCATCGCTCCTTTGAATGTGGAATGAGCAAGACAGCTGACCCCGCTCGCTCGACAGCTTGCCCAACCAGCGGCACAAGATCGTCGCGAAGCAGGGAGCCGTGCGTCTTGCTTCCCTTGCTTCCCTCCTTCTCCTTTCTTGCTATTTCCACTCGGGCTCTTATCTGGCTCGTGGTGGACCTACTGCACGCCGAGGGAGAGGGAGAAGGGGGAGGGGGGGTGCTGGGGAGGGGAGGGAAGGCGGGAAGGGAAGGGAGGGGAGTGATGCACGCAGTCGAAGAGGCGGGCGGGACGAGCACAGACCTCCCTCCCTCCTTCCTTCCTTCCTTCCTTTCAGCCTGCCACGGACAGCAGCTCTCTCATTCTTGTCTGATGGGAGACTGACCTTGTTTGTTCTTTGGTTTTCCCTTCTGACGACTGTATCTCTGCTCCCGACCTCCGCTTGCCCTCGCTGCGCTCTTGTTTGTGATGCCCTCCCTTGCCCCCCTCCCTCCCGCTGCTCGCCTTCTCTAGCACTTCACCCTCATGGTCGTCGGTACGTCCCCCCCCCCCTCACCTCCCACCCCCCTGCTGCTTGTTCGCCCGAAATGAAACTGACATTCTCCCCCCCCCCTCCTCCCACCGCCCGCTCGCTCGCTCGACAGGCGAATCCGGCCTAGGCAAAACGACCCTGATCAACACCCTCTTCTCCACTTCTCTGGCCGAACCCCAAAACTACCGTCAACGGTTTTCCCGCCAGCTGGACAAAACGACTGAAGTGGATGTGGTCAAGGCTGAACTGGAGGAGAAGGGGTTCAAGGTTAAGCTTACAGTCATTGACACGCCTGGGTTTGGGGATTATGTTAATAATCGGGATTCGTGCGTTCTACCCCTCCTCTCGCTCCCTCTTTCTTCTCTGCTCTCGTCTGGGGAGACTGCTCGGTATGGGAGAAGAGGACGCGCGATTTTCTGACAACCTCCTTTCCTTCTCTCTTCCTTTCTTTCGCGCTCGCTCGGACAGGTGGGGTCCGATCGTCGAGTTCGTCGACGACCAGCACGAGTCGTACATGAGGCAGGAGCAGCAGCCTCACAGGAGTGACAAGCAGGATTTGAGGGTGCATGCTTGCTTGTACTTTGTTCGACCTACGGGGCATACGTGCGTCCCCCCCCCCCCCTTCTCCTACCCCCCCCTCCCTCTTCCCTCCGGAAAGCTTGCTTGACGCAAAAAGAGGAAACTGACCCGATGTGTATGATTGGTGCTGCGGGGGGTGTGGTAATAGGTTGAAGCCGTTGGATATCGAGATGATGAAGCGGCTCGGAACGAGGGTCAACCTCATCCCCGTCGTTGCCAAGGCCGACACGCTCACTCCGGAGGATTTGGCAACTTTTAAGACGAGGGTACGTTCCTACGTTCCTACATCCCCTCCCCCCCCCCCTCTCTCTCTCTCTCTCTCTCCCCTTTCCCTTCCTTCCCTTTCTCTTTGTGTTTGTCTTCCCTGGTGTTTGTCAAACCCTTTCACTGACACCTCGCCCTCGGTGTGGATGGACTTGGTAAAAATCAGATCAAGGAGGTCATCCTCGCCCAGGGGATCAAAATCTACACTCCCCCCATCGAGGAGGACGACCCCACCTCGGCCGAGCACGCAAAGCAGCTTGCCGCGGCCATTCCGTTTAGCATCATTGGTTCGACGGAGGATGTTACTACTGCTGATGGACGGGTGGTCAAGGGACGGGAGTACCTTTGGGGTGTTGCTGAGGGTGCGTTTCTTTTTCTCCTCGCACACGCTCTCTCTCTCTCGCTCTCTCTTGGCTGTTAGGGGCTCAACTTTTGAGACTGACCTCGCTTTCTTGCGACGGGGTATTGGATCTTTTGGGTTGGTCTCACCAGTCGACAACGAGGCCCACTGCGACTTCCGCAAGCTCCGGTCGCTCCTTATCCGAACGCACATGCTCGACCTGATCCACACGACCGAAGAAGGTCACTACGAGACGTATCGCCAGGCTCAGATGGAGACGCGTAAGTTTGGGGAGGCCAAGGTGAGGAAGGTAGACAACCCGAAGTTCAAGGAGGAGGAGGAGGGGTTGAGGAAGCGGTTCACGGAGCAGGTCAAGTTGGAGGAGGCGAGGTTTAGGCAGTGGGAGCAACATGTACGTTTTTCCTTTCTCTGCGCCACCCCCCCCCCCACATTCCCTTCATCCCTTGGACTCCCTCCTTCTTCCCTTAGAGTTGGGTTGCTGACGACGTGGGGTGGTGGATGGGACAGCTCATTGCGGAGCGGGACAGGCTCAACAAGGACCTCGAGTCGGCCCACGGGTCGATCAAGTCGCTCGAGGCGGAACTCGATCAGCTCGTCGCTTACCAGCGGTCGGGTACGCAGGGTCGACGAAACTAGAGGCCTTGACCTTCCTGGACATCTCCTCCCTCCGGTCTTTCCTTTCCCGGCCGTTTCCCTTTGCTCCCCCCCCCCACCCTTCGGAACCACCTTTTTACGATACCCCCAACTCTTTCCCCCCTCTCACCCTTCTCCTTCTCGTCTCCTTCAAGAGGCAATTCTTTCATGATTCCTGTGTTCGCTCAACTGATCGTCTTGTCGTTCCACGTTGGGGCAGGGTTGAGCTGTGAACCAACCAACTTTCTTGTGCAAGACTTCTTCTTGAGCGAACGACCCCCATTGTGCTCGCACCAGGTTGCCTCTCTCTCTCTCTCTCTCTCTCTCTTTCTCTCTCTCGCGCACCCGACTCCACACCTCATCAGGCGCGAAGGCCGAACAGGTGGAGATCTGGACCGTACGCATGCTGCGGGAGATGACGCTTCGTGCTCTCTACATCGCTCTGTGCGATCTAAACCTCGACCCAGACCCCTTCAAATCTACAAGACAAGACAAACACGAAGTATGAGAAAGTCGCCGTTCATCCTCGCGTACGTTCCTTCTCTTCCTCTCGGCCCCTTTGCACGCTGTGCAAGGTGGAGGAAGGTGCATTTGAGGCTGATGAGGCTCCCTCCGATCATTCCGACCTCCTCACACAGGATCCCCGTCCTACTCGCTGCTCTCGCGCTGAGCTTGACGGCTCTCATCCGACCGGACTGGTGCGTTCCTCGACTTGCTACCCTCTTGCTCGCTCAGGACCGTCAGAATTGGGGGATGCTGATGCTCCCTGCTCTTACCTGCCCCTCCCTCGTTGCCCGCCTCTGCCTGCGCTCGCCTCCCCTCCCCCCAAAACTCTTCTTTCCTCAACCGCACGAACATCAACCTCTTGTCGGACAAACCTCTCACTCACACCCCTCCTACGCCTCCAATAATTGTGTCCACCGGCATCTCGACCTGCGACCTCCGCTGGTCCGATCTTCTGGTCCTCGGCTGCGCCTTCGGACGTCTTCCCCCGACCCTCTTCCTCACCTACTTTACCTCACCCCCGACCCCCTCCCTCTCTATCCCACCTCGCCTGTGTGAGGTAATGAAGGGTCGTCTCCTCCCCTCCCTCGAACGAAGTCCTCAAGCGCGAGATCCAGTATGGTCTCTGGCGGAAGTGCGTCCGGACGACAAAGAGGCACTATTCAAACTCTTTCGTAGGCGTGGGGTGGGAGGAGGGGGGAGACGGAGGAGAAGGCGAGGGAGAAGGGGGCGAGAGCGATGGAGATAAGGGTGGAGGAGATCCACTCAGGTTGGGCCAATGGGTTTGTGAGAGCTTTCGTGAGTTTTCTTTTCTTTGAGGTTCTCCAGCCCCTCCCTTTTCTAAGTACGTCTGACGCGTAAATGTGCTCGTCCTTCATCTTGTTGGAATTCCAGCGTACGTGGTTTCTTCTCTGCAGGATGATACTGGTTGTGTGGAGTGAAGGTCCCAACCCGCTGATCTACGTGGGTCCTCTGCGGTTTTGCAGGACGAGGTCGCAGTGCGAGGCCAAAGGGACGGGAAAGTTTTGCGTTCTCTGGTCGACGGCTGGCTACGTGTACGTTCTCTCCTTCCCTTTGCCTTGTCTCCTTCGTCTTCCGAGGTCAGGATGGGTGTTAACGAGACTTGGGTTTTTGTGGTGGGGGGGGAAATGGTATCAGCGGACTCGTGTCGCTCGTCCCTCACCTCGTCTCGTGCGTTGCACTGTTCATCATCGCCGTCGGTCTGGGCGAGCGACAGGTGCGCAAGTCGAGGCGCAGAAAGGGTTGGAAGGGGATCGCTGGGTGTTCGTTGACGAGCGGTTCGTCCTTCCCCCTTTTTTACTCCCTCCCTCCCTGCCTTTCTCTGTTGCTTAGCCTGGAGGAGCTCAAACGTCCTCCTCTCTCTCTTTCTCGCTTTCTCGCGGGAAATAGGCTTGCTGCAGGTCGTCACGCTAGCCTTGGTCGTGCACGCCTACCGAACGGATGGAAGTCGGTTTGAACGCGCTCCGCACACTTCTAATTTGCGTAAGTCTCCCGCTCCCGTCTTCCCATTCCCTCCCTCCCTTTTCCTTCTTCGAATTCTAACCGTTGGTATTACGGGCTTTTGGGGGGTGATAAAGACGTGTCCTACGTACTCTTCATCGTCTCGACGTCGCTGTCGTTCGTGCTCTTTGGAGCGCTCACTTGGACGGGTCTCTCGGCTCGAGCGGGGAAGGTTTGGGCGGGGGGGAAGAGTGTGCGCTCGACGAGGAGGAGGGACGGGTCGGGCAGGAGGAGAAGCGGAAGGGGGGAGAGGGAGGCGCTGCTGGCCCCGGCCGCGGCTGAGGAGGAGCCTGAGGAGAGCGTATGATCTAAGGAGCGACAAGTCGGTGCGAGAGCGAGAAGAGGTTTTTGGCGCCCAGGAGGGAGGTGGCATTAAGGGATGCATTGTTATCATGAGATTGAAACGCTGAAGCGGTGTGGGAAACAGAGGACGTTTTGCTCCTGCAAGTGTAACGGCAAAAGATGTACATTCGTCAGCGTGTTGGCAAGACCAGAATACGAGGGCGTTTCGCGGGTGAGAGGGTGGGGTGGAGAAGATAAGGTTTCGAAAGGGGGGAGAGGAAGAAGAAGAGGACGCACCTTGCATAAGTCGAGGTCGACCACGTCCCATTCTTCCACTTCATCCCACGCTCGATCAAACTCCCTGTCGATCGGACCTTCGAGACCCACTCCGTTCCCCCGCAGGGATCGGTTTGCTCCTGCTGAGGGGTGTGCTGCACCGTACGAGGGCGAGGAGGTGAAAGGGGATTGGGGGGTGATAGAGGACGTCGAAGGGGATTTTGCGAGATCGGAGGGCGTTGAGAGGGACTGTGGGGAGGTGGATGAGGGTAAGAGGGAGGCGAGACGGGGGAAGGGGAGGGGGGCGGCTGTAGGGGGGAGAGTTGTCGAGAGAGGGGAAGGCAAGGGCAACACCCAGAGTTTCTCGCGGACTCGCTTATGCTGAGATGACCCCAGGCAGGGTGAAGAGCTTATTATGTCAGTCGAGAAACGTCTTGGTGTAGGAGAGTCAGAGAGGAAGGAGGTGGAAGGGAAACGCACGCGTTCGCGGTCCTCTTCCATCCGACGCAGCTTGTCTTGAGGCGTGAACGCGTCCACTCCATTTCGCCTGCTGCGCTTCTTGTCACTTTCTCTCCCTATTGGAGGCTCTTCGTGAGCTCTGCGATGCCAGACCACAGATGAGTTGAGCCAGGGTCAGTGTGAACGTGCCTCAGGTCGGAGGGAGGGAAGGAAAGAAGGAGGGGAGAGAACGCACATGTTCCGTCGTCCTTCGAGTAGGTCCAACACCGAGTCCAAGAGAGGGACGGACAAAAGTCGTTTCGACCTCCACGAGTCGAGGATCTGATGACAGCGAAGAGCAAGGATCGCGTCAGGGACTTGGATAGGACGTAGATGGGTGGCCAAACGCGAAGGGGAGGAAGGCGGTACCTGTCTTGCACTCCAGAGGTTGAGCAGTCCTGCCTTGTCCTTCGGGACGACCCACTCTACAATCTTTGTCAGGTCGCGTTCGAGCCACTCGGAGTAGCTGCTTGTGCTGGTGGCGACAGGAGGGGCACCCGTCGAGGAGGACGGCTCGTCCTGCTGATGTCGTGGGGCGGTCGGCAGGTCGAGCAGGGTGGTGAGGAGCGAGTCGAGCAGGTAGAGGATGTTGATGCGCGTGTTGAGCGTGCCCTGCCGAGAATGACAGTGTCAGTCAAAGGTAGCTGATGAGGGTAGTGTAGGGAATATCATGTTCACCTTGTGGCACTCGTCCAGGACGGTCTCCCACAGATCGTCTGCGCACCTGGCCTGGTAGCGGACGAGGAAGCCGACGACGTTGTGAATCGACGCAGCCGATGCTGTCAGCCGCTTGAGCAGGCCGAGCAGCTGCATGTGGATCTCGAACGGGTCGTCCATCTTGCGTTAAAGTGTCGTGTGTAAACGAAAGAGTATGGTCGGTTGGAGGAGCTCCTGGCACAACAATTTCGACCTTGGCCTCCTTCCCCAGGAACGATACTCTTCCACTCAGGACATATGCCTCCCCAACGACAGCAGCAGCAGCACAGGCCCCCGCTCGGAGACAGGCCGTACGAGGACCGGGCCAGACGTCCACAAAAGGAACCGGCCGCACCCAAGGCCCAGACGTCGCTCTCGCTCTCAAACGCGAGCCTGCCCTCGCCCCTGCCCTCGCTCGACGCCTACGCCAGCCTCAACAGGCTCGACCTGTCCAAGCTCAAGGGCGGACTCGACGGCGTGGGTGCAGGCTGGATCGGAGACAACTTTGGCAAACAGCTCACCTGGCTCAACCTGAGCTTCTGCCCGGGGGCGGCCCACTCGTGGAAAGGGTTCGACAAGCTAACCGGACTCGTCGGTACGTCCCCTTCCTCCCCCTCCTCCTTTCCCCCAAACGACGGTTCAACTGATATGCTACCTTGCCTTCTCTCCCAGTCCTCAACGTGTCAAGCTGCGACCTGAGCTCGCTCCCCGCCGAGTTCGCGAGCCTCGTCTCGCTCAAGGCCTTCGTCGCAACCCACAACGCACTCGAGTCCTTCCCGGAGAACATTCCCGAGTCGTGCACGCTCGTCAATTCAATCAGTCAGTGTCTTCTCTCGAACTGTTCAGAAACTCAAGGGCCTTTTATACTGATTGCACGCCAAGTTGTGGGTTCTGACCCCTTAAGTCCTCTCGCACAACCCACTCAAGAGTCTTCCTTCCAACCTCTCGTCTCTGAGTCAACTCAACAAGCTTTCCCTGTCAAACACGTCCATCACCTCTAAAGCCTTCCCCGACCTTTCCTCCTTGCCTCACTTGCGCATGCTCTCCCTCTCGCACACACCCCTTCTTGCCAGCCTGCCCGAACACTTCCGCACTTGGGGAACTGGCCTTCTCCCCCCGTCCGAAGGAACCCGTTTCGACAGACCCAACAACCGCGCGGCTGCGGGAGAGGGAAGACGAGGGGATGGGTTGGAGGTGGTTGAGTTGGGGGGAAGCGGGATGACCTGGGATGGTTTGCGGAATGGAGTTGGGAAGGGGATGCCTGGACTGAGGAGCTTGGGGTTGAGGGGAAGTCCGGTGACCGAGATGGAGGAGTACAAGGAGTCGGTCAGTCCCCATCTTCTCTCTCTCTCTCTCTCTCTCTCTCTCTCTCTCTCTCTCCACATTCCCTCCCTTGAACGGCCCGCTGAGACTACCGTCAACTTGTTGGATGTGGTTGGTTTTCCAGGTGCTCGCCCTTCTCCCAACGCTCCAGATCCTCGACAACAGCCGGTTGGTCGAGCGAAAGCGAAAGGGTCCGTCGCTCGTCCAGCCGCTCACTTCGTTTCAGGCGAGCAAGGTGCCTGGAAAGGAGGAGATTGACGCCGAGGAGGTTGCTCGTCGGGCCGAGGAGAGGGGGGTGGCGCTGCAGGGGAGAAAACGGGAGTGGGGGGTAAAGAAGAGTGTGCCTGATGAGCAGGAGGACGAGGAGGAGGGAGAGGAGGACGAGGAGGATGAGAGTGTGCGGCTGAGGAGGACCAGGAGGGCGATCGACCAGGCCAAACAGGCCGAGCAGGAGCAGCAACGCGCGCAAGACTCGGTCGACGACGGGATGAAGAGGAAGCGAAAGTCGCATGCCAAGTCATCGACGACGACGACCAACGTACCGACGACAAAGGTGGTCGAGGAGGAGGAAGAGACGGTCGACGCGATTCCGACGGCCGAGCAGAAGAAGCTTCGAAAGCGCAAGCCGCACTCGGCCGCCAAAGAAGACCCGTCGAACAAGAAGGACTCGGCCCAGTGGCGGGCCAAGCAGGCTGCCAAACCGGTCGAGCAGCCAGCCCCGACGTCGATCAACGACGCTGGACCGTCCACCGGCGGCGGCGAACCCTCTGCGGCGGTCGACGGAACCCCCGCCGAGAAGGGCAAGCGCAAGCGGAAGGCGCGTGGGGGCGAGGTGTCGACGGATGCGAGCGCGCCGGCCGAGAAGTCGTCGGTGCTCAAGGTGGTTGAGGTCAAGCCGGCCAAGGGCGGTAGGAAGAAGGCCAAGAACGCTGGCGGGGTCGACCTCGAAGGCCTGTACGGCAAGAAGAAGGAGAGCAAGGCTGGCGCGGGCGAGGACGTCGAGATGGCCTCTGAGGGCGGGGGCGCGTTTGGCACGGGTGGTTGGGACGATTGAGATCTCAAGTCCTGTTCTTGCATCCTTCCACTTCTCGAGGACGGGCTCGCTACGAGAGCAGCTAGAGGGGACATCCGTAAGGCTACAGAGAGACAACAAAGGGAGGTGCATGGTGTGGTGTACAAAGCGCGTGGAGAGGGGCAGAGCAGTGAACTTGTGTCGGTACAAAAGAAAGAAAGTTGGGAAGAGAGTATCTCTTCTTTTAGGATGAAAGCGCGCGAAAGTGGGGGGGGGGGGAGTGTTGGGAGTGGAGTGAAAGGGGTCCAGTACTACGGTTCAGGTGTGTATGTGGGAGACGACGTCGGATGGGACGATCCACCCTTCCTTATCGTCCTCGTCGAGCGAGTCGACGTGATTGATCAACCTCGTCAGGAGAGGAGAGGGAACCCACTGCCGATCGAGATAGGCCCTCAAGTCAGTGTCAGCCTTTGCAAAAGTAAGCTGGTGTCGGCGAGGGAAAGGGAGGAAACGTACGACGTCCTTGTCCCCTTCCATTCGACTCGACCCATGGCACGACTTGGCGTGTCGGTACCAGTAAATCTCAGGCACGCGGACCTGAACGTTCTTGACCCCCTCGACGGCGATCCACTGCTGGCACTTGTCTGAAGAGCGAGAGGTGGAGTTGCCAGTCGCTGGTCAGCCTCTTTCAAGGAGGAGGAGGCATGCGGCAGGGAGAACGAGGAGGAAAGAAAAGTAGGGCAGAAAAACGCACGGCAGAGACCCTCTCGCATCGAGGCTTTCTCATCTGGTCGAGCTTGGGCGCGGTCGGCGGTGCGGAACCGGACAGGAGGTGAAAAGGGCAGACCGGTCGTCGGCGAGATTCCGTGCGCGTACAACATGTGGAAGCTGGGCGTCACGCAAGAGGGCAAGCGCAGGAGAGAACAACAGATGGTAGTCAGTCGGCTAGATCGAACTCCCAGCGAGCGAGAGCAGAAGAAATGAGGGGGGAAAGAAACTCACTTGAAAGCCGAGACCTTGGTCTTGAAGAACTCCCACAGGCCAGCGTCCTCCTTGCAGACCGGACAGGCGCCCGTCTTGTCGGGTCCCACCCCCCTTACCGCCCTGGGTGCGTAAAGGTCGGCGGGACCTTTGGACAAAATCTCGTTGAGCTTGCTACCTCCTGTAAGACGAGTTGCGGGTAGGTCAAGCGCTTGAGCGAGGGAGGGATCGACGGTTGTAGGTACGTGGACTGCGTTGCGGTGAAAGAGGGAACGAAGAGAGCTTGAGCGTCAGAAAGACCATCGCGGGCGAACAATAAGAAGGAGCTGGAGGTTGGGAACGCCGTACATTGTCTATACCACCGAGGGTAGACGTCTCTCAACGACAAGTCGACGTCGGCAGGGAACGTCCTCCAACCCAACCCGTTCTGACCCCCAGCGGCCGGTCCTCCCTCATTCTCATCCTCGTCGAGCAGACCGACGTCATCCGCGAGCGACGTCAGGGGAGAACTGCTCCTCGATCGGATGTCCTCCGCGTTGGACTCCTCGACCTTTGGGACGGCTGGAGTGAGCTCAGCTGGAGAAAGGGGGTCGTCGTCAGGGAGGGAGACGGCCGGAGAGAGAGTACTACTGAGGGATGTATTGAGCTCCTTGACTTTGGAGAGGGGCAGCGTTTGTCGACTCCTCAGCGATCGAGCGACCGTCAAAAGCGGCATCGTCGGCGACGGCGCTCTCTGTCGCGCATTAACCGACTGGCCCACCGAGGGTTGCTGTCCGAACCCGAGAACTTTGGATGGAGGGTCGACCAGAGCTGGAGGATGACTGACGAGGAGGGCTTCGACGTTGGCCATCTCTTGCTCGTTCTCCTCGGAGGAGTTCTCGGACGAGATCGAGATTCGCCGTTTACGTCTAAACGTGCTGCCCGTTGAGGGTGGTGCGGCCCGCGTCAATCGAGTGGGATGGGGATGCGTTGAAGACGCAGGAGAAGGGGCAGGAGGAGAGAGCGTGGTTGGGAGTCGGAGGATGATCTTCTTTGGCGCTTGAGGGATGATGGTCGTAGTGGTCGTTGTGTTTGGGAAGCGAGAGGGAGGGCAACCTCGAACTTGAGGGGGACCTAGTCAAAGAAAGAGATTCCAAGTTTCGTCAGAGCGCAAGATTCAGTCAAGTCTGTGTTTGGGGGTGGAAATGGGGAGAGAAGAGGGAAGGAGGATCGAATTCACTTCGTTCGGTGGACCTGTCGGGCCTTCTCATCCTCTTCGACCCCTTCCTCGCCACTCCAACCTGACTTAGCGCCCCAGTACTAGAACCAGCCAGCTCCTGCGCACCCTCGTCCTCTTCTTCCGCGCTCGAGGCGAGCAACGTCCGCTTCCTCTTCAAACCTGCCAGAGTCCTCTCGCCTGCCCATAGAGTGTGCAGTCGATCGGTCAGGGCTGTTCGTTCAGCCGACACTTCCAAGCGCACACTCGCCGTCGTCGTCGTCGTCATTAGTGGTGGTTGAGCGTTCGAGCCTGAGTGAAAGGCAACGTCGACCGCGGGTGGAGGAATGTAAGGCGGCGTTGGAGGTTGGAGAGGGGACGACTCTCCGTACGCGTCGTCGTCAAGAGGCGGCGTGACGACCGAAAGCTTTGAGCTCCGACGGGTGTACGTCGTTGAGGTTGTTGGTGGGAAGCAAGCGAGCGGTCGACCGGTGATGGGCGAGAGGAACGGGTTGGAGAGGAAGGCTCGGTCGACAACGGCAGAGGAGGAGGACGAGGGGGGTTGGTGCTTGGCTGGCGAGGAGGATGTCGTGCTCATGGAGGACGAGCGACGTTTGAAAGCGAATGAGGAGGTCGAGACCTGGAAAGACAGAGATCGAACAGAGGAGGCTGAAAAGGTTAGTTTCTATAAAGGGAGGGGAGAAATGTGGCATATATGCGTTCCGCCCACCTCTCGACTCCGCTCCCTTCGCTCACGAGGACGCGCCAAAGAGATGGAAAGAACGTACGGCTTTCCCCGAAGGCAAACCAGAAGGACCCACGACGGGCGCAAAGACGGTTCTCGTGTCGACCCCTTGCGATCCCTCCATCCGGGCCTTCCATCCGAGCCCCCCGCCCAAACGCGTCCCCTGCCCACCCGCACCCGTCCGCACGTCGGCTGGGAGCAGGCCGGCGAAGGACGGTCGCTCGAGGCCGCCAAACTCCCAGGTGGGCGTGAGGAGCTGGAAGGTTGTGTCAATCGAGGGCGAGGATGCGTTGTTGGCGGTTGGAGGAGGGCGGCGGGTTGGGGTCTGGCCTGGTTGGGACGAGGACGAGGGGAAGCGAGATGGCAAGGGGAAGCCGGGCGAGGACGACGACGGGGGCAGGTGCGGGAACAGCATCGCGTGAGTCTCTAGCTGTACGATTGGTCTCTCTCTCCAGGAGGTTGTTGGGGGGTGTCAGCCCTGTCTTGTCGTCGTCGTCGTCTGCGGCCTGCAGCTGGGGGAGAGGGGCGGAGTTGGACGAGATCCCAAATCGAGGGCCGATTCCCAACTGTGCCCAGTTTGGGTTCTGTGGCTGAAATCCCCTGTAGAGCGCCCAAAAAGCCAGCCAGCCAGAGCGACAGGAGCTTTCCCTTTAACTTCGACGCAGGCCGCAGACGACTCCCGACCCTTGCATTTTCCTACCCGGGTCACCCTGTCTCTCGAGCCCCCCGCAATCTGAGCGGCGTGCTAGCCAGCCTGCGTCAGACCGACCGATCATTCTCGCCTTGAGTCCAGGACCGCTCTCTTCTCGTAGCAGCGATGGAATTAGGCTGAGGCACAGACCCTTCCTATTTCGTATCGATGCCCTTGTGATACTCCTTCTCTGTCTGGCGTTGCGTGTGAGGAGAGGTGCATTCCAGGGAGGCTCTACGCTCCGTCGGCGTGCTGGGCCAGCTACCGGAGTCGTCGCTCTCTCCGAACCATACCCTTTCGACCTCCCGAGATGGCCTCGTAGCCCCATTTGAAGCTCGCTCGCACCCACAAAGCGACCTTAGCTCCTCCTATCGCGCGCAAATGGCCATCTCGCCCTCCTCGTCGTCCGTGTCGGACCACCCAATCAACGGTCACTCCATCGCAGCGCTCGTCATCCTCCTCGTCGCCAACCTGCTCGTCGTCCATCCCCTCGCTATCCCGCTCCCTCTCGCCTTGTCCGATTTTCTGCGCAGGGCGGCTTATCAGCTCCGGATCACCTCGAGCCCGACGGGAGGGAATGCAACTGACGTCGCAAGACTGACGGGCGATAGCACCCGCTCGAGCAGCAGCGGCGTCGCGGGAGGAGGAGGAGGGCCAGCAGCAGGAGGACAGAAGCCGGCTAGCAGACTAAGAGTGAGGCTGGGACTCGTCAGTGCCCCTCTTGGAGGAGTGCTCATCCTCCTCGCGAGCAAGACCATTGGCGGGGAGACGGTCGCGAAGGGTATCGCAGGCGACCCTGATGGGTTGAAGCCTTATGACATCAGTACGTTTCCTTCCTTCCCTCCCAGCCAATCCTGGATGCCTTCTCTAGAAAGCTGCAACTCTCTCTTTACGGCAGAGGTCTGAGAGGTACTGAAAGAGCTGAAATCGAAACCGCCCCTCCTGCGCTTGTGTGCTTTCTCTGCAGTGCTGCTCTTCATCTGCCTGGTACGTCGTCCAGTCGACCTAAAGGACCATCGCCTTGAAAGGACACGGTACCCAATCTCACGCCTTTCCTTTTGACGCTATGATTCGGACAGGCCTACATTGCCGTCTCGCTCGACGCGACCGGTCTGCTCCGCTTTTTCGCGTTCCTCGTCTCGCAAAAGGGAGGTCGATCCGGACCTGTCCTCTACGCTGCCCTCTACTCGTTCTTCTTCGTCTTCGGTGCGCTCATGGGCAACGACGCCATCATCCTCAGGTGCGGGTCGAAGATCACTTGGTTTGGTTGTCTCGCTCGTTTGCTGACGAGTTTGGTTTGCTCGGATGGGACGCAGCGGGACGGGTTTCCTCGTATACTTTACAAAGGTCACGGGCGTCGTTCCTGGGGCGTGGATCTTTGCGCAATTTACCGTGTGCAACATCGCCAGCGCCGTCTTGGTTTCCAGGTGAGTGCCTCTTTACTCCCCCCCTCCTGTGCGTGCCCAAGAAGCAGACTGACG
This sequence comes from Cystofilobasidium capitatum, assembly GCA_014825545.1. Classification (NCBI taxonomy): domain Eukaryota; kingdom Fungi; phylum Basidiomycota; class Tremellomycetes; order Cystofilobasidiales; family Cystofilobasidiaceae; genus Cystofilobasidium; species Cystofilobasidium capitatum. Next base: position 44,428 of record MVAJ01000019.1, read on the forward strand.
GCCTCTGCTTTGAATCTCTCGACTGCACTGCTAGCAACATCACCAACCTGGTCATCACGTCTACGTTTGGCATCAACTTTCTCACCTACACGGCCTGGATGATCCTGCCCTCTCTCGCAACGGCTCTAATCGCGTTCGTCTTCCTCCTTCTGGTCGAATTCCGGCCTTCGATCCCTCGCGTGCTGGACCAAGTCGACGTGAACCCCCGCGAGGCACTGGTCGATCTGGAGGGTGCTATTTGGGGAGGGTGTGTCTTTCTGGGGGCGATCGTAGCGCTCGTTGCGGGGAGTGCGGTCGATGTCCTTGGCGGGGTGTGGGAGGTGACGGTTCCTGCTGCTTTGCTCGTTTTGGTGAGGGATGTGTGGTACGACCTTCGGCAGGACGCGAGGACGAGGGCTCCTATCCAACCTGCCAACGGACCCTCAACGCCGACGACGACGACGGAGGCGGCACCTGAAGGTCAGGCAGGGATCGAAATGTCGACTCTGACCTCGTCGGGTACACCGTCCTCGTCGACAGCACCGTCGATGACGACGTCCGTCGCTCCCCTCCGACCGACGTCGCTGCGCCAGGTCAGCGCTCGTCTGCCGATGACTCGGCCGCCCTCCGTTAAGGAGCAGGTCGGCAAGGAGGACGAGGACAAGCGCGTCTCGCTCGCCAGCTTGGTCAGAGCAATCAGGCGAAAGTTTGTGACGGTCTCGTACGTTTGCGAACGTCTGCCTTTCAACTTGCTCGTACGTTTCTTCCTTTCCTCTTTTCTCTACTCTTGCTTCTCAAGCCGTCCACCTCCTCAAAAGTCTCGTCCCTGACGCACTCCCCTCCCCGCTCCTCAATCTTCTCATCACAGCCATTCAGCTTCTGCATGTTCATCCTCGTCGAGGCCGTCGCTGCGCTCGGCTGGACGCGCGTGTTTGCGGCTTGGTGGCAGGCCTGGGTCGGCGTGTCTGGTTTGGTCGGATGCTGCTTTGGAATCAACGTCGTCGGCGTGCTGCTTTGCAATGTACGTCACCCCCTCTCCCACTTTCTGCCTCTTGGCTTTGAAGCGGAGAATTTAGGGTTGGCTGTGTGTGTTGGTCGTTAGTGCTGATCTTAGCGAGGGCCTGGGTTGACAGGTGATTGGAACCAACATCGGTTGCACGTGAGTTGCTTCTCTTCGCTTTCTTGACCCAGAACCTCAGCTCTACGAGTTTGTCTGAATCCCTCCGTCCTTCTCATGTCGATCAGCATTTTCATCACCTCGATCCTCAGCACCTGGCAAACGCTTTACGCCCCATCGGAAAGGCAGATGACGGCCTGCCTGTACACACTCGCCATGGCCGTCAACATTGGCGCGTTTGGGTTTACGTTTCCTGCCAGTCTGGCGGGACTGCTCTGGAGGGAACTCTTGAAGCAGAAGGGTGTGATTGTCAGGGAGAGGGAGTTTTTGCGCAGGTTCGGATATTCACCTCTGTCCGTCTGCCTTTTGGATGCGGGACGACCCTGCTGATCACCGTTTGTCGTTTTGGACTTTCCCAGGAATTGGCGAGTTCTCATCGTATGCGTCGTCGTCAGCAGCGCGGTCATTCTGGGAGAGGTGGCCGTCATCCTTCCGGCGTGAGAAGGAAAGGGTGCGGCTGAACATCTTCCGGACTTTGGGCAGAGAAGGGTGCAGAAAGCTGACGACCCCTCCGTGCGGCGTCTGACATCAGATGTTGGTCCTCCTTTTCATCAACTCGGGTGAATCAATTGGATGCTTCTCTCTTCACACAGTCGGTGTAGGTGGGAGGGCTGGTCGACTATCAAGGGGACCAGCTGGTCCCTCCGTTCTCGACAGGAATCGACGCGTCTTGTACGTCGGCAGCAGGTTGGTGAGCCGGTGCGCCAGGTCATGCACGCACCCGAATCGACCTTGAACCCTATCGAAGTTCACGATCTGGAGGGAAATGTCGGTCGCGTATAGAGCGCGTCTGGACGCGTCGAGGTTCGAAGTCGAGATTTCTCCCTTTCCCTTTGTGCTCGCCCAAGGCTGAAACCGATCTGCCCCTTTTCTCCCTTTCATCCAACGCGTTTCAACGTGCCCCTCCACCAACTTACCTCCCACCCCTTCCCTGCTACAGGAGCTTCGCGTTCACCAACCTCGAACGAATAATACTCTCTTGCCTTCTCGCTCTCCATAGTCCCGCCACTCTGCCCGAAAAACTTCAAAAGGCCAGGTCTGCAGGTTAGCCTGTCGACTCTTCTTCCCTCCAGTCAACCTCTCCGCCTACTGCTCCTCCTTCTCCTCCGCCCTCTCCTCCGCCCTATCCTCCTGCAACGATGCTGGCTCGAAGCTCGCTCCTCACACTCTTTTTCGTCGCCCTCCTCTCGACCCTCGCGGCAGGCCGACCTGTACCCATCGCCGAGCGAGGCCTCATCAAGGACATCTTCAGCGGGATCGAGTCGAGCTGCACGTCGGGCGGCATCCTGTCGTTCGTCTTTGCCCTCTTCAACTCGTCGTGCGGCACGAAGTCTTGGGCTGGCAAGGGAACGGACGGCAGTACCGTCAAGACACCTCTAGGAACCGTTAAGGGCTCGTCGAGTCTAAGGGGATTTGCTTTCACGCTGCCCTACGCGACGAGTGAGCGGTGGGAGCTGTCCAAGCCTGTGTCTGCCTGGTCTGGAACGTGAGTCTGCTTCTCTCTGTTACTGTCTGTGTTCTCGTTCTGACTCGCTGCTGTTCCTCTTTCTCGTCCAGTCTCGACGGCACCAAGCTTCCTGCCTCGTGCCCCCAGTCGAGCTCGTTCATTGCCTCTGCAGACATGTCGGAAAACTGTCTGGATCTCGTTGTCTACGCACCCAACGGCGCTACGAATCTCGACAACGTCCCCGTCTTGGTTTGGATCCACGGAGGCTCGTTCGTTTCGGGATCTGCCAGCGCACCTGGTCTGGACGCCCGAGACTTTGCTCGCGCCAACAATGTCATCGTCGTTGTCATTCAGGTCCGTTCGTATCTACACTTCTCCCAGGCAGTAGCTTGTCAACTAACGTCTCATCTGAATTTGATGCCATTGACAGTACCGACTCGGAATCTTCGGCCTTCTCCCTCCCGCTTCCGCTCCCGTCTTGACTCCCAACCTCGCTCTCGCCGACGTCATCACCTCGCTCGAATTCATCAAGAAGATTATCCCCAGCTTCGGGGGTAGTACCAGCACGATCACCGTCGCCGGTCAGAGTTCGGGCGCCCACATGATCCGAGGCCTTCTTGCCAGCCCCAAGGCCAAAGGTCTCTTCCAGCGAGCCATCCTTCAGAGCGACCCCATGTCGTTCGGCATGTCGACCCCCGCTACGACTGCCATCGTGCGAGATGCCTTCTACGGTGCCATCAACCAACAGGTCGGCCAGATGCTCGACTACAACACGCTCAAGAACGTCAACTGGACGACTCTTGTTGCCGCCCAGGCCGCGTTCACGCCTCAAGCCTTTTACCTCGACGACGGGATCCCCGTCGCCGAGCCTATCCGACCCACAACCTCCTCGTCAGACGCCTACCTTCCTTACGACTTCGGAGTCGCCCTCGCTGCGGGCAAGCTCCCTTCCTGGTCTCTCGCAACCCATCTCCTTTTCACGACGGTCGCCGACGAGTTTGCCTCCGCGGACGGCACCCTCAACCCTGCTCCCCCTCCCTCGGCTGCATATGCCAACGAGGTCAAGACGTTCATTGCAGACACCGACAAGCAGAACGCCATCCTTGGATCGCCCATGTAAACGCTCGGTACGGGCGACGACGCCGTCCGGGACGCGCTCAACAAGGTTGGGACCGAAGGCTTTTGGACGTGCGCGAATCGATACATGGCCGACCTCTGGACCAAGGCGGGTGGAAAGGTTTACGTTGCAGAGTTTGGTCTCGGAGCTCCGTGAGTGGTCCTGCGCCATCTTCATCCTTTGGTCTCACAGGCCTCTTACTAACGAGTTGTACACTATTTGTCTCAGGTACCCTGACAACCAGGCCATCGCTTATTGCAGCGGAAAGGTCTGCCACGAGGACGACATCTTCATCACAGTACGTCCTTTTCGCGCACTTTGTTTGTCTGCAAGACCAGACCCGACGAACAACTCCTGCTTTGCCTTGCTTCAGTTCGGAACGACCCCCTACTCGCTCATCTCCTCGGCTAGGACCGCCCTCACTCAAGAAGTTATGACGCGCTGGGGCAATTTCGCCGCCCAGAACACGAGGAGTCCCTGGTACAAAAGCACGAAGTGGAATACTTACTCTTCCGAGGCGGACGTCCTTCCTCTCGGTCAAACCAGCATCACCCGAACCGTGAATCGATCCCCTTCTCTGACACCCTGCACATCGACAGACGCTGACGAGCTTCGCTTCTTGCCTAACCCTCTTGAGTCCAGTGCCCTGCCGGCTTCTGGGGAACGGCTCCTGCCCTCTTTGACTGGCAGCTTTACAGCGCCTGAGTCGTTCTTCTCTTCCCCTCCTCTCTTACTTCACTAGTTCCTCTCCGCTTCAACCTGTATCCATAGACACCCCGCGAGCGGATCTTCTGAACTCTCATTTGATTGATGACTCTGCATCCTCAATCTCAGCTCGTTCCACGTCCTTTAGCGACCACTTGCGTCTCGGCATCACGTCGTCCAGCTCGTTCAGCCGCAGACGCTGCTCGAAGCGATGGACGGCCGCGTTGGCGATCATGGCTGCGTTGTCGGTGCAGAGTGCGACCGGAGGGAAGAGGACGCGCATGCCCGCCGTCTTGCCGAGGTTCTGCAAACTGAAAGGCAGGGATGTCAGCAACTCAAAGTAGGCGCACGGTAAAAGGGCCAGAAACGAACCTGGTCCGGATGTGCGAGTTGCAAGCGACTCCACCGCTGACGACCAGACTCTCGACGGGCTCCCCTCCCCTCTCTGCGTACTCTGCCAGAGCGGCCTGGACCCTCTGGACGAGGATCTTGCTCACGGCCGCTTGGAAGGCACGAGAGACGGCGACCTTGTCCTCGACCTCGAGTCCTGTCGGGTCGCATCCCACTTGACCTCCAGCTGAGGTCGACGCAGGCGAGAGCCGAGCGAGCTCGCGCAGGAGGCTAGCGAGGATGCCGTCAAAGTCGAATGTCCGGCTTTCCCTTGAAGGAAATTTGAGCGGTCGGAGAGACGCAAGAGTTTCGTCGTCTCCGAGTTGACGAGCGGCCATCTGCTCGAGAGCGGGTCCGAGGCCTTGGCCGTACTCGAGTTGCATGGCTGCGCCAAGTCGATCGAAGCACTTGCCCAGCGGGACCGATCCCGTCTCGACGAGGATCTCATACGAGTCGAGTCCTTTCGCGAGTAGGAGCTGCGAGTGACCACCGGAGATGAGCAGCGTGAGGAAGGGGAAGGAAGGGGGATGTTGGCGTTCGGTCATGAGCGGAGTGAGGGCGTGTCCTTGCTGGGGGAGGGAGAGAGGTCCACCGTCAAGGAAGGCTCGCTCAAACGACCACAGGGGAGATGAACAGAGCGCACCATGTGGTTAACTCCTATCAAGGGTCGTCCGGTAGCTGCTGCGAGTGCAGCTGCAGACTGCGAAGCGACCGACAAGCAACCGAACATCCTGCGCGACGGCGAAGCAAGGAGAGGCGTCAGCCCACCCCTACTAGACCTCATCGGCGAGAGACGCACCCTGGTCCTTGAGTGAAAGCAAATGCGTCGATTTCCGAGAGCTCGAGACTGGCTTCTTGCAGTGCTTGACGTATGGCAAGCGGCTAGAGGAAGACCAGGGACGGAGTTTCCTCAGCAAGTGGATGCAAGACAAACGGGAAAGAGTGAAGCTCACCATGTTCTTCATGTGCGCATGTTGAGCAAAGAGCGGCTGAATCCCTCGATACTGGGCTGGAAGCCAGACGTCAATAACAGGAGGGACGATGTCAGTCCGAGGGGTTCTCAAGTCGAAGGGGACGAGGCGAAAGAGCTCACCGTGCAGGTCATGCTGCTTGATCACGACGTTGGACAGGATCCGCCGCTCCGAGTCTACGCAGGCAGCGCCCGTGTCGTCCGCGCTCGACTCGAGCGCAAGTATCTTGAAGGCACGAGAGGTGGTTGAATGGCTTCTACGTTGGCGAGCCGGGCGGCGAGGGCTGAGGCAAGGAGAGGAGCTCGACGACGCGACGCAGAGACGAAGACCGGGCAGCAGAGGAGGGACTGAAAGTCGTAGACGAAGGGTGTGTCGTCCAAGCGAGCAGGAGCTGCTGGAGTTGGCCATCCTTGCTTGGGGTCGCTGCTCTCTTGAGATTGGTAGGGTGATGGTCGAGCGCGAGGTCCCAAACTCCGCTTCAGAAGTCAGAAGCGCTCAGTCTCGGGTCTCTGGCGCGTCCTGACAGTCTTGCAAATCGATGGACAGTGTAGACAAGGCATGGAGGACGAAGAGATGTGACATGCTGTCCTCAGCGCGCTCTGTGCGCCAGGACGTGCGGCGGGCCAAGCGACAGCACGGTCGACCAACTCCGTCGAGGTCTGTCTGGATGGAGCGCTTCGACCTTTAGCGAGGCTTGCAGCTCTCTGCTCAAATGTCGGAGTGATTGCGAGACGATTGACTGCGAGACAATTGACTGCTTCCGATGCCGAGGTCGATGAAGACTTGACGATCGTAGGGTCCGGCTCGATGAAAGTCCCTTTCTACAGGTCGAGTCGTCCAAGTGGATGCCCTTCAGGCACGGCCTAATCTCGCGTTCTGCTGATCAGAAAAGAAAGTAGAAAAACAGGCGGGTCAGGTCTCGCATGAGGAAAAGGGAGAGCAAAGAAGAGACGGCTTACATTGCCCTTGATAGTAAACTGCTCACCCCTCCCTTCCCAGATCCGCAAAGTCCATCAGGAACTCCTCGACAGACACGCCATATTTCGTCGCAAGCTTCTCCAGCTTGGCTTTCTCCAGACCGACGCCGCCGTCCTCTTCTACGTCCTCGTTCGGCTCTCCTGCCGGGCTCAGAGTGATCCGATGACTGATGACCTTCTCGTAGTTGTACTCCTTGATGCCGAGGTTGAGGAGGTCGGCGTGAGAAGGATGGTTTGGCTCTTGCTGAGTGGGAGGGAAGACGGAGGGCGAAGAGGGCGGGGGGACGAGTCGTTGGGATTTTGAGGCGAACGGCCGGAAGGAGACCAGCAGCAGGAAGAGGATCGAGATGAGGGCCGCAAGGATTACTACACGCCACCGCAAGGAGAAGGATACCTTTCAGTGATGCCCCGAGCTCAAGATGACGGAGGGATGGCAGGAAAGACTCACGAGGGACATTCGACCCGCCCTTGACAGGACTCCAGCCTGCCCTTGACCTTCCCGCCTCCCAGCTTCCGGGTGTCCTTTTGCCCACCCCAGGACCCTCATCCAGCTCCCTCTTGACCGTCCTTCGTCTCGCCGGCCGTTTGCCGGTCTCCAGGGTCTCCTTCGTCGGTGTGGCGGGAACAGTTGACCGAGCTTGACGCGGTTGGAGGACGCTGCGGGGAGACGCGTCGTCCGTGCGAGATGAAGGACCATCCTCCTCGAGCTTGATGTCGGGCAGGGCTCGGGATCGGAGCCTCATGGGGGTGGGCATGACGGGCGCGTCGAAAACCCAGGTACGAGAGCGAGAGGTACTGTCAGTACCGAGAGGGCGGTTTTGATCAAGGTCGACGGAAGGCAGCACGCGTATCCGACTTCTACGCGCGACCTGCATTCTTTTGCACTCCACTTGCAGACTTTCAGGAGGGATCGGTCGGGTGGACGTCAACGATCAAGGACGATGCGTATTGCTTCGGAAAGATGACATCGATCATGGCGGAGGAGCGTTGGGAACCCTGAACTTGAGGATGATCTTTCTTTGGACTTCAGCAGCTGCCTCAGACGCTATCGGCGGAGGATTGGCTGGAGGAGGCGTATCGACAGAGGTGGCCGGAGCCGCAGGAGGGTGGAGGATGATCTTTTTGAAAGTCGGCGGGACTGGTTGTGAGGGTGGTGGTACCGGTGGCGGAGGAAGGGAGGAAGAAGGCATGATCGGTGCAGCAGGCTGCGGAGGTAGTGGTGGTTGAGGAGAGGGGGCGGTATTGACCGGTGCGACGATAGCTGAGATCGGGGGAGAGGACTGGGTGGTTGCTGGTGGAGGAGGAGGAGCGTCGATGGGAGGGACGGCCGTAGGTGCACTCTCGACTTTGACCTGAGCCTGCACTCTGGGGTCGACCCCTCCTGGCGTGCTCGTCCCCGACCCGAACAAAACCTTCTCCGACCTCGTTCTGGTCATCATCCGCTCGCCAGTCGTCCGAACGGCCGTCGTCCGACTCTTGGCCGGAGAGGTCGTCGTCGAGGGCTGGAACGGCGCTTCGAGTTCGTTGAAGATCTCTGATGTCCGCTGCAGCCAAGCGTCCTCGGCGGAGTAAGCGGGTGGACGCGTTGTCCGTCTCGACGGACGTTTAAGAGCCTTATCTATCTGCGCGGGCACAAGAGAAGGGGCGGTTTCGTCAGTTGAGGTTAACCTGAACCGAGCGAGAGAGACTGACCTTGACGAGGTTCGCAACCGACCACCACTCCTCCCTCTGCTCCTGCTTCGAACCCTCTGGTAAACTGCTGAGACCAACGAGGGAAGCCATCGCTCCGCTTAACAGCGCACGATCGCCGTAACCTCCCTCGAGGACCGACACCACCCGCCCTTGAGCATGCTTGAGCGCAAACTTGACAGTGTCCCGATGGAAACGCTCGTAGAAGCCGACCTGCGGATAGGAGAGACGATGTGTCAGTAACGATGAGGGCGGCGTTTTGAGGGGAGAGGCGCCCGTACGGGAACGTTTCCTCCGTGCCTCTGCATGCCTGCTCCCTCGTGCTCAGAGGCGTCGAACCCCGCGCTGACCAAGATGAGCGTCTTCTCGGGCTTGGACTGCGTATCCTCGAGGAAGTGGAGCGAGCGGTTGAGGAGATCGAGGTAGCGCGGGTAGCAGCGAGACCAGAAGTCTGCGGTGGATTTGTACGGGAGGATGTGGATGTTTTCGCTGTAGAAGGGGCACCCAAGCGACGTCAGCGAGCGGTAGGGACAGTAGAGGTCTCATTAGACGCACATGTACTGTCCATGGGCGGCGACGTTGAGACTTGCGTCCTTGACGCGATCCAAGTTGCCATCCTCGCAAGGGAAGGAGTACTATGAAAAAGGGGTGAGTCAGCCTGTGGGACGGCCTGCAGAGCAGAGGAGTCACTCACGATATCATGTACGGAGCCATAAAAAATCTTGAGGCCCCGCTTGGCCTCCGGAGGTTTCCCACCGGCGACGAGCAGCTCCTCGCGGTAGGTGTCCTCGTTTAGGCGGAGCACGATCTCCTGCGTGCCGTTCCCGTGGTGCAAGTCTGTCGTGCGGAGTGCAGAGGGTCAGCCTTGCTCTTGCGAAAAACGAGTCCACTTCATTTGAGAGACGTACCGATATCGAGGATGACGACTCGATCGATGTCATGCTTGAGGTAGGCTGCAAGAGGACGTTCAAGGGTTAGCACGTGCACCTGCGCGTTGTGCACATGTCGAGCTGGTCGCGAGGCTGACCATGGGCTGCTCCGACGGCGACGTTGTTGACGAAGCAGAAGCCCATCGGGTTGTCTTCTCCGCAGTGATGACCTGGAGGTCTGACGGCACAGAAGGCGGTCGAAGGTTGAGGAGGGCTGGCCGAGGACGATCCGACGACCGAGTCGACTGCTTCGATGGTCGTCGAGAGCGCGCCTTCGATGGCCGTCAAGGACTGCCGACAGACTGTGGGGGGTAAGGATTTGAGGATGTCAGCACGCGTAGCAGCTGGCAATGGTGGAATGATCCGGTCGAAGGAAAGGGACACGCACGGTAGAGGTCCAGTTGAGGCAGATCGCTTGGGATCTCGCTCTCCCCGGCCGCCCACTTGTCTTCGCACGTCTTGACCCAGCTCACGAAGCTGTCGAGGTACCTCGTCTCCTGAGAATCGTCCGATGAAGGGTGGTGGATGAACTCGACGGCTTTGGATCGGATTAGCCCACCTGGTGTCGGAGCTGGGAGGATAATCCGGGGGAGGAACGTCGACGAGGAGGCTGATCCTCCGAGAGCGAGTCCTTCGAGCGCTGCGACCAGATCGTCCGCCCCGCCCTGCGTGTCCTTTTCGGCTCCTGTGGGAGGGTGAGCTGCCTCGAGGCGAGCTATGGCGGCGGCGAGGCCACCGTTGACGGCGCGGAGACGCTCTGGGCGTTCGACGATGTTGTCGAGTGAGAACGAGGGCTGAGGGCGCCCAAACCGATGGAGTTGGCCTGCGGGCTGGATGAAGACCGAGCTGGGCATGGTCTCCTGCTGCAGATGGGTTTTGTGTCGAGTGTGTTGTAGATCGATTGCTGGACCCGTCCGAGCGTTCAGCCCAAGGTCCGTCGCGTCCAGGCCAGATCCCCGATGAGCCCCGTCTGGGTATCAAACCCATACTACCCGATTTGAGTTTCGTTGCGCTTTGTCGGCCCGCTGCGAAAGGCGAAGGGGAGACCGAGCTGCCCGCCATCCTGCGCCTCGACAAGCAGCAGGAGCCAAGTCATCGTACCCAGGTGAGTCGTCTCTTTGCTCTGGAGCAGCTTGACTAGGCGGAAAAGAGGAAAGGGGTGCTCAGGGGCGGCTTGGGGGTCTTGCTCGCTGTTCGGTGCGTGCTGGCTGCGCCCTGGCTCGGAGGGAGCAGAGGGTCAAGAGCGACTCCTCCCCAGGACCCAGGATCGTAGCACTTGAGCAGGCTTGCTGTGTAGAGAGATGTAGTCGTGATTGCTGACCTGAGCAAAGTCGTTTGATAGCCGCATCCTTTGGTTCTCGTACACCCCCTCACCCTCCGCGCCTACCTCCTACCATGTCGGCAGGCCCTTCTGGCTCTGGCTGGCCGTCGCCCTTCAACGACCCCAACCTCAACTTTGGCTCGTTCAACCCGAGCGAGTCTCCTTCCACCTCGAACTGGGTGCAGCACGAGTCGTTCGTCATGATCGGCGCGGGCGGATCGGAGATGGACGTGGTGGAGGAGGATGCCTCGGGAGGTTACCTACCGCCTAACCCTGCCATCGAGCCTCCTCCATCGCTCTTCATTCCTGAAGACGACGAAGAGGATGGCGAGGACGACTCGGACGTGTCCTCCCCTCGCAGACCTTCAACTTCGACTTCGCTCGGGCCCGGTCGACGGAATCGAAGCGAGAGTCGAGCCTCCGCACACTCGGCCGGACCTCACTCGTCACCCGACCGCTCCCTCGCCCAACGACGGGCGTCAACGGTCGGTGCTGAGGAGGGTATGGGTGGGCAGACTCGCAAGAAGCGGAATCGACCTTCCACCGGGCGGGCGCCTGGACGGCCGAAGGACGATCTTATCAGCAAGCTGGCCGTGATGAAGGAGGACACTGGGCGACTCCATTGCATCGCCGTGCGTTGTGCTCGCTTTGGCGCTTTGGGGGTTCCGTCTAATGTCCCATTCTGACCCTCTTTTGTTCGTTGTTCCTGCAGGAGCGCTGCACTCAGACCTGGTCCTCGAGAACTCCGCTCCGCATCAAGCACCACGCGTCCATCTGCCCTCACCTGCCCATTGCCACCCGGACCCTCGCAGCAGAAGCCTACGATCATGCCAAAAGGAAGGCCGTCGAGCGCAAGGCCATCAAGGAGGGAGTGAGCTTTGTCGACCAGAGTGAAGGAGAGGGTACAAGCCGGGGTGTGGGGGTCGCGAGTGCAGGTGGCATGGAAGTGGAACCTGAGGCTCGTCGTTCGGAAGTTGCTTCGGTCCCTCCCCCTTCCCAGGACGCCTCAACATCATCTGGTCCTCGCTCCGCTTCAGCGGGCCCCTCCATCGCTCCTCCCCGACTTCCTTTCATGCCACCTCCCGATGTGGACACATCCTCCGTTCCCTCCGACTACGCCCACCCTGTTCACGTCAACGACAACATCTTCCCTGGTCCTCAGGTCCACCCTCTCCCAATGTTTCCTTTGCCCTCTTTCGATGGCCATCGCATGCCTCCGCCTCCACTCCTCCAGCAGACGACCAACTCCCCTGCCACTTCCACCTCGTCCAACGGCTCTCTCGGCGCTCTGCTCAACGCTTCCTACGTCCCCAACACTCAGCGATATCCTTCCCTCGGTCCCAGTTTCCTTCCTACACCAAATCGAGCTTTCTTCAAGTCTCCTACCGCAGCGGTCGTCGCTCCACTCGAACCTTCGCCGGCTGCTCCTCGTCCCTTGACGGTACCCAAAACGGCCCCGCAACGGCCGCTGTATCGTATCGTCACGAGCAAGGCATTTGACTCGGTCGAGCGGACATGGATGCAGGACATGGTCTTCACGATTGACACAACGACAGGGCTGATCTTGTCGGTTCGGAGCATCGAGAGTTTCGGCTTGGCGCCCGACGCGCAGGATGTCAGCGTCCTCGAGGGAGTGCCTTCCGTCAGTCATCTTGCTCCTTTTCAACGCTTAGACGTGCCGCTGAATCCTCTGAACTTCTACTTGAAAGATGGACGCTCGGCGTTTGACGATCCTTCCTGGCTTCATCGACGCCCACGTCCACATGTTCCTCCACCCGTACGCCGAAACGCCCTGGCAACAGCAGGTCCTGGGCGAGAGCGTGGTCGAACGGACGATCCGGGCTGTTGGTCACGCTCGCAAAACGCTCATGGCTGGATATACGACTGTTCGAGATCTCGGTTCAGAGGGTACGTCCTTATGTCTTGCTCGGTGGCGGTGGGGTTCTGCCGGACGTCCTGATCCTTAGACTCGTTTGCCCAGGTGCACTGGATTCGGACATTCATCTCAAGCAGTCGCTCGCGCCTCCACTTTCCCTTTCCCCCGCCCCTCGCCTCTTCGTTGCGTCCCGCGCGATCGTCAGCACAGGAAGCTACGGACCTCGTACCCAGAAATGGTGCGTCGGCTTCTAGCTGATTGCGTGACACGAATGAAGGCTGACCATGCGTTTTCTCTTGGGCCTCTCCTCTCCTTCCACAGGGACGACTCTGGTCACGAGCTCATCAGTGAGGTCGTAGGCGCCGAAGTGGCCGACGGGCCAGACGAGGTCCGCAAGGTTGTCCGGCGACAGCTCGGTCGAGGCGCCGACTGGATCAAAGTCTACGCCGACTACCCTACGAGGGCAAGCTCGACTCCCTTCTCGCCCAGGCTGGCGAGTACCAACCATCCGTGCTTCACGCTTCAGGAGTTGAAGGTCGCGGTTGAGACCGCAACGGCCGGCGGGGTCAAGGTCCGTCATCCCAGCAGTCGATCGCACGTTCAGAGCAAAATACTGACACGCCCAGTGCCTACGTTTGTCTCTTTTGAAGGTCGCCGCCCACGCGACTCGAGCAGACACGATCCGAGACTGCGTTGCTGCCGGAGTCTCGACGATCGAGCACGGGTACGACGCTGACCGACAAGCGTTTGAGGTGCGTCCCTCTCCCGTAGACCTCACATCGTCTCATCGCAGCTACGAGCTCTGATAAGATTTCCTTTGCTCGCTCTTCTAGGCCATGAAGGAGAACGGCGTCCTCTGGGTGCCAACGCTGGCGGCGTACCACGGTCTGATCACCCTGCTTGAAAGCCAGATCTCGACGACACAAGCGACGTTCAACCTGACGGGTACGAAGGAGAGCGAAACGGTTCATCGGGAGAAATTGAAGGAGTTGAGGCTCGCTGAGGATCGATGGGAGCGGATGAAGAGGGCGTTCAAGTTGGGCTTGGAGGTTGGGGTCAAGATCGGTGAGTCGTCGCGCATGCCCTTGTCGCATTGTGGGCATACCTAACAGCTCCCTTCCTCGCCTTTCTCTCAGCGTGCGGAGGTGACACTGGAGGTACGTCTTCCAGCGCAGCCTCGATTCTTCGCAGGCGCGGGACTTGATGGCTGACAACCAAGCTTCCCGTTTCTGCAGTCTTCGCGCACGGCGACAACAGTCTCGAGCTCCAAAGGATGGTCAGCCTAGGTGCCCCCATCACCTCTGTCCTTTCCTGGTGCACTCAAGGAGGGTGGGAGTCCGTTCGCCCTCGAGTCTTTGACGGTCCGTCAGGCGCAGCCCACCTCGCCCGATGGTCGACCTTCGCCAACGAACGCTCGGCTCGGCTGTCCTTGCACGGCACTCAACCCAACTGGTTTGTTCCTCTCGGTCCTCGGGAAGCCGACGGACTGAACGAGCAACCACTCGGCCGTCTGGAGGCAGGGTTCGCGGCGGATCTCGTGGGCTTGCAGGGTGATGTCGAGTCCAACTTTGCGGCAGCGGTCGGACCGGGTGGGGTCAAGCTTGTCGTCAAGGCTGCGAAGGTCGTGCAGCTGGAAGGAAAGGAGATCTAGATCACAGTTTCGATGAATGTATCCTTACGAGAAAAATGAGAGAAGTGGCCCACCTCTAGTTCTACAGGAAGGACGTCGGACTCTGCAACAGGCACCATCTCTTGGTCTCCCCCACCGTTCACCCGACTGTCTCGAGCCGATCATCGCAACGCGGTCGCCAGCAAGACCTGAGATGGCCTCCTCTGCACCTCCCTTGTCGCTGCTCGGCAAGTCGCTGTCGTCCGCCCGGTCGCTCGTCCTCCTTCAGCTCCTCTCGCGCGCCCTCACGTTCAGCCTCAACCACGCCCTCCTCCGGTTCGCCTCGCCAGAGGTCTTCGGCACGGCCTCGATCCAGTTTGACCTCATTGGCTCGACCTTACTCTTTCTCAGTCGCGAGGGTATTCGAGGCGCGCTCCTACGCAGCGGGCGGCCTCTCTCGGACCAGGAGCCTAGCTCGTCAGACGACAGTAAGGCTGGCGGCAGCAACATCCCCAACGCCAGCAGGACACGGGATGAGCAAACGCAGCTCAGGAAGCAGCAAGATCTGAACCTTTCACTGCTGCCCTTACCACTGTTCGTCGGCCTAGCGACGGTCATCCTCCCGCTCTACATCTACTCCTCACCTCCCTCGACCCTCTCGCAGCCCTATTTCTACCTGTCTCTCAGTCTTCACGTGTTCGCCTACCTTCTCGAGCTCCTCTGCGAACCTTACTACATCCGACTCCAGACGGACCTCAAGCTCAACGTCCGAGTCCAGGCAGAGGGAGCGGCGGTGATCGCCAAGGCGGGCATCACGCTTCTGGCGGTCTGGTGCATGAGGGACGACGGACCGCTGCTCGGGTTCGGTCTGGGTCAGCTCACGTACGGCGCTGTGCTGCTGGCTCGATTCGGGGCTGAGTTTGGGTGTCGAGCCTGGCGCATGTGGATTCCTGTCAAGCAGGCTGACAAGGGAACGCCATCGTGAGTGCACCCCTGCGACTCTCTTCCTCCGACTCAGAACTGACGCAGACAATTTGGGCAGATCGACCACCCTCCTGGAGTCTGAGTCTTACGGACTGGCCAAAGCAATGACCCAACAGTCGCTCGTCAAGCACTTCCTTACCGAGGGCGACCGAATAATCGTCGGTCGGGTCAGTCCGCTCAAGGATCAGGGAGGATACGCCGTCGCCACCAACTATGGTTCGTTCCCTCCCCGACAGATACTAATGTGTGCTTGTGCTCGGTTGCTGAGTATCTCGTCATCTACCAACAGGTTCGCTCGTCGCTAGAATCATCTTCCAGCCTCTGGAGGAGACGGCCCGACTTTACTTCTCGAAGTCGATTCCTTCACACGCCTCAAATTCTTCGACTTCAGGCCTCCCAGATGACATTTCAACGGGACTCACCCTTTTGACCACTCTCCTCCGCTTTTCGACCCACCTCTTGGTCCTTATACCCGCCTTTGGGCCGCCCTTCATCCCTGTCGTCCTCTCCTTCCTCCTCCCCTCCTCAAAATGGTCCCCAACCAAGCTCCAGACGCCCTCCAAGATCCTCAAGGTCTACACCCTCTATCTACCTCTCATGTCGCTCAACGGCATGCTCGAGGCCTTCTTCGCCGCCACTGCGACCCCCAAGGAACTCGCTCGACAAAGTCGCGCCATGGTCGGCTTCTCGGTCCTCTTCCTGCTTGCGGCCGGTATGTTTGCGCACGTCCTTGACAGTCCAGAGGTAGGTCTCCTCTGGGCCAACTGCGTCAACATGATTTGCAGAATAGGCTTCACGATGGGGCACGTCAGGGTGTGGTTCGGAGATCGAGGGGCGCTGCTCAGGGCGAGGGACGTCGCGCCCTCCCTGACAGTCTTGATCAGCTTGGGAGTGATGGCTGTGCTGGTGAGGACGAGCGAGGTCGTCTACCAGGCTGGGTTTGGAGGAATGCGCAACCTCGCCCGTCATGTTGGGATCGGAGGAGCGTTGGGAGGTCTCGCTCTGGCGATCTGGTAAGTCCACTCCTCTTCTGCTCGAAGCACCACGTCTGCAGGACAGCCTGAACTGACCAGTATCCTGATCATCACCTCCTTTCGTCCCTGCATTCCTCCGGTGACGCCGTGTCCTCACAGTTGGCGCGCCGAGCGACCTGGGCTGCGGTTGGCTTCGGAGGCCCTGCGCAGGAAGAAAGATGCATGAGAGACTCCAAACACACACACCTGCCCCTGCCTTGTCGGTCAGCACGAATCGACTGTTCGTTTGCAAGAGACAGGGCGATACTTGGTGGACTGCTCCGTTCGTGCGTACGGCCGTACCGTTTTCGCGCGCGAGATGGCTCGGAGGGGAGAGATGAGGCCAACGACGACCGTTCGACTCCTTCTACCTCGAACCCCCTTCTCTCCGGCCAGACCTCGCCTTCTCGTACCGACGATGCGATTCTCGACGACTTTGCTTGCCCCCGTGCTCCTGCTCTTGTCCTCCGCCAACGCCCTCTCGACCAAGGCACAGCGGTACGACCTCAAGGCCTCAAAGTCGGCCGACCACGTCCTCGACCTCAACTCGCAAGAGTTTGACGACCTCATCAGCAGGGAGGGGAGGGACTTTAGTATTTCGGTCCTTCTGACCGCTCTCGAGCCGGGGTTCAAGGTATGTCGTGTCAGGAGAAAAGAAGGAGCTCTGAGCTTGGCTGACCCTCCCCTCCATTCCTCGACCTTGGCCTCCAGTGCGCTCCTTGCGTGTGAGTCGCTGCCACTTCCTTCAGCTGCTCAAGAGTCACGATCCTGAATCGACCTGAGTGGGTTTCTAGGCAATTTGACCCTGCCTACAAGGCCGTCGCCTCGTCCTGGGGTCGAAAGCCCAAGGACGAGCGGGCGAAGCACATCTTTGCCTCGGTCGACTTCAAGAACGGCCAGGCCACGTACAAGAAGGTTCGCCTCCATCATATCTTCTTTCAGGCTTCATAGAGGTACTGAATGATTTTGCGCTGCATGCTGGGCTCGACAGTTCGGTCTGACGTCCGCGCCCACCGTCTACTTCTTCCCTGCTGCGGAGGGTGAGCACGCAGCAGCAAAGCTCGAACCGTTCCACTACGACCTGAACCGAAAGTACGTGTCCTACGCTGCTCGAGCTTGTATCCAGAGCAAGGTCTGACATTTGTGGCTTTCTTCAGTGGCTTCCTGCCCGAGCCTCTGCTCGACTTTCTCAAGCCCAACCTGCCCTCGTCTCTCGAGCTTTACAAGCCCAAGCCTTGGGGACTGATCATCTTCACGCCCATCTCGTTCGTCCTGCTCATCTTCCCCACTGCCGCTTGGAGTCACTTCCTGACTCAGGTCTTTATGTAGGATCATCGCCGCCTTCTCTTCCCTCTACCGCATCCGAGGCCTCATCCTCCCCATCCTCAAGTCTCGGATCGTTTGGGCTCCCCTGACTTTGATCGCCATCGTCGTCTTCAACTCGGGCTACATGTGGAACCGCATCCGGGACGCGCCATACATGACGCGAGACCGACAGGGCAACTCGCAGTGGATGGTCGGCGGATTCCAGCAGCAGCTCGGAGCAGAGACGCAGGTCGTAGGCTTGATCTGTGCGTATCCTCCGCCTTTGACACTTCCTTCGTCTGATGACCGCAACTGACCGCTGTCGCTCGACCTGACTTGACGGACAGACGGAACGCTCGCCTTCGCCTTTGTCGCCTTGTCCACGATGGTCCCTACGATCCGCGACCCGGCCAAGCAGCGAGCAGGCGTCTTCCTCTGGTCGGCAGTCCTAATCATCCTCTTCTCCATCCTCATGAACCTCTTCAAGATGAAGAACGGTTGTGAGTCTTCTCTCCCTCCTCTTGGTCGGCTCCTGCGCGTGAAAAGTCGCTGACTCGCAGATCTTCGACTTTGCTCAACAGCGTACCCCTTCAAGCTTCTCTTCTAGTACTTGGGCTTGCCCAGAAGCAACCTGCCGTCTCACTCATCTCTGCTTGACGCGGCGAGTGGAATGCACAACCAATCGAATGCCAGCCTTTGACATGAGGCGGGTTTTCGAGAAAGGAGTCCATGAAGGCGTAGAGAGCATGGGATGTGACAGAGATTCCCCCCTCGCTCCTCCTTCATCGTTCCTACTCCAAACCCGACCTGATTCGGTCCCGCTTCTTGCGCCGTCGCTCGAGCTCCTGCCGGTTTTTCTGCTTCTCGCCAAAGCCGGCGTCGTGCAGCGCCATAGCGGCGACGCGCTTGGCAGTCGAGACCTTGTTGAGGTTCTCGAGAACGTCCGATTCGGGCAGCGCGAGCTCTTCGAGTTCGGTCTCTGTGAGAGGGTGGAAGCAAAGGAGACGGGTCAGTTGAGCAGTAGGTGGAGGTGCGCTCCTTGAGCGAAGACGTACTGATGCCCTCCTCGATTCGCTCGACGTGCTCGACATCCCGCTCTGTCACCATCGTCACTGCGACACCTCCCCTGCCCGCTCGCGCCGTTCGTCCGACTCGGTGGACGTACGCGTCCGGCTCTCTCGGGCAGTCCCAGTTGACGACCATCGCCACCTCAGGGATATCGAGACCTCGGGAACCGACATCGGTCGCGATCAAAATTGGCACGGTTGCGGCGCGGAACTGGGCAAGGGACGAGAGTCGTTCACGCTGGGAGAGGTAGGAGTGGAGGGGGGCCGAAGGCAAGCCGAGTTCGGTCAAGAGAGCGTGCAAGTGCGCCGCCGTCGCGCAGGTCGAGGTGAAGATGATTGTTGACGGTGGCCATGGTAGGGTCTCGTCGTCGTCGTCCGACTTGGCATGCGGGGACGGGCGGGCGAGGTGGACGATCGATTCGGGCGGGTTGAGAAGGAGGTAGTAGAGGTAGGATTCCCGAACGTGCGAGGGCAAGAAGAGGTAGTGCTGCTTGAGGTTGCCGACGGTGACGTGGCCCTCACTGTGCCCGTGAAAGGAGGAGGGGGTCAGTGCCAGTTCCGGTTGATCCTCGTGCGACGGGAAAGAGACTGTACGCACGGGGTTTCTACGCGTCGAACGACGATGGTCTCCTTTCCCTTTCGAGGAGGCTTGGCTGCAAGACCCCGGATGGCATCACTCTCTGTCGCAGTGAAGAGGACGGTTTGACGCTCCTCCGGCATGCGCTCGAGGAGGAAGGCGAGGTCCGACGCGAAGGTGGGAGTCAACATTCGGTCGGCCTCATCGAGAACCTGACGCAGGAAAAAACCAGCGCAAGGGAGTCAGTCGCACGGCTAGACAACAAATCGTCGCTTCCTTTATCTGGCCCAGAAGTGAGAGTCTACGCACGAGAGTCTGAACTCGATCGAGACCCCACTCTCCTCCACTGCTGCCCAAGAGGTCCCTCAGTCGCCCAGGGGTAGCAACGACGACTCCCGGTTGATCCCTCAACTCCCTCCCCTGCTGCAGGACATCCATTCCACCGACGATAACGGACGTCTTGACTCCGAGAGGGACACCAACGACGTGAAACTGCTCTGCAATCTGGAACGCGAGCTCGCGCGTCGGCGTCAAGACGACGGCCCAGATACCGAACGGGTCGGCTGCGATCCGCTGAAGGATGGGCAAAGCGAACGAGAGAGTCTTTCCGGAACCGGTGGGCGAGATGCCGATCACGTCCCGACGGGCGAGGATGGAGGGGATCGTTAGGGCCTGGATGGGTGTGGGACGACGGATCGAGAGGGTGCCGAGCGAGGCGAGGAGGTGCTGGGAGATCCCGAGCGTGCTGAACGTGTCGACCGTGGGTGCCGCTGGAGTTGAGCTCTTCGTTGCTGTCGGCGTTGGCTCGGCAGGCTTGGGTTTAGAGATGGCTTTTCGAGGTGCAGGTGTTCGAGAAGGGAGGGCCGACATGATGTGGGCTTGAGGATACGCCGAGGAGCGTGAGGTACGGCTGCAGCGCAAACCAAAGAGGGAACGGGCGAGCGCAAGTCAGTTTCAGCTGCACGCCAGCTGAGAGGGAACGACTGACGCTTGCTGAGTTGCCTGTTGCTGGATGTTGGTGGAACCGGAAGGTCGAGGGTCAGAGCGAGGGGTGGACGTGTTGGCTTGAAGGAACGCCAGAAGGGGGACGGCTGGACTAGCTGATCGAGTACGGAGAGGCGGGCGAGACTGATGTCGACCGTTCGGTGTTCGTGAACAGGTGAGGAGGAGGAGGAGGTCAGAAAGGGAT
Source organism: Cystofilobasidium capitatum (assembly GCA_014825545.1). Taxonomy (NCBI): domain Eukaryota; kingdom Fungi; phylum Basidiomycota; class Tremellomycetes; order Cystofilobasidiales; family Cystofilobasidiaceae; genus Cystofilobasidium; species Cystofilobasidium capitatum. Next base: position 64,750 of record MVAJ01000019.1, read on the forward strand.
TTGAGGTATCAAATCTGGACGGAGTTGGAGGTATCGTCTGGCGCAGCAGCAGAGCTGGACAAAAACTGCACCTGCATCTTTCTCGGAAGGACGAACAACGAAAGGACCACATCTAGAATCAAAGCAAAGGTGCATGGGAGTGTACAAGAGCGCTACGGAGACACGTCAAGGGACAAGCAAGATACAAGGCACGTCTGCGCGAAGAGAGGGGGAGGGGTGGGGGCCGGTCTATCCGACGAAGCGTCCCCCTGCGCCCAACAAGACCGTCACGGAGACAACGAGTGCAAGAGACAAGATGTGTCCAATGCGGAGCGTAGGATAGGCGACCGAGAAGTCTGACACACTGCGTGATAGGAGCAAAAGGTAGTCAGTTTCGACGAGCAGGGGTTCAAGTTTGTCTCTCGCACACGTACCTCGTCCCTGCCGGTACGCCAGAAGCTGTCGCCGTTCCAGAACTGCCCTGTTGACTGACCGAGACGGTGATCACTGCCGTCAAACCGTCGATGGCCGGTCGGCCGTTAGTCGCGACCGTGCTGGCGTGGTTGACGCCGTCTGATGAAGCAGAGAGCGAGATCAGCTTTGGCGATTGACCTCAAAGAGACGGACGGACGCACCAGACGAGTTGGACAGCATGCCAGAGACGTATACGACGGAGTTGTCATATGTCCAGCCGTTGTAGGTGCTTGAGCCCGAGAAAGTCGACCCGTTCGTGAGAGTCGTCGTGGGCATGGTAATGTTGCCGCACGCCCGACCGACAATCTGTGTCCATTGAAAGAGTCAACGAAGAAGCTCAGAAGATGAGACCATGTAAGACTGACCCCGTCCCTCCCTAAGTCATATCCGTTCGGGACGATGTCGTGTTGCTCTGCAGTTGGAAAGAGAAGATTGGGTCAGTTGTAGGGCTGTGATGTCCAGGAGGAACAATACGCACCACTGAGCGGCTTCTCGATCGACGCTTCGAGGAAGAACGCCTTGGTCGACGATTGGATATAGTATCGAAAGTGACTGCCGCCGTTCAGAGTCTCGAGGCATGTTCTGTCGTCGAGCAAGGGAAAGTTGTGGAAGTGAGCGGTCATAAACTTGCGAGGGCAGGAAGGACGATGCGCACCCAAAATTGACGTCTCCAAAGTTCTCTCGCAAGGTAGCAATCTCCTCCTCTGTTTCTCGGACAAAGGTCAGTGCTTGGAGTCGAGAGTGTGAGATCGGTCGAAGGGGACGCACGGAGTCCTTGGCCCAGGTTGGCCTGGTGCCCAACGCCTGCATCGTTGGTCGAGACGGTCGTGCACTCTGCTCCGAACTGCAGACTCCTGCTCACGTTCGCAACGCAAAGGAGTCAGTGCCGCCCAGTAACTCGAGACCGGACTTACGCACTCACAGAGCCCAGTTCAAGAAGCCACCCTGCTCGAGCGAGTCCTGCAGCACCTGGGAGGACGACGCGCCGGACACGATCACGTTGAGCGGTTCGCCAAGGCCGGCCGGAAAGGTGTTGTTGACGACCTGCGTAGAGTTGGATCTCCTTCTTCAGCACCAAGCTGACGGTATGGGATCGCAGGAGTAAGGGAGGAGGGAGGGACGCACGGTGAGAGAGGAGCCGCCTCCGGATGAAGGGCTCGTGTAGCCCGACTGCGCTGCTACCTGGGACGCGACGAGGGCTGCCGACGTGAGGGTTGGGAGGAGCGAGGTCGACCGCATGCGTGTACCTGGATGAAAGCTCGGTCGGTCTCGAGGGTGGTCGAGGGAGAAGGTCAAGAACGAGTGCTTGTCACCGCATACAGCCCTCCTGCTCGGCGTGCGTGCGCTGCTCGAGTTTCGACCCTGACGACCATCGCTGATCCGACCCTTCCTGCTACTGCTGACCAGAGACCTGAAGACGTCTCACTCGACTCTCTAAAGGTCCAAGGCAGATGCTGACCGACTAGAAGCAGGCGAACCTGCTGCTGCTGCGCCTGCACCCGTCTGTCAGCGATGGTCCACCCTCGACGTCGTCCCTCTCGATCTTCTGCGGTCCGCCCTCGTAAGTCGCGTCTTTGGCCTCTCATCATGCTCTCTGCCTGTCGCTAATCGTCATGATTTGCTCCTGGTGTAGCACATTGCGGTCTTCGGTCGAGAGCGTCTGCATGACTACCCGAGATGACCGATTGAAGTGATCAAGCAACGATGGACGAGATACGTACCCCTTCCCCTTCTCGCAATAAAGGAAGACGTACTGTCTGACGAGTAGTGATTCTTCATCAGATCTCGCTAATCCTCGTCCTTTATTTCGACCTCATGCCTTCGACCGTCTTCCTCATCACCGTGCGCGACAACCTTTCCTGCTTCTTTGAGCCTGCGTGCCGCTGACTTTCGATCTCTCTCGTCGTCTCAGGGCGCCAACCGAGGTATCGGCTACGCCGTTGTCGAAGCCCTGCTGAAGGAGAACGAGACCAACTCTGTCATCGCTACCGTGCGTGACCCTCATGCCGCCGCCAAACTCGACGCTCTAGGCAAGAATCACGGGGGACGTCTCTTCGTCGTCAAGATGGACGTCGGAGATCTAGAGAGCATCAAGGTACGTATCCCTTCTATCTTGATAGTCTTCGCTCCTGATCTCTCGACTGTTTCTTTGAGCAGGAGGCCGGTCGACACGTCAAGTCCCTCCCCATTGTTGCGGAGCACGGCATCGACGTCCTCTGCAACAACGCCGGCATCACCGACGGAGCCTTTGAAATGGCGTCTGAGATGTACGCTCCTCCCGTTGCGTGGAACGCCCTGCTCGATCCCATACTGTCGCTGACGTCTCCGATCTCGATCTTGTGCAGCTCCGTGAAAGCCCTCGACGCCGCCCTTCGGGTCAACACGTACGGACCCATTTTCGTCAGCCAGACGTTTTTACCAGAGGTTCTTCGCTCGCGTCTCAAGACGGTGGTCCTCATCTCTTCCAATGCGTCCTCCTTTGGCTTGAAGATGTGCGTGTCGCCCATCTCCTACGCCCGACCGAGGGCTGACGGCGCGTGCCTGCTGTCTCTTTCGTTTGACAGCTACGTCCAGAAGCCGGGAGATCTCGGCGCTTACTCGATCAGCAAGTCTGCGGCCAACAATTTCTTCCTTCGACTAGGGCAGGAGGTCGAGAAGGACGGGGCGCGAGTAATCGTCTACCACCCTGGTACGCCCGGACGACCTCTTCTCAGCCCACCTTTCTGTTCAGTCGCTGACACGGAGTTGACTTTCTCACAGGAACGGTCAGAACGAACGAGAGTGAGGAGAAGAGCTGTCTTTTCTGCGCCTCTCGCGACTCTTGTGCTGACTGCGTCCTTCTTCGCAGTTGAAGGACTTCCGACTCACAACCTGCTTTCTCCGTCGGATGCCGCACAAGCCTGGTGAGTCTCGCCTGTCCAAGATCGGTCTTCTTTTTCTTGACTGGAAGCTGAAGACAGGAACTCCTTCTTCGTCGGTTGGTAGGTTCAACAACATCGTTAAGAGCCCTCCGAGCAAGCAGACCATCTTCATCGACGAGAAGGGGGAGGAGATGGCCTGGTGAAGAAGATCGGTCTGTTGAGTACGGGCGCTGCTCCAAGGACGGCGCAGAACAGACGTTTGGGTCGGGGGGTTCGGCAGAGCCATTCGTTTCGCAGACATCTTTTCTCCTTGTCACTCGTCTTTAGTTTTGACCCTTCCATGCCTTTGACACTCGTCGAAAAAGATTGTCTCGAGAGAAAGACGTTCGTCCTGTAGTGCGAACTAGTCAGATTTCGTTGCGACCCCAAAACGAGAGTGAGAACTGACCATGCGTAGCGACACATCGCCCGGCCTTGCACTCCATCGTCGCTCCCTTGTCCTCCGCATGAAGCGAGACCGACGTGCAGTCGACCGTACCCTCCTCTCCCGGACATCCTCCACAGGCCTCGAGGTTCGTGAACGTGTTGAGACACTGCATTCCGCAGTGCTGGTAGCCGACACCTCGGGCGGAGCACGCGTCTCGTCGTTTGGCTTGAGCGACGACTCGTCGGCGAGTGGTGGAGACGGACGAGGGAGTGGGTCCTTCGACGGGGATGGTAGCTCCTGCGACGCAGTCGGAAAGAGCGTCCTGACGGTAGTAGATGCCTGAATATCGTAGCCAGAGAGTCCACTGTCAGGCGAATTCTTGTGTGAGGAGGGAGTGACAGGGCGAGAAACACACCTTGTCGGTCGTCTAGGTGAACAGAGCCGTCAGCTCGGGTGATTCGTGAAGCAAAGTTGCCAAAGTCGAGGGAGGCCGAGTTGGCGATGAAGCTGCGGGGAAGAAACGGAGCGAGAATTGAGAAGATCAGCCTAACTGTAGTCATTACAACCAGAGAGAAAGCCGAGCTCACACCCCGTGGTACTGTGCAAGAGCAGGAGACCGAATGAGTCAGTGCTGGTCGTGCGCAAGCGAGACCGGGTCGGACTCACGATGAAGGGCGTGCCGTCTCGTGCGCTTCGGTAGGACGCTTTGAGCGGGGTGCCGTAGGTCGTCTTTGTCGTGTCGGAAGCCAGGTCGAACACGATTTCCACCTTGTCGTTCTTGTTATATGGACCGAGAACCTGGACGGTGATGTTCAGGCCGACATTGTTGTAGACACACGAGTACGCCGCACCTGTGTCCTGCAATCGTGAGAGAGATTGGGAGCAAGTCAACCTCGGTAGGCCACAGAAGGCAGGTTTCAGCAAGGGAAGAGGAGAGCGCACGATCATAATCGAGTCGTCGATGGTCTCAATCCTGAAGAGAAGTGGAGGAATGGAAGGTCAGAGTCTGAGTGGATGGAACTTAGATTGCAAAGAGAGAGCTCACTCGGTCTGCTCAGCACTCGAGTAAATGGAGCCGTCGTTCATGGTCAGGACGACCTTGATGGAGCCGATGCTGCAAAATGAAGACAAGTCAGGTCGGAAACACCTCTCCTGTGACAAGAAGACGAAACTCACCCCGTGGTGGGGTCAACTCCAGGCGAACGCTGCAAGCGTGAGAATGGGAAGTTGGTCAGGCAGTGTTCATCGAGGAAGAGGAAGGATACGACTGACTGTGCTAAAGTCTCGAACGTTGATGGTGCCGCCGTTCGACAGGGTCCTCGGCGCTCGGAGGAAGAGGAGGTTGGAGTCTGTGCCGACGGTCCCGTCTCGGTTGGTGTAGATGATGTTAAAGTCCTTGTAGTCGTTCATCCCGAAGAGACGAGCGCTGGCCGTCTGCAAGTGGTAGGCCCCAGCGCGAAGAGAGGTACGGAAGCCGACGGTCACGGGCCAGGGTTGCAGAGGAACGGACAGGGAGACGGAGGAGGGGACGGCTGGCGGAGAAAGGACAATGAGACGGCGTGAGTCCAGATCAGGGAGGGAAGGAAAGGGAAGGGACGGACCATCATTGAGGAGACGGGAGAAGACCGTGTTGCAATCGGCGAAAAAGGTGTCCTGGGAGGCGGCGTAGCGTCCCAAGGTAACGTTCTGATCGATGGCGAAGAGGCGAGAGTCCGAGCTCGTGGCAGGGTTTGCTGAGTCGTACACCTGCCCTAGAGGGTTGACCAGGGAGCCGTTGATGTATTCTCGCGCGACGAGGTTGTCAAAGTTCGTTCGAGTCGAATCGAAGCTGCGAAACGCATCGTGCAGAGGTTGATCAGCGCCACTTCCCTTCTCTCCACGACGCAGACACCTACCCAGCGTGCGCGACAGATGTGATGCCAGGGTTGTTGACTCTGTGGACTCCGCCGATCGTATGTCCGCAAGCGACGAGTGAGATCATCTCTTGTCTGCAGGTAGGGGCAACGAAAACTCCTCAGCGAGAATTCGAACAAGGTGACAGAGCGAGAAGGTCTGGCGAACATACGGAGTGAAGCCCATCCGTGCGAACTGGTGAGTGTGGGTCTCGGTCGACTGCTCAGGGAGCGGGAGGAAGCCCTCCGCAACGGGCGCCTTCGCGTCGATGCGACCGACCTTGAAGGGAATGACAGGACCTCCGCAGGACTGAAGAGAAAAAGAGCGCTTGTCAGTGAGTAGGACGTGCTTGTTCGAGAGGAGGTACGGACCCCGACCGCAGTGATCGCACCAAGGGCAATCAGGTCGGCGAGAGAGACGCCGGCTTTCTGCAGAGTGAGGGAAGGCTGTCAGAAGAGCGACCAGAGCACAAGGGAACCTCGAAGAACGGACCTGGAAGAGGCGGAACTGGGCGAGCGTTGCGGTCACGAAGGTACCTGTGTTCTCGGAGCTGAGGCGATTCACGAAGAGTGTACAGATCAGACTTGTGCGCACCACAGCGAGAGCAGAAGAACTCACTATCCCGTCTCAAAAGCAATCGAACCATCCAGTCCTCCAGAGCCGGAAGCAGCATCGTGCGAACCAGCGTCGTGAAACGCCTGCAAAAGTCACGGAGGAGCACGTTTCAGTAGAGGGAAAATGAACAGCTGGAAGAGGCGAAGAGGTCGCACCGTTCGCAACCACTCTGCAGCAGTGTTCCTTGAGCTGCCTCCCGTTGCGCAAGGCGAGACGAGACCAACGAACCGAGAGTCCGACATGACCGTGCGGAGAGCGCGGACGTCCGGGTCGACAGCTGCAGCCAAAGAGAGAAGAGCGAGGGAGGAGAGGAAGGGAAGCATGGCGTCGTCGGGCTGAGAGAAGAGAGGGTAGAGAAGCAGCTCGAGGCAGAGAGAAGTCCTGGTCAGCCGCGAAGGAGCAAGCAGACAAAAAACCTGTCGCTTCTCCCCGTCAGCTCGAGAAGAGGGCGTCGGACTTCGGCGAGCCGACCAGTAGAGGGCCGCCTGTGTGTGTGGTCGAGCAGACGGTTGGCCAGGGGCATTTGATCGAGAGCGCCTCTCGCCAAGGCTGAGGGACGAGGAAAGACCTCCTTCGAGCATCGGATGCAGGGCATACCGGGCTCCGGCGTCGGCCGAATCTGATCAGAAGGGGTCTGTTTGTCGGATAGAGGAGATTTGGCCGCATGGGGGCAGGGCGAGCTGGTTGGTCCTCCGAGGCGGGCGTCAAGCGAGACGTCGGGCGGGGAAGGCGAAGACGAGGCGTGCAGGCCGGACACAACGAGCAGCGACGGTCTGTCAGCTAAACAACCGGGTCAGATCAGGTCGGATGGGACCAAGGGACGAGCTGGATTGCAACGAAGGAGAGGCTGGGAGTGTTGAGCTGAGTGACGGTCAGAAGGAGAGGATGGGCTGCAGCTCTCGCGCTCTCGCAGCTCGAAGCGGCTCTCTGGCTGGTTTCCACCCTATCAGCCCTTCCTCCCATTGTTGCCCCAAGGCCAGCTGTAAGACAGCCATGTTCCCAAGCTTACTTTGAGTTCGCGCCCTCAAAGGTGAAGGAGCAGGCAGGGTCTTTGAAGGGCCTCGAGGGCTGCTGCGCGAGCCAGCCGGGTGTCTGTTTCAAACTCCGCCTTGCTTCTTTGGCTTTCGCGTTCGCGCCGTCTTCTCACCCAACCCCATCTCTCAGCGTTGAAGAAGTTTCGAGAAAAGCGTCTTCAGGTGAGCGAGGAGGAGGACAGTGTAATGAGCACGCCCGGAACTTAACATGGTACCACTGGGTCAAAAGACCATATTGTCGATTCTGGAAGGAATCGACTGTTCCGAACCTATATACACTTTGGAGTCGGGACTTTAGACTCGCTTGACCAGAACCAACACAGGCAGGGTGGTCGGCGTGGGAGGCGACGAGGACGATGTTGCGGGAGAAGGTGAGAAGCGTCTTTCCAACCGACTTGTCAACCTGATCCTTCCACGACTCCCATTTTTCAGGGGCCTCCCCCTTTTCGGAGTCGGGCATCGTATAGTCCAAAGCGTTGTCTGCTGTGCAGTACTTCCAGAGCCCCTCACTCTCCATGTAAGCTTGGTGGGTGAGGCTCCAGCACTGGTAGTCCTCGGAAGACTAAGCTCGTAAACGTGCTTAGACATCAGTGATCAGGAAACAAAGAGCGGGAAGGAGGACGAGGATCGGGGATCGTGTAGGAGGTGATACGCGGTCTTTGTGGGGCGAGAGCTTCTTGAAATCAAAGGAAAACCAAGGCAGGGAACAATGGGCTCATAACCTAATGAGAGAGCGGAACAAGTCAGAGAAGCTCGGCCAACGAGAAGTGGACTGGTCATGAATTGTACCTATTGAGAGAGCGGAACGAGTCAAAGAAGCTACAGAGACAGAGAGCAGGTCAATGACGGAACGGTGACAAGCTCTAACGTACGGATGGGATTGAATTCAGCCAACGAGAAGTGGACTGAGGTCTCTAGCTACGAGGGGAAGAGAACTAAACTGCAAGTGTGAGCCTCGCTGCTGCGGCCACCCGCCGCTCCCTCTGCACCCCGCGCCGCGCTCGTCGCAACTCCAACAGTTCAGTCTTTTCCAATCACATCTTCAAGACTTTTCATTTCACTTCTGTTTCCATGTTTCTTTCTCTTCCCTCTTCCGTTTCCGTAGCTCCCTCCTCGTCTTTACCCTCGTCCACCACCACTCTACCCCAAACCCTAACCCTAGGCTCAACCCTAGCCAAACTCGAGCGTAACCCTAGCCAAACTCGACCGGCCCCGACCCGACCTTACCCCGTTCGTTCTGCTTCTTCTGCTTCTCTTATCTCTCTCTGGCCTTGCCCCATGCCTATCGATGCTTCTAGTAACCTAATCCCTAATCCCTTGCGGGTCAGACGGCGGTCGCGAAATTGGCTGTCAGCTGAAAGCGTGGAAGGTGACCGAGCGTAACTTCGGCGTGATTTAGGTGTGATAAGCGGACCTCTCCCTCTTGCTCCTCCCTCCCCACCTCCTCCTTCTCTATACGCTCGAACAATGACTTTGTAGTCTCTTCTTTTCGGTCTCTGGCACTCTCGAGTCGGGCTTGTCTTTTTGCGCAGCGTGCGTGGCTGTCTGAGTCTCGCGCGAGCTCGACCGCCCGTCTCCCCCCTCCCTAACATGGGGCTTCTTTCTTGAGAGACGATCGATGTCTTAGCCACTGTCCCTGTCCCTGTTCCAGCAAGCCGCTTTCCAGCCACCTGCAGCATACTGGCGGTTGGGACCTGTCGAGTTGGTACGCGCTCTTGGCCGCGCGCCCGGTTGGGCTGAGGCCGACACTCCGCTCTCTCGCCAGCACTCGACCATCAACACCCTCTCTCGCTCGCCGGCATGGCCCTTTTCGCAGTCCGGTTCTTGCCGCTGAAGACGTCGCTCTCGAACCTGCCTCCGACGCTCTACTCGCCCCTCGTCGCATCTCAGAAGGTGAGCTGCCTGGCCCGGCGCATCAGCGACCTCCCCTCGTTTATACCTCTTTCCTGCCCAGCTCGCGCTGACTACTCCTCCCCGGATTCTCGTCCTGTCGTGATGCAGAGACCCCAATCGCTCGCTGTCCACGTACGCACGCAAGCAGGCAGCGAGTCCTACGTCGGTTGGTCCGGTCTGAGCTCGTCGCGCCCTGCTCCGGGCTCGGGTCAGAAGGAGTACCTCGAGGTCGATCCTGGCGTCGGCAGGGCCATGGGATGGCAGGAGGGCGAGCTGGTGAGTCTCCCTCATGTATCTCTGTCTAGAGAGGTTGACGGCTGACGCTTGCTTCCCTCTGATTATCCCGTCCAGGTTGAGCTCTCCATCATCCCCTCCCTCCCTCTGGCGAAAGAGATCTCCGTCTCTCCATGTTCTGCCGAGGACTGGGAGGTCATCTCATCGCACGCAGAGTGGTTGGAGCAGAACCTCCTCTTCTCGCTCCGAGTTTGCTCGAGAGACCAACGCATCGAAGTTTGGGTGAAGGGCAAGATCAAGGTTGAGATGGTCGTTGGTGCGTCCCGCAGTCGCTTTCGGTCCCTCCTCTCAGCACGACTGATCCTCTTCCTCCCTCTTTTGGCTGGCAGAGCGAGTGAATCCGGACAAGCGGGTCGTCCTTCTCGGCAACGACACTGAGGTGCACGTCGCACCCCTCACTCGCACGGTTGCTCCCCTTCCCTCGACAAGCGCCTCGTCTGCCGCACCCGCCGACACCACCATCGCTCAGTCTCGATCTCCAGCTCCTCCGAAATCTTCCGGCCATTTCTTGCCACTAGCCCAGCCAACCGACGAGTCATTAAAGAACGCTAGCGGGCCGCAGGCAGACGTCGCAGAGTCATATCGCGGGTTTAGAAGAGGTAGAGAGTTGGAAGCGAAACTTCAAGAAGCGCAGAAGTCGACCAACGCTTCAGCGTCAGGGTCCGTACCTTCCCTTCTCTCTGCAATTTGGAACAGGGCTGACATTTCGTGCGTATTTACAGGTCACTATCAGTCGTGAAACAGCATCTACCTGGACTGGAGCCCGTCGTCCAGCAGTCTTTCGATTTTTTGATGAACTCTCTCGTCCTCCAGTCCGGCATGTTCTTTCCGCCAACAATTTCTCGTACGTTAGGCCAACCTCTCTCTCTTTCTCTGTGGTCCTGTACGTTGAAGACAGCATCCTCTCCACTCCGACTCCACAGATTTTCGGACGATGCTGCTGACCGGTAGAGCGAGGAGTGGGAAGACTACCCTGGTGAAAGAGGTCTGTAGGCGAATGGAGAGTGACACGAGGACGTTGACCTGTTCGCCCCTTCCGCTTCCTCTTCCATTGTCGCAAGCAGCTGACGAGATGCTGTCGACTTCTTTGCAGACACTCGCCATCTCGACGTCGCCAAACTGGCGGATGAACGGCTTCAAGGCATCAAGGAGAGTTTCGTGGAATGCATCAAGGACGTGAACGAGAATCGACCAAGCGTTCTCGTCCTTGATGGCGTGGAGAACCTAGCTGGAGTAGACATGCCCGTCCGTTGCTTCTCACCCTCTCGTCGACGAAACGCGCCCCTTCTGAAAAACAAATTTCCATCTGCGTCGGTACAGAACACCGACTCGAGTCGCACAACACAGATTGCCGAACTTCTGGTCAGCTTCCTTCATCCAGACGGGACGACCTTCCTTCCCGGCACGGTCGTCATTTGCACGGCCAAGGCCAGCTCCGACATCCATCCTCTCCTCAGCGGCAAGCACGTCTTTGGCTGTACCATCGGTCTGAAAGGATTGGGGAAAGAAGGGCGTCGCGAGGTGCGTTCCCCAAATCCATGCGTGCGAGACGAGACTTGACACGTATCTCCTCCTGTTTTGGTCGTTCGTCCATGCATTAGGTCCTTGAGAGCCTCGTCCAAGCCAAACTCGCCTCGTCGGAGCAGTTGCAGCTGGACAGCAACGACTCGCTCAATCATCTGCGCGTTGCGACCGAGACGGAGGGCTTCCTCGTGAGCGACATCAAGGACCTCGTGGATCGTGCAGTCGGCAAGGCCGCCATCCGCTGCTCCGAGCTCAGAGGAGAAGGAGTTAGTCCGTCTATCTCATCTCTGCCTCTCCGCGCGCATTCTGATCCTTGTTCTGCTCTTACCCACCTATCCAGGACATCAGTCTGGCGGCCGAAGACTTTGAGACTGCCCTGCAGGATTTTGTACCCTTTTCTCTCAAGGATGTCAAGCTACAGTCATCGACAGTGAAGTGGAGCGATATTGGTGGCCTGCAGGACGTCAGGAGAACTCTCCGAGAGACGCTGGAGTGGCCCGTCAAGTACGCCACCATCTTCAGGCAGTCCCCTTTGCGTCTGCGATCAGGGTTCGTATCGCCCCACCACCCTCCCTCCTTCTTCCATCCTTTCTAGGTTGCGTACTGACATTTCAGCTGGGTTGCTCTTCCAGACTCCTACTCTACGGCTACCCTGGGTGCGGCAAAACTCTGCTGGCATCTGCGGTTGCGAAGGAGTGCGGACTCAACTTCATCAGCGTCAAGGGCCCGGAGATTTTGAACAAATACATTGGAGCGAGTGAGAAAAGCGTGCGTCCCAACCTTTCAACAGCTCGTCCGCCTGCTCGGGTGCTAATGAGCCCTTCTCTGGCCTCGACTTTTGCAGGTGAGAGACCTCTTTGACCGAGCGTCGGCCGCCAAACCTTGCGTATTGTTCTTTGACGAGTTTGACAGCATTGCTCCCAAGCGGTGCGTCCTTCGCCATCCCAAATCACGAGTCACATGATACTGACTCACCCCTGCCTTGTTTCTTCGCAGAGGCCACGACTCGACGGGAGTTACGGACCGCGTCGTGAACCAGATGTTGACGCAGATGGATGGTGCCGAAGGACTGGACGGCGTTTACGTGCTGGCTGCAACCAGGTCTGTGGATCCAACACCCTTGCTCAAGCCATACAGAAATTGACTCGAAGCTCCCACAGTCGACCCGATTTGATTGATCCAGCGTTGTTGCGACCTGGCCGTCTCGACAAGAGTCTTTTGTGTCCCATGCCGTCTGCACAAGATCGACTCGAGGTGAGCTTCTCAACTCTTCGCTTCTCAACGGGTTTAACGCTCGATGACTGGAATCAGACCCGGGTCTCGTCAGATTCTGCAACTCATCACGCGGAACCTCCATCTCTCACCTCTCGTGTCGCTTTCGAATCTGGCAGCTGAAACCGAGCATTTCACGGGCGCCGATCTGGGCGGGCTCGTCGGCACGGCTCATCTTGCTGCTGTCCACGCGACGTTCGAGAGTGCGACGGAGGAAGGGTTGTCCAGGGCCGACACTCAACGCACAGCAAGCGATCTATCGTCGGAAGAGGTGCTCGTCATCGGAGGTGGGAGTGGGGGACGGACGCGGAGAAGCAGAGCGGAAGAGGCCGAGTTGAGGAAGCGAGTTGGCAGGATGACGGGCTCAGGCCAGGGAGAGTTCGCTGGCTCGGCCAGAGAGAGTGCGCAAGACACGCAAGAGACCTCAGTGAGCCGCTCGGGGCCTTCTCTTCTCTCCGTCACCTGTATTAACGCGCTGCTGCGTTTCCAACCCTCAGGCCACGATCATCCTTCCAGCTCACATCTCGACCGCCCTAGCGTCGGCTCGGCCTTCCGTTCCCGAGAAGGAGCGCCAGAGGCTCCGGCACATCTACAGCTCCTTTGTCGACGAGCGATCAACAAATGGTCTCGAGGGTGCCGAGGGGGGAGGCACAGCTGTGGGAAGTCGAAGCAGTCTGGGATGATGGTGATGACTTGTTCAAAAGTCACTTGCGACGTCAGTTGGGAGAGATGCTCGCGTGACAGGACGGCGACAGCACGGAAGGACCGAGGCGACAGTGTAGCTGACCCTACGACCTTCTTCCGACGACTCGCAAGCTGACGCTCCTGCGCTCCAGGCACAACCAACGGTGGGAAACAGCTCGGAAGGGCCCATGATGATCTCTCCTCTAGTTCCATCCATCCTCCCGCTTCTCTGTAGGCCACAACCCCGAGTAGCCGTCCCCTCTTTTCCCCTTCGGCGCCCTGCGAAGCATGTGTGTTGTTGCGTAGTGATACAGTGAAAGGGCGAAGGCGAGGGCAGGAGCAAAAAAGGATCGTGTTGAGGAGGAGGGGTTGCGTTGTGGAGGCGGCGCGCCCTTTTAGGGAGAGGCCAGTCGCCGACCGTACGTGGACCGTCTCGGCAAGCTGGCCGGGTTTGCGAGGAAAAGAAGGAGAGAGGAGAGATGACCTGAAGGAGAGGCTGTCCTGCTCAAAACTCGACCTGCGCGATGGGGTCTGCTCGGACAGAGGCAAAGTCGAAGCTGGCATCCTTGTCCGCGTCGACCTCACCCACGAGAGCGCTGCAAAGACAAAAAGCGACAGCAGAGTTAGTCTTTGGGCGCCTTCCAAGCTGCCCTCGACCGACACAGGAACAAGACGCACATGTTCTCGCCTCTGATGAGGTACAAGCCGAGGGGGACCATCTCGACGCCCTCGTCGACTGAGAAGAGGCGCTCGACGGCGTTGGACAGGATGATGTTGGTGTGGACGTCAGTTCCCTTGAGCATGCCCTGGGAGCGACACGAGAGGACTGGTGTCAGCTGGTGTGTAGAGAGCACGAAAGTGAAGAAGGGAGGTAGGGACGGACGGCGATCAAGCGGCCGTCGTGCAGGAGCACCAGGACTTGGTCTGCAAGCAGCCAGAAAGCAAAGTCAGACGCCAGTGTCGCGAGCATCTGCAGCCCAGAATGTACGTACGGTCGAGGTACTTGTCGATGCTGCTCATGTCGTTCGGGAGGACGTGGGGGGCAAGTTGCTGGACGCGGTCAGGGCGAGCAAGCAAGCGCCTGGGAGAAAACCCCAAACGTCGGGGTTCTACTGGAACCCCAGATTGGCCCAAAATAACTAAAATGGTCGCAGGCCACTTTTCCGCCTTCTTTTCCTTCTGCCTGCCCTACATTTTATACCGTATCTATCTCACTCCAAATGTCGCCTACCGAGCTCAACATCCTCCTCCCCGCCCCTCCCGCCGGCTGGTCGACCGCCTCCGCTGGCAAGGCCGGCTCGCTCTCGTCCCCCATCAAGCATACCGTCTTCCCCGCCGGCCCTTCCTTCATCCGGTCGACCGTCCGCAACCACCTCCAGCGCTCGTTCGAGGACGACGACAAGATTCACGCCGACCACGCCGCCAGCCTCAAGGTCGGCGACGCCGAGGAGCTCGGACCCGACTTCGATGGCCTCGGAGAGGAGCAGGAGTCGGCCGAGATCCTCAACCTCGACCCCAAGGAGTGGAAGAAGCAGGACCACTACGCCGTCCTTGGTGCGTCGCTTGCTTGCCAGCTTCTCGTAAAATGGACTCTGACGCTGACCTTCTTTGACTGTCATTGCGATTAGGTCTCTCCCACCTTCGGTACAAGGCCAACGATGAGCACATCAAGATTGCTCGTGCGTGCTCCTGCTTCTGTTTCGTCTTCTCGCCCTACTCCAACTTACAGTTCATCTGCCCATCCTCTTTGCTCGCTCGCAGACCGACGAAAGGTCCTCCGACACCACCCCGACAAGAAGGCTGGTTCTGGAGACGCCAATAACGACTCGTTCTTCAAGTGCATCCAGAAGGGTCAGTCGTCTCGCGCTAGGCTGCTCACTCCCGGCTGCCCTCGATCCTGTCGCTGACGCTATGCGCTCTCTGTCCGTCCCTGCAGCCCACGAGTCTCTCACCAGCCTTGACCGAAGGCGACAGTTCGACTCGGTTGACTGGGAGATCGAGGACGCCATCCCCAACCCCGTTTCTGTCCCGGCCGCTAAGTACGTCGCCACTTTCGGCCCCATCTTCGAGCGAGAGGGTCGGTTCTCCAAGCGACAGCCCGTTCCCGAGTTCGGAAACGACGCCAGCTCCAAGCAGGAGGTCGAGGGCTTCTACGACTTCTGGTACAAGTTCGACTCGTGGAGGTCGTTCGAGTGGTGGGACAAGGAGGCCAACGAAGGCTCCGACTCGTACGTCCGCCGCCCATCTTGCCCATCTTCCTGCTTTGACAAAGGCCCGACCAACCTGACCCGTCACCTTCTCGTCTTTTTTGCAGTCGAGACGAGAAGCGATACGCCGAGAAGAAGAACAAGTCCGAGCGAGCCCGACGCAAGCAGGAGGACAACGTCCGAGTCCGAGAGCTCGTCGACGGTGTGCTCGCCAACGACCCCCGAATCAAGCGAATCCGAGCCGAGGAGAAAGCTGCTCGAGACGCCAAGAAGAACAAGGGCGCCAACGGCGGCAAGCCCGTCCTGAACGCAAAGGAGAAGAAGGAGGCTGAGGAGAAGGCTGCTCAGGAGAAGAAGGTTGCCGAGGAGGCGGCTAAGAAGCAGGAGGCTGAGGACAAGGTGCGTCCAAATTCGCAAGGCGTTGTTCTCCGTCCCAGTCCAATCTGACCACCCGGTCTGTGCACTCCCCAGGTCGCTCGAGAGGCCAGCAAGAAGGCGAAGGAGGCGGCCAAGAAGAACCTCAAGAAGTTCAAGAAGGCTCTCTCTACCGTCCTCTCGTCGCCCGCCATCAACTACTTCCAGGCCGCCGGCTCGTCCGCCCCTGCCGCCGCCATCGAGGCCGTCCTCGGTGAGCTCGACACCCTCGCCGCCGCCGTCGAGCCCGAGGAGGTCAAGGCTCTTAAGGAAACCGTCGAGGCTGCCCCTGAGGACCAGACCAAGGTCAAGGCTGCCTTCGCTGAGGCCGCCGCCAAGGCCGTTGCCGCCGGCAAGGTCGAGGACGCCAAGTTTGTTCAGTTCAAGTAAAGCTGCTTCGCGTGTCGAACCAAGCCGTCGTTGCATTTGACGGGATAAATGTCATTTGCCGACGATTCCACTGCCTCTTGCAATCTCTCGTTCGCAAATCTCCTGTGCCCCGGTCTGGCTTTGCGAGAGAGAATACGACAAAGCGGGTGGTACAATTGCAAGGGTGGCCATTTCATTCCTGCATCGGAACATCCTCCTTCTGGAGCGAACTCATGGCGACCTCACGCTCGTCCACTCCGCCGACGACACCCGTGTCGAAAACGTCAATGCCCGATGACAACGAGTTGATGAGAAGCTCTAGACGAGAAGGTGTAAGAGAAGACTCCTGTAAGGCGAGGAGAGCAGGGTCGGGGTCAGTGGGCGGACAAGAGAGAGAGCGACAGCTAGCTAATGGTTCGCACCTTTCGCACAACCTCGAGATCCGCTCCGAATCCCTCCAGCACCTTGCCCATCCAGAACTCTCTGAATCGCTTCTGCTTGGCCGCCTCGCCAGCGTCCAGACCTGTCGTGCTCGTCGGCTGGTCGTCCTCGTCTGCGGGCATGAATGACGGCGGGGCAGACCAAGAGGGGATCGTTGGCGGTGGAGGTGAAGGCGAGGTGGACTCTCGTGCCCGTCGAGGGGCAACGGCCGAGGCAGGGAAGGCGGAAGTGGACGAGGCAGCTGGTCCGGACCGACGAGGAGGGGGTGCGTCCGAGTCGCCGTCGGACGAGCTCGAGGACGAGCTGCTGGAAGAGGACGACGACGACTCGTCCGAGCTACTCTCGTCGTCTGCCTCTGCCTTCTGCTTGCCCTTGTCCTGCTGGGGGAGGTCGAGGCCGAGGGCTGCCCGCTTGGCTGCGAGGGCAGGGACGAGAGGAGCGGCCTCGTCTTCGGAGCTCGAGTCGTCCGAGGAGGAGGACGAGTCCGAGTCCGACTGGCGCTGGGCGCGACGACGCTTTCGTGCGGGCTTCTTCTTGGGCCGGGGTACGGATGCTGCTGGGGCCATGGTTGGAGGGAGAGGTATATAGTTGTTGATGAGGGAGGAGTCGGTCTGCAGGAGTTGCTCGAGTCGAAATCTGAGGCCAAACCCAAAAGTTGGGGTTATTCGCTTGAGACCCCGGTTGGGGTTTCATCCTCCGGCCCTCGCCTTCCGCCGAAGAGAGGGTGGTTCGATCTCTTCTGCTCTTCTGCCCAGTACACACCCAGACCCTTATACCCTCTGCTCCAGCACAGATGGGATTTAACAGTCCAGTTCCAGGTTCGTCTAATGTCCCTGCCAATCGTCTTTTGAGCTGGGAGTGGGCTGAATCAAACCTCTCGGGTGCCCATCTCCTTGCTCTCTCGCAGTCCGGCTCCCTGAAGAGTGCTCAAAGGCTCGCAAGATTTGTTGGTCCACAGCACCTGTCCTCTCGTCGCAGATTTCTTTCTGACCCTGAGGCCCTTCTCCCACTCAGTTAACTCGTTCTTGGACGGCGTGCGTTCCTCTCTCTCTCACATCCACCCAGCTCGATCGTCGGACTTCGCACACTCGCTGCGGAGCAGGCTCAGACGACCCTTGCTCGGATGCCACTGAAGCTGACCCGTCTTCCCTTTGTCGTACGATCTCCGTGTCCCTCTGCAGTCCAACAATGGTCTTGACCAGGTCATTCCTCGCTCAGGTGCGTCTGCTTTGTTGACAGTCGTCAGCCCTCGCTTCATTTGCACTGCCGACTTCTGACCCTTGCGTTCCTGCTCCCTACAGTCCTCCAGCAAGCCAAAGGTTTCGCCATCTTCACCGTTGCCAAAGCTGGCTTTGTTGTCTCTGCCCGCGCTGGGTCCGGCATCGTCATCGCGAGGCTGCCCAACGGCGAGTGGAGTGCGCCGACGGCCATTGGCACGGCCGGGCTCGGGTTCGGAGGACAAGCGGGCGCAGAGGTTACCGATTTTCTGATCGTTCTGAACTCGAGGGTACGTCTCCTCACATGCTGGGTAGGTGTCACTTGCCTTTGCTGACTCTGTTATCATCGTTGCGTGTTCAGAGCGCCGTCGCCTCCTTCATGGCCGCAGGGTCCCTGAACCTCGGCGGGAACATGAGTCTCGCGGTCGGTCCGCTGGGAAGGAATGCTGAGGGCATGGGAGCGCTCAACACCAAGGGAAAAGTCGCCGCCATGTACGTTTTTTATGTCGGCGACTGCCCGTCGCTTCAGTCAGGCTGACGGTGATTTTCTTTGATAATTGGCAGGTACTCTTACTCGAAGACGAAAGGTCTGTTTGGAGGGGTCAGTGTGGAAGGAAGTGTGATTGTCGAGCGACAAGAGTACGTCTGACGTCGAGTGCGCTTTGAAGTCTGCGCTGATATCCTTCGATTTGGCGTCTCATCAGCGCGAACCGTCAGGCGTACGGCTCGAATGTAACGGCCAAGCAGCTCTTGTCGGGCGTCATCGACATCCCTCCCTTCGCCGAGTCTCTCGTCGCCGCCATCATCGCCAGCACCAACCTCCCCGGAGGCCGAACCTGGATCGAGGACTCGCCCGCGACGAGTCAAGGAACTGGCTGGGAACCCGAGCCCATCCCCTCGCTCGGTAGCCCATCGCTCGGTAGTCCTACCACGGAGCGAGGCTCGTACGCCTTTGCGGGCCTGGGCTCGAGCAGTGGCGTGGTCAACGGTGGAGGGGGAGGGGCGGGAGGCAAGGAGAGCAAGTCGGCCAACAGAAGCAGGTCGGGCTCGCTCCTCTCCTCGGTCGTTGGACGAGACCGATCGGGCTCGCTTCAGAGCACGAAGAGTGGCCGGGATCGAGGAGGGTCAGTGGGCAGTGCGACGGGCAGCGCCAGCGGCAGACCAGAGAGCCCTAGCAGTCGACCGGGTCTCTTTTCGTCCGTCTCCTTCGGCCGAAAACGAGGTAACTCTCGAGGTCTCGCAGACGCCCCTGGAGCGATCCCCGGTCACGACGACAACTTCCACTCCTCCGAGTCCTACACCTCAGCCGCCCCTCCTTCGGGTCTCAAGGGCACTCAGCGCTCGACACCGACGATCCACTCTCCCCTCAAACCGACCAGTCACTTTGCCACGCAGTTCAACTCCAACTTCTCCCAAGACTCGCTTCAGGAACCGATCTCACGTGCGGCTCGCTCCGACGACCTCCTCAGTCTCGAGGAGAACTTCGGTCGAACCATGATCCGCCAGTCATCAGACGACTCGCGCCTTTCTGCTCAGCGGTACTCGATCGACGATCCTTCCTTCCAAGGTGCATCTTCCTCCTCACCCTTTGATGACTACAACGCCGCAAACGCGTCTGTCACCGCTCTCCAGTCAACGTCCAAGCCAAAGAAGTCTAGACCGTTCTCGACGATGGTCCGGTCGTCCTCCAGCAAGGCCACCAACGACTTCCACACCCAGTCAAACCGCTACTACGAGGACGACGTCTTTTCCGACCCGGATCCGGTTATCGGCGATGTCTCGTCCTCGCGCGGTAAGCAAGATGGCTCGGTCAGAGCGGAGGAGGACTGGGCGGCATTGGGCTCTCGAGCTCGAGCAGGCCTAGCGAGGACGCAGAGCGGCAACGTCCTCAGTGCTGCAGCGGTCGGGTCGGGCGCGGCGAGTCCACGTGTTGGATCGACTGCGAACGACGCGAGCGACATGGACACAGAGACTCTGAGGACGAACGGGTTCGTGGGGAGAGGTGTTGCGGTATACGACTTTGTAGGCGTGGAGGTGAGTCTGACCCATCTCTCCACCCTTCTCCCATCTGGGTCGCACGCTGACGTTGTCCTTCGGTCTTTCGCCCCACAAGTCCGGTGATCTGAGCTTCTCTCGAGGCGACGTCATCTTGCTCACCCAAAAGACGACAGAAGCCAACGACTGGTTCGTCGCTTTCTCCTGAGACTGTATGCGGGCGAATAAGATGAGACTGACATTCTGTCCTTTGCGCAGGTGGACGGGCACTATCGGCCTCTCGGGAGCGCCTGGCAACTTCCCAGGCACTTACATCCAGCTCGTCGACTGAAACCACCCGAAATGATCTCATCTTGTAGTTTGTAAATCATCTGATTCTGTCATGCTTGCTTGCTAGCTAGAATACGTCGTTCGTCCTCACCAGGGACCGCCCCGCCCAAAGCCTCCTGCGCCACTTGGAGTGAAGATGGGTGCTCGGACGGCAGACTGGTGGAGGGGATGGGTGGAGGTGTCTTTGGCCTGGGATGGTGTCGAGGCTTGAGGTCGGACCTCGAAGGGAGAGTTCGTTCCGCTGAAGGCTCCAGGCTGCTGGTGGAGGGGTGTGAAAACGGGAGAGGATGTCGAGAACTCGGACAGGTTGCGGAAGCGTGACTGATTAGGGTTGCCGGGCTGATGCGAGGAAGTGTTGGAGCTGTTTGGCCGCAGCTGCTGGTAGTTGGATTGAGGCGTGTAGTAAGGCGTAGGGAGGGGAGAGGCGGATGGCGAGGACTGGTACGAGTCGTTCCTGCCGCTCATGGGCATTGAGATGGGCACCCAGACGCCGCCTTGGACAGCAGGAGGCAGGCCAGGAAGGCTGACGCCGGGAGAGTAGGAACTTCCGGACATGGGCGAGGAGTTGTGGCCAGGATACATGCTGCCGACGTCGGAGGAGGTGCTGCGTGCGAGCCCGGGATGACCGCCGGTGGTGTGAGGGATAAAGGGACGGGCAGATGGATCGGGTCGGGAGGAAGGGTAGGGCTGCTGATGTTGTCCGCCGGGCTGGAACCTCGGAGCGGCGCCGCTCAAGGAGCTGCTGTAGATGGGCGTGTTGCCAGACGACGTCGGCTGAGGGGAGGACGTGGGGAGCGCGTATCCCATGGCAGGAGACTGGTATCGAGGAGGCTGTTGGTACGGGTTACTTTGACCTCGCAGGCCCGTTTGCGGGTTGAGGTGACCAGTTTTGGGCGACGACGAAGCAAACTGGCCGGCGGTCGAGGGGGAAGAGAGGTCTAGGGGTGACGGTGCCGCCCCCCACAGAGTGTGAGCCGGTGCTCCGTGCTGCGCTCCGTATATGCTCGGCAGCACTGTCCGGTCGGAGGGGGAGTAGGCCATTGGTGTCTTCGACCAGGCGTCCGACGTGGCAGCGCTCGGTGGAGACAGAGCGGAAGCGGCAGATATGGCCGAGAGACGCGAGTTGGAGTCCAACGACTGCGAGGACGCAAGGGACAGGTGCGTCAGTCTGTCGTCTCTTCTGAAGTGGCTAGCGTGATGACTGACCTGATCGTGCCCGAAAGAAGAGTTGACCGCGCTCGCGACACTCGATGGTCGCATCAGAGATGGGAACGAAGGCACATCCTCCTCATCAAAAGCGCCCTCGAGCCCTCCTGAACCCTCGACTAGCTCACTAGACACGGTAAAGCGTACCATCGAGGCCATCTGCTCGTCCGAAGCGGCGCCCAGAGAGGGTGTTCGGTCACGGTAGAACCCGACGACGGAACCGTGTGGCAGCTTGGGAGAGGAGCCTCCTTTGACGGGAGGAGTTCGAAGCCGGACGATGGGAGCGGCAGCAGCGTCAGGAACGTTGAGGACAGCGAAGGAAGACTTTCAAGGGCAAGCAGCAGGCTCGGAGTCAGACAGGAGACACCTTAGACAGCCGACGGTGACAAGACTGACCTGATCTCCAGTCTCCGCAGCGGACCTGATCGGACCTCCCGGCGCAGCGCTGGGGTCGACAGGACCCAGGGGTTGAGCTGCTCGCCGCCAGGTCGACTCTTGTCCAGATCGAGAGTTACGCCCGGGAGTGGGAGGGATGACACCCAAAGCAGGCGTCGATGACGGAGGAAGCTTGACGATTGTTGCAGTCTCGAAGACCGGACTTTCGGGAGGAGGGTTGACCGGTAGGTCGGCGATGGACTTCGTCGGCAGCTGTACGACTGGAGCAGACTTGGGAACAAATCGACCAAGGACTCTCCTGGGTGCAGGAGTGATGAGGTAGTCGTCTCGGGAGAGGGTGGCCGAGTTGAGCCACTTGTAGAGCGACGGAGTCCACGACAAGGGGTCGATCGCTCGCAGAGTCTCTCGAGCGTTGTCGATCTTTGTTTGCTTGTACGGGATGGGAGCACGACGTCGAGTGTCGGCGTTGATCTTGACCGGGAACCTCTTCCAGACCGGCGATGGTGATGACGGGCGCGGTAGTTGAGTGAAAGGCGACTCTGGCTCGGGAAGCTCGAGAACCGGAGCGGCGAGGGCTGAGGGCAGAGGCGACTGGGAGGAAGGCTGTGATGTGGGCTTGGGACGGTTCATCGCACCCTTGATACGAAGCATCACGTCGTCGAGCGAGTGCACGCTGACTTCCTTGTGACCTGCTTTAGCAGCGGGAAGAGCCGACGATCGAACTTCAGGGCTGTTGGTCGCACCACTGACAGCCTCCACCTGAGGCGGAGAGGCGATGGGCAGATTTTCGGGCGCTGCGGTGTGACCGACGGGGACGACCTCGGGAGAAGACTGTTTCCTCCAGGAAGAAGTTGCCTCCGAGCGAGCGACGGGTGGTGGAAGAACAGGTCCAGTCGAGTTGGTCGGAGGTCCGTCGAAGAAGTCGGCCGCGGCTGGTCGTCGGGAAGCCGATGTAGGCGCGGCCTGAGAGACAGTGCTTGCCGTTGTCTGCTGATTGTTCTCATCGCCTTCGAGAAGGTTGCTAAGGTCCCTAAAGTCGACGTCTTGGGTCTCTTCTTCGTGCTTGCTGCCGGCCAGGAGCTGCTGCAGGGTGGGGGCTGCGCCAGCGAGCGTCGTTCTTTGCGGCGGGGGCTTCTCCGTCGGTAGCGAAGAGAGCGTGGCGGACGGTAGCGTCGGTGTGAGGACAACCGGTGCGGGAACTTTGACGGGCTTGGGAGCGTGCAGGACTTTGTCGACCCTCGGGCCTTGGCCGGCGTTGATGGGGAGACCATGGGACCTGGGAGCTGATGATCCTGAGAGGGGAGGGGATACCTTTGCAGGAACCTGCTTCTTGAGGATGTCCGTGGTCTTGACCGCTGGCTTGCCTTCCGACGCAGATTTGGAAGGGGCGGGCCCGAACTTGGCCTCCAACTCCTTCGCCTTCTGCCTGGCTCGCTCTTGAGCCGCTGCTCTCTCCTCCTCCTCTTTCTGCCTTCTCTGCTTGGCCCGCTCGGCGGCAGTGTGCATCTCGTCCTTTTGCAGCTCTGTGATGTCGGTCACTGGCGATTGTGAGACGACAGCTTGCGGTGGTGCTGATGACGCGGAGGGAACTGCAGGGCGGGGTCCATCGTGCGAGAGGCGTCGATCGGCGACCGACGTGGACGAGGGAGCGGTCGTTACGGCTGCGGGAGGTGGAGGGAGACTTGAGGACGGCGACTTCGAATCGACGACCGAACCACGAGCGGAGGCCAGACCGCGTTTTTCGCCCAAGGCACTTCGAGGGACGCCTAAGCCTCCAGAACGAGGTGCGGTGGCTGAGAGTCGAGCAGGAGGGGCGACCTGGATGCCGATTGGAGCGGGAGCAGGGGCAGGGAGTGCTGGGGAGGGGGCGGAGGCGAGGTGAGGAGGTAGAGCTCTGCTTGCAGGCGCAGGAGAGATGACTTTGCCTGTGGTGTCTCGGGCGATACCCCAGGCGGCACGGGAGGGAGGCAGGCTCACTAGATTCGGGTTGGAGGGTGGCGGAGGATGAGCGGGCAAGTGAGAGGGGTGAGTCCGTCCGATTCCATGCGGCGGATCGTTGGACAGCCTTCGGTTCTTGTTGAGGGTGGAAGGCTGCGGATCCTTGCTTGACTGCTCGAAGCGGTTGTTGCGTTCGTTGAAGAGAACTCGAGAGTGAGCATCGGCGGACGAGTGGGTTGGAGGGTGGTGTGCAGGAGGAGGTGCTCTGCCTTGAGGCCAGCTACGGTCAAAGTCGCTCTTTGCGGGCTGGAGTTTGGCGTTCTCCGCCGCGACGATGGACTCTCGCTTTGCCAGTACCTCGGCAGCGAACGAAGGCTCCTGAGGGCTGGCCGAGATCGTGTACTTCTTGCCGTCTCCGAAGTCTACGACCTCGTCGAGGAAGTCATCGTCGTCCTCCTCCGGCTGGAAAACGCACATGCGACGTCAGTAAACACTCGCCAAGCGATTGGTAAGACATCAGAACGCACTTCGTCCCAATGATGAGCGTTCGGATCAAGATGAGAGCCTCTGAACGAGTCGAGCTCCTGCGCGATTGCCTTCTCGTGCGCTGCAGCCGCCTTGTTAGCCTCGGCGGCGTTCTGCGCTGCTTTGAGAGCGGCGTTTTGGCGATCTATGGGGAAAGCGAATCGCTCAAGTCAGCTTCCTGTGCATATTGGTATCGACATCACGTCGGAAACTCACCCTCGAGAGACTCTTTCGTGGTCGGGAAGTTGGCTTGGAGGTTCCTCCAGCTCGGTCCACCTGCACCAGCTTCTCTCGCACTTTCCGTCGACCATGGCGCAGCGCCGGCGTCACGTGAACCTCGGGGAGCCATAGCAACAGACGCCAATCCAGATCGTGCTGCTCCCCATTGCGAGGGAGGTGTCGCTGTCGGCCGAGGAGCCGTGCTGGGCGCCGGTACCGGGCGAGTGGTCAGGAGACGAGATGGAGGATGGGGGGTAGGCGTCGGCACTTTGGCTGCAGGAAGTCGAGGGATGAGTTGTCAGAGCAAGATCACATCAGGAAAAGCTCGACCAAAGCAAATAGTCCACGGTCGTCTGCAGGAGGGACTGACCAGGAGGTCCTGTAGCCAGCACGCTCTTGGCCGATGATGCGGAGTCCTTGACGCTCTCCTTGCTCGTCGTCTGCAGAGCCGTCTCGAGGAACTTCTTGTTGACGTTGAGCGAGCTGAACTTCTTGACAGGCGCTGCTGTCCCCGAAGCGCTCGGCCGAGTTGAAGAGGTGGTCGAGGATGGGGAAGCGTCGCGTGAAGGCGTAGCTGAGCTCGGTGCTGCCGGAGGAAGGCTGGAGGCCGGGGTAGGTGTTGGACTGTGGATGATCGGTGGAGGAACCGCTGGAGATGACAGCGACGCGCCTTCCGTTGGAGGTACCGGTGCAGGTTCCGTAGTCACAGTCGGAGGAGATGTTGCTTCGGTCGGAGGAATGACTTCCTTGGGTGCTTGTTGCGCAGGGGGGTCGACAGGAGCTGGCACCTCGGACGGACCAGCCTCCTTCTCGCCCGAACTAGCCTCACCCAGCTTCGTCTGTGTCGTAGGCTCGAACGTGCGCTTTGCCGCGTCCAGGGATGGACCTGTGATGGCGGCTGGGGCTTGGTCGTCCGAGGGTGTGGCCTGGTCTGCTGCTGCTGATGGCGGCGGCGGCGGAGGCGAGGAGGACATCGACCTGGTCTGACACCCCTCAAACGCAACGTAAGTCAACAATCTCCTCAGCGTACGCCACAGGTAGAGCAGCGAGACGCACCTTCTGTGATGGGCTTGTCCAGAGTCGTGAGGTAAGGGTGTGGGAAGCAGGAGAGGTCGCCCTCTATGCCCTCTCTTTGCAGCCCCGCGCGCGCACCCACGCCCCAAACTCGCAGATGCAGTCCTGACGCATCCCTACTTCACTCGAGGACAGCAAAACACATCGATTCATCTTCAAGAGACTACTCTCGGAAGCCCATCATGGGGTCGACCTCGCTAAAGAACTCAAATGTCGTCGCGTCAGGCCAGCTGAAGCTCAAAATGTCGTCCGACAGACCCTCGAACGCATCGCCCGGACCAAAGATCGGCGTAAAGTTCTCTTGGAGGGCGACCGGCGGGTTGAGCGTGAGGCTCGATTGGGGCAGGTTGGCTTGAGACTTAGCGAGGAGGAAGCGGATCCGGTCGGCGTGGAGGCCAGCAATGGAGGTCCTGTAAGGGTGCCAGTGAAGAATGTTCAGCGTTTCCCTTCTCTGACCGAAGGTGTACGACTCCTGACTCACCCTTCCGGTCGAAAGACGGCGATGTTCTCCAGGATCGATGCGAGATGCAAGCAGCTTGCCTCCAGCTCCGGCGTCGGTCCAGAATCGAGCAGGTTGGCGAGCTGTAGCAGGGGTGGGTCCACGTCAGCGATCTGAGGTTGGACCAACGTGACTGAAAGCGAAACACGCACCTTGAGCAAGAAGACCGCGCTGAAAGCCATGCCAACAATGACAAAGTTGGAGACGTAAGGAAGGAGGAGGGAGGCGTCCTGGACATTCCACGTCGAGACCTCTTGGAGGTTTCGGACGGCCTTCGACCGACAGAGGTGAAGGATGTCAATCCGGTTCTGAGAACCTGGAAAGCGGATAGCGATGAGGTGGAAGCTGATGATCGTGGTATCGGCGAACATTCGAACGTACGCATCTGAGAAGCGAGAGGGGACGAGCGACTCGGTCAGACGTTGCACAGCGCAAGAAGGAAAGGGTAGGAACGACTACGCACTGACTTCGGGCCAAGACCTTTTCCAATCCTCCATCGGACGTTCCCAGCTCTCTTTGAGCTTCCGTGCGGGCTCGACGACAGTCTCGCCCTTCTCAATCTTGTCCCGCAAGCCTTCCCAGACGTGCAGCGCTCGACAGACCACTCGGATAAGGGCGTTGAGCGCGTTGCAATTGTAGTACGGGTCGTCTGGCTTCGAGATTGGGATTTCGCTTCTAGCGACGCCGCTGAGGAAGAGACTGACGATGCCCTCCACGCGACCGGTCTGCATCCCTTGGTAGACTTCCGACTGGATGGCGAGTGCCCATGTCCTCTCCCGGAGATCTCGAAGGCGTTCGAAGTCTTGTTTGGTGGGTGGGCAGACAGTCCGGTAGTGGTCGAAGCTTTCGAGAGGTAGAGGAAGGTCCATCCGAATCTCCTTTGCGATCCTTCTGCGAAAGATTGTCAGGTCAGTAGTTGTTCGCGAAAAAACTTTTCTTGGAAAGGAAGAAACGCACATGGCTTGTCCGTGCCATGCCCAGCTCCGGTCCTCGTTCCATGATCTTCCCGGCGACGCCCAATGACTGGCAAGAGGAAAGTTGTTCAGGGCTGTCCAAAGGTCGAGGTTTCGCACCAGACGGGAACTCACGCCATGAAGCAGAACGCCTGAACGACCTCGACGCTCTTCCATCCAGCCTCAAAGCACCTGACAGCCGTCGCCTCAACGTGTCGCTGCAAAACAGGCGTCTTCTCCCGCAAGAG
This sequence comes from Cystofilobasidium capitatum, assembly GCA_014825545.1. Classification (NCBI taxonomy): domain Eukaryota; kingdom Fungi; phylum Basidiomycota; class Tremellomycetes; order Cystofilobasidiales; family Cystofilobasidiaceae; genus Cystofilobasidium; species Cystofilobasidium capitatum. The sequence goes on from MVAJ01000019.1 coordinate 91,731, forward strand.
AGGGTCGAAGGTGGCCGCCACAGCAGCGACGGCGGACGTCAGGAAGGGGGAGTTGGCCCGGAGGAAGGCGGCCGTGTGAATGTCGGGATCGAGGTGCCAAAAGAAGGGTCGGAGGAGAGTGAAGTAGCTGTTCGAATGGCGTTTGGAAGAGGGAAGGGAAGATATGCGGTCAGTCAAGCAGGACGGCCGAAAGAAGGAAGAACGCACATCTGGAGCAGCCGTTCAAGCTCCTCATGCGCGATGACACCAAGCGAGACCGGATCCCAGGCCATCTCGTCTTCCAGGGCCTCCTGGTAGATGCCTCCATCGTAATATTGAGAATACCCTCCGATGGACGACGACGATTGGCCAGGCTTCGGGAGCTGCGCTTCGAGCAGCGGATGGTTTCCAGCAAAGATACCGAACGGGTTTCTTAGGACGTTGTTGAGGTCCTCGCTGTCAACCGCCGTCGTCGTCGAGATGTCGGACATATTGCGCTGGACGACGGATCTGCACGCCAAGATAAACGAAGGCAAGATCAGCCGCAGCCCTCTGAGGGGGAGCTACGAAGAATCGCAGAACGCACGGTCGGTCCAGAAGCTGCCTTGACGTGCCCTGTTCGTCCAGTCGGCCTTGTGACCTGGTTGATGTCGATGCTCCCGGGGTCGAGCTGTCGCTGTCATCCGAGCTCGAGTCCGAGTCTTCCCCGTTCATGACCTTGAGGATGTCCATGCGAATGCTGTTGAGCAACCGCTGCGTCCTAATCACGCCAGTGCGATTACGCGTCAGCCTTTTATCAGACAGGCGAAACGACAGAAGAGAGGGAAGGACGCACTTGGTAAACCCCTTCTTGGGTCCTCTGACTCCGAGTTCCGGCCAGATGCAAGGCAGCTTCCCCTCGACGCACCTCGCGCAATCCTGCCCATCAGGATTCGGCAAACACTTGAGCTTCCTCTTCCTGCACGCGCTGCACGCCTGCGCTTTGGCGACGTCGCCCGCAGAGGTCGTCGGGGGGGCCTTGCGTCGACTCCGGGAGCGCGACTCTTGGTTGGCGGTCTCAGCCGCGAAGAGCTGGTCGAGCTTGCCGAGCGCGCGTTCGAGGCAGGCGGTCGAGGAGGGGTCAGTCACGGGCTGCTTGTAGCCGGCCGGGATGGACGAGGTCGACATCTGGGATGATGGTTGGTAGAAAAACGGGTAAGGAGGTCAGGTCGCAACATTGTCGGAGGGACGGCTCGAGGGCGCGGGGCGACACATGCGTACGAGACTCAGTGGCACATGTCCAAGCAGACGCATGGTCAACAGGTCTTTGATCTCGACATTGAGCTCGCTTTAACTTCCAGTTCAGATCTTGCTGCAGCGATGCATCGTACGTCTCCATTCGAGGCGAGGTACGTTCGCGTTTTGAAGCGCGAGTCGACCGTCCCCGGCCTTTCTGGACGGAACGCCCTCCGAGCGTCGAAACTTGCAAGATTCACGTCTTTGCAACGTCAAACGGTCAAGGTATGTGCGAGTGGAGGTGTGCATGAGATCCAATTGAGATGCTTCTAGTTCTCCTCACTCCTTGGTGGGCGGGGACGCGTCCTTGTCGACGAGTCCCCACTCCTTGTCCTCCACCGTGGCTATCTCGTTCATCTTCCCCCTTTAAGGAAAACCCAAGAAACAAAGGAGTGGGTCAGTCACAAAAGGCAGGCAGGTGATTAGAAAGGAAGGAACATACCGGATAGCCCAAAGACCCCAATTGGCCTTGACGAGCACCCGCGGGTCAAAGTCCGCCGCCTCCCACCGCTCACTCCCAAAGAAGTTCTCCCCCGGGTTGATAAGGAAGTCGTACTTTCCATCCACGTCCTCCAGCCCTTCCAAACTCTGCACATCCCGCTCGACATCCTTCGGCGAGAAACCCGTGACGAACAGCGGACACTTTGTCTCGAGCACCAGAGGAAGGGTCTCCCCCCACTCGGCATCCCTGTTGACCTGCAGCTGACCAGGAGCGATAGACGAAGGGAACCCAAACCCAGGGCTAAAGGCGAAAAAGACGTCGGACCAAGGGTCAAATGGTCCAAACTGGTCTGCGATCTGCTCGTACGGAGCCTGGATCGACGTCAACGCCAAACCCTGCGAGACGGGGATCGTGAAAGCAGGAACGCCGTAGAGCTCGGATTCGTCCCTTCCAGCAGGGGCGAACTCGCTTGCCCGGGTGACCGTGAGCGTTGGGGTGGGGGGAACGAAGAAGGTCGGTCCGTACGATCCTTCGACGGACGACAGCGTCTTCTGGTCGACGTGGGGCGAGATAGGTGCAACGGCCTTGGGCTCCTCGAAAGCCGTGTAGGGGTACCGCTGACGGTCGGGCGAGTCGTCTCGGAGGTGGTCGAGCGACTTGTACGTCGCCTTGGCGGGGGTGGATGTTGAGGAGAAAGCCGAGGGGATGTTGCTGGGCTTAGACGAGACTGAAGGAGGGGCGGAGGTTGTCGAAGAAGAGGGAGTGGGAGAAGAGGTGGGAGTGGGGTGGGCGGAGGAGGAAGCGGAGGATGTCGAGGAAGAGAAAGCGGTCGTCGTCGTCGGCTCAGGTGTCGGTCCAGTCTCTTGCCCAGGCATGCCTCCCGAGCTTCCGTCGTCGTTTTTCGAGTCAAACACCTCCCTCGGCGTCCAGTTCCTCGGCAGTGCCGCCTGAGGTCCAATGAAGTACACCTTGATGTGGGCCTTGGGGAACATGCGCGAGAGCTGCTCCCAGTTGGTCGGGGGCAGGGACGACTCTGCTCGAGCTCCGAGGACGAAGACTCGAACGACAGAGTTCTGACCAGGAACGAGCTTGGGGGACGCTTCGGGGTTGAGTGTCGATCGGATGGCTGTGGAACGGAGGGAAAATGAGTCGAGAGGGTTCAGAACTCTGACCGGCTGGTGGAGGGTTTGAAAGGGCTTGCTCACCGTCGAGAGATCGCTTTCCTTCGATGGTCAATCTACCACTGGGCCGGGTGTATGGACTGAAGTGGGTAAAGACGCTAGCCATGGTAATGGGGAAGGTGAGGACCTTGGTCATGTGCCGGAACACCCTGAGGTTGTCCATCGAGGGGAAGGACCTGGGAAAGAGGAGGTGAACCGCTGGTCAGTGCGTTACACTTTAAGGGCATGAAACGAATGACGTACCTCGTGAAGAAGAAGGTGTCCCAGTTGGTGAAGTTGACGATGGAGTCGTATGGCTGGAAACCTACGTGGAGGAAGGTCGAGAAGGACACACGAGGGTCGAGGGTCAGTCGAATGCGCATGCACCCCGGCACCAGAGTCTAACCACACTGGTGCAAGGACCAGAGAAGCAAAGCAGAGCAGCAGTACGCACCGGGCAGGTTCTCAAACTCGACGAGGGCCCGTCCGGATCGAAGGTCGTGCTCGTCCTCGTTTGCCTCGCGGAGTCGGTCGGCGTACTTGGCGTGCTCGTCGTCAGCCTTCCAGTGCTCCTCAGAGCAGTGGGTCGGCCAGCCCGCGTCGGGCGAGTCGAATGCGACGAGATTTCGCTCGCCAAAGTGCTCGAGGCAGACGGGGCAGGGGGCCATCTGCTTGATGCGTTCGGCGCGCATGCGCAGGTCCTCGAACGGCGAGGACGAGAGCGGGTGGAACAGGTCGTCCTGGCCGAGGATCTGGCGCGGGGTCGGTGCGTCTGGGTCGGGTGGCGGGGGCTGGGAGGGCGTATACTCGTCCTGGTCGGACTCCTTTGATTTTCCTCCGAGGAGGGAGCTGATGAACGTCCGACGCTGGACGAGAGGCAGGTGCAGGAAGGCGGTGGCGGAGGACGACGAGGAGGATGAGGAGGATGTTGCGAGGGATGCGAGGCGTGTGAGTCGCGAGGGCAGACCTATGCGTGCTCCGTTGCGGAGTGCGAGTGCGAGAGGACGCGACATGGCTGAGAGTTGTTGGAGAGGATTCAGGGAGGAGGGCGGAGAAGGACGAAAGCAAGGTAGAGAGGGTCACCATTACGCCAGTGTAACTTGGGTGTTACGGAGCTGTTACTCACCCCCCGCGCCCGCCTGGCAGCTCGCCCCCAGCCGAGGCGATCTCTCCTCCTCCAAGCCTACCTACCTACCTACTCTCCCTCCTCCGCTCTGGGCCAGCAATGTCGTCCCCAGCAGCAGCCTCAGACGACGAAAAGTACACGGCAAACGACAACGCAGCAGACGACAACGACGACAACTCGAGCCCCGAACGGCCCACAAAGACGGCCGTCAGTCCCTCGCTTTCCTCTCCCTCTCCCTCTCCCACCTCTCGCTTCTTCTTTCCCCGCGCCTACGTCTGCTGGACTTGCTACTGTCTGCAGCCTCGCTCTGGAGGCTGTCGCCAATCGGGTACCTTCAGGCGCAGAGGAGGGGGGAGCTGAGCATCTCGCAAGCTGGGCCGAGAGAGCTGACCCCACTTCCTCCCGCACCTCTCCTTCGTGTTCCCTTGTCACCCTCTTCTTCTGCATCACCGCATCTTTTAACAGGTCGACCCCGAGGAGGACGATGATGACGAGGAGGAGGAAGATGAGGACGAGGAGGACGACGACGACGATGAAGGCCAGGGCCGCAACCGCGTGCGTTGAACCACCATCCTCTCCCTTTCGTCCGCCGGGACCCTCGAACTGACATTTGACGCTTACGTCTCTGCAGGTCAAGAAGCGCAAGATCAACCGAAATCGGAACCGGTTCATTGAGGACGAGGCTGAGGTTGACGATGAGGATGAGGATCTGGACGAGGAGGACGAGGACTACGTGCGAGAGAGTGCGTCCTCTCGCCTCTCATATTCGAACCTACGACCTCGCTCAGGCTGACCCCCTCCTCTCGCTTCTACTTTCTCGCTTCTCCGTTTGACCTGCAGCCGAGGAGTTTATCGACCAGGACGCTGCCCTAGAAGCAGAGGGAGGAGTCGACGCCCGTCGAGTCGAGCGAGACCACCAGCGGATCGAACGACGGAGGCGAGAGTACGACGACCGGGACGCTGAGCGAATCGCGGCAGAGTTCAGGGAGAGGCACAAACACCAGCAGGCGAGAGCCTTCGTTGGCGATGAGGACAACCTGCCTCAGAGCATGCTCGTGCCTAGCGTCGAGGACCCGAAGCTCTGGCAGGTCCGAGCAAAGGTTTGTCCCTCCCCCCTTTTTCTTAGCCAGCTGCTCCTGGTCCATCACACATCTATCCGGAGCGTGCCATTGACTGTGCCTCCCCTCCACCTCATTCTGCCCTCCAGCCCGGACGAGAAAAGCAGCTCGTCTACTCGCTCACGGTCAAGTCGCTCGACCTGCAGTATTCGGAGAAGCCCCTCAGCATCTACTCGGCCTTCCAGCGAGACTCTCTCCCGGGCTTCATCTACGTCGAGGCCAAGAACCGGTCGGCGGTCGAGACGGCTTGCCAGGGACTCGTCGGCGTCTACATGTCGCGCGGCGTCAATCTCGTCCCGATCGACGAGATGACGGCCCTGCTGAAGCTCACCAAGAAGCGGGTCGAGCTCACCGAGGGATCATGGGTCCGCATCAAGAGAGGTCGCTACCAGGGTGATCTCGCTCAGGTGCTCGACGTGACCGAGAACGGCGAGGAGGTTGGACTCAAGTTTGTGCCCCGTATCGACATGTCCAAAGAGGACTCGACCGACCCGTCCAAGAAACGTAAAAAGACCATGACGGGCACGCTCACAAACCGACCGCCGCAGAAGATGTTCCAGTTCGACGAGGTGTCCAAGGTCTACGGCTCGCGGGCCATCATCCGCCGAGGCGACTCGAGCATCTTTGCGGGCGACACGTACGTCGACGGCTTCCTCGAGAAGGACCTCAAGATGACGGCGATCGAGACCGACAACGTCAACCCGACCATGGACGAGATCGAGGCCTTCATGGGCGGGAAAGAGCGTGCCGAGGACTACACGCGCATCCAGGAGCTCGCCAAGCAGGCCGCCATGTCGGCCCTTCAGCCCGGCGACGTCGTCGAGGTCACCCAGGACCAGAACAAGGGTGCCATCGGAACCGTCGTGACCATCGCCGAGGGCATCGTCACCCTCAAGAGGACGTCGGGCGAGAACGTCGGTGCGGAGTTGACCGTCCGGGGAGAGTTTGTTAAGAAGACGTTTAGGGCCGGAGAGCACGTCAAGGCAATGGCTGGAACGTACCTGGACGAAACGGGTATGGTTCTCAAGGTGGAGGGGGATCTCGTCACCTTCATGAGCGATCTGTCCAAGCAGGAGGTGCGTTTCATTCTGTCTGCCTCCGATGCATGCTCGTCGACTGACCCCTGCCTCGCCGCTCGTACGCGCCCGTCCCCTTCCAGATCACCGTCTTCTCCAAGGACCTTCGTGTCGCCTCGGAAGTCGGTAGTGGTTTAAATGCCATCGGCCAGCACGAGCTGCACGACCTGATTCCTCTCGAGTACGTCTCCTTTATTCTGCACGCCTGCTCGAGTGAACCAAGGGCACTGACATCCGATGTACGTCCCACCCTTCAGAGGAAACAACTACGGAATTATCTACCGGACCGAGCGAGACATGTTTGAGGTGCTCGACCTCCAGGGCAAGTCGGTCCGCGTCAAGCCTCACTTGGTCAGCACGAAGATTTCGTCGATGGGTTCGACGAGCGCGTACGACCTGAACGGACAGCCGATTCGAAAGGGCGAGTCGGTCGTCGAGGCTGCTGGAGATGTCCGTCCCTATCTTTTGACATCTCGTGTGCTGGTGTGCTGATGCTTTGTCGCTTTCGACCGTCTCTTTGCAGAAGCGATCAGGAGTTGTCATCGCCATCCGAGGACTGTTTGTTTTCCTCTACAACCGAGACATCGCGGTCAACGAGGGAGTCTTTGTCGTCTCGCCACGGACGCTCATCTCGGCAGCGTCAAAGACGGCTCGGGTCGAGACCGACCTGACCAAGCTCAACCCCGAGCTCGGCAAGCTCGCCCCGGCCGGCAGCGGCGTCGCTCTTCAGACGCGACGGTTCAGAGACCCCCTCACCGACCTGGCCGTTGTCATCGTGCGAGGCATCAACAAGAGTCGCGTCGGTATCATCAAGGATGTCAACGGCGAGATCTGTCGAGTCGAGCTCCAGTCGTCCAACCAGACCGTCACGGTCAACAAGAGTGCGCTTTTGAGGAAGGAGTGAGTCCTTGCGCTGCCTCCCCTCTCTTCACCCAAGCATCCAGCGTACTGATACATCTGCCTGCTCTAATCTTTTTTCAGCCCTCGAACCGGCGCGACCGGACCTCTTCCCAGTGGACCTGCACCCATGGCCGCCGGAGTGCCATACAAGCGACCTGGGTCCGAGATGGCGATGGGCCCTCCTGGCACGGTCAACCCTTACGGCGGTCTTGCCGGTGCCACCCCCAACCCGTACGCCGGAGACGGCGGTCGCACGCCCGCCTATTTTGCAGGTCGAACGCCGAATCCTTACGCTGCTGGTGGTGCGTCTCTTGCTTTTTTCTACCCCGCTAGCCTTCTTCTCTCCGAAGATTGACCATTTTGTCGACGTTCTTGATCCCAGGTGCCACTCCGTCAGGAGCGTGGGGCTTTGGCGCTGCGACGCCGGCACCGAACGCTGGCGGTCGAACGCCAGCCTACGGGATGGTGCAGGGAGGCGGTCGAACGCCTGCCGTCGCGGGTCTGCAGGGAGGTCGGACGCCGGCGCCTGTCGCAGGTGGTCGAACGCCCTACGCTGGCGGGGTGGGTGGACGTACGCCTGCCTACGCAGGAGCAGGAGGTCGAACGCCCGCCTACGGAGCTCTCGGCGGTAGAACGCCAGCCTACGGAGGAGGGTACCACCACGACGGACCGAGCCACACGACCAACTGGTCGGGAGCGACGCCCCACGGAGCTGGATCGTCGGCGTATGACAGCGAGAGGAGCGAACCGACGCCGGCCTGGCAAGCACCTACGGACGGGTGGGGATCGGCACCTACGCCCGGAGCGGGCCTGCACTCTGCGCCTACGCCAGGGGTGTACGGCGCCGCGCCGACGCCTGGACCGACACCGGGCGCTGGGCCCTACTCTGCACCTACCCCTTACGCATCAGCACCGACACCGGGAGCGGGAGGCTACTCAGCGCCGACACCTGCGGCAGATTGGTAGCGAGATGGAGCCAGCTGGAGAAGAAGGGAACAGTGTTTGTACGACTGAATCATGACCCCATTTTTTCCCCTTCGCCCAAGACCCGCTCTCCCGAGAGCGTTCGCGAAGAGACTGTTTTTTGCCGAAGTCTACCTTGTCCATCTATCTTCATTCGCTGACCACTCGCATGCTCTCTGCCAAACTGCGAGGTTCAACCAGCCAGACGAGCGCGTTCACCTCCCCCTCTTCATCCCCGGTCGACGACGTCCCGAGCGCAGGCTCTGCACCCGCGTCCTCCCAGAATTTCCACAGCCTCACCAAACTCGCCCGGTTGGTACTGATCGTCGTCCATCCCCTAGAGGAAGCAGCCATGAGCGTCTTGACCGTATGAGGCGTCAATGAGGGCGGCAACTTGGGCGACGAGGGTAGGAGGATGTGTTGTAGGAGCGTGCGCAGTTGGCCAAACTGGGACGGGACCGAGGCAAGCGCGGCAGAGTCGATCGAGAGGGCCATATCGTCCGTCGACGAGGTGGAAGGCAACGTCCGAACGGAAGAGAGCGACCGGTGCAGATGGGTGAGGAAGGGTCGGTGACGAGAAGCGTTCCACCAGGCCGTCGTCCTCCGTTCGGAGTCGTCCTCCACCTCGCCTTCGACAAACCACATTGTCTTGGCCCTCTTGAGTTCCTCCTCCGAAGCAAGCTTCTTGACGATGGCGTCCAGTCGTTCTCTGCTCTCCGTCGTGGCCCAAAAGACGACATCCCCTCCTTCCCCTGCCAGTTCACCCACCAGCTCGTCAACCAAGGGATGCTCCATCTCGACCCCAAGCTGGATCGTGAGCGCTCGAACGTTCTCGCTCCCCCCTAGCATAGCCTCCCGCTTCTCCTCTTCAGACCGCAGAGAGCCGTCCTTCTTGTACCGCCTGATCAGAGGGAGGAAGACGCCCTCGGGTCCTTGCGAGGCTGGCGGGAGAGGGAGGTGCGAGATGCCCGAAATGAGGGCGATGATGAGCGACAGGTCAAGGACGATGTTCCTCGTCGGTTGCAGCGCGGGTTGAACGCGTGCTGGGTCGGAGGAAGGTTCGTCTGAGGGGGGAGGAGCGCCGAGCGTCACCTCGACGCCTTCCAGCCCTCGCACCTCGTCCAGCACCTGCTCGACCCGCCGTTCGTGTTCCGCCGGGAGCTGAGATAGAGCGTCTTTGGTGAAGCGCGGGAGTTGGAGTTCGATGGTGGGAGGGGGGACGACCAGCGGTGAGAGGTTGGACCTGGCCGACAGGAGCGAGTGGGCGGCTTTGTGCAGGGACGTCTTGGAGTGGCGTGCGTTATACAAGGGCGACTGCTTAAGGGCAAGGATGGACGAGGTGGAAGAGCTTGTCGACGAGCAAGACGCCCGCGAGGAAGAGGACGAGTCCGACTCGTAAGCCTCTGTTGGGAAGCGAGAGTCGTAGGTCAGGATGGGCAGCGCGAACAGGAGGAGAGGAGTACTGTGAAACGCACCGTCTTCTGCCAGTTCAAACCCCAGGCGAACGACCGTCATTCCGCTAAGGACCCTGATCCAACGTCGACCTCCCTGGCAGATGAGGTTGACCTTGACGTCCTTTACCTTGCCGTTGGCCTTGCTCTTGCGGTTGTGGTCGGGCGCGCCTGTTGCTGGGGGTACAGGCGCTTTCCCGTTGACCGGCAGGGCTAGAGGAAGGACCGCAAAGCTCTGGTTGATGGCTGTCACTGGACCGGGTGCTCGCATGAGCGAGTCGTGCAGGGCGAGGAGGTGGGGAGCGTTGGTCGCAGCCTCCTGGGCTGCCTGACTCGGAGAGGAAGGACCTGCCTTGAGGACCTGCATAGGATTGCCAAGGAGCCAAAGGTCGGGTCAGCTACAAGCGAGCATGGTCAGGAACAGAGGATCTTGAATAGTACTGACCCGTTGGAGGTACTCGATTTCCTTGCGGATCGAGGCGGCGTACTTGATCCTGCCTGGGATGGCGACAGGTCCGACGGGCTGCGGGGGGTTGGGCAGACCTGGCGAGCGGTCGATGACGGGTGGGAGCGGTAGGGAGAGCGTGTCGAGGTGAGCGAGTGCGTGTTCGAGGCGTGCGAGCGAGTGCTCGAGCGGAGGGTGCATTCAGAGTTACTGTATGAGAGGAGCTGGCTGAACTCGAATAAAGGGGCCGTTTGGACGAGCAGAAAGAGAAGAACCGGTTCGACTCCTCCCAGCCACACCTCCGTCATCATTCTGCAGAAAAGAACAGGAACAGCCATCTCGTACTGCAGACAGTCTCCTCTGCACGACTCTCGCACTCAGCATGTCGTCCAACCCGCCGCCCGCAACGCCGCCCACGACCAGCAGCACACGCCGCCGTCGGAGCTCGTCCGCTGCAACCGCCCTCGCTGCGTCCTCCCCGGCGTGGATTCAGAAGCTGCTCGCTCCCTTCACGACGACTGCAGCGCTCTCGCCGACCAAGCTCGCAGTCGACCAGCTCGACGAGGGTTTCTTTGAGGACACCGACCATGCCGACGGTCGCTCGTTCGGTCCGTCGCGCTTCCTCCTCTGTGCCTGGCTGCTGGCCCTCTTTTCTAGCGCTGACTGACCTCTTGCTTCTTTGCTTCACCTCCCGTAGATCTTTTGACGGCCTTCCCAATCGAGATCAGCCTGACGATCCTGTCCTTCCTCCCTGCGCCCGACCTCGCTCGGCTGTCGTCCGTCTCTCGCGCTTGGGCAGTTCTTCTCTCCGACGAGTTGAGTTCCTCTTACATCTGGCCACACGACCATCCCTGACAGCCGGCTGACCGACAATCCCTCCCGGTTTCTGAAGCTTGACTTGGAGAGCGACGTTTGAGGCCACTCCAGGCTACCAACTGCGACCGTCCTACGTCGCAAGTCTGACGCCTGCCACAAGTCCGAGTCTATCCTCAGTACCGGCTGTCGCTCCGAGCACCCCCACTCGACCGTCCTCCCCGTCACAACTCCTGTCGGCTCTCTCCATCTCGCCTACCCGGAGCACACCCTCCACCCAGATCCCTACTCTCCCTACCTTCAAGACGCTCTACGCCAAGCGTCTCTGGCTCGCACGGCGGTTCGGGCGCAACAACCCACCCGGTCCGTACGACCCTCAAACGCATAACGTCGTCGAGCGCGAACTCGCCGGCCACACCGACTCGATCTACGCCGTCTGGTTCGACGGACGGCAGGTCATCACTGGTTCGCGAGACCGGTCGATCAGGGTCTGGAACGTCGACGATGGGTCGTCCATCCAGACCATCGACAACGCGCATGGAGCGAGTGTGCTCAGTCTGGTTTTTGAGGAGGTCGGTCCGGGCGGTCAAAAACCCATGGGTGTTAGCGGAGGGAGTGACGGAGTGGTCGCTCTGTGGGAGCGGGGGGTCGAAGAGGGCAAAGGCATCACAAAGGTTGGTGTCCTGGTCGGACACTCGCAGGGTGTGCTCGACGTCGCCATCAACGAACACTACATCGTCTCTTGGTGCGTTTCTCTTCCTCTCCTTTTCTGCAGGTATTTTTTGCCTCGGGGCCTTACCAACGTCTTCTGTCCTCGCCTTTTAGCTCGAAGGACACGTCCATCCTCGTTCACTCGCGCAAGGCTCCTTACCCGCTCTTGCACAGGCTCGACCTCCACACCGGCCCCGTCAACGCCCTCTCACTCGACAGCCACTGCCTTGCCAGCGCTTCCGGAGACGGCAGGTTGCGGATTTGGGATCTCGAGACGGGCGAGTGCAAGCGACGGCTGAAGGGGCACGAAAGGGGCTTGGCGTGTGTCGGGCTAAAGGGCGGCTGGGTTGTCAGTGGAAGCAACGACCAGACGTACGTTTCACTTCTTTCTTTTCGAAATGAGATTCGGGTCGATTGCTGATTGACACTCTCTCGCTTGCTTTTCTCAACCAGTATCAAGGTCTGGAAGGCCGACACAGGCGAATGCGTGCGGACCTTGGCCGGCCACACAGACCTTGTTCGGTCGCTCGACTTTTCGCCTTCCATGGGTCTCATCGTCTCGGGCGGGTTCGTCCAGCTCACTCCCACTCCATTGATGTTTATACCTTCCAGCTGACATAAGTCTTTGCTCTCGTTCGTCAGGTACGACCGCAAGATCCTCGTCTGGTCGCTCGAGACTGGTCGCCTGCTCCGTACGCTCCGCTCGAGCCACACATCGCACGTCTTTGACCTCTCGCTCGACGGGTCCAAGATCGTCAGTGCAGGACACGATAAGAAGGTGCTCGTGTACGACTTTGGCGATCCGGAGGCGGGCAGGTGGTTCGTCTAAGTTCTCCGGAAGGACTGTTGCGGGAAATCTTCGTGGAGATCTTCTCACTCTTCTAGCTGTTGTCTGTTAGGTCTTTTTGTACGTTGGGATGACATGTACTGAGTCTTTAAGGAAGGGTAGGGGAGATGAGGAGGGTCTTGTTTCCTCCTAAGCGTTCTCAAGGCGACAGGCGCTGCATAGACTCGGCAAAGACTTGGACTAACAAACGCAGTAGATAGACCTCTTCAGTCAGCTTCGAGTCTGCGAAAGAAGAGGGGCAGTTGGTTTGGAGAGCCGGGAACGTACTCGCATGCGCCGACGAGTGGCCGACCCGTCCAGAGATCCACATCCAGATGGCCGCCATGTTGACGGAGGGAAGACTGAGCTGGCTGGTCGTCATCGACTGGAGCATTTCACAAGTCTCGGTGACGAGCTGCAGGTTGAGAGATGCGTTAGAGCGTCAGTTTGCTGGTTGAATCAACGTCGTGCGAGAGGGGACGGACTTGAACAAGTTGACCTGGGGGCAAGTCGATCGACGTCCTGGAGACTGGGTCCTTCGATGTCCTCTGCAAGACGAAGAGTGACCAGATGACAAGCTGAAATAAGGGAGAAGGAAAGGAAGGGGTCAGTAAGGGTCACGTAGAAGAAAGGAATGCAGCGACTTACGTAGGACTGGTGAAGTGCGAGCGCATGGTTGATCGTCAATGGGAAAGGCTCGTAGGTCTGCAAGATATTGTCCATTGTCAGTTCATATCAAGAGCGGAAGCATACTGGAAGAAATACTCACCTCGGCCCCTCGTTGGATGGACTGAGCCGCAACGACGATGGCTTGTAGGGCTTGTGGGGACGCAGCCCACTTGCGAACGGCCTTTCCAGCCTCGAGGTAGTCGTTCCTACCGACGTCAAGGTTCCCGACTTTCGTAGCGCCAGCAAAAATCTGAAGGGTGCGTCTTGTGAGCGGAGAGGTAGAAAGGCGATTGCGACGTTAGTGGATGCCTAAAGCGCAGCATGTGCGCAAAGGACTTACCCAGCGATGTAGAGGTTGAGGCGAGCTGCAGAAAGGACGTCGTGGTTGGCCTGGACTGCTAGGACCTCATAGCGCGTTCGGATGAAAGCGTTTTGAGTAGGAGTGAACTGGGAAGCGAACGAAGCGAGGGCTTGGTGGAGGACTGGAAAAGGAAGGATGGATTAAAATCATCGCTTAGAGATCCCAAACGCCACTGGAGAAAAACGTACACGTATTCCAAGTCTTGGTGACGCTTGATGCTGTCTCTGGTGCTGAAAAGGGTGAAAGTGCACCTTGTCAGGGCATACTTGTTGCGCAAGAGCGAAGAAAAGGACATCCCGACGCACCAACGAGATTGCGATGCTCCATGTCCCAAGCGATCGACATGAGCGAGTGAAGAAGGACGCTGCGGGCGAACTCGTTGCCTTGAGCGTACTTGTGAGCGGTTCCTGGCCGACTGTTAGTGACGATCGACTTGAGAGCGACTGAGCATGATTCTCCTTGAGTATGCATTGCTACTGCCCACGACTCGGGCGTCGTTGCTTCCCAAGCGGACTCTGAGGAAGGGAGGTCGATGTAGTTGCGAATCGGCGACTCCGCCCGACAGGGAAGCTGAAGGAAGAGGACGGTATACTCCATCTGCGAGGGAGCGGCCAGAAGGAATTAGCGTCAATATTCGAAAGCAGAAGTTCTGCAGAACGCACGTCGCGGGTGAGAATCGCCCAAGCCAACCGACGTTGAGACTCGGCCTGGATCCAAGCGTCCCACTGCTCGCGCAGCGAGGTGTAGGTCGGCAAAGGAGTCGGGATGAAGAGGTTTGTCATCCTCGCCATCGAAAGCTCCCAAGAGTTGGCGGGGTGGGAGAAGGCGTGCTGGGTGGAGTCCATCGAATGAGCAGCGTGACTTGTCATGGCGAACGCTTGAAAGACGTGCAGCGGTAGAGGCAGCGAAGCCATCTCTTTCTGTCAAAGTAAAAGGAGATGTTAGTCAAACTCGATCAACCCGCCTTCGGATGAAAGAAGAAAACTCACGGAGTGAAGTAAAGCTCTGAGCTTGGGGTTGAGACCGACAGCAAGAACTTGATCCTCCATCTTAGTCGAAACTTGAGCGCCACACACTGTCATTGCACAAAGCAGGGGTAGGGGAGCCGAGGCAACGATGAAGGATGGCCGGTGGAGGATCGGAAAGGTGGGATGGCAGCCAGACCAGTACGAGTTGATGTGCTCGGCGATGGCAGTCGTTGTGAGACTGGAGGATAGGAAGGAGTCGCCTTCCAGGTAGCTCAAAAGGCCGTGCCTGGTAGTTTCTGCGACGATCAGGGAGTCCGAAAGCACCTGACCAGCGAGAAGGCACAACTATCAGTGCAACGCCGACGAGCGAGAAAACAGATGCACAGAGCAAAAAGAACGCACGACGTCGTTGTTGAAGAAAGGAACGGCCGTCAAGCTGCTCCAATCACGATCTGGAACCGACTCAGAAGCGGCGGATGTTTCTGGGAGGTTCAACATCCAAGACCAGAGATCGTCGAGGTCCAAGGGTTGCAGGAGCGAGTCGGTGGAGGCTGCAGGTGCCGTTGGCGCGAGCTGGGTCTCGCCCTTATCGACATGAGGAACTGAACCGCTGTCAACCAGCTGTTCTGAATGGTAGGACGCTGAAGAAATACCAGGGCGTCAGACCAGATCGTCGTAAGGAAGAGCGAGGAAGCCACTCACATGGACTAGCTACTTTCTTTGATGGCACCCTCGCAAGCAGCCGCTCCCCCGGGACTCGACTGCTCAATTCAGACGGGTCCAGCATGACTTCCGAGGTCCTAGCTTCTGGCAGAGAGCTGCTAGCCGTCGCGATCTGGAGGGATGGTTCTGGCGGCTGGTCGACAGGACTGACTCTCGGCTTTCCAGCCGCGGGCCTGACGTGCAGGGAGGCATGCCGGTCCCGGACGTCGCCTCGAGTGAACCTGAGAGATCATAAGTACGTAAGATCCCATGTGGGAAGAAGACGCTCTGGACGGATGAACTAACACTTTTGGGCAGTAAGGGCACTTGCTGGCCTTGACGGCGGCGTGCGACCGGGCGTGGCGAACGAGATGGTCCTTCCTCGAAAACTCTCTCCGGCACGCTTCGACCTCACACACGTACGTTTTGCTTGGGTCCTTTGGCGTCTTGGACTCGCGAGGCATGCTGTCTGAGCGGGAGAGTGGGTGGACGTCAAGGATCAGTAGCCATCGCTTCGCGCTCTATTTCGCTCAACTCCGGCTCGGACTCAGATAAGAAGAGATCTCGGATCCAAACCAGTACTCTTTGCACTCGCAGAAAGGCAGCGAGGAGAAGGGCGTGCTTCTAGGAGACAAAGGGCAGGGAAAAAGACGAGTAGTCTTTGCACTTGCGGAAAGGCAGGGATGGGGGGATTAGGATCCTAGGTGAAAGGAGACAGGCATGATCAAGGTCTGTTCACAGTCGGGCTTGCCTCTTCGCCTCTTTCCCTCCAGCTGCCTCGACAAGGCTAAGGACATCACTCGCCATCCCGTAGCTTGCCTGAAAACCCGCGCTACCGATTCCATACGCGTGAACGACCGTCCCTCGCTTTACCTTTTCCGCCTCTAAGCGCGGCCCTCCCCGGCGAGATGGTCGCAAACCGACGTTATGACCGATGATTTGGATAGCTTGCGGACCCTTGTGGTGACCTAGGGCGGGGTTGAGGGCGTAGGCCCGCTCGAGAATGCCGTCGACAAGATTGAAGTCGACCGAAGTGTCCCAATTGCCAGTCTGCGATGAAGAAAAGACGATCCAATCAGCCAAGTCCTTTTGCGCAAAGGGGGAAAGGTTTGCTGACGTTGTAGCATCCTCCAAGGATTACCTCACCTCCGGGGCGTGGGATGATATATGTCGAACCCAAAGGGTTGGCGGTGTCCATGATGCAGTTGTCTCCGAGGTGAGGAGCTGAGGCGATGATGGTTTGGCCTCGTACAGGCTCGACGGCTTGATCCTGGACGCCTACGAGCGATTTTGCGCCTGAAGAAACGAGGTCAGAACCGTCAGTAAAAAAATAAAGAAAAAGAGTCCGACAGGTGACAAGGCCAGCGCAAGAATCAGCGCACCTAGTCCAGTCGCGTTGACGACGATCTTGACTCCAAGAGCAACGTCGAATGCCTGCGAGATACTCCTGAGCGTTTTGCGATGGAACTTGACACCCAGGCGGCCGCACTCCTGTGCCAACCAGGCGACGTAGAGCGGCGCGTTGATGGACAGCGAGTCGAACTCGACGCCGACCTCGTTCGCTGGACATTCGGCAGCGGAAAGACGGCGGTACTGTAAAGGTCGGAGATGCGCATCCTCACCAGTCAGTACTAGTCGCGAGGCGCCGATAGACAGCAACCGGGGACGACTCACGTTTGGCACGACGTCCTTGTACCAGTGCTCGAGCAGGCCAGCCTCCGTCGGCTCGAAGCGCCTGATCTTAATCCTCATGGCGACGTCAGGAATGAGCTTGGCGAGCTGCTTGCTGTAAGATGGGAAACAAGATGAGCAATGGTGTCGCAAAGGAAGGACGATCACTCACTAGCCCTCGGCTTCCCATCTGCACTGTCGAGGATCTCTCGAAGGTGACGAAGTCGGGCACCATAGCGCACCCTGGAACAAAGACCAGGAAGTTCGTCAGCACGAGTGCGAGAGTGGGAACACTCAGGGTGGCTGAGCGAGCACCCACGGCCCAAGGAGAGGCGAAGGCCTGCGAGGTAGAGTCGGACGCGAAGTCCCTGGCGACGACGTCGACCTGGTATCCATGGCGAGCAAGCAGCAACGCGCTCGTCAAGCCGACGACTAGCAAAGAAGAGCATGCCGGTAAGTCCTTTGATGTCCGAAGTCAAAAAAGGGCCAAGGGCTGACCTCCTGATCCGAGGACTACGACGTGCTGAGGAGAGGCGGGCATGGTCGAGGAGGCTGAGCAAGATTGAGGAAGAAGATGGAGGATGGAGGGCGCTCAGGATTCAAACTCATCTCGGCCTTTGAGCCTGCCCTGTGGCTGACTCGCTCTCTCGTTGGATAAGTAAGTGGGGGAGGATAGCTGTCAGCGTGCAGCCGAGGTCGATGAGCAGAGGAACGAGCGGCGACATGCGAGAAGCTCCCCCGCCAACGCTCACCCTTCTTTTCTAGTCCATCCACCCTGCTCTCTCTCAAACGCGTCACAGATGCGCGCTGACCGACCTTCCAACATCTTCTGTCATTGTGGGAAGCGCTCGGAGGTAAAAGGGAGCTTGGGCGGTCGCTGCGAGTCGGCCGCTTGGCTGCTGGCGGACCCCTCCGCAGACAGTCTGCTCCCTTATCAGTACTCGATCTATCCCAAGCTAGAGTGAGCCTGAACCCGTCGAGCTCAAATAGGAACGGCCGCTGGCAAGGCCCATCTCTCCCCTCTCCGTCACAGTCCCCTCGCTCTTTGTTTCGGTTCAGCCTTCCCGTCCAGCCCCAGCTCCTCCAGCTGCCTCCCCCTCGCCCTCCCCACCCGCACATCTACCCCCCCCTCTTTGAAATGTCCGACGAAGAAAAATGCTCCGCCAAAGAGGGCGTCCAGGTTCAAGTGACGGAGCTCGACGCTGGGTCTGAGGTGTCCTCGTCGGCCGCGACGGGCACCGTTCGAGGGCTGTCCGGTGCGTCTCCTTCGCTTCCCTCGCTTTTGACACTCGGCTGACAACGAGAATCCTCTCGCCCCAGCGCGACACATTCAACTCATTGGGATTGGAAGCACTATCGGAACTGGACTGTGGATTGGAGTGCGGACCACCTCTTCTTCGGTTCGCTGCAAACCCATGCTGATTTCTTTTTTTCTTTTTTATCTCATTTTTTTCTTCACTTGGATTCGCTCAGACGGGACGAAGTCTGGCCATCGCTGGTCCTGGCTCGGTCCTCATTGCCTACTTCCTCTACTCGCTGGTCTGCTGGGGTGAGCTCCTTTAGTTATTCTGCGTCATTTGGGAGTTTCGCTGACAAGACGTGCATCGCTACCAGGCATCTGTCAAGGATGTGGTGAGCAGGCTGCGTTTCGCCCAGTCCATGGAGGGTTCATCGTCTGGGTGCGTTCTTTTTGCGCGTCTCCGAGGCTCCTGCACAACTCCGACTGACAGACTCGCTATCCTGTAGAGTGGTGACTGGGTTGACCCCGCTCTGGGCTTCGCCACCGGTGCGTCTCGCCTCATTACTTGCATTTTCCTCGTCGAAGCTGATCTCCTGGCCTCCTTTCTCAGGGGTCAACTTCCTCTACACTTCTGCCATGTTCGCCGCTTCCGACATGTCCGCTGTCGCTGGTCTCTTCTCTTGTAAGTTCCGACCCTCCTTCGCTTTACGACTGCAGCTGAACCTCCTTCCTCTTCAATTCCTCTTCAGATTGGGCGCCAGATGTCAACCCTGCCGTCTGGATCACGCTCTGGTACGTTGGACCTTTTGAAGGCTTTGCTCTCCTCTGCCGTTGTCTGACCCGTTTTTTTTTTTTTTTTTCTTCACAGTCTCGCCGTTTGTGTCTCGTGCAACTGCTTTCACGTCAAATACTACGGAGAGGCAGAGTTCTGGTTCGCGAGCCTCAAGTGCCTGCTCATGTTGATTGTCATAGGCCTGGCCTTTGTGACCATGGTGGGAGGAAATCCTCTGGTTCGTCTGCCTTCGACTTGGCAATTCGGTCAGATCTCGGTTGGTCTGACTAGGAGCAACTTTTGACTCTTGCAGCACGACGCGTTCGGCTTCCGGTACTGGAACGTACGTCCCACCTCTCCTTCTCATCGGACTAATATCATTCTCTGACGCTCCTCGTCTCACAGAACCCGGGCAGTTTCAACACCTACATTGCTGAAGGCAACACGGGACGATTCCTCGCTTTCTGGGTAAGTAAAATGTCTTCGATGCTAAGAAAGCCCTCTGACCACTCTTCTGATCCCTCCAGGCTGTCTTCAAAGTCGCCGCTTACTCGCTCGGGGGTCCAGAGTTCATCGCGATGACGGCGTCTGAGGCTTATCGGCCTTACAAGACTCTTCCCAAGGTGCGTATGGGCCTCTGACATCTCTAGAGAGTCCAAACTGATTTGACTGCTGTGAAACCTGCAGGCCACTCGAAGCATCCTGTTCCGGTTGACCTTCTTCTTCATCACCGGAGTTATCGCCGCCGGTATTCTTGTTCCCTACAACTCGCCCCTTCTGACGGAGGCCATCGCTACCGGAGTCGGCGCCGAGGCCAGTCCTTTCGTCGTCGGTCAAAAGATTCGTGAGTCATCCCGACAGTTTCGCCTGTCCAGCAAGCACGCTGAAGCCTCCCACTTCGTTGACACAGTGAGGATTAAATATTTGCCCGACGTCTTCAACTTCTTCATCATCACGTCTGCTCTTTCGAGTGCGAACGGATACAGTCAGTCCTCTTTCTCGTTCGAACGCCTCTGTTTAAGAATCGACGCTGATCGTGCTGCGACGTCTTTCAGTGTACGTTGGGTCTCGTATCCTTCATGCTCTTGCCCACAAGGGCCAGGCACCTGCCATCTTGCGCAAGGTGCGTTGTTCTCTCAAGTCGCCCAAATGTTCGCCGCCTGTACTGACGTTGTGCCGTCCTGTTATTCCAGACCACGAAATCTGGAGTTCCCATCTACGCCTTTAGCGTCATCTTCTGTATTGAGCTTCTCGCGTGAGTTCTCATGGATGACCTTTGCTTGTTTCGCGCGCTGACCTCTTCCTTCGTTCCCTTCCTTCACCCTCCCTTCAGGTACATGAACGCCACGACGTCTGGGTACGTCAGCCTTGCTCCCAACGGCGACAATCTTGCCTGACCTTTCGTTCAACCCTATTCAGCGCGACCGTCTTCTCTTGGTTCACGAACCTGGGAGCTGTCGGACAGCGTGAGTCGCACGTAAATATTTCAAAAGGATCGTTCTAACTCATACCTCGACCTTGCAGTGCTCAACTACGTCTCCATGTGCATCACGACCCTTCGCTTCCGATCTGGACTCAAAGCACAGGGTATCGACATCTCGAGTCTCCCCTTCCAAGGTACGCAAAGCTCTAGGCCTCTCCCCTCAACCGGATCATCCTCTGACACCTGTCTTGCGTCTCCTCTACAGGCTGGCGCACGGTGCCATACACCTGGGTTTCGCTCATCTTTGTTCTGCTCGTCGTCATCACGCAGGGATGGCCTGTTTTCACGACGGTACGCCGGTCGTCTCCTCCTTCCCCCAAGCACGTGGACTGAACTCATGTTTTTCCGTTCCTGTAGGGCAACTGGGACGTTCAAACGTTCCTGACCGACTACTTCGGCATCGCTCTCGGCCTCGTGAACTTTTTTGGATGGAAGTTATGGCACAAGACTAAGATCGTTAGGGTGGAGGACATGGACTTCGTCACGGGCGTAAAGGAGTTGGACGAGTACGAGCTCAAGTGCGCCGCAGAGTGAGAACTTTCACTGCTCTCTGATCCTGACCGACACAGCCACTGACAAGTGAACTTTTCACAGGGAGAAACCTCCTACCAACATCTTTGACCGGATCCTCAACTTCTTGTTCTAAGGATCCCACCCACCCCCCCTTTCCAGAGATCCTTTCTCCCAGCCGTCCCCTTCTGTAGTCCCTCCTTCTCACCGACCTGCTCCGTTTTTCCCCTTCGGTTGTATCTGCTCTCTGTCCACTGTCCTCCGTCCTGAATTCATGGAGGCTTCCGCAACATCGTCCCTTGCGCACAAAAAAGGCGAGCGCGACAGCCAGCGACGGAAGTCATCGAAGTCCTCGCTCATGCAAGATATCTGACGACGCTCCAGGAGGTCTCTCTCGTGTCTGCTGATCCTTCGTTGAGTGAGCGAGCCTCATGAGCGTCTTGCGGGTCCTGGCCGACGGAAGAAGACTGCCAGACTCTTGCCCTCCAACCGCATCCCCCTCTTCCGACCCACAGATACCATGTCTGCTGCTGCCAAACGCACTCTCTTCGGCTCGGCCGTCTTCTGCACGTTGACCATCTTCGGCGTCCACTACGGCCAAATCCAGGAGTCTGCGGTGAGCTTGCCCTTCCCTCCGACGCTCCTCGCGGACCTTCCCTTCCTTCCTCCTGCCAATGTACTGACGCTGGCGACCCTCTACTCTCGATTCTCTACCAGAACATGTACCAGGGAGTCATCAAGGACGAGGAGCGTCGACAGGCCAAGCTCGCTAAGCTCGCGGCCTCGCCATCGACTGAACCAGCTTCCCTCTGGTCGACCGCCTCGCCCGACCTGTCGGCCACCCAGCAGGCCGCCGTCGACGGTTGGGAGCCCCCTCAGAACGCCGAGACGACCTCGGAGCTTCAGAGAGAGATCCTTAAGCAGGAGCGGCGGCGGGATTTTGAGCGAAGTCAGGCGAGAGAGGAGAAGCTCAAGGCGGAGCAGAAGCTCATCTGAGGATCGCCCTACCCTCGCCCCCTGCCCTCCCATCGAGCGGGCCGGACTCAAACCAAGGACACGCTGGCTACCGCAACAAGGGATGTCCATCAAGTAGAGGTCGACTGCAGAACTTTGGATTCTCGACTCCCGCCTCTTGGACTTAGAAGCTCGCAACGACCGACGAAGTTCCTCGAGGTCCTCCCCCTTCTGACACTCTCCTTCGCGGAGAAGTCCTTGTACATCAGACGCTCAGCGACCACAGCCCTCACCTCTCGACCAGCATATGACATGCTCATGCATCGTGTTCGCAAAAATCGTCCGTGCGCTCGTCCTGTCTTCAGCTGAGCGAAGGGCCAACCAGAGGGATCCGTGCATCGATGAGATCGGAAAGCTGCTCCTCGGGCTCCTTGGCCTTCTTGTCGAACACGAATGTCGAGGAGATGGTCTTGAACACGGTCGTTCGGGCGGCAAAGGTCTTGTCGTCTGAAGAAAAAGTTGGGAAGGCGTGAGCACGGCTCGCCGCCAGGTGCGAGTAGCAGAGGCAACCCACCGGGTCCAGTCGCATCGGAATGGCTCGGGTGGTCTTCCTCGTCCATTGGTGCGTCGAGCAGGTGTGCAAGCAGCGAGCGGAACATCTCGCTCCTAATAATACGCAAGTCGAGGGCAAGGAACTTTCAGCGGCGAGCGGCAAGTGACGTGACGACGTACGGACTCTTCAGGACTCGTGTGGTCGACGACCGAGTGAAGCTGAGGGCGCGAATAAAGAGATGGTCATTCAGGCATGTTCATCCGGTGTTTGACGAAGGGCGACCGACCTGGTTCTGGAGGAACGCCAGCGCGTCCATTGACGGCTCTTTCTCGCACATCTCGATGAACCTGAAGATCGTGAGGAAGTCAGTACGCTCACCATAACTTAGGCTTGAGGGAGAGAGAGACGTACTGCTGTCTCCTGAGAGCGAGCAGGATTTTCCTTTCCACCTCCTCCGCTTTGGGCCTGCAGGACGAGAACAGTCAGCGGGGACCGTTGTGGCCGGATAGGGCGACGCACCTCTGGATCTTGAGCTCCCAGAAGTCGCCGAGTCTGACCTGCTTGGGCAGAAGTGGGGCGGATGGCGAGGAAGAACCTGGGTTACCGCCGTTCAAGAAGAACGAGTCCAACCTAGGAGAGTAGAGGAAGCTGTGCGCAAATCTATAGAGGAGAAAATCAAGGTCAACGGGTGACCAGAGAACAAGTTCATAGCTGGCATGACGTACCTTGGAGTTGGTCTGCAGCGGAAGAAACACATGTCAGCTCTCTGTCAGAGGCGAATCAGATCACTCAAGACGAACTTCAGCTCGCTCTCCTCGTCTACGTCCATGTCTCCGCTCTTCTCACCTCCAACATCCTCTCCCTGCTCCTCAACCTTCTTCCACTTCTGACCCTGCAAGGAGAAGTCCCACAGCTCACTCTTGACGATCCCAGCCGAGTCATTCTTCTCGTCCCCACTTTCCAACGTCTCCTTCATCAGTCCGCTAAGGACGACGATCTCCTCGCGTGCCGCGTCCCAGACCGCACGCTGGGTGAAGGCTGGAAGAGGACCGCCGTTGCGAGTGTAGTCGTGCGTGAGGCAGGAGAGCGTCGATTGGTCAGGATCCGAGAGATGCACGATCCAGAAGTCTGACAGGCTGAGAAAAGGTCGGAAGAGAGAATGAAGATAGTTAGCAGGGTTGGGGACTCTCTAAACGGACAACGAACGCACTATTTCGGCGAGTGAAGGCCGCCCAAGATGTACAGCTCCTGCTTGGCCGCGTTCCAGATCATTGAGTGACCTGGAGAAGATGATATTCAGATATCATCAGCGACCTGGGTCTGCGTTCAGCATCTCAGCAAACCTCACCTGTTCTCGACTGAAGTCCCTGCCAGAAATTGTCGCTGTAAGCACGCAGAGGAGCAGACGTCAGACACTGCAATGCGCCAAAGAGGGAGGAATAACACGCACAAGAGCTTGGTCCATCGAGCCTCCCGAATGTCGTACCGATACATGCCCGAATTCCTACCGCCGACGTCCGTGCCTCCGTACACGTAGAGTCTCTCTCCGCTCTCGTCCGCAACCATCTGGTGGTCGTATATGAGCCCTGGCCCGCCTTTGCTCTGCTCAGATAAAATGGGAGACGAAGCACCTGTGTCAGAGTACGTGCGCCTGGAGAGCAGAGAGCGAGAGAAACGAGAGACGAACCTGAGTGTTGGCACTGACGACGGACCACCTTCCCTTGCCCCCTTCCGCAGCAAAGTCGAACCTCCAAAGCTCGTTCTTCTCCTCTTCCGATGTCGTCTGGATACCCGAGTCGGTGCTCGATCCCTCCGGTCCCGTACGATCTGCATGCGACTCGGTTCTTATAGGAGAACGGCCGTCCCTCGCTGAAGAGGCGGCAGGTGCCGAAAGGAACGTGCCGGGAAGCGAGTCGGTCTCGGCGGGAGATGCGGACGGTCTAGCGGCGGGGGAGGCTTGGGCTCCGACGACGACAATCCGACGTCCAGACCGGGGCGAGGGGACCGGACTGGCAGGACTGGACGTGGGCGAGTCGGGTGGCGGTGAGGCGGGGTGGGGAGCGGCCAGGAACATGCCGCCCGCCGAGGGCTCCGCAAGGACATCGGAGAAGGCCCCGCTGGGCAAAGCATAAGCTGCAGATGTGGTGACGGGGGAAGGGGTGGGCGAAGCTGTATCAGAACGAGCAGGCGATGCGACAGGCTGGGGAGTCGCCAAAATCATGCCGCCCGACGAGGGCTCCGCCAGGACGTCGGAGAGCGCGGCGCTAGGCAAAGCGTAGGCTGGAGATGTGGCGGCCTGGGAGGGGACGGGCGAAGCTGGACCAAGAGGAGGAGGAGGTGCTGACGAGGAGGACGTATCGGCCCTAGGTGGAGGGTCGCTCCGCGATGGAGGGTCGTCGACGTATCGACCCAACAGCCATCCGACGCCGTTGCAGAGGACAAACTTGTGGCAGCTCCTTTTCGACGGCCAGGCTTCTCCGTCCTCTCGAACGCGCTCGACCCACTTTCCCTCGGCAACGTCGTACGAGTGCAGGTCGGCGTAGTCCTCCGTCCCGTCGTACCCTCCAAAGACCCAAATCTTCCCGTTCGCCTCGACCATCTGGTGCCCTCCTCGGCCCTTGCCGACCAGGTCCGGCAATCGTTTCCAGATCGCCTTCTTCTGACCAGCTCGGAGGTAGGCGTCGAACAGACCGCTCTGAGCGAGCAGGCGGACCGTCTCTTCGGCATCCGACCAAGCGGGAGTAGCCGGGTCCACGAACTGCGAGTAAAGAGTCGAGAGGAGTGCGTGTTCGAGCTGTGCCGACGGGGAGGAAGCGAGGAGCGACGGGTAGAGGGGATGGCGGATCCGCCGAAGGTGAGCGAGGATGGACCTCATCGTGCGTGTATCGTTCTCCTTCTCCCAGTCGTCCTGCAACTTGGCCACGAAGTCCTCGTCCGCGAGTCCAAAAAGCGCGACGTGCCTGTGGAAAAAGATGAGGAGGTTCAGGTTCCCGAGCAGTATCACCAGTCGTTTGATTTGACTGACCAGATGGAGATGTTGTAGTTTGGACCCTGAGCGCTGCGAGTGGCAAGTGTCAGGAGAGGTCAGTGGTGGCCGCGTGGTGCTGCAGGAAACAACGAAAGGGACGCACGAGAGAGGAAGGATCCTGCCGAGCGAGATCAAAAAAAATCAAGTGATCAGCACGCGTAGACTCGTCTTTGGCACGACCGACAGCAAGGAGAAGACTCACTTGATGTACTTGACGACTCTAGACATGCCGCCGTCTTCCGGCCGCTCGCGGCAGGCCACGTCGACCGTCTCGGGCTTCGAGTCGGGCCTGAGGGCGCCACACTTAATAGTCTTGAGGCTGTCGAGCGACATGCCGGCCTGGAGGACGTAGTCCTTCAGCGTACAGGGGTGCTCTGCGTGAAGGTGTGCGCGAGGTCAGCAAGGGAGGGCAACTGCGCGGACAGGGGGCAGATCCAGAGGAGAGGCGGACCTACGTCGGTGGAACTTGCCCCAGAGTACGCGCTGCAACACGGCCGGCTTCTTGAGCTCGAGCACGATCCACGATCCGCCTGCCTGCTGGGAGGTTCCTGCTGCTCCTGCGAGGAGGGGCGGAAGCATGTAGGTCGAGCTGGCGGCGATCGACTGGGGGTGCGGCTGATGGTGGACGTACTCGCCCGCCCAACGTGACGACGCATCCTCGGGCGCGTCGACGAGCAAGTTTTCCGGGAAGTCTGTCGAGAACAATGAGGAAGGAGTCAGGCCGTTGACTGCAGCAGGGCGGGAAGGGCACGGACACTTGGACGAGACGCTCGAGCACCTGCAGGCGGCGAGAGATGGCACAGTCAGTCTCGACCCAGCCCTTTCTACAGACACACGAGAGCATAGCGAAAACTCACGAGTGAATCCTGTACGGCAGCCTGTTGAGGGCCATGGTAGTGTCTGGGTAAGAAGTAGAAAGTTGGCAGGATCGTGTGTGGCCGTCGCTGGCTCCATCTTGTGCTGGTTCGAAAGTCCGTCCTGTTCAGACCGTACCCTCGACCCCCCTTACAAGAATTATCACAAACATGCCTTCGATCAGGAGCGCACTCGGATGCGCCGCAACGGTCGCACTCGCAGCATCCACCCTCGCCGACGCCCTCGTCCTCCCGACCAGGGACCAGGTCCAGGCTGCCTTCTCCCTGCCCGATCAGGGCACGCTCACCCACGCCGCCCACAAGGCGTTCGATATCCTCGACGACTCGTGGAACCTGCTCCGATCCGTCGTCGATGAGAACGGCAAGCAGTGTGTGTACTCGCTTTTGATACTCCTTACCTCGTCTCGTCCGAGATGCTGACGTCCTCCTCCCTCCGATGGGGCTGAAACAGTCGAGGTCCTCACGCACCCTGCCCTGCCCGATTACAAGCTTAGGGTGACCGAGCCCAAGCTCTGCGACACGACTGTCCAGCAGTATAGCGGCTATTTTGACATCGGAGACGACAAGCACCTCTGGTTCTGGTGCGTTCGTCCGTTTCTGCTGCGAGATGGACCCGCGTGGGCTGAAACCCGACCTCGCTTCCCGCACCGCCCACTCCTTCTCCTCCTCCTACTCCCCAGGTTCTTTGAGGCTCGCAAGAAGCCTGAAAAGGCTCCAACAGTCCTTTGGCTTAACGGAGGTCCAGGTCAGTCTCTCTCCTTTTCTCTCCGCCTCTCCTCGCTTTTCCTGACCACGCCTGTCGTTTTCTCGTTTCGCAGGCTGTTCCTCGTCAACTGGCTTGCGTTCGTCCTTTACCCCCCTTCTTCCGCTCTCATGTCTCATCTCACAACTCGCCTCTTATCGCAGTCTTCGAGCTTGGTCCTTGCAACATCAGAGCCAACCAAACGACCGAGTTCAACCCTTACTCGTGGACTGAGACCGGTGCGTACTCCCTTCTCCCGCCCCAAGTTCCATTTCCAAGCCTGCAAGTTTGCGGCTACCGAGAGCGTCGGACGAAGGCTAGAGGAGCTGATCAAAGACTGACTCTCTTTCTCTTTTTGATCGCGCAGCGAACGTGATCTTCCTCGACCAGCCCATCAACGTCGGTTACTCCTACTCTGACACCGGCAAGGTCAACACGTCGCCCGTCGCTGCCGAGGATGTTTTCAGCTTCCTCGAGCTCTTCTTCGCTCGATACAAGAAGTACGCCAAGAACGAGTTCCACATCTCCGGAGAGAGTTACGCTGGAACATACCTGTCCGTGTTCTCACCTTCAACTTTCGAAGAAGAGCTTTGGACTGAAGAATCATTGTCGGCTTGTTTGCAGTCCCAACATCGCCAACGTCATCCATCAGCACTCGCAGTCTCTCGCCTTGCTCGGCGAGGAGGCTCCTTTGCCCGTCATCAACTTCGCCTCGGTCCTGATCGGCAACGGTCTCACCGACCCTCGCATCCAGTTCGGAACGGGAGTATACGACTACGCCTGCGAGAGCAAGTACGCCGTCTTCGACAAGGACGGACCCGAGTGCGCCAACCTGGCCTCCAAAGGACCTCAGTGCGCGAGGTTGATCGAGAGCTGCTACAAGACCGACTCGAGGTTCTCGTGCGTGCCTGCTGCGCTCTACTGCTGGTCCCAGATGTTCGGCGACTTCAACAAGCTCGGACTCAACCCGTAAGTCTTCCTTCGTTATCATCTCGGGAAGCATGCGTACTGACGATGGTCCTTTGCCCTCTTTGCCCTCTCAGGTACGACGTCCGCAAGAAGTGCGACAGGGAGGGCGAGGACGGACCTTTGTGCTACCGGCAGATGGGCTGGATCGAGGAGTACCTCAACCAGGAGGACGTCAAGCGAGAGCTGGGAGTGTCCCCCGAACTCGAGTTCAAGTCGTGCAACATGCAGGTAAGTCTGGGTCGACCGATCGAGCGGACGACTCCTCTTCTCAGCATAAGCTGACCACTTGCGTCCTTGTTGCAATCCTTTCAGGTCAACCAAGACTTCATGTTCCAAGGCGACGGAATGAAGCACTCCGCCGCTCTTCTGCCCCCTCTTCTGGAGGCTGGCATCCGAGTGCTCATCTACGCCGGAGTTGAGGACTTCATGTGCAACTTCAAGGGCAACCTCGAGTGGGTGGAGGACCTTGACAACGTCTTCAAGGCCGAGTTTAACGCGGCTAAGACGAACCCGTACGTCCTCCTCGGAGGCAAGAAGCAAAAGGGAGAGGTCAAGGTGGCCGGCGCTCAGGGCTTCACCGCTGGAAACCTCGCCTACGTCAGCGTCTTCGAGGCAGGTCACATGGTCCCCTTTGACCAGCCCGAAGTCGCGCTTGACCTCTTCTCGAGGTGGATCCACAACACGCCCCTCGTCCTCGGCAAGCCTGAGTAGGTCGTCGAACGACGCCCTCTGATCTTTTGGCCGCCGCTCAGCAACCCTGGAACGGCCCGACCTCCCTTCAATTTTTCCACATAGTTTTCCGCTTCCTTTTGCTTCTTCCTATGTCATTTGAAGCATAGTACAACCATGGTCCTGTGCAAGGATCTAGCAAGAAAAGCCCTCTGTCGCGGTACAAGTCTCCACCCACTCCCCCTTCGCGAGAAGCCTTTAACCCTCCTTGGCAACCTCCTCAACGGCGTTCTTGAAGATGGCCATGGCCTTCTCGACCTGCTCCTCGGTGACGATGAGTGCGGGGATGAACCGGACGACCTGAGAAAGCAAGCAGAAGCTGGTCAGATCGATAAGACGAGGTGGTGAGGTTTGAAGGGGAAGGGACGAACGGGGTAGATGGACGTGGTGAGGACCATCAGTCCCTGCTCAAAGCACTTCTTCTGAACTCGTCCGGCGATGTCCTTGGGCACAGTCTTGCCCTCCGAGTGGAGCTGGCAGATGGGGTCCGAAGCGTCGTTGAACTCGACAGCGAGCATGAGTCCCTGTCCACGAACCTCGGCAACGAGGTGCGAGGTGGAGGCCGAGGACGAGAGCGAGTGGAGATGCGAGAACATCTGCTCGGATCGGGCGGTGACGTTCGAGAGGATGTCCTCGGATTCGAAGACGTCAAGAACGGCGTTGGCGGCGGCACAGGAGACGACATTTCCGGCGTAGGTGCCTCCAAGCGATCCTCCGGGCATGACACTCAGGACGTCCTTGTGGGCAGCGATACCACTCAAAGGGTAACTGGCGAAGGGGGTGGGAGGTCAGATGAGGCCCATTGCGACAAATTGAGGGGAGGAGGAGACGGACCCGTTGGCAAGGCCCTTCGCAAAGACAATGATGTCTCCCTCGACTCCCGAGTGCTCGGCGCACCAGAACTTTCCAGTTCGTCCGTAACCCGACTGAACCTCGTCGATGACGAGCAGGATGTTGTGCTTGTCGCAGATCTCTCGGAGACCCTTGAGGTAGGAGTGAGGGGTGGGGATGTAGCCTCCCTCACCGAGGAGGGGCTCGACGAAGATGGCAGCAGTGTCGGTAGGTGCTGTCTGACACTGGAAGAGGAGCTCAAGTTGGTAGAGAGCGGCCTTGACGAGGTCAGCCTCGCTCGTCTCGCGCGAGACACCCATGGCGTGCCAGAAGGGGAAGGGGGTGGTGTAGACGCCAGACATGACAGGTCCGACGGCCTGAGAGTAGATGGTCTTGGACGCGGTCAAGGCAGAAGCTCCGTACGTTCGACCGTGGTACGCTCCGGCCATGCGGATGATGTTGGGCTTGCCGGTCTTCGCTCGAGCGACCTTGATGGCGGCCTCGATGGCCTCCGAGCCGGAGTTCCAGAGGAAGACCTGCGAGTCGCTCTTCCAGGGCAGCTTCTCGCTCAGTCGGTCGACTGTAAGGACGAGCAAGGATTTAAGAGGGTCAACTTTGCCGTTCTAGAGGCTCGAGAGAAAGCTTTCCGCGACGCACCGAGTTGGACGTGAGGAGTAGACAACCCGATGGCACACTGGACGTGGGTGATCTTGCCAGCCTGCTTAACAACGGCCTCAGTAACGGTCGGGTGGCAATGACCGAGGTTGGTGACTCCAATACCGGCGGTGAAGTCGAGCTTCTTGGTGCCGTCCTGGGAAACAGGGAGGGAGGGGAGAGTCAGAAGAGGGGAAGGCGGGAAGGAGGAGTAGGACTCACACCGAGGGTGACATCCAGACCCTTGCCGTCCTCGATGAGGATGTCCCACTTGCGGCCACTGTCAAGCAACCCAGAGCTCATTCAGTGTCTAGAGCGAGAGGAACAAAGAGAGAAGGTGCGACGCACACGCCGGCAGGGATCAGACGCTTGCCCTTGTCGATCAGGTCGGCGGTCGACGCGTAGGCGTAGGATCGCGAGGCGGCCGACCTCGAGAGGCCGGCGACAGTAGCAGTGCGGAGGACAGAGCGCGACAGGAACGACATGTTGCTGAAAGAGGGATATGGTTGGGAGGAGGGAAGGAAGGGACGAAGGAAGCTCGTCTTGACAGGAAGCGCGCCGTCGGCCCAAGCCGAGGCCACGGCCAAATCGCTTGTCCTCCGATATCCAGGGCGGCAAGCTTACTCAGATATCTCAATCATGCAAGCAAGGGGTCGTTAAGATCATCTAGATGTACGTCCGAGAGCAAGATCAGATGCCACACGCAACTTCAACGCCCTCTCCTTCAGCATGCCAATCTATCTCTTCCCTCCTTCCCCTCCTCCTCCCCCACCACGACAACGACCTAAGCAAACGACACGTGCCAGCCGAGTTCCCGCGCGAGCGAGCTCCAGTTGATCCACCGTTCGCCATTGTCGTTGCGCGCCCAGATCTCCTGCAGGAGCAGGTACGCGGTCTGGATGTTGCCGATCCGACATCTAGGTGCGAAAGGGGGAGGATGTGAACGTCAGATGGCAAGTCATCTCGCTCCTGAGAGGCGTGAAGAGAACGTACGTCGAGTGCAACCCCTCAAACAACGTGCGGATCTCATCCCTGTCCCGCGTCGTCACGCAGTCCACGCCGGCAACGAAGATGGGGAACAGCAGCGAGCTCTCGAAGGGGGTCGACTGAACGGCCTTGATCGACTCGAGGGCCTGAGCGACCAGCGTTTGGTTGGCGATCGACCGTGCATTGCTGGTAGACGTCAGAAGGGGGAAGACGGGTCAGAAACCAGTCCTGGGAGTGAGTGTGAGGACGGACAACGCACCTGTGCAGGACAATCTGCTTCAGGTACAGGCGAGCCGTGATCGAGTAGCAGCGGAACGCGGCAAAGTGGTAGGGTGCCGTCCCACTTCCGTTGCCACCCTCGCTGGCGTGGAAGGTAGGGTAGCACGCGTCGAGTCTGGCCTCGAGCAGCTGGATCTTGGAGGAGAGCGCGAGGAACGACTCGATGCGCTTCTTGGGGTCCTCGTCGGTGGCCGTGTCCGACAGAACGGACGAGAGCGAAGGGCTAAGGCGGGCGATGTCAGAGAGGATCTGGAAGATGGGCATTGTCTGCAAAAGAAAACTCGTTCTCTGGTCAGCAAGTGAACATTTAAGTGGGCAAGACCTTGATGGACGTACGCTGCCCATGAACGTGTTTAGGCCTCCTTCCAAGACGGCCCTGTAGGTCTCCTCGTCGAACACTGGGCCGTTGAGAGGCAACTCGCTCGACTGCAGCAAGGAAGGACAAAAACGATCATCAGGTGAGGTTAAAAAAGTAAATAAAAAAGCGGCAGAGGAAGGAACCCACGGTAAGTTCGTGATAGACGTAGTTTTGCATCAACCACTTTCCGTTCCAAGAAAGTCGCGACAGGCCCTTACTGCCCCCCAGCCGCTGGAGAACCTTTTGAGCCATCATGAGCGGCGAATACCAACCCTCTGTCGAGCCCTTGCAGATCTGGAGCAGTCAGAGGGGCAAGTCAGTCGTGCGCTCTCTTTATGTTGAAGGCGTGAGGGAAAGAGAAGACACACCTCAACCTCCGAAAGCAAGATCAGAGTCCCCAGAAGCTTCTCCGCCTCTCGATCAGCGTCCGCACCCAGCACCAGCTTGTTGCTCTCCCACTCCTTGAACGCCTTGTCCGCTCGCGAGGTGGCGTCCTTCGTCAGACGCTCTGCAATGTCCCTCCAAGGCTGACCGACGTCGGAGAGGTGGGTTGAACTCCACGCAACGATCCCAACGAGCTGTGACGCGAAGCCCAGACGAGCTCGGATCAGTACTCAGACGGATCGGCAGCCAGATCTTGAGTGTGGGCAACGTACGAGCGAGTCGCTCTCGAGCGCCATCGGCAGAAAGCACGACGCGAGATCGTTCCCAGCTCTCCTTTCGAGCCCTCCTCTAACGCCGAGCATGCCCGCTCCCGCAGAGACGGCCATCGAGAGAGCACTGACCGACTGGGGGTCGGGCGTCAAGACCGAGACAAGAGGCGCAAGCTGTCCACCGGTTCAAGGCCAGCGTCAGCGACAGAGCTCTGCAATCACGAAGAGCTGGCGAAGACGTACCTTTCTCAAAAAGTAGTCGATCAGGAGCGGAGCCTGGGTAGCGATGAACTGCAAACAGGAAAGGAGGAGACATCAGTCCCAGATCAGACACAGGCGTATCAGACCATGGACTGACCGCTGGCAGCTCAGGAAGCGGAATCGAGATTTTGGGTCCGATTGAGGGGTTGTTGGCGGCCAAATTCCGTTGACCGTCGATTGACGACCTCGAGATCTCCCCGTCCACCTCCCCTTCATCCATCGGCTCCTCGTCCGACACGTCGTCCGTTCCAAAGTCAAACTCAAAGTCCTCCCCTACGAACGTCCCGCCGGGGAAAGCGGGTTCAGGCGGATGGTCAAACGTCTGTCTTGCCAACGTCGATTTGACGTTCGAGGTCGAGAGGAGAGGGACGATGGGGTTTTCAGGACTGTCGCCAGGCTTCCGTTTCCTCAGGTTGCTGCTTGTGCTTGGACCGGGCAAGACAGGTTCTGAGCCGTTCGAAGGACCGCCGTTGGTCTCTAGTGACCCACTCGGCTGGTAAATTGACGCCTGAGAAAGCACAGGGGTCGACTGTGGGGGCAGGGAATGGAGTGAGTTGGGAGCCTGTGCTGGCGTCCGAGTGTTGATGGTAGAGTTGCCCGTCTCGGGCCGAGGGGAGGAGACGAGCCAATCGTGCTGAAGAAAGCCCGAAAGGTCGTGAGGTTGCGCGTTTTGCAGGTTGGGAGTGACCGCGGGCGAGAGACCGGCCATCGAGAACGACTGGGCAAAGGTCCGAGGCGAGGTGCCGTTCAGTGCGTCTTCAAACCAGGGCGACATGTGGGTGGCAGGGGAGGGCGCGAGCATTGGGAGCGACAGAGGAGGTTGGTGGACGTTCGAGCTGGATGCGATGGGGTTCGAGTGAACCTCCGGACTAGGATGTTGTGGGGCCAGAAAGGCAGAGGATGGAAGATGGTGGGTCTGTGTTGTTGGCGGTTGGAACGCGTGCGGCTGGAACATGGCTGAGTTGAGGAAGGACCCCGCGTCCTGCTGAGCGGCCGTGCCATCGAGAGGCGCACTTTGCGAAGCTTGAGCGGCCTGAACGCTTCGTTGGTACTGAGGAAGGAGGAAGTTTAAGAGGTCGTCCGTCTCCTGCGCGACGAGGGGCGAGTCCGCGGCGGGAGGAGGAGCAGCAATCATGCCGAGGCGACCGAGCGAGCTCGCCCAGTCCTCCATCCGTAGGCCTCCGTTCGACATCCGAGGTTGAGCAGGTGCGGCCATCGACAGAGGCCTCTTGTTGGGACGGGGAGGCGAAGTCGACCTCGTTGGCCATTGACCCTGACCAGAGTGACTCCCGGACGCCCCGCCGCTAACGTTGGCTTGCTGACCGACGCTGATGTTTTGCGCCTCACCTGAGTCGTTGGATGCTGGAGGGTTGGGCTTGATCCTCTTTGGAGGCCTGTTGACTACAACCAGGCGACCCTTCTCGTCCTTGCCCATGACGGGCCAGGTGCACTCGTCCAGCCCCAATCGCTCGCTGTGAAGACAAAGTCAGGTGGGGAGTCAGCGGAGGCTCGCGCAAGGTGGGAGAGCTCTCTCCTCGTCGGACGCACCAGGACGCGCATATCGGCCGCTGCAGGTCGCACTTCTTCTTCCTGGATCGACACTGCAACCGAAAGAGAGAGCCAGGGGGAATCAGGCCCGATCTCGACGGAGGGCAGAGAAGGAGGAATAGGCGGCAAGCCAACTCACGTTGAAGCAGCCGTCTTTCGACCGCTTGAGCTTCTCCTTCCTCTGGTGGCCGGACGGTCCAGGCTGGGGAGGAGAGGTCGACGACTCGTGCTCCTTGTCGGACGGGTTGGCGGGCGACATCGGGGTGCGGGGTGCAGGTTGGGGGGTCAGGGCGTGAAGCGATAACGGGCGGCTGGCGAGATGCGTTCAGAGGACACACGATCGCGGAACATGCAGGCCAGGAGAACCCTGCCTTGAAACGCCCGTAGACTTGGGCAGAGGTCGAGGATAAAAGGCTCGACCAGAGGTCGTCCTCGCATGTTTTGCAGAGAAGAGGGGGAGGGGTCCTGCAGACCGTACTGTCGAGCGAGTGCGCAGACCGACGCAAGCTCCCTCAAGCGCCAGGAACCGGTTGCCAGTCGACCAAAAATCGCAAGACAAGCCAGCTGAGAGCGCTTCCAGCAGCTGAGAGATCTCTTGGATCCGACGGTAGAGACTCTGCTCAACTCGCACCACTGGGTCATCGTGCGCGATCATCCACCTCCCTCCTCAAACAATCCATACAGTCCTGTTGCCAAAGAAGATCATGCATTCTTGATCTCCTCGAGGGCCTCCTTGAGGTTGTCCCACTCGGGTTCGTCCTCAAAAGCGTCCTTGGTGCGACCTAAAGAAGACGTTGCCCGGTCAGCACTCTCTCTGCAGAACACCAAGAACGAGAGGGAAGACGTGCCCATGAACGACCGGACGATACTCCTGGCCTGGAACTTCCAGTCCTTCCAAACGAGTTTGGTTTCCTCGCCCTCGACGTCCTTCAGCCTGGCCTGCTCATCCTCGACCGCCCTAGGCCCCAGGCCAATGAGCATGTCGACGACATCCTGGACTTCCTCGATGGCCTCCCTCCATCGGACCCGCTCCCGCTCGACCTCCTCGTCGTTCACGACGCTCGCCCGGTAGGCCTTGACGTGCGCATCTAGCGCATCGGCCACGCAGCCCTTCCAGAGAAGCAGCCGCGCGTGAGCCTTGTACACCCTGGGCGAGTCCGACATCCGGGGCAGGATGGCCGTCTCAAAGAGCCTCGAGAGAAACGGCTCGAGTCCCTTTCCATGGTTGGACGTGAACGCGACCTGGACGCCGTCCTTCTCCTGCTGGATCTCGAGCGCCTTCTCCTCCTCGGAATCAGGCGACGGTGCCCGCGTGACGCTCGCGACGAGCCGGTCGAGGACTTCGATGTCGATGCAGCTCTCGCCGTCCTTGTCGGCCCGCTCTTCGACGACGCGGGTGAGCGCCCGGCACGCCTCGGTGTTCTCGCCAAGGTCAACACCGACCATTGCGTAGTTGGACCACATGCGCCAGTTGTTGAACGAGTGCTTGAGGCCGATCTGGAGAGCCCGGAACGCGAGCATCTTGTTGGCGTGAGGAATTCGACCCTCCTCAATCTGTAGCAGAAAGCGCGGTCCACGGTCAAGCAAGCTGATCAGACGCAGACGATGAGGACGTGTTTGTTCAGGCGAACGAACCTTGGCAGGCTTCTCCTCCTCAGGCTCTTGCTCCTCGTCGTCCAGGTCAACACCAGCAGCCACCTTCTTGAGCCCATCCTGCAAGACCAAAGCGAACCGATGATACACGGAGTCAAAAGGTGCTCCAGACAGGGACGGGAAAATGGACGTACCATGCCTCCGATGTCAGGCATGCGCAGATAGCAGCTCGCGAGGTTGTTCCACGCCTCACTGTCCTCCTCGTCAATACCCGTACACCTCCTGAACGCCCGCACGGCGTCCTTCCAGCTCTCCTGCTTGACGTACGCGCATCCAAGAATGAACCACGACCGCGCAAAGAGCGGGTTGATGGCGAGCGCGGCCTCGAAGTAGGGGATCGCGGCCGTGTAACTGTCTCGCGCAAAGTGGTACCCTGCGAGCGAACGGGCAGCTCGAGACGACGTCTGGTTCGACTCTGCAAAAATCGCGATAAGCATGAGGCCGGTTCGTCAGTCGAACAACGAGCGGAAGCGAGGAAAGGCATCAAAAGCGCAAAAATGAAAACGCACCCGTCCAAGCTTGCTCGTACTTCTGGAGCTTGCCGCCCTTGTCGCCCGTGTCCTCAGTCATGTCTCCAAGCATGCACATGAGGTTGGCCCGTCGAGCGACGCTCATCCGGACCTTGGACTTCTCGCTCTTGGCCGCATCGCCCTTGCGCGCGTTCTCGGCCGTCAGGGTGGCCTCGGTGAGCGTGCCCGACAGGAGAGAGGTGACGATCTGGATCGCTCGATCTTGCTCCTCGAGGTGCTGTTCAACGTGAAGTGAAATCAGGTTTGCGCCTTGTCAGTCCAATGAGAAGAAGGAGCAGAGGGTCGAACGAACGAGACGTACCTGGTAGCACCGGACGACCATGTCCCACATCTCCAACCGCCTGTAGATCTCCTCCGCGCTCCTAAAGACACCCAAGCTGACGAGTCGCTCAGCCAGCTCGGCCTCCAACTCCCACTTGCTCGGCAGGTCAATCTGCCAGAGGAACCTTAGCCGCTCCTTGACGGGTGCGATCCCAGGCGACGAGGACGAGTCGTTCAACGGGATCTGGTCGACCAACGCCTGGAGCTGCATGACGGACCGCTCGACCGTCCGCGTTCGACCGGCCTCGGACCGCGACCGCAAAAGGAGTCCGTATGTGTGCAGCGACCAGTTCTGGGCGTGCGAGAGGGCGAGGGCGGTGTAGGGCGCCAGCTGGGAGATGGACAGTTCGGACGAGGCGGCAGAGTGGGACGAGTGGTGGATGAGCGGAAGCGACAGCAGCAAAGCCTGGTCGAGCGGGTGGAGGATGGGTGGGTCTCGAGGGTCAATCTCGTGCAGAAGAGACGTCGAAGGCGTGTCGGCGTGGGGGGCAAGCGACGTGTAGGCCGTCGACTCGAGCAGCGTGTCGTCGTTCAGCCGAAGCGTTTCTGGGATCCCGTTCTGGTCGACGGTCGACTTGGTGCCGTCCTCCTGGAGGACTCGCTCAGGAACGTTGGTGATCTTGGGAATCCATTCCGGTCGGTCTCGCGACTTGGCGAGAACAACAAGCTGGGACGCCTCCTTCTCCTGCCACTTGGTCCGCTTACCCAGCGCACCCGTCAACTCGTAGCGCATCTCGCTCTCCTCGGTCGCTCGCTCAAAGAGAGCCATGGCCGTCTTGTCCTCTCCAAGCAGGAGATGCTTAGCGAGTCCGAGCTCGACTGACAGTGCCGCCCGAAGGTCCTGAACTTCCGACCGGTGCTTCGCAGACGTCGTCTCGGTCAGGTCCAGGAACGGCGCTTCCACAAGCGCTTCGGCCTGCTCGAGGACGCCCTCCCTCAGAGGCATCGAGTCCTCCGTCACAAGCAAGTGGTGCCAGACACGCTCGGCACGAAGCGCCCACCATGGGGCCGACTCAATCGTCTCATAGGTGACGGACGAGGAGGGCGGCGAGAGGAGGGCGACGGCGAGGTAGAGGAAGGAGGGCTGAGCGGCCAGGTGATAGGCAGGCTCTCCGAGATACGAGAGTTGTTCAATCGAGACCTGGTCGACGTCTGCCGGGGTCGCCTCTTCGTTGAAGCTGCCAGCAGGGAAGAGGGAGAGGACCGAAAGCGTCGTAGGGAGAGAAGGGCCTGTGTAGTTGACTTGGACGAACGCCTGGAGCAGAGCAACTCCGACGAGCAGTCGTCCGACCTCAGCATCAGGCCCGGACGGGCTGGAAAGTCGACTGGCAACGTCGAGTTCGGCCGTGTCGTCGGTAGAAGAGGAGGACGACGACTGAGGCAAGGGGTTGAGCTGTAGGACCTGCTTTGCGAGCGGATGACTGAGCGCGCTGTCAAACTCGGCGTCGAGGATGAGCTGGGCGAGCTCGAGCGCGGGCGAGGGCTGACCGGCGGCGGCAGGGATGGGCGTCGACAGCAGGAGGGCCTGCTCGAGCGGGCGATTCGGGAGGGCGAACATGGTGCTGGAGTATGTAGCGGGTCGGAAGGTCCAGTCGGGTCGGGCGGAGTGTTCGTCGAGGGCACTTTTTGCTTCCGAACAGGGCTGAATTGCTAAGCAGGAGTACGCATCAGACGAGGTCCACTCCACTCACCAGCCTCCGCAACCTCCGCCTGCCATCGCGTCCTCGCCCTCGCCCTCTCCCTCCCTCTCCATACTCCCTCTAGCCATGGCGTCGACAGAGTTGTCAGACCTGCTTGCACTCGTCCAGCCAGACAACAACCCTCCAACAAAGGCAGACGACAGCCCAGCCGGCGGGCTCGCCAATGTCGACCTCGCCTCCCTCTCCGAGGCCGACCTCAAGCGCCTCCAGCCCCTGATGGATCTCCTCAACCTCTCCCCGGCCGACCTCGCATCTCTCGCCTCCGAACCCGACCCGGAAGACGAAGATGAAGACCTGAGCGACGTCGACGACGCTCTCCAGAAGGAGCTCGACAAGCTCGACGAAGCCGAGCACGCGGCCGGTGCGCTCGAGGGCAACCTTGACCGACTGCTCGAGCGGCTCATGGGCATGGAGGCCGAGGTCGAAGTGGAGGAGTCAAAGGAGAAGGAGAGTGACGGAAGGACAACTTCCAAAGAGAAGGCTGAAGGGGTCGAGGCTCAGACGGCAACGTCTTCCAAGGAGACCAAATGAGGTCGTCCCCCCCTTGACGCCTCCCGATCTCCCCTCCACGGCCGCGTCCAACTACCTACTGTACCATCCTTCGATCGGCACATCGAGTTCAGCCCCGGAAAACGGTACGTCTTGGCATGCCTTCCACTTTCTACGCTCGCGTCACGTAGGCCCACCCTCTGACCTTCGTCCTGCATCCCGCACGGACAGTCTAAATCCCGCCGCAATCCCCTCAACATGCGATCTCAACATCGTCCCCTCCTTCAAGGCTTCTTGCAGAACCTTCATTAAATTGAAGGTGCGCTCGGGAAAGTCCGAAATTCGGGTTATCTCGGCGCTTGCGGGAGGGATGACCGGAGGAGTGCGCCGGGCGCGACGGCATGAGCACTCTGGAGCGATGTTATGACTCCCTACGCGCCTTACACCTCGAGCACGATCCTGGCAGTCATACGGCACGGAGAATGGAGTGCGTCAAAGTCATGACATTTATGAAGAGCAGAAATCCTCCTCTCGCCGCGTGCGTTCGAGAGACCTGAGGCTTACGTCCGGTACGACACACCCGCAATCGCACCCAAAACCATCGCCGCGCCCGAGTAGACGATCAACACGCCATAGTTCTTGACGCCGTACGCACCAGTCGACCCGCGCAGGATGTCGGACGTGAGCAAGGCCGAAGCGACCGGTCCACTCGAGATGCTTCCTACGCCTTTGAAGAACATGAAGATGGAGAAGACGAGCGAGGGCAGCCTCGGGTCGTCCTTTGAGACGACCTTGATGATGGGTGTCCAGAGGGTGACGAACGACATGGACAGGAGGCCGAACGAGACGACAAAGACGACGAGCATGGCGTTCGAGTTGCCCAGGCCCCAAAAGAGGAAGAGCGACACGGCCGAGCCCAGGGTCGAGACAGTCAGGACCAGTCGAAGAGGAAGACGATCGCTGATCCATCCCATCAGGAGTAGTCCGGGAATGGACGCGGCTGCGGAGGTGGTGTGGATCGGTCGCAAGCGAGTGGTGGTCAGTAGGGTGAGATAGAGAAAGGAGGAGACGGTCTTACCGTTCATGATGGCGATCAAAGACGTTCCACCTGGCTTCGCGCCGACGTCTTGAGCGTAGGTCGGTATCCAAACCGAGGGAACGAACGCGCCCAACGAGATTGCGAAGATGCAAGCGAGGAAGGCCCAGAAGGGCGACTTCTTGAGGAACGTCCAGTCGTACCGAGTCCTCCTGTGCATCGAACTGAGGTTGTTGCGAGCGGATGGTAGACGAGCTTTGATACCAAAGGAGGAGACTAGTCCGATGATGAAGAACCCAAGGCCCTGTTTGAGGTAACAGGGTCAGACAACGAAAGGAAGGGGGCAATGCAGGAAGGGCAACGCACCAACGAAATCATGCTTTTCTTGTATCCAACGCGCGAGAGTAGGCCTTGCATGATCTGAGGGGTACGCAAGAAGCAAGATCAGAGGCCCTGTAGTGTGATGGGGACGGGATGTGAGAGGAACTCACGAAAGGGAAGACAGTGCCCCCCACGCCCGTCCCGGTGTAGAGAATGCCGGACGCAAGACCGGACCGATCCGAGAACCACTCAAAGATCAAGCAGGCACTTCCGACGTAAGGTCTGCGGTCGGCAGGGTGGAGAGTCCGGGGGGAAAGCGTCAGCTGAAAAACAAGCGGGCGCTGCGGCTGGTACGTACAGGCAAGCGAAAGGATACATGCAACCGAAGCAGATCACGAGGTGCATAGGCTAAGAAGCGAGGGGGTCAGCTCGAGGCGACAGAGTAGACACGGAAAAGAAACTTGCCTTTGTAGCGAACGCAGACCCCACCAGACCACAGGAAGCGACAAAGAACCCGAAGATGGAGAGATGAATCCGGTAGCGCGGGAAACGAGCAATCAGAGGCGAAAAGACTGCGAAGGGATTGGGTGACAGAGTCAGATCAGGGTTGCGGAGACTGGTCAAGGACGACTCACCAAGGGCGGAGATGTACAGGAGACCTGGGAGGTGTCGAGAAGCATCAGCAAAGATTGCTAGGCTTTCAGATGTTTTCGGGCTACTGACCAGACTGCAAAAAAA
The DNA here is from genome assembly GCA_014825545.1 of Cystofilobasidium capitatum. NCBI lineage: Eukaryota > Fungi > Basidiomycota > Tremellomycetes > Cystofilobasidiales > Cystofilobasidiaceae > Cystofilobasidium > Cystofilobasidium capitatum. The sequence continues at coordinate 132,601 of MVAJ01000019.1, forward strand.
TGGGAGTTGACGTTGGTGGTCAGTCGCGTTTCGAGTGTGTGCACGAAGAGAGGATACTTGCCTGTAGCGTGGCCGCAAGGGTCAAGGTCGTCTCGGCCCCCTCAACTCCAGCAAAGAGCTCAGATGTCCACTGCGAGCGAGCAGAGATAGATCAGCTTCCAAGATAACAGGCTCGAACAGGGAGATCGCGTACGTAGGAGTGCAGAATTCCAACCTTGGGCAAAGGGACAAGGAGGAAGGGCAGTTAGGACGGAGGTCGGCCAGGTCGAGCCGAAAAAAGAGACAGACAGAGTACGGCAATCCTACAGACGCGAAGAGACGGACAGCGGGTCAGTGGCAGTCTCGAAAGGGAAGCAGAGATGGGACGCACCCCAGATGATGGTCTCCTGGATGGTTGCAGCAGACAGGTACGTCCAGGCTTCCCTGCCCTCGACGGGGGCGAGCTGCTTGGCTCCAACGGGAGCGAGCGACTGTCGGTCGGGCGAGGGTGAGGCTGTCCGTGGAGGGTCCTGCAGCGTGTAGGCAGAGTTTGGCCTGGACTCGAGCTCGTACGCGGATGTCATCGTTCTTGAAAGGCGGGAGACGGATCGAACGACAGGCCGACTGGGGAAGAGGCCGCGCTTGCGCTACTGTAAGACTCCGACTCAGTGTTTTCAAGGAAAACCCAGAACTCGGAATTCGATTTGGCCACTCGAGAGGGCCCTGCTTCTCGCTGGGCGAAACGCCTCGCGCACGTACCCTCACCCCTCCTCGCTTCTTTTCGCCCCCATCACAGCAGAAGGTGTGGTCTGTGCTGCTGACCACGAGCCTCTCCAGGATTTTCAGCAAGATGGAGGCAGCTCGTTCTACGCCACTTGACGACGTTCGCACCCGTCGACGAACACTAGTCCTGACACCTTCTCCCACAGTCTCCTTCGCGTCAGGTATCGTTGCAGGCTGACAGGAAAGGGGTCTCCTGCGCGCTTCTGACTGATACTGATTAAGAAAAAAAAAAGACTGCGCTGTCCTACGAGCCATCTTTGCAAAACTCGCCTTCGCAGGGTCTTCACAAGTCCTTCGAGACTGTCTAAGCGATTGATTGCGACAGAGGGGAAGGACAAGGTGAGGGACCAAGCACCCGGAGGGAGACCTTAGTCGCTCCAGTGACGATGCGTCGACTGAGGGGTGTGTTGGCGTTGTTCCTCTCGGGCGCAATTCTCTTACTCCAGGCCCGACCACTTGTTCGCTCGACCCACAGATTCTGCAACCTCTAACGTATAAAGTCGACCCTCGAGCGACAACAAGAGTTCTTTTCGACACAATCTCCCCCCCCCCCCCCCTTCTCTCCTTCCCTTGCTTCCACCATAATGCACCTCAACGTCCTCCGCACCATCCTGTTGGCCTCTGCCTTCATCGCTCCCAGCACCCTCGCAACCTGGACGTCCAGTCGTCCTCCTCCCAGCGCCTTGAACGGGCACTCAAAACGCCTGGCCGTACCGGTTCCTCGATGGATGTCCTCGTGGTCCGACCCGTCCGAGCAGAAGCCAAAGAGGATGGCGCACATGCGGAGACAAGGTTGGTCTCGTCTTCCAGTCTGCATCTCTTCGCCTTGTCCCCAGCACTGACCTTTCCAGAGAATTCTGCAGTCGCTTGTGCCCCTGAGCCGTCTGGAGCTTTTGTAGCAAAGCGAGACTTGGTGACGGAGACCGGCTACATCGCTGTGACGGACGCCTCAGGCACCTTCAAAGGATACGTTTCAGACGCGACCGTCAGCTATTGTGCGTGTCTCTTGGAGTCCTTTATAGTCGCCTGTAGTGCTCTTACTTCTGTTTTCTCTCTCTCTCGCTCTCTCAACCTCAGGGGGTGCCTACACCCTAACTCAAGACAAAACTCACGCCCTCCACGTCACTGCGTTTGTCCTTCTTCGACGGCTCTATAGCCTACTTGATGCTGATCGTCTCCGACTCTGGCAGGACTGTTGGACCTAGCAAGAACCTCATCGCCGATAACGGTTACGCCGCCTTCCCGGACGTCGGTGAGTGCACTCCATTGAATTTGCCATTCCTCTCCCTTCCTGAGCTGACTTTCGACTCGTTACGTTTGCAGGTGGAGTCGTCGGCTACGCCAGCCCCGGATCTGACCTCGTACAAGGATCCTACGGATATGCATACCTTGGAGGCGTTACTCCCACCGTCGCAGGATCGGTCGCCATCAAGGGCCAAGGCAACTCCGTCAGCAACCAGCTCAGCATCCAGTCAAGCATTTGGATCTTCAACCAGCAGACGAAAGCGCTCACGACTCAGTGGGTCAACAACGCCGGGGCCGAGGGGTACTGCAGTGAGTCTTCCTTGAGAATTCCGCTTTCCCCTTCCTTTGAGACCTCCGGCTGACTGCTGAATGATCGTTCGCCTTCGGCAGCGAGGACTCCGACCGTCTTCATCATGAACGTCTCTACCAACGGGATCTACTTGCTTGGTATGTCAGGACCTCCGGAGTCACGCATTCTCGCAACATCAAACTCACGAGTCCCTTTCCTCTCGCAGCCGATGATGCTGCCTTTGGCCGGACCTTCAGTGAGACAAGATACTTGATCGTACGTATCTCCAACGCTCTCCTCCTTGATCTCGCGCTGACTTCCTTTTCACTCTAGACCTTGTCCCTCGTCCAGTAGTCGGCTCCTCGCGCGCACGTAGCCCATAGGGACGCCATGACGTCCACTCTGTCCTTCATCTCCTGGCGCATTCCCAACTATCTTTTCCTCCTCCTTTGTCGAACCCCGTCGCTTCTTCCCCGCCTCTGTCGTTCGAAACACCTTGCTTTGCACTTGCACCGTATCTTCTTCTCGCATCCATTCTTTTTTTTGGGTCTCAGGTTCAGATTCTCCTGCTCTTCCTCATGTTCGTCACCTCGACCTTTTTCCCGAGAAGAGACAGAACTTTCCATTCAAGACCAACGATCGTCTTCAAGACCTGTAGCACATGCCCACCGCCGCTCCGACCACCATCGAGACGCTCGAAAACAAGAGCAGCGCACCAAACCCTCCCTCCACACCGTACGCGCCAATGCCGCCTTCGAAGAGGTTGGACTTAAGGAGCGCACTGGCCAAAGGACCCGCTGAAGACGTTCAGAAGAGGAGGGTCGTCTCAGTCGATAGTCGAAGCGAAGGGGTGAAGTCAAGGACGACGTACAGCTGATGTTGCCACATCCCCTTGCGAGGGCGAAAAGGGAGAAGATGAGCGGCGGCAGGTTGGGGTTGTCCTCTTCAGTAGCGCACAGAGGCAGGCAGATCAGCAAGACGTCAATGGTGAGGGAGGACGGCGGACGTACTGCTGATGACTGTGATAAGTTTGGTCCAGACTGCCGAGAAGCTCAGACCGAGAAGACCTGTTGCAAGAAGAAGCTCGGTCAGTCTCGCATGGACTGGAAAGCAGAGCAGGTGGGAGACGCACCAAACGTGATGACGAAGGCCAAGAGCATCCCACTCGAGTGGCCTGCGAAGCCCCACAGGGCAAGGCAAGAGAGAGCGCTTCCGAAGCAAGAGAACCCAACCACAAATCGAAGAGGCATCCGGTCCGTCATGATACCGAGAAGGATGAGTCCGACGATGGAGGCGGCATTCATGAGAGCAACAAGAGTCGCGCCGTCGGGGGTAGAATTGATAGTCTGCGCGTACGTTGGAATCCAGACGCTGGGGATGAAGTTGCCTAGCGAGGAGAACAGGATTGCTCCAGTGAAGGCGTAGAAAGGTGACCGCTTAAAGAAGGACCAGTCGACCTTTGTTGTCCGCCTTTGGACCGCGCTGGAACCGTACTTGGGGACTGGCAGTCGAGGTTTGCAGCCCGGGATGCAGAGACCGCCGACGACGAAGAAGCCAAGGCCGAGTGTGATCATCGACCACTTGTAGCCGATTGAGTTGAGTAGGCCTTGCATGATCTGCGAAGGGAGGCGTAGAGTCAACGTACATCCTCGCGCGCGAGGAACCTCGTTCGAGAGACGTACGAAAGGGAAGACGGTACCACCGATACCGGTTCCAGAGTACATAATCCCGGACGCGACTTAGAGAGGTTTGGAAGAAGAGCAAATGATGTCAGCGACGATATTTGAAGGTCGGAGGGCAAGCAAAGAACGTACGTCCTCTCCGTTCTTGAAACCATTCGAAGAGAAGAACCGCTGCGGGGAGGTAGGCAAAGACCGAAATGGGGTAGAGGATTCCGAGGCACACGAGCAAGTGCCAAGGCTGAAGGAAGGTGCAAATTGTCAAACGCAAGACGCGTTAGTCAGACAGTGGGGAGAGATGGGGGTTGACGTGGGACACCGTACCTCTTTGGCGAAAGCCGACAGCACAAAGCCAGCCGTTCCAGCGAGCAGGCCGATCGCTTGAAATTGCGCTCTGTACCATGGCCAGCGCTGGAGAATCGGTCCGGCCGGAACGCAGAGGACGTATAGCAGACCAGTCTGGAGATGGGGGAACGAAGGAGGCGAAGGGCAAAGCGATCAGCCCCAGGTTCTCTTAATCCTTCTGATCAGCTTTCCAACACACTTGCAATGTGGCAGCGAGCGTGAGGATGCTTTCACTTCCTTCCACTCCCTTGAAGAGCTCGGACGTCCAGTAGGAGTGAAGGACTCCGACGGAGAACGGCAGCCCCCTGTTCAGCCCCAAAGAGCAAGTTGTTAGCCTGAAGACATCCGTGAGAGGAGCAGAGCAAGCGAAGAGACTGACCAGCAAAGCGTCTCGAGAGCCGTAGCACATATCAAGAAGATCCAGGCGTTCCGTCCTCTGTCGACAGGCGCGAGCTGCGAGCCGGGGTTGAGGGCGAGGCTGGCCCGATCAGGCGAGGAATCCGTCGTCCGTCTTGAGGAGCCGTCGACGTCGTACTCGACCGAGTGAGAGAGAGCGATGGGCGGGAGCGTCTGAAGCTCAAACGAGGGCATTCTGAAGGAGCTGATGGTTGGAGAGCAAAGGCCGAGGGTTCAGCCCAGCCGTCGTCGGCGAGTCCGCCGGTAGCGCCTGTAACCCTAGGTCCGATCAAGAACTCATTTGGCCGCCATCCTCTCATTTCACTGCTGATTGCCGCTCACTCGCTTGCCGTTATCGCGAGTCTCGAGACGGGCAGGCAGGTCCTCGACGATACAAATCCAGATAGATTACAAAATGCTTCTTCCCTTGCCCCCTTTACTTCCCCGTCCGACGTCTTTCAATTCCGGAACAGAAGACCAGCAATCGACCCAGCGCAGATCGTCACTCCACTCCACAAGAGCAGCGCACCGTAGTTTTTGACGCCATACGCGCCTGGAGCGCCGTGGAAGAGGGTCGACTGAAGAAGCCAAGAAGAGATGGGTCCGGCTGTTGAAAGAGAAGGAGGGTAAAGGCGGTCAGTTTCGTTTGAGGCGAGGACGGGGAAGGAAGCTCGAGGACTGACAGCTGATGTTTCCGATACCTCTAGCGAGGGAGAAGAGCGACGTTACGAGAGGAGGGAGAGCGGGGTTGTCCTCTGTGCAGAAAGAGGGAAGTAAGAGACGATCAGCCTTCCTCGCAGAGAAGCATCGGTCAGAGAGGTGGATCACGTACTGCTGACGATCGAGATGAGTTTCGTCCAGACGGCAGTGAACGACAGAGACAGGAAGCCAAAGATGAGGACGAAGACGATGAGCGGGGCAGCGGTCGTTCCAAAGCCCCAAGCGAAGGCGCACGCAGCTGCGCTGCCAAAGCAGGACAGAGCGATGACCAAGCGGATCGGGAGGTGGTCGCTGAGGTAGCCTAGGGCGAGAAGCCCAGGGATGGACGCAGCTGAAAGAGAAGCACCATCCTTGTCAGCTCACGGGCAGACAACGGCCTGAGAGGAGGTACAAACCGTTCATCAGCGCGATGAGAGTAGCACCATCAGGCTCGATGCCCAGATCCTGAACGTAAGCTACGGAGGCGAGAAAGAGGCGTGTCAGTCTCACGACTTGTCGCAGGAGAATTCTGCTATAAAGAGCAACGTACTCGGCATCCAGACTGAAGGAACGAAGTTGCCGAGACTGATGAAGATGATGCACGTGAGGAAGGCCCAGATGGGGGAGCTTCTGAAAAACGATACGTCGTATCGGACAGCGTGCCGCGCGGTCCCCCTGGTTCGAGCAATGGGAAGCCGCTCCTTGATTCCGAAAAGCGTTCCGAAGCCGATGGCGAAGTAACCGACACCCTGTAAGATCAGAGAAAGTTTATTCCAGCAGAGTGTCTAAAGTCGCCGCTTTCCCACGTCATCCTCCTCCTCATCCCGCTTATGCCCTGCTCAAGCGTGCCAAAAAACTCACCAAGGCAATCATTGAGGCCTTGTAACCGAACCGGTTTAGGAGACCATCCATGAGGAAGGGGAAGACGCATCCTCCAAGACCCGTTCCAGAGTACAGGATACCCGAAGCGATTCCTTTTTGGAGGAAAGCGACAAAGTCTCGGTCAACACTCGTTCCTTGAACATTTCGAAGGAAAGATTGATCCTTGACGCACCTCTCCTCTCGACGAACCACTGGAAGATGAAAAAAATCGCAGGGATGTAGTACAATCTGGTGCGAGGAAGAGCGACATGAGCTCTCGCCCCCCACTCCCCCCGCGAACCAGAAGAATCGAAAACTCACACGGCCATCGGGTAGATTAAGCCCAAGCAGACAAGGATGTGAACGGGCTGCAGAAAAGGAAGGAGATGTCGGACGTCAGACGTTGACGTCGGCTGGGTAATAGGAAGGGGACGCACAGCAGTTGCGAAGGCGCTTCCGATGAGACCGATAGAGGCGCAGACGAGTCCGAACAGCTGGAGCTTGAACCGGTGTTGGGGATATATCTGAAAGAGAGGGCCGAATGGTACCACTAAGCAGTACATGAGACTAATTTGGGGAAGGAGAGGGCAGGAAGGCTGTCAATGGGGTGGACGCCAGACCGTCTTCAGAGCGACGAAGACGAACCCGGTCTGAACAGCACAACAACACAAGAGGTCAGCACACAAACTCCTATTGCTTAAGAAAGAGAGAAACCCCACCTGCAATGTTGCCGCCAACGTCAAGGACTTCTCGGCCCCTTCGACTTCAGGGAAGAGCTCCGTCGTCCACTGTCAGATTGACTGGCCATCAGCATGCTGCACTTGTTCAGAATTAGTATAGAGAGACGCACGTAGTTGTGCAGAACACCTTGAAAGGATAAGAAGGAAAGAAGTCCGAGTCAGTTAGGCTGTGAGATGGGCCCGAGCAGAGGGACGGAAGCTCGAAGGCAAGCAACGCACCGACGGAGAACGGCAGACCCTGCTCAGCCCAACGAAAAGGCGTCAGCCTGAAGCTCCATCGAGTAAAGTCGAGAGGTACTGACCCAGACCAACGTCTCGCAGACCGTCCCGCAAAAGAGGAACATCCAGGCATCCCTTCCTCGGTCGACAGGCGCGAGCTGCGACCCGGGGTTGAGCGACAGGCTCGCCCGAACGGGCGAAGACTCTCTTGTCCGTCTGAAGGAGCCGTCGACGTCGTCCTCGACCGAGTGAGAGAAAGCGACCGGCGGGAGTGCCTCTAGTTCAAACGAGGGCATCTCTGAGGAGAAGTTGATGGTTGGAGGAGCAAAGGGTCCACCACCCCGTCGGAGAGTCCGCCGGCTGCGCCTGTTACCCTAGGTCCGATCAAGAATTCATTTGACCAGCCCTCCATTCATCTTCGTTGCCGCCAGGGCCAAGTTGCTCCAGATACTGGCGATGAGGGATCCTGGGCAAGCAAGAGCTTCACATGGCAAGCGCTGTCAAGTCGGGCTTTTACAGATGCTAGCGACAATTGACGAGGGTTGGGGGTCTCTCGCAAACGGAGGGCTCGCTCGCCGTTGTCGCAGGTCTCGAGACGCTCGGGCAAGTCCCCATCGATGTATTCCAGATCATAGATGTACAGACTGTCCCCTTCTTCCCCCCTCTCTACCTTCCTCGACCGACTCCTCTCAGTTCCGGAAAAAGAGCCCAGCGATGGACCCAGCGAACATCGTCACTCCACTCCACAAGAGCAGCGCACCGTAGTTTTTGACGCCATACGCGCCTGGAGCGCCGTGGAAGAGGGTCGACTGAAGAAGCCAAGAAGAGATGGGTCCGGCTGTTGAAAGAGAAGGAGGGTAAAGGCGGTCAGTTTCGTTTGAGGCGAGGACGGGGAAGGAAGCTCGAGGATTGACAGCTGATGTTTCCGATACCTCTAGCCAGGGCAAAGAGGGAGAAGATGAGAGGAGGGAGAGCGGGGTTGTCCTCTAACAAGATGGAAGAGAGACGATCAGCAGCCGTCGTCTCCGTCAAAAAGCGCACACAGGTACGTACTGCTAACGATCGAGATGAGTTTCGTCCAGACGGCAGTGAACGACAGAGACAGGAAGCCAAAGATGAGGACGAAGACGATGAGCGGGGCAGCGGTCGTTCCAAAGCCCCAAGCGAAGGCGCACGCAGCTGCGCTGCCAAAGCAGGACAGAGCGATGACCAAGCGGATCGGGAGGTGGTCGCTGAGGTAGCCTAGGGCGAGAAGCCCAGGGATGGACGCGGCTGAAAGAGAAGCACCATCCTTGTCAGCTCACGGGCAGACAACGGCCTGAGAGGAGGTACAAACCGTTCATCAGCGCGATGAGAGTAGCACCATCAGGCTTGATGCCCAGATCCTGAACGTAAGCTACGGAGGCGAGAAAGAGGCGTGTCAGTCTCACGACTTGTCGCAGGAGAATTCTGCTATAAAGAGCAACGTACTCGGCATCCAGACTGAAGGAACGAAGTTGCCGAGACTGATGAAGATGATGCACGTGAGGAAGGCCCAGATGGGGGAGCTTCTGAAAAACGATACGTCGTATCGGACAGCGTGCCGCGCGGTCCCCCTGGTTCGAGCAATGGGAAGCCGCTCCTTGATTCCGAAAAGCGTTCCGAAGCCGATGGCGAAGTAACCGACACCCTGTAAGATCAGATGAGGTTTGGTCAGCTGTCTGTTCGGTCACCACTGCTGCGCTTCCTCCCGATGCTCGTCCCACTCTCCATTTGCTCAAGCGTGTCCGAAAAACTTACCAAGGCAATCATGGAGGCCTTGTAACCGAACCGTTTCAGGAGACCATCCATCAGGAAGGGGAAGACGCATCCTCCAAGACCCGTTCCTGCGTAGAGGATGCCTGACGCGATTCCTTTTTGGAGGAGAGCGACGAAGCCTCGGTCAACATCCGTTCCTCGAACATTTCGAAGGAAACATAGATTCTTGACGCACCTCTCCTCTCGACGAACCACTGGAAGATGAAGATGGCGGCGGGGGTGTAGTATAGTCTGGTCAAAAGAAGGAGAAATGACAGGAACGTGAGCTTTAGACGCTCCCTCGCGTCACCTTGTGATCCAAGGGAAGGCTGAAGAACTCACACAGCCATCGGGTAGATCAAACCCAAGCAGACTAGAATGTGAATGGGCTGCAAGCGAAGAAAAAGACATCGGATGTCAGACGTTAGAATCAGACGAGCGAGAATGAAGCGACGTACGGCAGTCGCAAAGGCGCTTCCGATGAGACCGACCGACGCGCAGACGAGTCCAAACAGCTGGAACTTGAACCGATGCTGGGGATAAAACTGGAAGAGAGGGCCGACAGGTACCGCGAAGCAGTACATTAAACTGGTTGTGGGGGGAGAAAAAGGAGGGAGGTCAGAAGGAAGGACGCTCTCTTGAGGGACGAAGCAAAACGAACCCAGTCTGAACAGCAGGACGATACAGAAAGTCAGTGTCCCTTCTCTCTGGAAATCAAAGAAAGACAAACGCACTTGGAGAGTGGCGGCCAAGGTCAAGGACTTCTCTGCGCCTTCGAGTCCGGGGAAGAGCTCCGTCGTCCACTGTCAAAATCAGACTGAGCCGTCAGCTTGCCGCGACAGTTCAACAACATGGAGGGCGACGCACGTAGTTGTGCAGAACACCTTGAAAGGATAAGAAGGAAAGAAGTCCGAGTCAGTTAGGCTGTGAGATGGGCCCGAGCAGAGGGACGGAAGCTCGAAGGCAAGCAACGCACCGACGGAGAACGGCAGACCCTGCTCAGCCCAACGAAAAGGCGTCAGCCTGAAGCTCCATCGAGTAAAGTCGAGAGGTACTGACCCAGACCAACGTCTCGCAGACCGTCCCGCAAAAGAGGAACATCCAGGCATCCCTTCCTCGGTCGACAGGCGCGAGCTGCGACCCGGGGTTGAGCGACAGGCTCGCCCGGTCAGGCGAGGGGCTCTTGGTCCGCTGCGAAGAAGGAACGTCGATCTCGTAGCTTGCTGACCGACTTAGGACGGCCCTCGGTAGGGTCTGGAGCTCGATGGAGGACATGCTTGGGGGGCGTTGCGGTTGCGAGAGAAAGGAGCGGACCACCAAAATGTCGGACTTTGGCTTTGCTTCTGACTCGCCGCGATGCAGCCCAGTACTCCTTTATCAAGGTCCACATAGCTTTGACGTACATAAAGGATCCTCTTTTTCAACTTGTTGTCGACGTTACAATTAGTCTGGTCGCGCAGAAGTCGCGTCCCTCCCCTTCCCTCCTCTCTCACTTCTTGACCCGGTACGACACCCCGCAGACCGACCCGACCAGCAGACAGATGCCTGTGTACATAAGTAAGAGGCCAAAGTTGTGCAGTCCGTAGCTTCCTATGCTTCCCTTGAACAATTCAGACTTGAGGAGGGCCGACGAGATGGGTCCAGCTGAGGGAAAAGAGAGCGAGGGAGGTTCAGATGCCGACCCTGCAGAAGGGAAAGAGAAGGGAACTCACAAAGCAGGTTGGGGATGCCTCGACTTACGTGGAAGAGGGAGAAGATGAGACCAGGCAGACTGGCGTCGTCTTGGACGATGACGGTGACCATGGCGACCCAAACAGCAGGGAACGCCAGCGAGAGGGCTGCCGAAGCAAAGAGAGAGCGTCAGAGCGTCATCGTGAGGTCTGCAAGCCAAGGCAGACGCACCTCCAAAACACACGCAGAAGACGATGAGGACCGCCGAGTTCGTCCCTGCAAAGCCCCACAAGAAGACGCAGGACAGGGTGGCGCCGAACATGGACAGAGAGATCACCGCTCGAAGAGGGAAGCGGTCCGTCAGAGCTCCCAAGATGAGCAAACCGGGTACGGACGCCGCTGTTGGCCGCACAAGAGGGCAACCATCAGTGTCGAGAACAGGAAAATAGTGGTAAAAAGGAACGAACCGTTCATGATGGCTAGCAAGGCCGTTCCGTCAGGCTTGGAGTTGACCTCTTGAGCGTAGGCTAGGTGAAGCAAAAAGGCAGTGCGTCAGTTGAGAGCCTTCCTGTCTCGACAAGTTCAAGACGTACTCGGAATCCAGACACTGGGGAGGAACGAAGAGAGGGAGGAGAAGAAGATGGAGCCGATGAAGCAGTAAAAGGGCGACCGTCGGAGGAACGATCGGTTGACGGGTTTCCGTCCGTGCAGGGCTGCCTTGTTAGACTTGGGTACGGGGATTCGCCGCTTGATAAAAGGTATAGCTAGTAGACCTAGGATGGCGAACCCGACACCGAGAGCGACCATCGACGCTTTGTAGCCAAAGCGGTTGAGGAGCGCAGTCATGAGAAAGGGAATTACGGCTCCCCCTACCCCAGTGCCTCCGTACATGATGCCTGATGCGATCCCTCGTCTTTCGACAAACCACTCAAAGAGGAGGTACGCCGCAGGAAGGTAGAGATAGGCCGACATCGGAAAGCAGATTCCCAGCGTGAGAATGAGGTGCCAGGGCTTGGTAACAAAGGCCGAGGCGATCAGACCTACGGATCCCCCAATCAAACCGAAGAGTTGGATGGGTACGAGGGCGTTTGGCCAGCGAGCCAGCACGGCAGAGCATCCGGGAGCCTGTCCAGCGACAAGGGTCAAGCAAGTCAGTTGTCAGTTGTCGAAGACTCTCGATGGAGTGAGAGACGCACGATGAGGTAGGCCACTCCCGTCATGCAGGTGGCTGCTACGGAGAGGATGGTCTCATCCTTTGGGTCCGGGAAGAGAGTTGAAGTCCACTGCGCAGGACGCGGCGAGAGCGAGGATCATCAGTCTTGTCCTCCGAATCCGAAAGCCCGAGCAACAGCAACTCACATAGTTGTGCAGGATACCGACACTGAAAGGCGTTCCCCTGGGAAGCGAGAGTATTGAATTTCAAGTCAGCCTCGAAGGTTGGCCACGGAGTCTGAGCGGCTCTTCCCTCGGCAGCTGGACTGAGCAAAGGAACGCACCAGACCAGGATCTCCATCATCGTCGCCCTGCGGTCCAGATGAGTCAGTACCCAGAGCTTTCGTAGAGAGCCTGGAAGGGGGGAGCTCACGCTGCAAGGAAGAGCCAGGCGTCCCGACCGCGGTCGACGGGGTGAAGCTGCGACCCAGGGTTGAGCGAGAGTCTGTCGGGTGAAGGCGAGGTCATCCGAGGGGAGACCTCTAGAGACGAATGCCGATGGTGCAGCTCGTTGAGCTCGAGGGACACTCGAGGGTTCTCCATTCTCGACTTGGCGACGAAGGAGGCTGGGCAGGCCGGAGTTGTCGTTTGATCGGAGGGCAGCGTCGACAGGGCGAGCGGAGGATTGTAGACAAGCCGAGCTGCAGAAATCACTGAGCTTGGAGCAGGAGGAGAGGGCGGGGTCGGAAGAGAGAGGGTTTGCGAGATGGCGGTAGCGTCTAAGTAGGGTAGGGCGCAGGAGGGGCGAGTCAAAAGAGGCAGAGGCGGGTCAAGAGGACGAACAAGTGGCCCCGCCCGCGCGCAACAACTCATGGATGCCTCCGAACTCCGTCCGTCCAATCTGCCTCCGATCTACCTCTACCCTTCCCTCCTTCCCTCCTTCCCTCCTTCCCTCCTTCCCTCCTTCCCTCCTTCCCTCCTCTTTCCCTTTGTGAGCAGCTAGAAACACGCGTACGAGTGAATCAGGCATCTGGCCTTTTGATGGTATGCCCTTGGGCGCAGTTTAAGGCGTGGTCGTCCTCTCCTGCGCGTGAGCATCCGTCCCGCTGCGAGTCGACCGCGCGAGCAGCTGTCATCGACGAGCTCCCAACACTCACACGCCGCATGGTCGTCCTCCTTCCTTCCCTCGTCCTCCAAGCGCTCGCCTGGATTGCACCTCGCCCGTCTCAGACCGGAGCGGCAGCATGTGAGGTCCAGCTGTGCGCCGACATCGGCACCTCCTTCTTAACCAAGGGCGGGAGTGCAGCCGATAGTCTGGTCGCCATGGCCGCCTGCGTCGGCACGATCGCTTCGTACCATTCAGGCTTTGGCGGAGGTGGATTCGCTCTCGTCCGCTCGCCTGACGGAACGTACGAGAGTATCGACTTTCGAGGAGCAGCGCCTGTGAGCTCTTTCCTCTTGAGCGACCTCGAAACGCAGCTGCTGACGCACCGTTTCTCCGCCCTCCTGCAGGCCAACATCAACGCGACGCTCTTCTCGGTCGACCCGAACCTCTCCACCGTGGTCGGAGGCATGTCTGTCCTCGTACCGGGCGAGCTGAGAGGACTCGAGTCGATTCATAAAAAGCACGGGAAGCTGCCATGGAAGGACCTCTTCGAGCCTGCTATCGGTCTTGCGCGAGACGGCTTCCTCATCAACCGAGACCTCTTCGTCGTACATTCGCTTCTCCTGCTTTGACTGCGTTCGACTGGAACTGATCCGTTCTCGCTTGTCTTCAGGGCATGAACACTACCAAGCCAGACTCGGATGGACCGACCAACCTCATGCCCAAAGCGTCAGCCTTTCACTCGTCGGTCATGCCCGGTCAGGATGCCTCGTACAACGAATCCTTCTTGATCACCGTAAGTTGAGCCTTCCAATCGCTCAGAAGAACCTCCTGACTGAGCCTGCACTCTTTGACTTGCTTTTCAAGGACCCTCTCTTCGCCGAGGTCTTTGCGCGTAAAGGGCAGCTCAAGACGGTAGGCGAGCGCATCAAGAGGCCGACGTACGCTCGTCTGCTCGGAATTGTCGCCAGCGAGGGTGCGGACGGCCTTTACACGGGTCAGGTAGCCAAGGACATTGTCAAGGCGGTCAAGAAGCATGGTGGAGTCATGGAGGTTGAGGATCTGGGCAGCTACTCGACGCACTCTCGACCGGCACTCAGCATACCCTATCGCAACCACACTGTCTTCACCACGCAGGCTCCCTCCTCCGGCTCTATCGTCCTCTCGATACTCAACACACTCGGAGGGTTTGAGGTGTCAAGGAAGGAAGACGTTGATCGGGCGAGACATACGTTCGTGGAGGCCATGAAATTTGGGTACGGGCAGAGGACGTTGCTCGGCGATCCTCGTGAGTCCAACCCTTCAATCTCTTTTTGGCTTGGGGACGGACGACCAATTCCACTCGATTTTGACGTTCTTCTCGCAGAGTACGAGCCCAATGTTTCGGTCAAGCAGCACGAGTTCCTTCTGCCGTCAACGGCGGCGCATATCCGATCCCACATCGATCCGTCCAAGACGCACACCGGCGACTACTACGACCCGGAGCACTTTGAGGTCCTCAACGATCGAGGAACGAGTGCCATGGTAGCTGCCGACGCTTCTGGTCTGGTCATCAGTCTCACGACGACTGGTACGTCTCTCGCGGCCGACCTGCATCGTCCGAACCTGCTCACTCGCTCTCAACCGCTTCTTGCCACAGTCAACCTCTATTGGGGATCGAGGATTATGGTTCCTGAATGGGGACTCGTTTTGAACGACGGCATGGACGACTTTAGCATCGAAGGTCGACGAAACGCGTTCGGCTACGTCCCAACGCCGCTCAATTACAGTCTGTCTACTTTGTCTGCTCTTCCGCGCTTCCTTCTGCGGCTGAAATATTGCCGGTACTACCCTCCAGTCAAACCTCACAAACGACCGCTGAGCTCCATGTCGCCCACGATCGTCGAAAACGCCAAGGGCGAGTTCGTCCTTGCCGTCTCCTCCGCCGGAGGCTCGCGCATCATCTCGGCCGTCACCCAGGTCGTCCGCAACACGATCGATTTTGGCATGGGCACGCTTCAGGCTCTGGCCAGTCCGAGGATGCATGACCAGATCTATCCGCCGATGCTGTTCATGGAGAAGGACAACCCGGCCATCGGCTTCTCCGGGTGCGTTCACTCCCCTCCCTTTCCCGAGCAATCCTTTCGCTGACAGAGCTCTTCCCTCCTTCCTCGTTCAACCAGGTACTCGAACAAAACGTTTGGCTACCTCCACTCGCTAGGGCACAACGCAACGTACGTGCCGACGGGGTTGAGCGTCGCCTGCGCGCTCGGTCGGACGGCATTGGGGGCGTGGGACGTTGCAGGAGACCCTAGGAAGTTTGATACGGGTGGAAGCGTGGCCTTCTGAGAACCCCTCTCTTGTTTTTCGGTCAGGTTTCCTTGATAGATGCTTGTCGTTGAATCGTTTCTTGCGTCTGGGTGGGGCGTATTCGAAAGGTCAGATGAAACCCTTAGATGGGACTTAAACGAGCTGGGGGCGACGCGACTGTCATTTGGCGACACGTCCAACGGTCTCTTCCATCAGACCCACCCCAGATATCTCCTGCCCCCCTCCATGTCGCAAGCAGGATCATCGTCAGAGGGCGAAGGAACGCCCGCTCCTCGCCGTAGTGGACGCGCTCGCAAGTCGCTCACCCAAGGTCCGTCGCGCTCCTCCACACTGTCGTTCTTCCTTGCCCCAAGCGCGTTCCCCTGAGCATCGACGGCTGACAACCCGCTCCACGTCGTCTTTGATCAGACCCCGCGCCCAAGAAGGTGGCCAAGAAGGGCAAGAGTGCAGGCGATGCAGAGAGCGACGGGTCTGAGATGCTAGTCATGGACGACGATGACGAGGACGAGGACGAGGACGAGGAAGAGCTCCCATCCGACGCTGTGCGTTCGTCTCCCTCTCTGCTCTGCATCTTTCGCCCCCATAGCGTGCCTGAGCTCAAGCTCTTTGCCTCGCGCTACAGTCTTCCGGTGACGAATTCGCTGCGCCAACGAAGGCAAAGAAGGGCAAGAAGCAACCTCGCAAGTCGAGCGACTCCACCGCGTCCGCTCAACCCAAGGCTCGACCATCGACCGACAAGCCCTCCACCGCTCCGAAACGAAAGCGTCCTGCCGCGAGCAAGAAGGCGGGCGCGTCGAGCGGGGCAGAAGATGCGGGGAGTGGGACGGATGGAGAGGGTATGTCTAAGAAGGCCAAGACGGCTGGTGCGAAGGGGAGGAAGGGAGGAAGGGGCGTCGAGCAGGCTGCTATCGAGAAGGACAACATCTTCTTCAGTACGTCCTCTCTCTATCTGCACTTGTATTGCTCGACGTTCGTGGATCTGACCTCGGTTCGTGGCGGCCCTTGCAGACGCTCTCTTCACCAATGCTGCGTTGGGACCGATCATCGAGGAGTGGGCGGAGAAGTACGAGGACGAGGAGGACGACGCGCTTTGGGAGCTTGTGGTATTCTTCATCCGGGTGCGTGTTTCTCTCGGTGACTAAAACGTATGCAGGCTTGGAGTGTTGATCGTGCGCTGGTTTCGCCTGCTCCTCCAGTCTGCGGGAAGCTCAGCTGCTGTCGAGAAGGACAAGGCGGTGGATCTGGATGGAGTGCCGTCGTTCGTCGACGATCTCGAGAAGGAGGTTCGTTTGTTCATTTGGCCAGCTCCGTACCCTGCCTAGCGGTCCTGACGACCTTCTCGCCGACGATCAGGAATCGCTTGGGTCGTATCCGCTCATTTCCAGAGACAAGACCTTCCGCGGCTTCCAGTCCTCCCTCAGCTCATTCCTTCACACCTTCATCCACCACGTCTCCCTTTCGGACACGCTCTACTGCTCGTCGACCGCTCGCTCGGAACCCTCAGCCCTAATGAACATCCTCCAGACGTGGCTCTTCACCCTGTCGCACTCGCCCCTTCGTTCCTTCCGACACACCGGGGCCGTGATCGCCCTGGACGTTATGACCGGTCTGACCGAGGCGCTCAAGGAGATCAACGAGGAGCTCAGCGTCGTCAGTCGACAGAAGGAGAGCGAGAAGAAGAAGGCGCGGTCCAACACCAAGGATGGCAAGGAGAGGCTCAAGGAGCTCGATAAGAAGACCAAGCATGTCCACTGGAAGAAGAGCCGATTGGAGGAGTATCTGAAGGAGTTCTTCAACACGTGAGTTCCGAAGTTTGTGTAGATGACGATCATCTCAGATGCTGACTTGCTCGTTCTCCGCTTCCCACAGCGTCTTCGTCATGCGCTACCGAGACCTGGACGAGCGTATTCGAACGGAGTGCGTCAAGCACCTCGGGCTGTGGATGCGCACACTGCCGGACGTTTATCTCGAGTCGGCCTACTTCAAGTACCTCGGCTGGATGCTCGACGACATCAACTCGCCCACGCGACTGGAGACGGTCCGAGCGCTCGTCCTGCTCTACTCGAACGAGTCCCACCTCGCAGCGCTCAGCACCTTTACCGAGCGGTTCAAGGGCCGGCTCCTCGAAATTGCGTTCCACGACACCGACCTCAACGTGCGAACGACGGCGATCCAGGTGCTCGGCCACATCGACCGAGCCGGCATGCTTGATGACGAGAAACGCAGCCAGATCGGACTGCTCGTCTTTGAGGTCGAGCCGAGGATCCGTAAGGCCGTCGCTGGGTTCTTTGAAGGACTCTGGGACGACGAGATCCAGGAGGCGCTGGAGGGGCTCGACGTCGGCTCGACGCGAAAGTCGAAGAAGAAGAAGGACGACTCGGACGAGGAGATTGTGGCCGACGCGCTCAAGAAGCGACTAGGGTGGAAGTCGCTCGCCGCTCTGCTCGTCCGCTTCTCGACCGCTCTCGAAGGACACGCCGAGGCTGGCACCGACGACAAGCCGGAACTCGTCAAGGCACTCGACCAGGCCGTCAAGATGAAGATGGGTGCTCCGCCCAAGGACCGCATCACGGCTGCCGTCGAGAGCCTGTGGGAGAAGGTCGACGGATTGAGGGAGTGGGAGGACTTGATCGAGTTCCTGGGTCTAAACCACTCGAGAAAGGAGGACGAAGGGGACGAGATGGAGGACGATGACGCTAGGGCGGAGCAGGCGTGGAAACTTAGCAGCGAGGAGGAGGCCTGCCTTGCTCACGTTCTCCTGGCCTCTCTCGGCAAGGCAAAGGAGGAGGCGGACAAGGTTCGTCCTACTTTTCCGCGTCGCCTGAGCCGATTGAAACTGAGTTTGACCCGTCCGATACAGGCTGACGAGGAGTCTAGCGCGTCGGCCGACCTGACTCGAGCACTCATCCGACACTTCCCTCGCCTCCTCTCGAGGTACCAAGGCGAAGCGATCATCCTCGCCGACATCCTCGCCATCCCGCGCCTCATGTTGATTGAGACGTATCTCGATCTCCGAATGGTACCCGTAAGTCTGCACCTTCCGCTTGTCCGCCAAACTATGACTGACTCGCTTGCGCATTCTTGCTCTCTCCAGGCCTTCGAAACTCTCTGGGACGATTTGTCCAAGACGTACCTCCGAAACTCGGATTACTTCGTCCTCAACTCGACACTGCTCACCATCCGACATCTCCTCGAGTGCGAGGCTCTCTCGAACTCAAGCTCCGTCAAGATTGGCGAGCTGGAAGAGTCGTTGATGGGAGGCTTGAGGGAGATTATTGGAGGACGCGACATACTAACGGCCGTCTTCGAGGAGGACGAGGTCCCGACGCTCGAGGCGGCCTGTAGGAGGATCGGTCTGCTCCTCGCCTTCCGACCTGCTGTCGCCGCGATCGAGGAGACAGAGGGAGACTCGCCGAGCGGCTGGACTTTGCTTCTTGACCTGGCGAGCAGAGGAAGTCTGGGCTACAACGAAGAGGGACCCGTGAGTCTCGCCTTTTTACTCTCTCACACCGAGATTGACGAGAGACATCTGCACAGATCGTCGATGAGTGCCTCGAAACTCTGGCCCGATTTGTCTTCCACCGAGCCAAGACTGCCGAATCCGAGGAGGCTCAGTCCAGCCTGCTCGAAAAGCGCTCTGCCTTGGGCGAGCTTCTTGAGGAGTATACCGTCGGCAAGCAGTCCAACGCCATCGAGTCGGTCCGAAGATTGGTATGTGTTCCGAGTGTCACTAGAGCAACCTCAACTCGTCCGTGCTGACTTGGTCTCGTCACCCTTGACAGAGCTTCCGCCTTCTCCTGTCGCTTCACATCTTCTTCAACCCGCTGCGAGTTGAGGACTCGACTCGTAAGGAAGCTCAAAATCGGAACGTCCCCGCCCCGCTTCACCTCACCCTCAATGACGAGGTCCAGTGGCGATGCGCCGGTTTCGTTCAGGCCGAGATCGACAAGTACTCGGAGGAACTCCTCGAAGCGGCAGAGTCGCTCGACCTGGATGACAACGACAGCGACAACGCCGACGAGGACGCATCCGAGCTCGGAGACGAGGAGAATTCAACGCCCAAGCCGGTCAAGAAGTCGACCAAGTCCTCGGCAAAGAAGAGGGCAAAGATGAACGAGAGAGGTGCGTCTCCTGACTCCGTCTGCTTTCCAACCTGATACTGACGAACATGCTTGCACTTTTTCAGGTGTGAGCGAACTCAGTGACGAAGCACTGCAGTCTCGATGGCGCTTCAACTACCTCATCAGCACGTTCATCCAGAGTCTCGTCTCTGAGGTGTTGGACCTCGAGCATGCCGCCGTCGTCCTTGCCCACTTCGGTCGGTTCGGCTTCGAGTACGACGAGATGTGCAAGAGGCTGGCCGAGTACATGAAGTCGGCAGCCTGCTACGGGTCCTCTGCGCCAGTGGCATCACGCGTTGTCGTCAAGTCTCTCCAAGACGTAAGTGGCGCGGTTTCGAACGCGATCCTTTTATCCGCTGACCTGTGTGCGTTTCGCTTCTTCTAGGCCTTTGAACTTTTCATGGACGGAGACGTCGAGGAGGACCATCTGATGGGTCTCACGAAGATTCTCTCCCATATCCTCGTCTTTACCGGTCCCCAATTCAAGATCCTAGCAAAGATCGACTCCAACTCGTTCACGTCCATGCACAAAACGCTCATCGACTGGATCATCATGACCATCGGCCAGCACCAGACGAAGGGCAACAAGCCCAAGCTTAAGAAGTCGCTCATCTTCTTCAAAGCGCTCGTTCCTCTCCTCGCCGGTGCTGTTGGTCACGATGCCCTCGCCATCCATGCCCACATGGCCGAGGCTCTCGAGAAGACCTCCGTCACGGTCACAAAGGAGAAGGTCTGGGATCACCAGCGAGCGTTCGACAAGCGGGTACGTCCTCTTACACCTCTGCGTCTGCTCTCTTCCATCCAAGCTATCGTACTCACCCAACTTCTTGCGTCCACCTCCCTCACAGCTCACGACTCTTATGTCCAAGGACTCGCGCATCGCCAAGGGTGCCCGCAAGCAGGTGGCCGACGCCGACGTCTCTCCTTCACCGCCTGCCTCTCCGACGGGGGCCAAAGCGCCTCGGGGTCGCAAGCGCGCGCGAACGTCGGCCGACGGAGAGGACGACGACGGCGACGAGGGAGCGTCAAAGGCAAAGAAGCCCAGGCCCAAGCCCAAGACGAGGATGCGCAAGTCGAAGGCCACGGTCGACGAGAGCGAGGAAGAGGAGGGCGAGTCTGACGATGTTCAGGAGGCAGACGAAGCACCGGAAGAAGAGATGTTGGACATGGGAGGTATGTTCCTTTCCCTTCCCCCCGGCAGAAAGACACTGGCCTGACCACGTTCCTTCCGTTGACAGAGTCGTCGCCCGTCAAGGCGCCCTCGGAACCCCAACCGCCCTCGTCGTCGCCCATGAGCTCGCACGACGAGAGCCTCAGTCAAACTTCGGTCGTGGTGTCGAAGCGTAAGAGCATGCCCAAGACGTGAGGAGACGACGTGTCTCTGGGATCGATGCTGGGATGCACAGGAGTGGATGGATTTTGATGACCTTACGACCCTTTCCCACTATCGACGCGGGAGGCTTGGAAAGACAAACATGGATCGAAAGAAAAACAGCCAGGGCAAGACGTCTCTAGAGTTTCGAGCCCGTCACCTTCTCAAACGCCTCCCTGTACCGGCCGACGGTCTTCTCGACAATGTCCTCGGGCAGCTTGACGCCCTCGACGGCCTTCTTTCCGTTGGCCGTCAGCCAGTCGCGCACAAACTGCTTGTCGAAGCTCTCCTGGGCACCGCCGGCCTTGTAGGCATCCCGAGACCAGTAGCGGGACGAGTCGGGCGTGAGGACCTCGTCAATGAGGATCAGCGTGCCTTCGGGCGAGGACGCATCCGTGCTCGGCAGCAGGCCAAACTCGAACTTTGTGTCGGCGAGGATGAGTCCTACCGACTCAGCGTGCTCGGACGCAGCGGCTGAAGAAGATCATACAAATGGTAGCTCTGGTGAGCAAGCACGTAGGATGATGTCTCGAAGGCGCCTGGAGAGCGAAACCTACTGTAAAGGGCCAGGGCGACTCGCTCGAGCTCGGCAGCGAGTTGAGGTCCGTACATCTCGACGACTGAAGCAGAGCACCAAAACCCAACCGATAAGCGTCCCGAACCTAGCGCGAATGGTCCGATGCTAGAAAGCACACGTACCTTTGCTAGGGTGGATGTTCTCGTCGTGGTCTCCCTGGTCGGCCTTGGTCGAAGGCGTGAACAGCGGCTGGGGAAGCTTCTGCGACTCGACCAGACCCTCGGGCAGCTCGATCCCGTGCACCGTACCGCTCTTCTTGTACTCTGCCCACCCCGAGCCTGCGCAAGATGAGAAAGCGAAACCGTCTGCGGATTAGTCCTCTGGCCTTGAGAAGGGGCAAAGGAAGCGAAGGAAAGGACGAACCGGTGATGTAGCCCCTGACGATGGCCTCAATCTTGATGACCTCGCACTTCTTGACGACCATGCTCCTGCCCTTGAGCTGGTCCTCGTACTTCTTGACGCTCTCGGGGAACTCGATCCAGCTCGACTCGGCCGTCGACAGCGACGTGGGCAGGAGCAGGTGGTTGGGGATGATCGAGTTGAGCTTGTCGAACCAGAAGAGCGAGAGCGACGTCAGGAGCTTGCCCTTGTCAGTTATGGACTGCAAACCCACGCAAAGACAGAAGGGTACAGTCAGCTAACGAGGGCTAAAGGCAGCGGTTGTACCCCGCTGAGCCAACGGTCGCAAGGGAGTAAAAACGCACGCTGTCGAGGATGACATCGTAGGCGCTGATTCGGTCGGTAGCGACAAAGAGCAGGCTGTCGTCCGAGCCGGGGATCTCGTAGATGTCCCTGACCTTTCCACGGGCGATGAGCTTGAGATCGGGGCAGTTGGTCTCGAGCATGGTGTTTAGTAGAGGGGGTTTGAGGTCAACCAACGTCTGCGGTTTCGGACGAGCTCCGTCGACTTTCTGACTCCGCGTACGGTACGCTCAAGAGAGGGACCAGAAGTGCACGCCCTCTCGTTTTTTTTTGGAAGAAGACCATAACTCGTATCGCACAACAGAGAGAGGGAGAGAGAAGAAAAGGAGGGAAGAGGAGCGTGAGGGAGCCTCGGCAAAAAGTGCAGAGGAAGCAGTCGCTGCGCTGGGAGATTCGGAAAGGGGGTCTGAACATGAGGGCAGTAACGAGTGAGAGCGCTAGTGGACTTCGTGAGGTCGGCTCCTAATTAGGTGTTGGAGGGAAGGGGAGGGCAAAGAGTGTGGGGTGTCTTGTAGTCCGTGAGTAGAAGCGAAGAGGGCGAAGAAAAGGTCCGAGGTAGGGGCCCTCTTCTGCTCAAGGTCGAGGTTCAACCTCCATCGCCTCCGTTCCTCCCTCTTCACCAGCCTCACCGTCCCCATCGCCCTCCTCGTCCTCGTCATCCTCCTCGTCCTCGCCCTCGACCCACGAAGCCTCGACCGTCTGCTTGACCCTGCGCACATACTCCTTCATCGAGTCCCGGTACAACTGAGCAGCCTCCGCGTTCGCAGGACTACAAGAACCCCGCAGAAAAAACGTCAGTGGATCCGATGAAACGAGAGAGCAAGCAGGGGTATGAAAGTGGGGACGAACGAATTGGGGTTGGGGTCGTTGAACAGACTCTGGATCGACGTCAGGATGGCAGCGACGTCGTACGTCGGACTCCACCGGTTCTGGAGGATGTCAAGACAGAGCTCCCCGTTGGCGTAGACGTTGGGGTGGAACATCTTGGAGAGGAAGCGGACGGTCGGGGGCTTGTTGGGGTACGTCTCCTCGAAGGAGAGCGTCAGCCGGAACGTCCCATCTTCAAAAGGCGTCTCGGCTAGAGGTGGGTGGCGACGAGCGTAGACGACAGTCGAGGAGCGGGTAAAAGTGAGAGCGAGTGTCAGCCGTTGTTTGACACGCAAAGGGAAGGAGGTCGACGAGCAGACGACTTGGGGGGGTTGGCCGGGGGGATCAGGAGCAGCGAGCCATGAAAGGGGCACACGGTCTCTGGGTTGGAGGACACGCCCCTCCCTCTCCCCAGCTCGAGAGTACGCTCTCGCCAGCCCGTCAGAGCACGACTGGCCCTCGTCCGACCCTGCCTGGAGAGAAGGAGATCAGAGGCGACCTGGCCAGCTGCTGGCCATTCCCCCAGCCCAGTTGTGCCACACCGTCCGCCCACCCCCCCCCCCCCTCCTTCCGAGACAGACGAGAAGGACGGCAAACTGACCAGGTCCAAAAATGACGGCATTCCAGAGCATGAGGTTGTCCGCGCAGGGTGCACCCGAGACGCCGAACGGAGGGTCGGACGAGAGCCTCTTGAAGTCCCTGATCAGACGACGTCGGCACGAGGTGGACTGCGACTCTCCAAAGCAGGCTCGGTCAGCAACACGATTCTGACTCTGACAAGCGCAGGTCTAGAGAGATCGTGTAGGAGCGGGAAGGGTCGCCAGACTGACCATGTTCACAGTAGCAGAGGGAGTGGGTCGAACAGGAGGTGGGTCCGGGGGGGGGGGGTAAAGATGTGGTTAGGGGCCAAGGTCCGTACTCGAGAGACCGCTCTCGAGATGGAGACAAACGACAACCTTCGTAAGAAACCCCCCCCCCCCTTCTGCTACTCGCATTACCCTCGGCAGTTCAGCATGTCGCTCAGAACGTACCTCTCGGCCAGCACTCGGTCTGTCTCGAGGCGCCGGTCGCTCCCTCTGGCACTCCGCCGGTTGTGGTCCTCGGCCTCCCCGCCTCTCGACGTCGACACGACCCGTACGATCAAGGACGAGGATGCCATGCCGCTCGACGCGATCCTGCGCAAGACCGTCGATGTGAGAGCTCCCTCCATCTCCTCTCGCTCTATCAGGCAAGACACGACGAGCTGACTGAGGACGCAATCTCTGCGGCGCTCGTTTGAACAGGCTGCCGGACCTATGCCCGTCGCGCGGTACATGAACCTCTGCCTGAGCCACCCTACGCTCGGTTACTACACGACCAAGAAGGACGTCGTCGGCCAAAAGGGAGACTTTATCACCAGTCCCGAAATCTCGCAGGTCTTTGGAGAGGTTTGTTCGCGCTCGTCGTTCGCCCTTCGCTTGCTTTCCCGACGACCACGAATCGCTGACCCGAAACGAGAGTATCTCTCGTGCTGTTTGTCTGTAGCTCATCGCTATCTGGCTCATGACACGTTGGCAGGCGCACGGTCAACCGAAGAAGATCCGTCTGCTCGAGCTCGGTCCAGGCAGGGGAACGTTGATGGTCGACATCCTTCGAGTGCGTACGGTTCCCCTCCCCCACCCTCGAATGATCTTCGGCTAACCGACCAGCCGCTGATGGTGTGATCTTCACGAATCAGACGCTCAACTCGTTTCCGGAAGTTGCGGAGGGTCTGGAGGCTGTTGATCTTGTCGAGAGCAGCGAAGTCATGAAAGCCCTCCAGCAGAAGGCGCTTGCGGGCCAGGCCAATGTCCGTTGGTCCGACACCATTGAATCGGTCCCTCATTGTACGTCCTCCTGCTGTGCTGTAATCATCTCTCACCTGCAGCTCACAATAACTTTTATCTGTGTGCTTGCAGCGGACGCGTTCACCTTCTTTGTCGCCCACGAGTTCTTCGACGCGCTCCCGATCCACATCTTTCAACGCGCTCCCTCTCCGACTCCCTCGTCCCCTCCGACGTTCCTCGAACTGCTCGTCTCGCACACGCCCCCGTCCGAACACCTCCACCTGACCCTGTCGCCCTCTCCGACGCCCATGTCGACCTACCTGCCGACCACGAGCGCGCACTTTGCAGCCGTGCTTGAGGGGGAGCGGATCGAGGTTAGTCCGGCCGCGCACACCATCATGAGCAAGCTCGGCAAGCTGCTCGAGCCGAGGGACGGTCGAGGGGGTGGGGCGGGTCTCGTGGTCGATTACGGCAAGGATGGACTCACATCCGAGTCCTTCAGAGTGAGTTTCTACACACCCCGTCTTCTCGTTGATTACCAGTCGTTCTGACACCCGCGTCCCTTTTCTGATCCCTACTCTCCTTCAGGCGTTCAAGAATCACGCGTCTGTCTCGCCGTTCGACCAGCCAGGCACGGCCGACCTGACAGCCAACGTCGACTTCCGCTTCCTCGCTTCCTCGCTGCCTCCCACCTCCATCCGCACACTTGGCCCAATGACGCAGGCAGACTTTCTCGAGCAGATGGGCATCTCGATCCGGCTCTCCGAGCTGCTCAAGCAGCCGTCGCTGTCGGAGGAGACTAAGACCTCGCTTGAGGAGGCCATCGAGCGGCTCGTCGACCGGAACGCGATGGGGAGCGAGTACCAGTTCTTTGGAGTCGAGAGTCGTGGGGCGGAGGAGCCTGGAGGGAGGGACAGCCCTTATCCTTTCCCTTCTCCCGAAACTCCCTGAACGGCATCTTCGCTCTGAAATGGTGCAATCGTTGTTCAAGGCCATTTGACAAAAGAGAAAAGGAAAGGAAGATCGCCCCCTCTGATCGTTCGTCTGCTGGGCCGGGAATCGACCCCAGAGGAGATCGACAGGGCGAGAGTCGAAGAAGTGGGGCAATTCTAAAGGAAGGCGAGAAACGAGATACAAGAAAGAAGGAACGGACAGGTGTGTGGATGGGGTGGGGTAGCAAGCAAAGCTCGGGTTGGAGCCTCCAGTATAAGGTTCGTATGGAGTAGGTAGAATAGGGCTTTAGAGGAGCAGAAGGAAAAGAGAGAGATTGTTCGTTCGAGAGAGGCAAGAGGAGATGCGAAATTGGAGGCAAAGAGATAGAGTTTGGGTGTGAGAGACCGGTCCGGTCGCTACTCTTGGCCGAAACCGAGAGTCTCCTCGACACTGAGCGACAGAAGAAAGAGGGTCAGTCGCCTCTCAGTCTCGTTCTGAGAAGAGAAAGAAGGGAGGGGACGCACGCAATCGTCAACTTCTGCTCGAGCGCCTCGTACGTCTTGTACGGCGGCAGGTCGATCCTGTTGAAGCACGTATGACTCTTTGGCAGCTGGCCAACCTCGCCCGCCTTTTCGATCGTGAACCGACGCGGACCGTCGGACCCTTGGAGGTCTTTAAATCCGTTGACGGGGATCCGGGAGGTTCCGGTTGTGAACTGCAGCAGACGCGACTTCTTCTCGGCAGGCCTGGAGTAAACAAACGTCAAGAGGAACCAAGAGGGGCGCGTCAGTTCTAGTGGTGGGACAGAGCAGTAGAGGGGAAGAGGCGACACGCACCAAGACGTGATGCACTTCCAGAACCAGCCGACAACCTCGTCGCCGGGCGAGTAACCTCGCTGTAGGAGAGCAGAACCAAGGAGGGTCGATCAACGTCGGACCGCAGGAGGGGAAGGGGGTCAGAAAAGAGAACGTACGTAGTCCGTGTGCTTCTTCCAGTCGTCAATGTCAATGTCGGCCATTCCACCGATCAACAGCTCCAGCTCCCTCTCGTCAAATACGTTGAGCAGATCCTGAGGGATTACCTCGTTCAACCCCGCCTGAAGCGCAAGCTGCTGCTCCTCGACCCGCTTGGCGATCCGATACTCCGTAATGGCCTCGACGTACTCGCGCTTGTTTTCTTGCGTAACTTCGATGTCCTCTCCCCCGGGGACAAGAGGGATCGTGATGATCTCGCCGAAACGCTCCTCCTCGGTCGTAAAGGTGTTCTCGATGACGTCCGTGATGTCGTTGTCACTTGAAAGGGAAAGCGAGGAGGCAAAAGGACGAGGAGTCAGCATGTGCTCGACGGCAAGAGCAGGACAGCAAAGCGACGAAGTTGGAGAAGGAAACGCACAGCATCCACTGCAATCCCCTGTAGAGCTCCGCGTCAACGCTCTCGAGATCGTCCAAGACGATCTTCTTCTTGAGGATCATCTTGTAGAACGAGACGATAAAGTAGGCGTCGAGGAACCGCCGGTGGAAGATGCCAAGGCCGAGTACTCGACCGATAAACTTGAAGTCTGCGAAACATCGAATGGAAAGAACAGTCGGGTCAGGCCCGGGGTTTGAGCTAAGGAGAATAAGGAGGGCGAGTGAACAGATGACGACGAACAGTTCAGGTGCTCCGGGTTGACGTCCGAGTTAGGGTTGATCTGGAGCGTGTAGTTGTCGACGGCAGAATACTCGAACAGGCAGTAGAACGGGTTGAACATCTCGTGCGACAGCAGGAAGAAGAACTCTCGCGAGAGACCTCCGTAGTCTGCCAGATTGCCGACAAGAGAGAAGGGGAGCGTCAGACTCCATCCTCGTCTGATTTCTCGGACCGTGAGAGACGGGGGCGAGCGAGGGGAGAGGTGAGAGGAAAGCACGTACCGAGTCCGTCCTCACCCTCAAACTTGATCATGAGCCGCTTCTTGAGATCGTTCGGCGTCTGCCTCATAATCTCGGCGTACGAGCCCTCAAAAATCGACTCGCGCGACACCTTGACGTGGCACTGGCCCGGGATCGGCCGGAGTGCCGGCTGCGAGCGGAAGTAGATGAGCTTGCGCCGGAAGTCGCGCTTGTACTGTGGCACGTTGGTGTCAAGCGTCGAGGGCAGCTGCAGCAAGACAATGAAGGGGAAAGGGGGGGGGGGGTTGACGTGCAGTCAGTACTCGTGCTAGTGATGATGCAAAGAGGGAAAAGCAGAAGGGGAACGCACTCGAGGGTCGTCCCAAGTCGTCGTCTTGGTCGTGTGGTCAACGAAGTAGACTCGAGCGGTCGACGTAAGCCTGCCGAGGGACAAATCCAGACCCGTCAGAAATCTCTCCCAAGAGCTTTCCTTCTTGAGGTAAAAAAAAAAAACGCACCTCATCTCCCACCCGCTGGGCAGCGGTCCTAGCTGGCTAACCGTAGTAGGCTGCGTCCTGTTCTGACCCCCCTCCGCCAACACGCGCACCTGCGTCTGCCGTCTCGGGTCGACCCACGTCGTCGTCCTCGTGTTGTGGTCAACGAAGTACGGTCTGAACTCTGGCGTGAAGCGCTGCTCCCACCCTGCTGGCATGGGGCCGGAACCAGAGGACGTCTGACCTCCTCCCGGCTGAGGGATCGGTTGACCGGGCGTCGCGCCTCCGCCAGCAGCAGCAGCGGCAGAGGGGGTCGACGCACCTCCCGACGAGCCAGCGCCGAGCAGGTCGTCCGCCAACGTCCGGTTGTTGTGCCTCTGAAGCGCCTCGGCAGTCGCCGCACCCGCCTCGCCCCGCGCAATCGCACTGTTGCTAGTCGGCGTCGGCCGGGTCCATGTCGTCGTCCTGCTCGTGTGATCGACGTAGTACTGCCGTCCTAGATGGTCCATCCGTCGTTCCCAACCCGAGGGGAGCGGTCCGTGCTGGTCAGAGTGAGGGTCAAAGTTTCGGTTGGCCGGGTTCGTGCCTGCCTGCGCTCCCGCGTTCGACGCCGTCGTCTGTGCGGTCGCAGAGGCCGTCGCGGCTGACGTCTCGGTCGAGGCCGGCGTCGTCGTCGTCGAGCTGGCGGCGGCGGCGGGCGTAGTCGAAGGGATCGAGCTCGTTGCGTTCGTAGGCGAGACGGGCGCAGTCGAAGAGGGACCGGTGGAAGAGGCTCCACTGACCGAGTTCCTCTGCGAACCAGGAGCGCTCCCGGTCGAAACAGCAGCGGCGGTGGCAGGAGCAGCAGCAGCGGTTGAGGACGATCCCTCTCCTGTGCCGCCAGTCAAGGCAGGTGAGGAAGCGCCCGCGTGGCCCGGGTTGGTGATCGGAGCAGAGATGTTGGTCGAGAGGTAGATGATGATCTTTCCGTGCACGGGCAGGTTGTCGTTCGACTTCTTGAGCTCCCTCGTCAGCATCTCTGCAACCCCCCACCGCCAAGACGTGCAAACGAGCGTCAGCCCTTGAAAGTCAGGAGCCACGGGAGCAGAACAAGGAATGCGAGAAAAGAAGGTGAACGCACCATGTCCTCCTCCGTCGAGGTCGAGCACATCGGACACCTTGACGTTGATAACTCCGAGGAAGCCCTGGTCGCGTTTCTTGAATTTGCGCTGGTCAAAGATCTGGATGGCAACGACTGACGAGTCCTTGACCTGGCTGCTCGAGTGCAGGCCAGTTTCGGTTTTGTGGGAGACAGAGTTGGGCGGCGAGAAGGAGGGAAGTTGTTGACGACGGTACGTGCGTGGAAAGGAAGATGGCAGAGATGAGTGCGAAGGAAGGGGGGCGCTAGTCAGCTCATCGCCATCGAGACATCCTTCCACCCCCCTCGAGCTACATCACTCGCGTCCAGGCAACGAGACGACTCCTCCGAGTAGTGAAACACGTACATATCGAAAGCCTCGTTGAAGTAGGGGTTCAGCGTCTTCTTGACGACCGAGGTCGTGTACGTCGACTCCCCATCGACGGTGATGACGGCGAAAGGGTTGGGCAAGCTAAAATAGGTTGAAAGTGGCAGCCCATTTCGAGGTCAGTTCGAGCGTCCACGCAGCCTAGATGAGGGTGAGAGCAGAGAGGTGAGGGCAGGAGGAGGACTGGGAGATGCAAGGTGTGAAGCGATAGGGCTTTGCGAAAGGAAGTAATGGGGGGGCTAGGGCGGCCTCTGGAGGCTGCCAGAGGTGGAGAGGAGCTCGGAGGGAGGATGGCACGCACGTAAACACATCCCGCTTGGCCAGAGAGTCGGCAGCGACGACTGCAGGGTGCGTAAGTGAGAGCTGCCGTCAGCCTCGAGAGCAAAGTAGGCGGATAGACAGGAAGGGATGAGACGCACCGGTCAGACGGACGGTCTTTGTCCTGGCGGGCATCCGTCATCCGCGTCGAGAGCCAGGGGAGGGACCGAGCGAGAACCAGAGGTGTCAGAACAAAGACTGCATTCTGAATGAAAGCAGGGGCGACTGACTGGGTGGATGTTCCTGTCCTGGCACTCATTCTTAAGCAGACGAGGATAAGGTAAGGAGGTAGGGACGAGGGAGGGGGGCGGCGGTCGTGCGCACGCCCAGACCCACCCAAGTTACGCCCTCCGTAACTTGTCCGTAACTCTGGTGTAACAGCAAGATTTGGATCGCCCCCCTCAGCCGCCTGCGCTCAGACTCTTGACACTACACCCTACACCCCTACCCTCTCCTCTCCAACAACGACCGAAGATGAAGTCTGCCCCTCCCCGCGCAGGACGCAAGGTCTCCGCCTCCAAACCCACCAAGTCGGCCAAGAAGTCTGCTCCTGCTGCTGCTGCTGCTTCCTCCCCTCCCGCCGGTCCCTCCGACTCCGAACTCAACGACGACGACGCTTCCTCCTCGGAGGACGAAGAGTTCGTCTCCGAGGACACTATGGCCCGTCTGATGGAAGCTCTTGGTGAAGACGGCGTCAAGGACGCTCTTGCCGAACTCTCTTCTGCTCTCAACCCCGAGGACGACGATGACGAGGAGGAAGACGACAACGACTTTGAGGGTGGGGAGGGCGAGCAGTCCGAAGAAGATGTAGGAGAGATCTCGCTCGCGGAACTGGCCGACCTCTCCGCTGCCGAGGAGTCCGACGAGGAGGAGGACGAGGAGGACGAGGATGACATGGACCTTGAGGGGGGAGAAGACGTCGCTTTGGACGAGTTGGACGACGAGGAGGAGGAAGTGGACGAGGACGTTGTCCCTCACCAGAAGGTCACCATCTTCAACAAGGTGCGTTCCCTCCTTGCCTGCTTCTTCTTCAGTCACTCCGACTTTTGCGGAAGAAAGACGCTGACTGACTCTCCTTCTTTGCTTCTACGCTCTTTCCAGCACGCCCTGACAACGCTCCGCCAAAGGATCCACGCTCCCTACGTCGGCCTCGCCTGGTCCGAGACGATGGCCATCTCGGCTCCGGCGGACAAGAACCCGATGCACGAGGTGGACCCTACGGACGACCTCTCGCGCGAGGTGGCCTTGTTCGTTCCTCTTCCCCCTTCTCCCTTTCCCCCTCTTCCTCATTCTCCATTTCACGAAACCCTTTTGCTGACCTTTTCCCCCCGTGGTTGTACTATTGACTTCGCTCACGCACAGCTATAAGCAAGCCCTGGAAGCAGTCACCCTCTCCCGTCAACTCGCCCAAGCCGAATCCCTCCCCTTCTCCCGTCCGTCCGACTTCTACGCCGAGATGGTCAAATCCGACCACCACATGGAACGCATCCGCCAACGACTCCTGACCGAATCCAGCGGTATCAAAAAGAGCGAGGACGCGAGGAAGCAGAGGGATCTTAAGAAGTTTGGAAAGAAAGTTCAGACGGCCAAGATTCAGGAGAGGGAGGGAGAGAGGCGAGCGATGGACGATCGGCTCAAGACGCTCAAGCGAAGTACGTTTTCCCTCTTCCATTTCTCCTCCTTCACCCCTGCCTGTCTTTTCCTCCTCGTTCTCGCTCCTCTTTTGCCGTACAGCAATCTAGAAACCGAAGCTGACACCTCTTCGGTTATCTCTTGTTTCGGGTCTGCAGAGAGAAAGGACGGCGAGGGCGGCGAGGATGAGTTTGACGTCAAGCTCGAGGAGGCCATCACGAGTCGGCCCGGCAAGGTGTCCAACTCTGACCGTGGAGGTCGGGGAGGCAAGGTTCGTTCTTTCTCTCCCCACCCTCCTTCCCTCCCCTTTGAGCGTCGTCACTGATGGAAATTGGGGTCGTCGTTGTTGTTTGTCGTGCAGATCACCCGTCGAGGACGAGACACCAAGTTCGGGTTTGGATCAGGCGGAGGACGGTACTCCAAGTCGAACACGAAAGAATCCACCGAGGACCTCTCGGGCTTCAACGGGTCGCACTCCTCTTCGCGCGGGTCGGGGCGGGGTGGACGAGGAGGTCGGGGAGGACGCGGAGGAGGACGGGGTGGGGGAGAGGGAGGTCGAGGAGGAAGTCAGAGAGAGGGAAAGAGCAAGAGGATGCATTCTCGACGAAAGTAGGCGGTCGGTGTGGTGCTCTAGTCTATGTGTTCTCCTTTTTGCACTTCGTTCGTTCCAGAAAACCGACTCATCGTCTTTCTTGCGCTTGCGGAAGAAGGTCGTCAGGACAACCTTCAGAGTAAGAAGTGAAAAAGTGAACCTGCCGACACACAAAGATAAGGAAACGAACATGCAAGAAAACTACATCGTACTGCATGCCACGCTTACAAAGGCCCAAACTGACTCCTCAACATCAAAACACTCTTTCTCTGCTCCTCAGGCAGAACGCTAATCTGAGCGTCCGTCATAGCCAGAACTTGAGCAAGCATGTTCTGCTGATCCGGGGGCAGAGCGGCCAGAGCGGGGTTTACGGCTGGTGCTGGGGCGGGGGGCGCGGGAGGTGGGACGGGGTAGGAAGAAGGAGGGGGGACGGAGTAGGCGGGCTGGGGGTAGGAGGGAGGAGCTGGAGGAGGGGGGACGGCAGAGGGGGCCGAGGAGGCGGTCATTCGCTGTTTGAGGGAGAAGAGAAAAAGACAGAGAGTTGCAACTGGTCAGTCTGAAAGTAACGCTCAGAAAAAGGAAGGGGTGGGAGAAGAGAGAGAGAGAAGGGAGTGGGGGGGGGGACGAACAGAAATAACAGCAGGATCAACCAAGTCCATCATTAGCATCGCTTGAAACAGCGCGTAGGCGAGCTGGGGGTGGGCTGTGAGGATCTGGTGGGCCTCTTGGGGTGAGCTTTGGATCAAACCCTGGATGTTCCCACCAATCGCCTGTCAGCCCAACCCGGTCACTAAGGGAAGGATGGGGAGGAGGTAAAGGTAGGAAGGGGAGGGAAGAGGAGAGGAAGGGACGTGGGAAAGGGAGAGGACAGAGACGGACCTTCATCCTTCCCAAAACCTCCTCGAGTTGTCCGGCAGGCACAGCAGCCAAAGTCTGCGTAATAGCATCCGTCGCCATCGTCCCCCTCTCCATCTCCCTCCCTCTTGGCGGATTCACCAACAGCGTTCGGGGGTCGTCGCCGGTGACGGAGGGGGAGGAGGAGGCGTCCGTTTGGAAGGTGATTGTTAGGGCGCGGTTGTAAGGCGGCGGAAGAGGACGACCGGAAAGGGTTCGGACGGCTGCGGCGGCCGTTTCGACGTCTGAGCGAAGCAAGCAACGGCGAAGAAGACGAGGGTGGGTTAGTTGAGGTTTCTCGAAGGAGTGAGGATGAGGCAAGGGAGAGGCGAGCGCACCATCTGAAAGGGGTCAAGCAACGAAACGCATCGAGATGTCAGCCCTGCTGCTAGCAAACCAAATGCAAGAAAGATGAAAGGCTAGAAACGCACAGAAGTCGACGAAGCCGAAGCCCTTGGCCCGACCGGTGTCTGCGTGGTAGGCCAGCCTGGGTGCAAAAGCGAAGAGCCGAGGTTCAGTCAAGGGTCGGACCTTTGAGCAACCCCTTGCGATCTCGCAGGCGGAGCAAGAAAAGGAGAGAGAAGGACCGTACCTTGTTTTCGAGACAGGTCCTGCTTCAGACATGAACCTCGTCAGGGCCTCTTCGTTCATCTCACTAGCGGGAGGAAAGCACGAGGGTCAGGGGTTGGGCAGGGACGGGGCGAGTTGACGGGCGGACGGACTAGGGGATGTTGGAGACTGTACAGAGGTGGGAAGGAGTAGTCAGTACTGATGTGTACGCGTGGGAGCAGCGT
Organism: Cystofilobasidium capitatum; assembly: GCA_014825545.1. Classification (NCBI taxonomy): domain Eukaryota; kingdom Fungi; phylum Basidiomycota; class Tremellomycetes; order Cystofilobasidiales; family Cystofilobasidiaceae; genus Cystofilobasidium; species Cystofilobasidium capitatum. The sequence continues at coordinate 166,324 of MVAJ01000019.1, forward strand.
GTAGGGACTGACCGTATACGCCGCGTGGGTTGGATCTCGGCGGGGCCATCGTTGACTGGTGCTGATGGAGAGCAGGGCAGGAGTTGGGCTGAGTGCCCTGGCAGAATGAACCTTGTGAAATTGCATAAACCTGCTGTGTGATCCTGTGTAAATGCATTGACCAGGTACGCGTCCAGCTCGTCCTCCCGCCTGTTCTCCATCTTTGCCCTGACCGAGCTCCCCAGACCGTATCCCTCAAGACCAGCAGGATGCCGCCCTTCGGTCTCCGCCTCGTCCGCCAGATCCTCTACCTCGCCCTCCCCCTGCTCCTGCTCAAGTACCTCTTCTTCTCATCGCCCTCGTCCTCCTCGGCCTCCTCGCGCACGACCCCCCAAACCCTCCTCGCCTCCCGCAACGCAAACAAAGGAGCCGGCATCCAGGCCCACGGAGTGATCGACCGTCTCCGAGCCGACAAATCCCTCGACGTTCACAAGTACCCTTTTCTCCAGTCTCGCTGGGGAAGGGACGACAGGCCAGACATCTTTGACGACCAGATCGCGCTTGGGGTGAGCGACTATTGGGAGAGGTACTCGAAGCCGTGGATTACGGGTCAGGATACGGCTCATTTGGATGCGCAGGTTGTGAGGGGGGCTATTGACGAGTTGCTCAGCTTCAACGGATGGGTTACCGTGGGTTTCTCTCTCTTCTCTTTCTCTTGCTCTCGCGTTGGGTTCGCAGCTAGGCGGGAGGAGTCGCCGTTCTCGCCGCTCTTTCACCCTCGCCTTTTTCCCTCGCGCCGCAGCGTCTGTTGCTTGCATCCTCTCCTCTCTTCAAGAGCGCCATGTTCGAGTTGTCTGCGGCACGGCGGGGGTGGGGGGGAGGGAGACGGGTTCTCGCTCGTGTCTGCCTCGCCCATCTTGGTCCTCGAGCCCACGCGCACCCCTCCTGGGCCCTCTCCTCTGCCCTCGACCATGTCCTTTTACCTCCCCTCTCCCCTTCCTCCCCGTCCCCTCTTGGTGATCAGCCACCTAACCCTTTTCCCTTTGTGTACCCCAGGCCGCCTGCCCAACCCTCTCGCGTCCATTCGGCCAAAACAAGCGCGACGACCACTACGAAGACCTCGTCGCCGGAGGTCACCTGTACTACATTGCCATCGTCGTCCACTCGGCCGATCACTTCCTCGTTGACCAGCTGGCTGTTATCGTTCAGCTTTCTAAGCGGTGCGTTCCCTCCCCCCCCCCCCCTCCTTTCTCCCACCACCCCAACTCTTTCTCTTTCTTCTCTTGCTCCCCCTCCCCCCCCCCAAAGACTCTATTTTGCCTTTCTGAATAAAGACAGAGTCCTGACTGAGGATCGTTCTTCTTGTTCCACCCTCTTTTGACTCCACAGACTCGGCTACCGAAACCTCTTCGTCTCAATCCTCGACTCCGACTCCACCGACTCCACCCCAACCCTCTCCGATCTCTGCGAAGCAGTCCTAACCATCCTTGGCCTGGCCTTCCAAATTCGACGCGTCCCGCCTATGACGGTCGACCCCTCGGCCGCTTACTACCCTCTCGAAGAAGCCACCGCCCGAAACCTCGCTTTGGAACCTCTCTTTGAGCTCGAGCAGAAAAGGGGTATCAAGTTCCACAGGGTCGTTTGGTTGAAGGGTTTCACGTGTCCGACGGATGTGCTCGAGAGTTTGAGGGTGAGCAGGGCTAATCAGGCGGGTTTGACGTGCGGGATGGACTGGGCCGAACACAACAAGTTTTTCATCTTTTCCGACCGGTGCGTTCCCCCCCCCCCCTTCTCCTTTCCCCTTTTTCTCCCTTTCCGTTGGAGAAGGTGCAGTTGAGGGCTGACTTTTGCTTTCTTTCTGATGGGGGGGGGTTTGAAGGTGGAGGACGAGGGACATCGAGGGCAACTTGTTCAGACAGGCAAAGAGCAACGCCAAAGCCGAAGCGTACGTCGCCTCCCCTCTTTCTTCCTGCTTCTCCAGCCTGACCCTTTCTTTCCTTTATTTTTTCTTTGGTCGCTCGTGCAGTGGTCCCCCGCGCGACAAATCCGGCACAGCCCGGTACGCCCAGCATCTGCCCTTCCAAGCGTTCTGCTGCGAATCGGGCTCGCACATCGTCGACCCCTTCCAATCCTACTACAAAGGCATCACCTACCGAGCTTCGACCGTCACGCAAAACATCTCCATTTCGGCTGGAGCGACGCCAGAGTGGGATCCGGAGACGCAGTGTATGGATTCGACGCAGATGTGGTTCTGTCGCGATCTTTGGGTGGATGCGGCTCGAGGGGGGTTGAAGAGTGCTGGAGGGAGAGGGAGAGGGGGGATGATGGATGATGAGGATGAAGAAGGAGGAGTAGGGGGGGAGGAGGGGTCGCCTCATCAAGCTCGAGTGGGTAAGAAGGCTAAAGGGAAGGTGGTCGTCAAGCGGAACGTGGAGGAGTTTGTTAAGCGTCAGGAGGAGATTGAGGAGAAGAAGGAGGTCGAGGAAGTTGTCGCTCCCAGACAGCCGGACGAGGCCGTCCCCGCTCAGGAGGTCGAGACCGAGGACGAGGACGAGGACGCCAAAGCGGCTGAGAACGCACCCGACCTCCCGCCCGTCGTCGAGGAACCCGCGCTCGACTCTGCGCCCATTGCCGACGTACCCCAACCCGCCGGAGCGGCCGACGCCAACGCCGAGGCTGCGGCCGAGGACGACGACGGACCGGTGTTCAACAAGCAGCCCTCGAAGCAGGAGGACGACCACGACCATGCCGGTTCCGCAGCGGACGCCATGGTAGAGGACGACTCGGACGCACCCCTCGCCCCTCCAGCCATCGACAGTTCCTCAACCATCCCCCCCGAATTCCTCATTCCCAACTCTGCCTTCAAGCCAGCCCGAATCGTCGTCAACCCGCGGTGCGTAACGACCTACGGCGGCGTCTCTCACACTGCCCTTGCACAGGATCTGTTCGGATCGGGCAACGAGTGGAACAGGGAAGAGTGGGACGACGAGGACCTCATTGAAAAGTACGCCATTACGGAATGGCAAGGGCCGCCGGACAGCTTCGTCTGCCAGGAGATGAGGACGACGGGAGGGAGGGTCGCACCCAAGAGTCAGAGACGGGTTGGGTTCCTGCTGCAGAACGTACGTTCCCCTTCCGCCTTCTTGCTTCGCGTAACCTTGGCTGACATCGCTCGCTGTTTGTCTCCAACAGGAGGTTGGTCTGGCTTGAGGTGCGACCTTCGTCAAAAGAAACGCTCGTCTCGCTTTTTTTCCTTCCTCATGCCCCCCCATCACCTCTGTCTGTCTTCTTGCAAGGTGTATAGAAAGTCTTATCTCTTCAAACACCCTCCAGACGGCTCATGCGAGGGAAGCAGGCCAGAGAGAAGAAAGAGCAACATGACATGTACAGCAATCGCAGGCAGCGCCAGACCTTCGCCTCCAGTCGAACGCCTTCAGAAGACAATCAACTCACCAAAGTCCCCTGCCCCCCTTCCCCCAAACATCCGTCCCGCTCTCCAGCTCCTGAATCTGCTTCTTGAGCAAGTCAACCCTGAAGGCCGTGTAAGCCTGCTTGAGCCTGTCGACGTTCGCTTCCTGCTTGACGACCTTTCTGGCTGAAGACGAGCCTGTGAGGAGTCCGAGGTTGGCTCCTACCAGGAACCTGTTCAGCACACGCCCAGACACGTTAATCACCGCTCTGAGATTCCTCAACAAAGGGCGGCAGGGAGGGGGAAAGGGGAAGGAGAAGGAGGAGGGAAGGGACGCACCCAAACGAAGCCAAAAAGAACCCAGTCAAACCAGTCACAACCCCTCCAGGCTCTTTCATCTCGTACTCCAACACTTCCTTCGGTACCTTGACATGTTCTCCAGAATCCATGATGACTTCTCGAGGCTTAGGGGCAGAGCGGAGGAGAGCGAAGGCTCGGTGGAGTCGTTGGCGAGAGGCGAAGGCTGCCCAGAGACCGAGCGAGGCGCCTAGGAAGCCGCCGAGGGTCACGTGTCTTAGTGAACGAGCGAGCATCAGAGGAAAGGCGGAAGGTGTCAGCGAGGCAGGAAGAGGAAGAAGGGGACGGGAGGAGGGGGGAGATGAGAGGGCCGGACGCACGTAGAGACCTTCCCTCCCGCTTTGGTCAGAGCTTGCCTGTCAGACTCTTGCAGGTCTTTAGACCAGTGTGACTGGGCCAGGTCGAGGTACTCCTACAGCTCCAGCGGAAAGAGATCAATCGGGGAAGAGGAGAGTGGCAGGGAGGGGGAAGGTCAGCTTGCTCAGGTCGGACGTGGCCGCGCTCCGGGAGGAGCTGTCAAGAGGCGGAGGAGCGAGGAAGAAGGAGGACGGCACCTTCTGCTGGGCATTGAGTCGGTCTGCAATGTCGTACGGCATAGTTCCTTGTTGTCTGCTTGCAAAGGGAATGGTGGATGGGGAGAGAGATGGAAGGAAGCGAGGGGCGTACGAAGAGGTCGAACTCCGGACCTGCGCGTCGATGACGTCCAAGTCCTTGCCAAACTTCTCCCACTTTCTCATCCGACCTCAAACAGGCGAGCCTCAGTCGCGACTGGCGTGTGCACATATCCAAACCGTGCGAAAGGAGAAAGAAAGAATATGAAAAGCGCATCTGAATCCCTGAGCCAACGTCAAAAACGTCCCCCCCCCCTCTCTATCCCTGACGGATCCGTCCCCCTCTCGCACGAGAACGTCCGGTTTTTGCTATGTAGAGAGTCATGGACGTTTAGTCCTCCTCGGGCTCGAGGTCTCCGAAAGGCCTGCTTCGGAAGTAGCTCTCGTCAAACTGGAGTCGAGAGAAGGGAGCGCAGGTCAGCCAGAGCAGTCCAGAAGAGAAGGAGTGTGTGTGAGACAGAGAGAGAGAGAGCGTAAGAAAAGGAGAGAAGGACGCACCCAGTGAAGTCGAATGTACCCGTCCTCTCCTCCGCTCGCAAACGCCTTTCCACTCGGGTGGACCGCAACCGTGTTCAGCGGTCCAAAGTGACCCCTCACTCGTCCGACCTCCTCCTCGAAAACCCGATGCCAGAACCTCGCCTCAAACTTTCCCTGTCGCTGCGAGGTCGTCGTGACGGACGCTGCATCCTGTCCTCCGCCGAGGATCACGTAAGGTCGAACGGGTGTAATGGACGCCGAATTGAGCGGGGTGTTGGTCGTGAACGTCTTGAGCACGACGAGGTCTTGCGTTCGGTGCAATCGAGCAGACTTGTCCTTGGAGGACGTAACGAAATAAGTTCCATCCGCTGAGAGCTGGAGGTCCGTAACTTGGCCATTGTGGGCCTTTTCGTTCGACTGGACCTCCTCGCCCGACTTGGTCTCGAACAGGGCAACCTTGCCCGACTCGTGGCCGGTGATGATGTGTTCGGACAAGGGGGCAAAGACGGCGACGGTCGCCTTGGATCCGATCGGGTTGAACATGATCTCCGGCTCCTCGTTTTCTGCCGGACGCCGAAGCAAAGCAACAGCGGAGGGAGGAGGTCCTCGTCAGCAAAGACTTCAACCTTGAAGAAGCGCAGCTAGGCCAAAAAGCCTGCAGGAGAGGAAGCGAGGAAAGAGAGGCAGGACGCACGTCGTTCGGGCTCGTCCCTGTTGAGTCGGTGGACCCGGATCGCACCAGCATACCCACTCCTCTGCTCCGTGATGCTCAAAAAGATCGAGTCGTCCTCGCTAAAGAAGTTTCCCAGAAGTCAACAAACCGTCAGCTCTTTCTGTCATCCGAGACCTTCCTCTGTCGGTGGAAGAAGACGACGTCCTCTTGTTTTGCGGCGCCTCTCCAGCAAAGGGAGTCCGCGAGCGAGCAAAGAGTGTAAGGAAGGGAAAGGACGTACTTCCAAGCAACTCGCTTAACAGCAGTCGGGAACTCCCACGTGTAGAGACACTTTCCAGTCTGTACGCTCCAGAGCTTCATCGTGTTGTCTGCCGAACCACTGAGGAGGTACTCGGACTTGGCTGGTTTGGTCCCATCCCCACACCGAGCGAGTGCGTCAGCAAGAAAGCAGAGAGACTCGACCCACGTTGGAAGGGAGGGAGAGAAAGGAAAGAGAACCAACAGTCTACCGAGACGGACCAGATGGTTCCGTTGTGGCCGACGTATGTACCGAGTCGCTCTCCATTGTGCGAGAACCTAAAAGGCGAGTGTGGGAAGCGAACGCCAAAACGAACGACGGAACCCAAAGCGTCAGCATTTTGCACCACCGGAACACCACAAAGGCGACAGATAGCGAGAGGAGAGCAGAAAGCGAGAGGCACGTGGGGGAGGAAAGGAGGTGAAGGAGGAAGACGCACCAGACGTTGATCTCGTTGTCCTTCGAGCACGAGAAGAGGAGGTCGCCGTCGGCGTTGTAGACAATCTGGGTGAGCGATCGCTCGTGACCTATAGGCAGGATGCAGCAGAGAGAGTGCGTGGGGCATCAGTTGGGCTCGCTCTGGACTGGGTCCGGATAGGGTGAGGCGTAGGTCGAAGGAGGGGTGCCGGAGGGACGTTGGCGGGGTGCTGGGAAGGAGAGGCACGCACCACTGAGGAGGATAGGACGCTATACACACACGCACAACCGTCAGCTGCCTGCCGTATACTGTGCTGGACTGAAGGTGGCGCGACGTACCATGTTGGGTTGTAGAGGAGTAAGGAGGAGTAAGGAGGACGAGGTTGGGCTGAGCTGCCAGGGACAAAGAGAATCCAAGTCCTACCTGAATCGTTAATTGAATCTGACAGTCATTTAAGTAATCTGTCTAAGTTTCGCCCTATCCTCCAACTCCGCCAGACTGCCTACCCTCCGCCCTCTACACGCTACAGGATGTTCCCCGCTGCCCGCACGCTCGCCCTCCGGCGCACACCCCTCTTCATCCGCTCAGCAGGCCACACCCCCTCCACCCCCCAACCAACCGAATTCCAAGCGCTCACTGCGTCCAAGCAGCAGGGAGCGATCCAGGGCAAGGGACACGCTCGGAGGTTGCCTACTGATCCTAGGCCGAAGGAGTTGCCTAATCCTCATGTGCGTGCCTCCCTCCTTGCTCGCTGTCTTCCTTCCTCGGAATACTCTTGAACTGATTATCTCTTATCTTTGATGGGGGGTTGAACGGGGGTTGTTGAAAGTCGCACCTCAAAGCCCTTCTACTCGCAACCGGCCTCGGCGCACTCTCATGGATCGGCTTCCTAGCCTACGTAACCAACGGCGAAAAGTCATCTTCCTCCGTCTTTAGGCAGGTGATGTACGTCTTGAGGACGTCGGAGGTTGTGGAGAGGACTTTGGGTGAGGCGGTCGTTCTGGAGAAGACGTGGTGGACTGGGGGGGAGCCTTGGTGCGTCCTTCCTTCTCTTCTTCCCTTCCTTCTGCCTCTTCTGCTTGCTTGGCCTGCACCCTTTTCTTCCGGCTGTCCTTCTCGAACCCTTCACGGGTCGTCGTCGAGGATATTCGAGCAGGAGGCGGGTGGGGCGGAGTGTCGGCGAGCACGAAGGCTGACGATGCACGGACCTGTTCCTTTCCTTCCTCCTCTCTCCCAAATCTCAGGGTTTCCGGCTCAGTACGTCCCCCTCTCCTCTCCTTCCCCCTGTAAGAGAACCCAACTCTAACTCTACTGACTTGTTCATCCTCTTTTGGCAGATATCCGTCCTCAAAGGCCGCGCCGACCTCTCCTTTCGGCTCCGAGGCTCCCTCGCTTCAGGGAGAATCTACTTCACATCCATCCGCCCCACCCCCACCTCAGCCTTCCACGTCATCCGCTTTAAACTCATCCTCGATTCACCCGAGGGGGTAGAGAAGGGGGAGGAAGTTGATTTGAGGAGGGAGATGCAAGGGAAGGGGTACGATTTGGAGGAAGGAGAGGTTGAAGGGGTTTTGGGGCAACTTCTGGGGGTTTCTGAGGAAGGGGAGGCGAGGAGGGAGAATCTCGTTTGAAGAAAGAACACGCGAGAGAGAGGGAGGAGGAGGGGGAAGATGTCTTTAAGGAAGATGCCAAATACGAACTACTCAACGATTCACAACTTCAGTTTCTACCAAACCCAAACGTCACAATTTGTTTCCCCCCTCCCCCCCACCGCCGCCGCCGCCGCCCGCCTCCCCTTCCATCCTCCTCCTTCGAAAGGAAACCTAGCAAAACCACCTGAAAGAAGGATGTCTCGGTCCTTCGACGAGCGCAACAGTAGGGACATCCTTGCTCGCCCAGTTCACCCCTTGAGCGCGGTTTCGGCTCCGGTTGTCGAGCGCGAAGTAGGTGCGGAGGAGTAGGATGGAGAGGATCGCGAGGGCTTCGAAGGAGGCTACTATGATGAGGGAGGGTACGTCTTTATAAGGGTGGCACCAACGAGAGAGCGAGAGGGGGTCAGACAAGGACTGCTCGAAATGAGGGGGAAGGAGGGGGGGGGGGTAAACGTACAGCCTGGAGCCCATTGTTTGCGGAACGCCTGCGCAGACACTGTTTTCGGCAAGCCCAAGCTTCTTGTCAGCCAACGCTCCTGTTAGAGTGAGGCTGTAGAAAGCGAGACACTGACCGATTCCTGAAGGGGAGAGGGGACAGAGAGCCGTCAGTACTTTTGGGGCAACATCGAAGGGGGAAAAGGTTGGTGGAGAAGAAAAGCTCACCAGAGACGTTAGCCATAAACGTCAACGCGCCCGTCCTGAACGCTCGACCGTTCTCGTCGAACGCGTTCGAGTTGTGCCACGAGTGAAAGATGACGGGAGGGACGAACGCGCCTCCTGCGATGAGGAAGGCGGAGAAGTACGAGACAGCGATCGATTTAGGTTCTGAGACGAGGATCATGCAGCCTGTGTGATCAGAGAATGTAAGAAGGAAAGACGTTGGCAGAACGATGAGCTCAGCGATCCGAGAGTGTGAGAGGGGGAGAGTCGTTCAGGAAGACTTACCGATGAAGGTCATAACGAGCGCAGCGATCAAGTGGAAAGACCTCTGAGGACCGTGATGATGAGAGTGCGGGCTGTCAGTCGCTGCGAGGAAGCCACACCAGGGTTATTGATGTGAGTGACTAACCTCTCTGAGTCGGTCGGAGGAGACGGCAGCGATGATGACGCAGACCGCACTGCAACGAGGAAAGAGAGAGAAGATTCAGCACCCTGCCCGGTCGCCGATGGTAAGAGGGGTGCATTCCCGCTCTTCGACCTACCTGAAGACGTTGGGGGCGATGGTCTGGAGGGACGAGGGGTTGCCAGGTCAGACTGGGGTTCAAGAGGTGAGAGCGCATGGCGACAACGATCGAGGAAGGGACTCACGTAGAGGTTGACTTTGACCGTACTCCACCCGTTCCGTCCCAAGATGGCAGGCAAGAAGTAGCTCGCAGTTCCGCTAGCAACTCCATACGAGAAGGCAATGAGGGCGTAGGCGTAGAAGGTGGGTTCGCGCAAGGAGGCGAAAAAAGCCCCGGTACTGAACTTGACGTCGATGGCGGAGGACGAATCTCGAAGAGTACGCAAACGAGCGGCTGTAAAGTAGATGAGAGCAGCTGGGCGTCAGTACGGATGGAGACAAGTGGGCGGAGAGAGGTTTCGGGGGAGAGACGCACCGTGTCTCTCGTCGTCGGAAAGGAACTTGCACTTGTCGGGTCGAGGGGGAAGGAAGAAGGCGCAGATGAGACTGATTAAGACGGTCGCTCCTCCCTCGGCGATGAACAGAAGCTGCGGAAGTCGAATTAGTTAGGGGGACGCAGACAGACAGGAGGAAGCGCAGAGAAGATGCACAAACTCACTTGCCAGCCATACACCTTATCGGAGTGGATCTGGAAGAACCCGAAACTGAGAAGACCACTAAAGGCCCCACTGACACCGTTGCAGACGTAGAAGGCGCAAATACGTTTGGCGAGTTCAGATCTGTGGGCAAAGGGAGTGGGACAGCGTCAGAGCATGTCGAGCGGCCAAGAACAGCGGCAAGGAACTCACCGAGTGTAGAAGAACGTCAAGTACAAGATCATCACGGGACTGAAGGCGGCTTCGCAAATGCCGAGGAGGATGCGGACGGTGAGCATGCTCGCAAAGTTGGGCGCCGCTGCAGAGATGGCGGCGAGGGCGCCCCACGCAGTCATCATGACGGGCAGGGCAATCCTGGGTCCGACTATGGTGCTGACGAGAGTCATCGGGACGCAGAAGGCGGCGTAGCAGGCCGTGAAGATCGAAACGAGGGTGGTGTACTGGTTGCCGGTAAAGCCGAGGTCGGCAGGCTGCAAACGATCACGACTTGAAGTTCATCAGCAGGAGTTGGACGAGGTTGGCAAGAAGTACTGACCATTCCAGCCGATGAAGCGTTTCCGAGGTTATTGCGGTCAATCGCGTTCCACCAGTACATGACGAAGGCGATCCTGCAGAGAAGCCTCGTCAGGGTCGGACAGAGACGCAATGTAGATAGTCCACAAGACTCACGGGATGATGCGCATGTCCAGCTTTCGGAGGAGCTGCAGTGCACAATCGAGACGACGGGCGATGAATGAGCATCAGTCTCCAGTCGTTGAGAGGATGTCCCTCAAGGGACTCACACTCTTTTCGACTTGCGCATCGACCTGAAGTTGGTCGATGTCGGTCGCTTCGACAGCAACACCCTCCTTCTTGTCTTCAAGATCGTCCTGACTTCTGTTCGACATTCTGGAGAGGAAGAGGGGAAAGGATGTGAATTTGGGAGGAGATTTCTCTCGTCAACACTTTTCTGCTCTTTAGCCGTCGCAGCTCGAGACGGAGGCACCGATCAGAGGTCAGCGATTGATCATGCCGTCCTCCAAAGTCGACGAACGTCGTGCCAGGGATCTGGTCGGCTCTCGTTTCGTCAATGGAAATAACTCGAAAGGGTTGGCAGAGGTTGTCGGAGATGGCCATAGCGAGGGGCGATGAGGTGCGAGGCGGAGAGCTGGTGGAGAAGAGCGGCGCGATGCCATCGGCAAAGCAAGAAGGCCGCCCTCGAGTGGGTCAGACGCGTCGAGTGCGACAGAAGAGAGTTAGCCAGCGAGAACGATATTGTCGAGTGAGTATGAGTGGTCCTCGCAGACCGATGGAGGAAGGGAGGAAGGGCGAGGAGAGGGCGAAGCTGGGCATGGCCGATGATCGGAGCAGGCTCTTGCCCACTTCCCTTCAAACACTCAAACGCGTGCTTTGAGACGGCCGCTTCCCACCAGGTACTTGGCCGCGCCCTACGAGAACAGAGCCGGTTTGTGGCGAGCTCGAGGCGACCAGGACGAAGGCGGAGAGCTGGGGTACCTGAGCAAGGCAGTCGACGGCAACCCAACGTGCCTGCCTCCAAACACCCGTTCCTCTCACCGACCCGGTCAGAGCGTCAGCTGCAGAGAAGATGGCGATGCCGTCCAGGGTGCGAAAAGAGCAGGATCTTGCAGGGAGGGCTTCTGACCGTTAGCGGGGTCAAAGCAAACTCCGTGAGGGCTGAGCCTACTAGCAGTCCCAGGTAAAATCAAGACGCGAAGCGATGCGAAGCGAGGTCAAAAGGACCCTGCATTGCAGGGTAAAAAGTTCAGCTCGATTCAACCCAGCATCGTCGATGCAAGAAAGACCGTCCATCGCAAGGATCTCTCTCGCCATGCTTTGACGGCGTCGTTTCGCCCGCAAAGAATGTATCCCAACTCCGTCGACCCACCTTGCCCCCCGACCGTCGCACAAGCCCGTCGTCGTCGATATCGTCTGGCTGACTCCTTCTCGCCTACTGACCACGGTCATGTCTGCCCTCGACAAGAACAAGACTTTCACCATCGTGGGAGCTGGGGTCATCGGACTCTCGACCGCCCTCTCTCTGGCCAGATCAGGTACGTCCCTCAACCAGCTCAACCTCCAGGACCGCTGAAGGCTGATCATAGCTCTTTTACGCCAGGCTACACCAATGTGACCGTCTTTGACACCGTCTTTGACTACCAGCAGTATCAGTACTCTGGCTACGATACGCGGGAGGGTTGCGACGGTGCGAGCAGCGACGCCATAAAGTCTTCAGGTGCCGTTGTTCCCTCCTCCGGCCCCTCCAAGCTTAGATGGGCTGATCAGCCATTTCCTTTGGGGTGTACAAGGCCACGTACGGGACAAAGCTCCAGTACCAGACGCTATTTCTTGAGGGACGGGAGATCTGAGAGGACTGGAATGATAAGCTCGTCCTGCCCTGACCCTGCTCTCCTGGACAATTGCTGAACCCTCGCACAGCTCCAATCGCTAGAACGCCTATTGAAGTCAACGACGGGCCAGTCTACTTCCGAAACGGGCTCCTTCAACTGTCTAATCTCGTTCCCGAATCGAAGAATCACTCGAAACTCTCTGATTACGACTGGGCGACGCTTCGAGCGCTGGAAGCCGCTGGTCTGCGGGACGACTGCTTCGTGAGCGTGAGTGTCTCTGACTAACCTTTCGCAAACTACAGAGCTGATCGGTCCCTCGCGCGTGTCTGCAGAGCTTCGTTGAAGATCGACAACGGTTCGAGGTCTTCAGCCAAAATCTCTCCGTGAGAGGAAGAGGTCGCGTGCTGACGGTGGCTCTTACCAGGCTTGCGCGTTCGTCCTCGGCCTCTGCAAGGATCTCGGCGTCAAGTCCGTCCTGGACGACTCGAAGGTTCGACTCGTGTTTCTCTTCTCATCGAGCAGAATAGCGAAAAGCAGACCGTTCGAGGCGTCCAGATGGAGGACGGGAGGCACACGTCTGACAGGATCATTGTTACTTGTGAGCCCCTTCTTCTCATGAGAATGACGCCTCTAGTCTGACTTTTCGGACTCTTGCCTACAGGCGGAGAGCGGACACCCTCCCTCTTACCCTTTGACCAGGACATCCTCGAGACGACAGCTGGGTCGGTCATCACCGTTAACTTCTCCCGAGGAGTCCTCGCCCGAAGCAGCCGCTCTCTGAAAAAGCTCTCGCCCGACTCCTGCCCCTTATAGTCCTACGGTACGTCTCTGCAGCTTTTTTAGTCTTCACAAAGGGCGCACCACTGACCTCCCCTTCCAAACGCAGGCTGGACAGGCTCTGTAAGCGAACCGTTCACAGGCATCCACAGCTTCCCTAGAACGCCCGATGGAACGATCAAGAGTACGTACCCGATTTCAGCTGTTGCCTAACGCTATTCTGACTCTCCTCGTTGGATCGCCGCAGTCGGGTACCGAGGTCCCCAATTACATGGAAAGGTATCCTCATCTTCATTTGTCAATCGCTGACCGTCCAATAACCCGCGCCTGCAGTGGACAAACTGAACAAACTGCAAGCTTCTCCGGCAAACGGCCAGCCTCGTCTCGACGCCCGTCACCCATTCGACTCGAGACGAGCAAATCGACAACCTCCCCAAGCTCGGCCTAAACATGATCAAGAACTTTGTTGCTCGCTCGCTGCCGGACCTGACCCCGCTCGGGATCGCCAGCACGAAACTTTGCTGGTACACCGACAGTGTCGACAACAACTTTGTAATAGACTACTTGGACGGGTTTCTGAAGTCGCTTGTCGTTTGCACGGGTGGATCGGGACAGGGCTTCAAATTTCTGTGCATCAATCCAGCTCGATCCAGATGTCACACCCACTTCCTGATCATTTTCAAAGGTCCTCCCTTTTCTTACCAGACCGCTGCTTGGTAGAGAGTTCGTTGCTCAGTTCGAGGGATGGGAGACGGACTGCAACAAGCTCTGGAAGTGGTGTTCGGGAGGTACGTCTTCCTTTCGCTTCCCTTCCTACTGCAAACGTTCTGAGACTCCATACGTATCGCAGCTCCCAATACAAACGCCCTCCAGGGAGGCACAAATTCCAAGGAAGGACGACTACCTCCAACTTCGCGAAACGGACGCGAAGAGGGCCCTTCGGGATTAAAGTCTCTGGTAAATCTCCAACATTGGTCGTCTATCATCCGCTTGCACTCTCTCAATGGTCCCAAATCTGACTTTCTCTGACCCTGCAATCGTGCGCAGTCGCTTCGCAGGAGAACGTCAAGTTCTGACCTCGAGATCGCTGCTTGGGCCGACCGATGCGAATGGTGGACGAGATAGATGCGCTCGCGTCTTCGCAATTGTCTTGAAATCTATTTCGCTGAGCAAGGGAGAACGAGATTCGTACAGGCTCTACTGGCGACGATTTGCGTCTCTAAGGAGAAGAAAGTTAACCGAGTGTGCACCTCTCCGCTGCTCGAAGACTGTCGAAAGCAAAGTCAGGCGCGTGCTGTGTTGCGACCGAGTTCCCGACTCTCGTCCAACCGGCACGACACAGACTCAGGCAAGATGAACGTCCAATCTCGCGCGTCTCTTGAAGCCGTCCAGGCAAAGTGCGTTCCTCAGTTTCTCTTCTCTGTCGCGTCCAAGGGCTCGGGTTACTGTTAGGTCGTCCAACTGGGACCTCCTGGCCACTCGACGACGCGATCAGCTCCCAGCTCAAGCTAACCCCATCTACGCCTGCTCCCCTTCTCTCTCGCCTGGCTTGGTTGATGGTCGCTCTCGCTTCCTTCCTCGGGTGGCAGGACGTTCTGCAAATGGTACGATTGGCCCTTCTGTCCTTTCGCTCAACTCGAGCTGCGCCCCTGGACTGACCTGGCTCTCCCCCCCCCCCTTCCTCTCTCTGCACTGTCCGCCCGTCCTCCGCCCTCTCTCACGACTCCCGCCATACTCCTTCATCTACCTCTCGCTGCACCCTACAGGCTCAACTCAAAACTCGAAACGAGGGGACTGCCGCCTATGACTTCGCTCGCTCACGATCTGGGCGATGGCGTTCGGCTGATCCAGGTGCGTCTCCTTCCCGTTTGGACAGCCGCCAGGTCCTCTGGCTCCGAAGAGACTTGCGCTAACCATTGAAGTCTTTCTGGGTTTGCTGATCTGATGGGGGTTCTTTGCTAAGCTCATGGTACGTCCTCCTTTTCCCCTCCCTTGCTGAACAAGACACCGCGCAGCTGCCTTCCGCCTGTTAGCCCAAGCTCTGACACACCACAAACTGGTTCGGCTGGCTTTGCATCGGGTGATGAACAGGAGATCATGGGGGATACGACGCTAGGGAGGTATAACGGGAACCCGAGGATTCGAGTTCAGAAGGCAGAGGTGCGTTCGAAGGAAAGGCGGGGCCTTGTCGTCCAGCGCAGGAAGGACTGATCCTGTCCCCTTCTTTGCTGTTCGGCAGAACGTCACTCTCGCTTTGAGGTTCATCAAAGAGCGAGGAGTCCATCTGACCAACATAGCTGCAGAAGGTACGTCGTCTCGTCGTTTGTTCTTGAGGGCGCGAAAGTTTGCGTGCTGAGCTGCGCTGCTCGGCTTCTCGCTCTAGACATCATCGACGGTAACCTCAAGCTTATCTTGGGACTTGTAAGTTTGAGTCTTAGTCGCTTCAGAGGCAGAGGTCACCATTTTAACGCCCTGATTCTTGTTCTGCAGATCTGGACGTTGATCCTTCGGTTCACCATCGCCGACATTTCGTTCGTTTCCCCTCCCCCCGCCCGCCTCTTGCGTCCCCCCTCCCTTCGTCATCCTAACCCCTGACTTCCTACGACGTCAACAGCGAAGAAGGTCTTTCAGCCAAGGACGGACTCCTCCTTTGGGTCCAGCGGAAAACGGCCGACTACAAGCCTGACGTCGACGTTCAAGAGTTCACGTGGAGCTGGACAGACGGTTTGGCGTTGTGCGCGTTGATTCATAAGCACCGACCTGACTTGATCGACTACCATGCGCTTGACAAGGTGCGCTGCCCACTTTTCATCGTGCTCTTGTAGGGGGGCCAGAGGTATTGACTCGACGTTCTTCTTTCGGCGGGGGTGGCAGACCGACCGAGCGGGCAATACAGTGTTGGCGTTCAAGGTCGCTGAACAGCAACTCGGAATCGCCGTATGTGCCCCTGCTCGTTCTCTTCTTCTCGCGTACATATCTCTGATTCACTGAGGAAACCCGCTCTCGCTCGTTCGGTCGAAAACCAGCGTCTGTTGGACGTGTCTGACCTGGTGGAAGCTAGTCCGCCGGACGAACGGAGTGTCATGACCTACGTCGCCGAGTTCTTCCACGCCTTCTCCAAGATGAGTGCGTTTTCCCTTTCTTAGATCTCTTTCCTTTCGTGGTCAAGCGTAGAGGGGCTGACCGACCGTTGGGTTTGTCGTTTTTCGGGGCCGGGCGGGTGAGCAGACAAGAAGGAGACTGGTCAACGGAGGGTCGAGAAATTCCTCGACACTGTTCAGAACATCTGGTGCGACCGCCTTGTTACTTTCCTCCAAATTGTGTCTGTTGCTTCAGTGCCACGAGAGGGGAAACTTACCCCCTTCCCGCTTTTGGTCTCCTCTTGTGACTTTTTCCAGGTCGCAGCAAAATGACTACACGCGTCGAGCGTACGCTCTCCTCTCGTCCCTTTCCACCCAAGCCTCGTTCTGGGACACCTCATGCCTCCAACTCCCAGCTACTTACCCTGCCGTCCGCAGTCTGTCCCACGGCTTCAAGGAGTGGAAAAAATCGGACAAGCGGGCGTGGGTGAAGGAGAAGGGTGAGCTCGGCGATTTACTAAGTAGCATACGGATGAAGTTGAGGACGTACGGTATGCTTGAGTGGGAGCCGGAGGAGGACTGCAGGCTGGAGGTGGTCGAAAGAGAGTGGCGTGCGCTGGGGGAGGGGGAGGAGAACTACTCGAGGATCATCAGTCGGAAACTCAAAGAGTGAGTTTCGGGTTTCCTTCGACGCCCCACATCATATTGTCGACCTCTTTCTGACATTCCCATGCTTTCTTGTCTTTCCAGGATCAAGGACAGCTTGAGTCGCCAAGCGGCCGCTGTCGCCGAAGAGCTGCACTCGCAACTACGCGACCTCGAGCTGGAGCTCAACACGCCCGCTGGCGACCTCGACGTCTGTCCCTCTCAATCTTTCTCCGTGTGCGACCCCAGCCCTTACTTCCTTTTCCTCTGACGGCTTGCAGGATCAAAAGGTGCAAGTTCTTCAGATGCAGGCGGACCGCATACCGCCTCTGGATGCTCTCCTGCGCGAGCTGGCTCAGGCAGAGGACGAGTGCGCCAACGCCAACGTGGACGAGAACGACTACACTGTTCTCAACTGGGACGATCTCAGCTGGGAGTACGAACTGCTCAAGACGAGTTTGAGCAGGCGGATAGCCGTGATTGACAACCAGGTGAGTGGGGAGTTCGTCAGCTCTTTTGCCCGTTCATGAAGACTGATTTGGGGTCTTTGCTTTGTGCTGCGCAGATTGTTTCTCGTGAGACCACCAATGTACGTCCCCAACGTTCTGCTTTCTCGACTAAGAGGGTGTCCTGACGACGCATCCCCACTCCTTTCACAGTTGACGCCCGCGCAACTAGAGGAGTTTGAGTCTACCTTCCGACACTTCGACGTCGACGGCAACAACACGCTCGCCATTGAGGAGTTTGAAGCCGCCCTCGCCGCCCTCTCCATCTCGTTCTCGGTTCGTCCTTCCTTTCTCATCGATCCAAAGTCGGTGGAGAAACTGACCTGTCTTCGTACTCCTTCTCACCAGACTGCCGAAATTGACAACATCTTTGACGAGCTGGTCGAGACGTTCGGAGCGCTCAACTTCAAGGCCTTCACGTCGTTCTTGGTCGAGATCATCCAGGACACCGACAGTCCGCAGCAGCTGCAGAACGCCTTCCGAGAGATCGCAGGAAATAAGGTCCGTCGCCGACATTCCCTGTGCAAAAATCAGGGTGGAGGATTGTACCCTGAGCTTCTTTCTTTCGAAAAACAGCCATATGTGACCGAGCTGGATCTTCAGGTAGCGCAGGTGCCCAAGTCCTCAATCGATTTTTTTAAGTGCGTTTACCTGGACTTTCTACAACTTTGTCCTGCTCTCGAATGTACCTGACCTTGGCTTCTTTTCGCAGGTCCGCCGCTGTCAGCACCGAGCTTGAGATTCCAGGCGATCTCAAAGCAGACGAACGAGAGACGGTTGCGTATGACTGTGAGTCTCCTGCGACTTGCTCTGGAGCACTTGAGGATCGTGTTGACTGTGCTCCCTTTTTACTCCAGTCGACGTAAGTGGCGCTCCTTTCCAGTCCAATCGCTCCCTTGGGGTTCCTAGACTGACCGATGACTCTCCATCGCCTTCTTGCGCGTACCAGGGCTTTCTCAAAGAGACTTTTGGTGATCCTTGAGATGGACGACGACGATGTTTCTTCCAAGCACCCATCTAGACGTGTACTGGCTCCCTCTTCTCTGCTTGCTACTCTTGTACGACTCGAGTTTCTATCTACATATATGCCCTTGCGCTGAAGGTAGGAAGATTATGGGATAGGCCAGAGAGAGTGAAAGGGAAGTGAAAGAAGCAGCGCGGCGCGCGAAACTCCAGGGGAGGCAGAGATGAGACGGAGGTGGCTAGATGGGAAGCTGTACGAGCTTGAAGGACTGTGATATGCGTCATTGATCAGTCGTCGACGCAAGCTTCTGCAGAGTAAGTGGAAGGGGGACGCACCACCTGCGTGACCACGTCTGTGTACGTTTCGTGAAACTTGGCCACGTCTCCGGTCCATCCCAGGACATCGACCGTGTAATCGTACATGGAGTAGATCACCGGTGCGGCTGTCAAGCAGACCGTCTTTTGAGTCAGTATGGGCAACTCACAAGGGGTGTCGAGTAGGAAACTAGAAACCACAAGGGGACAAGGGGACTCACACAAATCCTCGTTCAGCCAGGTCGCCGTGATCGCTTTAGAGTCCTCGTCGTAGTTCCAGATGCTCGACTCGATACTCTCAGAGTCGCCCGTGGCGGAAGTGTAGGTGCTGCCTCCAGGAGTAGGTACAGCAAATCGAGTTGTCGCGTCGACTCCTCCGAGGGTGACGTACGCTTCCGACCCTGTGGCCAAGCTGGAAGAAGGACTGTCGAAGCCTGTGATGGCGCCGAGATGAGTGAAAGTTGCTCCGCTGCCGGTGGAGACGAGGTTGCGACTGGTTCCGACGGTTCTGTCGAGCGCAGGACTTGAAGTATCAGAGGTTTCTTTCAACTGGCGCCCAAAAGTCCGCGAAGGGTAGGATAACGTACGCGGTTACTTGAAGAGCTTTGCTAGCGTCCATCGACACGGTGTAAATGCCTGCAGAAGAACCCAAGGTGAGACTCTTGGTCGAACAAGAAAGCGCGAAGGAACGAACCGTTTGTCTTTGCGTTGGCCCCTTGTGCGGTCACGTATCCCAAACTGTTGCCGGACGACACCTCAGTGACCGAGATATAGCCCGTCTCGGTGACCGCCGCAGCCTCAGACGCTTCAGCCCGTCGCGCACCTGTGTGCGAGCGAAAGGAAAAAAGAGGGAGGAAGTCAGCTTTCCGGCCCTGACCGGCTTACCTTTGCAAAATCCAAGCGAAAACTGGACGTACCCTGGTACCTTTGAATGGACCTGAACCTAACGTCCCTCTTCGGTCTCTGCTCGCTCGGATCCGACCAAGCTGGAAGCCATCGAGGCACCGGAACGGCCATTCTGCGTTGTGGACCTGAGCGAGGGCGGATGGCTGACGCTGGAGGGACGACAAATCTACGAGCATCTGCGCGAGTTGGGTCGGCCAAGGCAGTCGCTGACTGTAAGAGGGCGAGAGCCAAGAGGAGCGAAAACAGAAACCTTGAGAGCATGGCGAGGTTAGGGGCGGAGGAGGGAAAAGGCCAGGATGGGACGGGAAAGGAGAAACTTGTAGGAGGCCCAAGTTCTCTTTAAGATCTGGGAGAGCCTTCCGATCAGGCTGTCACGTCAACAACACCAGTTGAGCAAATCGGAGAGCAAGAGACATCAGCGAGCAGTGCTTGGATATCACTCTCGAGACAGGCTTTCCCTTCACGCAAGTCTGAGAAAGCTTGACTTTCTGCTGTTCCGTCACGGCTCCCCTTTCAGAAAGACCGGATGAGGCAAACATGCGCTGGACGAGAGTTGTTCGAGGAACGAAGGGAGGGCGATGTTGACCGACCATGACCGCTCGTCGGGCGCCCACCGGTGCGGACTGCACTTGTCGGCGCTCTTCTCTAGCTAAATGGGAAAGCCTCTCGGAGGATTACGGATGTTTGAGCACGGCCTGAAAAAAGGGAGACTGGCCGTAAGTGAGAAGAATTGTTGCTGGGGAGAGTGTGACGGGCTTGCAAGAAGATGGAAGCCTGCTAAGGTTTGGAACGAGGACTGTAGGAACCAGAAGGCCGTTTCGAACTGACCTTGGTCGACCTGCGCAGGTCAGCAAATGGTAAGATTGTCTGCGGGCGCTTCAGCGTCGGGTTAGCAAAAGGCGAACCAAAGATCGGGTGTAGTTCGAGAGAATGGCGCGGCCACGCTGCTGACATCGCCTCCCCCCCCCCCCAACCCCTTCTGATTTTGCTCTTGCATCGAGAGAACGAGAGGCAAAAAAAGGGGAGCCTTTTTCGTTTCAAGAAATGGAATCAGAGTTGGGCCTTGAAAAAATACAACTCAAAAAGGGTTCAAGAGAGGGGGGGGGTTGAAGTCTCTGGACTCCACCCCCCCGCAGTCGGTCTTTCTCCTTCTCCTCCCGAAAGAAAAACACAGACTAGGTGAGGAGAGATGCAAGGAACAGGACGTCTGAGAGGGACTGGGGTAGAAGGCAAAGAATAATTGAGAGGCTAAGAATGAAGTTGAATTGATCGTTTCTACTTGGACGCGCCCGTTCCGGTGGGCGAGTCGTTCGTCGGCGTTGCGCCGTTCATCTCGACGTCGTCCTCCGAGACCGACGCGGGCGAGTGCACGAGCTGCGGCTCACCAGAGGCCTCCTTCTGCAAGGGAGAGAAAAAAAAGGGGGGGGGGAGGAAGAGTCAGTGAGCCGGTCGAGGGAGTGATGCCTTCGAAGAGATACTCACGCCCTCCTCTTCGTCATCATCGTCGTCGTCCTCCTCGTCGCTCTCCCCCGCACCCGACAAGACTCCCGAAGGACTCAACGTGATCCCCGTGCCCATCAACATGTCCTGCAAGCTGATACCGCCCATCATCTTTCCCCCTTGAAGCAGCTCCTGGAGGGTCGTTCCCCCCCCCTGAGCCCGCGCACCGACGGTCGACCCGGACGCCGAGGCAGGCTGACCGTTGGCGACGGCGACAGAGCGGTCGTACACTGGAGGAGTCTTGAACACGTCCGGAACCGATTCGGGCGTCGTATAGCCAATCTGGGCGTCGCACACAAAACGAAGGAGGCAAGTCAGTTCACAAATTCGAGTTCAAGCACAGACCCCGAAAAAGAGGTTCGGGGAAGAAGGAAGGGGGACGGACGTTGTTCTGCACCCTCTCGGTGACCCACTGTCTCCACTCGTCCTCGTTCTTTCCGTTCAGAAGCGCAACGACGACGACCGTCATGTTGTCGCACCCTACCCCACCGAGCTCAGAGTCGGGAGCGAGACACTTCTCCATCATGTCCTCTGCAATCTTGGTCAAAGAGTCGCCGTTGGCGATTGCTCGGCGGGTGAAGTCGACCACTTGTTGGGACGAGAGGCAGTCCCAGATACCTGATCGACCAGAACCAGACGCAGCGTTTGAGAGTCAGATCGAGGTCAGAGCGGAGCAAAGCCAAAAGAAACGCACCATCGCAAGCGACGACCAAGAATTCCTCCTCCCCAGTCGACTCGTGCACGATCACGTCCGGATTGACCGTCACCGCCTGGTGCTCAGCATCAAGCGAAAAGTTCTGCTTGAACTCAAAGTCGCCGACGGCCCGACTGAGAGCGAGGTTTCCGTTGACCCGACCGTACTCTACGAACCCGCCCGCAGCGGTGATACGAGCAGACTCCTCCTTGTTGACGGGCTTATGGTCGTGCGACATGGGACGCTCCTTTCCACCCAGACTGAGAACGGCTCTTGAGTCTCCAGCGTTGGCCTGTGAGAGCGATTCGGGGTGAGAGTCGGTGAAATGCTCGAAGACAAAGGACGGTCGAAAGGACGACTCACGCAAATTATGCGGTTGTCGGCGGTGATGAGGCAGGCGACAGCGGTGCATCCACTCGGGTCGTTCGAGAACTCCGGGTCTGACAATACAGAGAACGATCGTTAGCGACGGAGCGACAGAAAGTAACGCTGGAACCACAGGATCCTGGAGAAGATGAGCAGGGTAAGGGAGGGGGGCACGCACTCGCTCGCAGGTCGTCGTCCGTCTTGAGGAACGCCTTCGTGAACGCAACCTCGTACTCGCCCCGTTGATACTCGGGAATGGCAGACAGTCTCGTGTGGAGCGTCTGTCCCGTGTACTTTGCGACAGTCGAACCTACGTTTTGCGAACGAAGCGACGGGATCAGCGTTAACTATAACCGGGGAGAGGGAGAAAGGAAGGGGACAAACCTCCATGGCCGTCATACACAGCAAAGAAGGCAGGCTGGATCGCGTTGTCCTCTCCGTCTACAGATGTTTGCTCGGGCAGAGGCTCAGACTCAACCTTCTCCTTGGTTGGTTGAGCGTCGGTTCCGAAGGCGGGAGGGAGGGACAGGATGGTTGCGTGCGCATCCTCCATCGCTGGTTTACGGAAACGATCAGAAACAAGAACGGACAGCGGGAATCAGTGCAACTTCTTGGGTTTCCAGCATGTCTAGGATGGCTTTGAGATGGGATGAGGAAGAGAGGACAAGCGAGAGAGGGTGCCAGGGGGTCTAGACCGCGCTCCCCTCTGACACGACTCTCCAGCCCCCAACCTGCCCCAACCCTGGGCCCCCAACAGCTCGCAAGACAGCTATGGCTACTACTACCCCATGAGCGCCCCAGTTGGAAAAGAGGTCGCGCTTCGGGATGCAGGAAATTGAGTGGAACGTCCCGCCCACCTTCCAGCGAGAGGGTCGTTGTACGTCACCTCGTCCCCGTCCCAGCCCCATCCTCTCGATCCGGCCGTCCAGAAGAGTGAAAATGAACGTACATATCCGCCATCCTTGCATTTCACTGTAGGCGTAGGCGAACCGCTTGGATGCGCCCTTGCCGGAATGCTTCTCGACGACTGTGAGTTGAGCAATGGATGGAAGGAGGTGTTGTGGGGGGGGGGGGGGGGTTGTGATGAAGGCCGGTGGACGAAGGGCACGATTGACCCGAACGCGAGCGAGAGCAAAGGTGCGAGCGAAGAGGAGCAGGGCGCAGACGAGGTAAAAAGAGAGGCAGGAGGAACATCAGAGGCGTCAGCTGGGGGGGATCAAGGGCTCAAGAAGGGGACGACGAAAGGGGGAGCGAACCTGGCTCCGATAAAGTTTGACCCTGCGCGTCCAGAAACCCATCCAAGCGTCGCAGAAAGTCAGTTCGAGTTGTTACGGATGCGGCGGAAGAGGCAGGAGCTGATACTGACCATGGTGTTGCGAGGTGTTTGAGTATGAAAGGGGAGAGGGAGGGTTCGGAGACTTGGTTGGAGGTTGATGGAGTCGTCGGTCTCGCGAGCACGACCTTCGGGGCTGCGGGTGGCCACTTTGCATCCGACTATGATCATTATGATCTTGATTGACTCATCATCAAGATGCATCATGAATGTTGATGTGAACAGCATCGGAGGCAAAGCCACTCCGCCAGGCAGCGAGATGGGCTGGCAACGATCCTTCCTAGTCCCTCAACTCGTACCTAGGAATGGCGCCCATTGCAGCTCCGGCCGTCGCAGGCCAGCCCCAGTGGCGCCAGTTCTCGTTCTACAGCCAGTCAGACCTTGCCCTCGACCCGGTCCCGGAGCCCTTCGCAGTACGTCCCACGCGCTTGCCCTGCTCTCCGACCGGGAGGGGTCGAGCTCACGCCTCGCCCGTACCGTCCGATTTGCAGAACCCAGCGTCCATCAGTGCAACATCCACCTACTCGGGTCAAGAGGGAAGCCTGCTCGTCGCGGTAGACAATCGCATCTCGCTGTACAGTTCGTCGCGTTCCTCTGCAGCAAGCGTTCACGCTCCCCGCAGTGCCTGCGCGCCGCTTCATCAAGGCTGACCCTCCCATCGCTCTTGAACCACACCAGGCAGTCGCCTGGAGGCGCTTGTCAGCTGGGATGCATTTGGAGAAGGTCGCTGTACGCACCTCGCCGAAGCTCGTGGTGTAGTCGTAGCTCTCGGAGTACGTCCTGCTCATCGACGCATCTCCCCATCCCCCTCTGTGCCCCTTCCCTCGTTCAACTACTGACCTGCGCCCATCTTCCAATCACTAGGAGGACTCGACGCCCTATCCTCTGCTCCGCATCTTCTCCCTTCCATCCTCGTCGCTCTCAGCCTCTCCTCCACCAGCACCCCGACTTATCCGTTCTCTTCCCCTTCGGCCTTCCCCCCGTCCGTCCCCCATCTCAACCCTCGCCTTCCCACCCTCGGCCAGCCATCTCGCCGTCGGCTTCGGGGACGGCACAGCTCTTCTCTTTCGCCACTTTGGTCAGTCGCTCGAAGCAGACGGCAGCGGACTCCCCAAACCCAAGGTTCTCGTCGACGGGACCGGAGACGCCATCACCGGCCTCCTCTTTCGCGAACCCCGACCGTCCGAAAAGTCCTCCTCCTCCTCCAACAAAGCGACAAGCACGTCCGAAACGTACCTCTTCATCTCTACGCTCTCGAAGATCCTCGTTCACCCGCTGTCGAAAGCCAAGCGGTCCGGCGTAGGGTTCCCCTCGCTCGGCGGAGGGTCCGACGTCAAAGTGCTGGACGAGACGATCGGTGCTGGCTTGGGATGCACGACCGGTGTCGTCCTACCCTTGACGGACAAGGAGCTCGGGTTTGCAGTAGCGAGGGAAGAAGGTGGGATCGTAGTCTATACTCCTGCAGGACGAGGTCCATCGTTTGCCCTCCCTTCGACTTACTCGGCGCTGTCGTCCCTCCTGCCGCTACCATCATCGACGAGCAACTCGCCCTACTCGGGATCAGTCGTTGTTCTTTCGCCGCCTTTTGCGCCTTCGACTTCGGCGGCGAGCGGGACGGTGAGGCAGATGGCAAAGCAAGGGGAGAAGGACATGGGTAGGATGACGGTGCTCGATCTCGAGGTGGGTTGGATTAGCTGGAGGAACAGCTTTAGAGGTGGAGGGGTCTGGAGCGTGTGGAGGTTGGGTAGAGGTGGACTCGCCGTCGGATCGAAGGACGGAAAGGTGCATTTCCATCCTTGCGTCTCCCTTTAGCTCCTTGCCGCGCTCGTTTCTGATCCCCTTTCCCTTGATCCCCTTTCCCTTTTCTTGCGTCCGTCCAAAGGTTTTCGTTCTCGAGTCTGCACCTCTTTCAGAAGTCCTCCAGACGCTCTACTCAAAGTCCCTCTTCACGCTCGCTCTCCAAGTGGCCAAGTCTCGCGGGTCGACCAAGGAGGGCGTGGCTGACGTTCACCGCCGATATGGAGACTGGCTGTACGAGAAGGGTGATTGGGAGGGTGCGGTCGGTCAGTACGTCAAGACAATTGGAGGAGGAGTGCAGGGGAGCTATGTGATCAGAAAAGTACGTGGTGCTGCTCTTCACCTCTCCATGCATGGTAACGCCCAACTCACACGAGTTCATCCTGCCCTGTAGTTCCTCGACGCGCAAAAGATCAAGCACCTAACGACGTATCTCCAAGATCTGCACACGTCTGGCCTGGCCAACTCAGACCACACAACCCTACTCCTAAACTGCTACACCAAGACGTCCGATCTGCCCCGGCTCGAAGCCTTCATCCGGTCGACCTCCGCCTCCTCGGCCGAGCCGAGCTTTGATCTCGATACGGCCATCAAGGTCTGTCGACAGGCTGGGTTCTACGGCCAGGCTGTTTGGATGGCCAGCAGGTGGGGTAGGGAGGAGGAGGTCGTGAGGGTTTTGGTGGAGGATTTGGGCGACTGGGAAGGTGTGAGGGGCGTTCTGAAGGGAATGGAGAGGGAAAAGGTACGCACGACACATCGTCTTGATTGCGATCCCCGGCATGTGCTGACTGCGCTTGGTTTCCTCGCAGGCGAACGAGAACCTCCTTCGGTACGGAAAGCGGATGCTCAACCACGAGCCAAAGGAGACAACTGCGCTCCTCATCGACCACTGCTGCGGTCGGTTGCCCATCGCCGAATCTGCTTTACAACCATCGACGGACGGGCAGTCCAACGGAACCGACTCGACAGCACACACGTCCTCGCCCGCCTACCTGAACGTCTTTAACTCGAGCTTGCAGCTCGGCCGAACGGCTGTGGAGGCAGCAGCAGCCGCCACGGCTGCCGTCCTCCCCGGAGGTTCGACCTCGGCTGCACCACCTGTCGTCAATGGAGGAGGTCCCAGCAACGGCAAAGGCAAGTCGAGCGACGAGACGGCCTCAAAACACTCCGACTCCCTGCCCGAAGTGTCCTCCCCTCCCCCTTCCCCGACGCCCTTCTTCGCCCAGTTCGTCAACCACCCGGCAGAATTCCTCCTCTTTCTTGAGACGGTCGCGCTCGTCCGGTGGGGTCAGATGGTGGACGTCGGCAAGTCGTCTTCGGCCAAGGGCAAAGGAGTCGCTCCTCCCGCTTACGAGGAGTCGACCAGCTCAGTCGCTACCGATTCGGACCTCCAAGACCAACGAGCGATGTGGAACACGGTCCTCGAGCTCTCCCTCTCGTTTGCGTCTAACGCGAGCTTGAGCCCGGCCGAGCGAGACGTCCACCGCACCAAGGCGTTGCGGCTGATTGACCAGTCGGATCAGATTCCGTACGACCCTACGCACGCGCTCATCCTGTGCTCCATCAACGGCTTCATGGACGGCCTGGTTGTTCTCTGGGAAGAAATGGGCATGTACGAGGACGTCCTCCGGTTTTGGATGGAGAAGGAGAAGCAGACCGACGACGGCAGCTCGACCGGAACGGCCTTGGCCGACCGTCGCCGACCTTCGGAAGAGGTCATGAAGCAACTCCGACGATACGGGGCGTCTCACCCTTACCTCTATCCTCTCGTCCTGCGGTTCCTCACCTCGTCCAACGAGCTTCTCACGCGCCACCAGAAAGATCTCGTCTACGTCCTGGACGTGATCGACCGGGAAAGGATCATGCCCGCCCTTCAAGTGGTGCAAGTACTCAGTCGGAATGGAGTGGCCAGCATAGGCGTTGTCAAAGAGTGGTTGACGAGGAAAGTGAGCGGCATGCGCGTCGAGATTGAATCGGTCAGTTCATTCCCTTCCTCTTTTCCATAGCAAAAACGAGACAAGTTTGGCTGATGTAGCATTCCTTTTCTGCAGGACCGAACGCTCGTCAACTCGTACCGCACAGAGACGGCCGCTCGTCAAACTGAGATCGACGCCCTGACAGACACGTCTCAACCAACCGTACTTCAGGTCAACAGGGACGCCGCGACCGGTGCACCTCTCGAGTTGCCCAGCATCCACTTCATGTGCAAGCACTCTTACAACCAAAGGTGCGCCGTTCCCTGACCTTCTGCATCACTCCATCCTCTGAAAGAACTCCTTTGCTGACCCAACTCTCGCCCTCGCTCACGCGCTAGCTCGCTGCCGGACATCCCTCAGCCCTCGTGCCCCATCTGCGCCCAGCAACACTCGCTCATCCGGCAAATCCGAGCGTCGCACGCGCAGAACCGGCAGGAGCACGACATGCACCTGGCCGAAGTCCGGGAGAGCGAGGACGGCTTTGGGGTCGTTGCGGGCTTGTTCTCGAGAGGGTTGATGGCGCCTGAAGAGGGCCAGAACGAGAGCGACGACGAGGAGAGCTACATCACTCTGGGCTAAAGGAAACCATCGTCTTGCATGGTGTTGAATCCTCAACCTCGGGTTTGAAATAGTGCAAAATGTTTCATTCGAGAGAGACTCCTAGTGACGACCCCTCAGAAGCTGCTCAGCCCGACGAGCTTCTTGACCTCGGCCAACGTCACGCTCGCCTTCTCCCTCGCTCGTTCCGCTCCCTCAAGCGCGACCTCTCTCAGATAGCCCTCCTCCTTCATCCGCACGCCTCCTTTGCCACCCTTCTTCTGGTCGGCCAAGTACTCCTCTCCCAGCAGGCGCTCCAACTCTCCCCTGATGGGACCGATCAACCCCTCCACACTCTGAGCCACCTCCTCCTTGAGATCCCTCATCGAAATATCCCTCAAACGTTCAGCTTCCCTCTCAGGTGTCGTGTTTGTCTGCCCGCAGGAAGCCAAAATCGTCAAGAGGTTGGCCACGCCCGGTCGGTTGAGAGGGTCAAACGTGATCGGACCGGAGGTCGAATCGGTCACGGCCCCACGAAGCTTCTTGAAGATCGTCGAGGTCGAATCAGTCAATTCGATGCGTGATGCTGCGACCGGGGAGGATTTTGACATTTTCTCAAGCGGGTTTCTGAGCGAGAGAATGCGTTTGGAGGGTGCTGCAAGGGAGGGGGGGGGGGGTTCGCAAAACGAGGGGAAGACAAGGGTTGCAGGCGGCGTCAGCCAAGTGAACCCTTTTTTTGGAAGAACGTAGAAGTAGGGAAAGAAAAGTACGGACTGATGAGCGACAGAGGTGCTGGAAAGAAAGGTTTGCGGTTGGCAAACTGGGCGTTGAACGTCGTTGCGATGTCCCTCGACAGCTCGAGATGCTGCTGCTGATCTTCCCCTACGGGGACATGCGTCGCTCTTTCCAAATCCCACCCATAGGAGCATGCGCGCTGATGTCAACTCAGGGGTTCCACCAAGTAAGAGTCTGAGAGAGGCGAGGGTGGAGGGGGACGCACTTGTAAAGCAGGATGTCGGCCGCTTGGAGGACAGGGTAAGCGAAAAGCCCAAGGTTGAGGTCCGTCTCGCTGACATCTTCCTCCGTAGCGTGGTTCTTTTGAACTGCAATCTTGCCCTGTAGGAGGTAAACACGACGTTCAACACAGTCAGGACGATTGAGGGGGAACATGTCGGAGTTGGGCTGGAGGGGACGGACCTTCCAAGTAGTCATTCGTTGAAGTTTACCCATAGGAGTCGAGCAGTTGAGAATCCACGCCAGTTCTGCGTGCTCCGGTACCTGTAAGGTCACAAGCTTGCGTCTCGTCAGAAAGGAGCACGTCCTGACGCCGACGAGAGAGTGAGGAAACCGGACCATGTCTTGACAGTATAGAACCTCCCTGCCCCCTTTGCCACCCAAACCCATAGCGAGCAAAGCAGCCATCATCTCCCTCCTCTCCCTCTCCAGCTTCACAGGATCCTTGGGGAGCGTGATCGCATGCAGTCCGACGAGAGAGTAGTAGATTGCCGTTTCTGGAGGTTCTGACCGAGCGAGCTCGCGCCAGTTCTGCAGTGCGCCGAGGAGGTTGCCCAGCTGTCGAACGCACAAAAGTGTCGTCAGTCCAGGATTCTCCGACGACCAGCCAGGGACGAGTGGGTCGTACGTGGATCGTTCCAGAGGGCTGAATGCCGCTGAAGATGACCTTCTGGGCAGCCGGCGCGGAGCTCGTCCACCTCCGCTGCAGGCGAGTCGAAGGACCGACCGCCAAACGCCCCTTGTTCGAGCACGATGGTCTGCACAGAGACCGAGCGACCGACATGAGGCTGCTGCTGGTGCTGGGATAGGGTAGCAGAGGAAGAGAGTTGAGAAAAGTGGAAGTGGTCGTGTGGGTCCTCTTCTTCTCATCGCTCTGTCTCTTTGCGGCCCATCTCTCGCTCGCTCGACCCTCGCAACCGTCACCCCGTTCTCTCTCCCCCTTCCTCCCTACCTTCCTCTTTCTCCCCCCCTATCTCTCATCAGCCATGGTGCGTACAGTAGTCTCTTCATCTGCTCGCGAAGGAGTGGCTTCGGATTGGCGTCGTTGAGGCTGACGAACGGTCCCTCCTTGTCTTCCCTCCTCCCCTCGCTCGCCCGTTCCTATCTGGCGGTCCGTCCTTCGACGTACAACGTCACCCGTCAACCTCTCCCCCATCTCCTCTCACTCGGTGCTCGCTACCCTGTGGTCTTGTGGTCCGCCATCATCTGCCTCTCGCTCGCCAACTGCCTTCAACAACCTCTCGACCCTCCTGCGCCAGTCTTCCGGTGCCTCCGTCAACGAAGAGTGCCTCACCGCGTTCCAGGAGCTCAAGTCGGGCAAGAAGACAAAGTTCATCATCTACGGCATGTCGGCCGACAACAGCGAGATCGTCGTGCTCGACAAGTCGACCGAGAAGGACTACGACAAGTTCCTCGAGACGCTCCCCGAGGCAGAGTGCCGATGGGCCGTGTATGACTTTGAGTTTGACTCTGGAGAGGGACTCAGGAACAAGATCATCTTCTTTGCTTGGTGCGTCTTTCTCTTTCGTGCTATGTTCGGAGCTCTGTGCTGGGATCGCAGATTGTCAGGGCAGGTCGGCAAGGGGGGGCTGTTGACCCATCCATCGCAGGGGAGGCGGGCGCGCGCGCAGGCAAGCTCGCAAGCGGTGGGAGCATTCTATAACACCTTTCCACATGACACTGACTGCGGCTTGTTTCTCCTTTCTCTTCAATCATCTAGGAGCCCGGATAACGCCAAGATCAAGGCCAAGGTCGGTCTTTCCTCTTTCGCCTTTCAAAACACGCCTCTTGAGCAGACAGACTGACCCCATCACCTACTCTCTCTTCGTTCTCCGGTCTCGCTTGCCCTTCCAGATGATCGCCTCCGCATCCAAGGACGCCCTCAGGAAGGCTCTCAACGGTGTTGCGATCGAGATTCAAGGAACCGACTACGACGAGGTCTCCGAGGCCTCTGGTGAGTCCCCCCCCCCTTCTTGCCCTTCCTTTCCCCCTTCCTTCCTCTTTGTTCCTCAACCCTTGTTACCTTTCTTCGCGAACTGACGAAACCCCGAACTTTTGCCTGTTTGCAGTCCTCGACAGGGTCAAGCGAAAGTAGATACTCAACCCGCCCTCGCTCAATTCCCTCCCCTCCACCCTCATCTAAACAACGCCTGCACCTTACTTTCTGGGCGCCGTCGTCCCTGTCCCACGCCCTGCCTTCCTGGCCTTCTCACCTTCTCGTCCTCCTCCTGAGCAGAAATCAATCATGACCTTTGCAATTGGGTTCTTGCGGCGTGAGGAGTGAGATCATCGACTGGGAGAGGTACTGGAAGACGCTGCGTTTTCGTGTTTTGTTGTGATTCTAGCCTTGTCAGCTGCGATCCGGCTAGTAGCGAGTTGCTCGATCTGTTCAAAGGCATAAAAGCGAGAGAGTTTGCCGATTGAAAGTGAAAGCCATCCTCGCCGACTGTTGACAGTCGGAGTCGTCGGCGAGCGACAATTCGAGAGCCCAACCTCAACACCCACACCCATTTCCTGACCTCCTCGGCCACTTTCGCTCGCCAGACCTGGGACTCCGAGACGCGCCTGTTGCTCAAGAGAAGGCTCCTGCCTGATCTCTCGGTCGACCCATCGCGTCATCTGCTCACCGTCGCGTCGTCGTCAAGCCCCCCAGCCTCTCCGATCTCCATCTCGCCCTCTACACACTCATCTGATATTCCTGCCTACCCATCTCGCCATGTCGACCATCTCATCTGCCCCCACCCTGTATGTTGCTCATCCAGAGCTATGCTGTCTCTCCGAGGCAGCCTGCTGACTTATCCCTGCGTCCCTTCACCTCATCTGATCTGCAGGATCGGACTTCCCACCGAGCTGCTCTTCATCATCCTCGACCACTGCATCCCATCCAAAGCCGCCTTCCTCTCCTCTCTCCTTCCATCAGTACGGGAGGCGGCCAACTACCGACTCGTGTGCTCGGCGTTCGACGAGCTACTCAAGGTCGAGGTCTGCCGACGGGCGTACGCGACGTTGGCCCTGGGCATGTTGGCCGTCTGGGATGAGGAGGAGCGGACGGGTCGATCGGAGCTGCTCGTGCGCACGATCACTTCCAACGAGGAGGCCGCTAGTGCAGTCAAGACGATCAGCTTCCAGGCGGACGACAACTGGGACGTCTCGGTTGCTCGAAGGACGGCCGTCACGTTCATCTCCCTCGCCCCCGCCATACCAGGTTTGGTTACCATCGAACAGTACCCCTGGAACCAAGAGATCGTCGAGGTATTTCAGAGCTACCCTGTCGATGCGCCCAAGATCCGAGTCGGCAAGGTGGTTCTGGAGCAGGAAGGGTCTCCTCCCCTGCGCGCAGAGGATACGGACGCTCTCCATCGGCCCCTCGACCTGTCATCCCTCGAAAGCCTAGACATCAGCACTCCAACTTTCTCTCTCTCGTCCCTCCTGTCCCTTATTCCGAACCTCACTCCGACACTCAAGGTCATCAGTCTGTGGTGGATCGTGTTGAGAGGCGACGTGGACGGCCTTCGATCGCTTCTCGCTCACGTCGGTCTAGCCCTCCGCACTCTAAACTTCATCACTATTGGCTCGTCCGGAATGGACGTCTCGGCCTGGATCATTCCTGTCTGGTGGGATCTCTGCCCGTCCATCCTGGCAGTTACTCTCACGGGCGACAATCCCCAGCAGGGCCTCACCCGCTTGCTCCCCCCTTCCCACCCGACGCTCACTGTCATCAGCTTCGAGAGTCCTCGCACGCGCGCGGAGGGTGACTCGCTCGTTCGAGCCTTGATCGCCCACCTCCGACCGCGCAACGTCAAGTTTCCCTCCCTGGTGAGGATTGTCCACCTCCGATCGGCGAATTCGCCAGAGGTCGATTTCAGCCCTGGCACGCCCTTCCATTCCTCGCCGGCCTACGTAGACTGGGATCAACGCTTCCTGGAGGTCGGAATGTCGCTCATCGACAGGAACGATCGGACGCGCGACCCTCGCGTCGGCGTAAGGCGTCTCGAGCCGGGCGAGAAGGAGTTCTGGGAGGAGCAGCCACCCCCGGCCCAGGAGCTCGACGACGAGTCAGACGAGAGCGATGCTTCAGAGGTGGACCCGGACGCGCTTTACGTTCCTCCGGATGAAGATGAAGACTGAAGGACGGACGGACGCGATGTATAATGGGGTGGGGTGGAAAGGAGTGGACGGGACGGGTCGTGTGCGATGTCACAGAACCATCGAGCTTCTCTTTTTCACGATCTTCACCCACTCACTCACTCTCTCTCTCTCCCTCTCTGTGTTAGTACATGGCTCTCTCTTTCTTTGAGCGCTCGAGGAGATGCAAAATTGGAGGGTGGAAAGTGCGCTCGTCCTGAAGCTAGAAGTCGTCTGCTCCGTTCGCATCATCCGGACCTGCACCTAATCGACACGCTCTCTGCATCGACCGACTTCCCTCTGCCCAGCTCTCCCTCGGCTCTTTTCCACCCTCTAGGACCGACCTCTCATCCCTCCAGCTTTCAACATGTCTGCTCCCTCCGCCGCTCAGCTCATAGCTCTTCGTCAGGCCACCCAGCAGGCCTCCAAGGGCTTTGCCAGCTACAACTTCAGACAGTGTACGTTCTCCCCTCGCCGGTGCTGTACAGTACAAGTCCCTCCTGCTCCGTGACTGACTTGCTCTCGCTTGTCCTGTCTGCGGTTGGGTGCCCGATCAGACTTTGTCCGCCGCACCAACCTGAGGTTCGACGCCGCCCCTGCCGAGTCGTCCCCGGAGCTGCCGTCGTGGTACGAAGCTCGTCTGTCCGAGCTCGAGGTGCTCAAGCGGGCCAGTGTTGTCAACAAGATATTTGAAGGACCCAAGCTGATTGTCGAGAGGGACGGCATGGAGCAGGTGCGTTCTGCTTGCTGCGGGGTGGTGGACCTTGCCTCTCTCCCTCCTCCCTCCGATGGCTGACTGACTGCCGTCCACCCCTTCTTTATCTGCAGGAGGAGAAGCAGACGTGCGTATCTTCTCTCTCTGACCTCGGGAGCTAGCGAGCGAGGTTAACGCTTGACTTTGTTGCCACTCCAAAGGGCCGAGAAACACATCAAGCCCGATGCATCGAACTACACCTGCTAAACTCCCCCTTCCTCGCTTGTCTGCCCACCCTCTTCGATGAACCACTTGTTGTAGGACTCCAGGACTTGGTGCTGCGACCTCGCGTAGAGGAGTGCGACCCGCCACCGCTTTAGGGACGAGACAGTGTCCTAGCTGTCAACTCTGGCTAAATCGGGGGCAGCCGTCGTGTTTGTTTTCTGGCTGCCGAGGATGAGAGCCGGTCGCAGCACCACCGACCTTCCCTCGCTCCCTAGCTACCGACGAACCTCCCGACGACTTCAGCTCACTTATAAGAGGGCGGGCGACGTCGCTGATACTGGGCTGATATTTCCCCATCTTCATCAACTTCCACTTCATCCTCTCCCCTTGTGCCCCTTCTCACAGTCGACATGTCTTCCTCCCCTCTCGGCTCCATCACCCTCCTCGGAGGTGTTCCTACGCACAAGGACCTTGCGCCCTCGATCTTCTTCGTCGTCCTCTACGTCCTCACCATCCCTCTCTACGTCTGGCGACAGGTGCGTCTCATCAACACTCTGAATCTGTCTCCTGTCGTTTAGAGGCAGGGAGCTGAATGATCGCACTCTTGTCTGTCGACAAGGTCCGACCCCACTCGAGGTCTCTGACCCTTATTAGGCCGGGAATCTTCATCGTGGCTCGAATCGTCGTCTTCATCGTCCGAGCCATCATGTCAAAGGGAAATGCCAGCGAGGGACTCTTCAGTGCGATTCCCTTCTTCTCCCTCTTCTTCCACATTGCGTGAAAAGCGCTGACCCGCTTCTCTACAACAGTCTGCGACCTCATCCTCCTCACCCTGGGCTTCGTCCTCCTCATCGACCCTCTCGT
Organism: Cystofilobasidium capitatum; assembly: GCA_014825545.1. Taxonomy (NCBI): domain Eukaryota; kingdom Fungi; phylum Basidiomycota; class Tremellomycetes; order Cystofilobasidiales; family Cystofilobasidiaceae; genus Cystofilobasidium; species Cystofilobasidium capitatum. The sequence goes on from MVAJ01000019.1 coordinate 200,642, forward strand.
CAACGCCTGGGGCTCGATGGCGTACCCTCTCGTCCTCCTCCACACGCCCAACCCGTCCGATGAGTCAGCTCAGAAGAAGGGCAAACACTGGATCCTCCGCGTCAAGCTCCTCTTCCGGGCCCTTATCCTCGTCGTGGTCATTACTGGCATCGTCATCGGTTCGCAAGTTTCGAGCGCCATCGACGATCCCCAAGGCGGCGCCGTCGACACGATCAAGACTCTCAAGAAGGTTAACTACGTCGTCTCGCTCGTACTCGTCGTCCTCGTCGCGGCCGGAACACTCTTGACTTTCGTCCGGTATCCAGCCGCCGTGCCCACGCAGAAGCTCGCTCACGTCCTCGGCACCTGTGCACCTTTGCTCGTCGTTTCTGCGTACAAGGTCGTGAGTTTTCCGCCGCTTCTGTGCTTCTTCTGGACGGGTTGCTTACTCTCACTCTTTCATGTGCGATTGACAGGCGCAGAACGAGGACTCCAATCAATCTTCTTGGATCCACTCGACGGACGCCTTCTGGATCCTCGTGTGTCCATCCTCTCTCGCCTGATCCTCACCTCAATCTCCATCTTGATCTGACGTCTCCTCCTATCTTGACAGCTCGTCACGTTTGAATGGCTCGCCCTCATCTCCATCCTTGCCGTCCCCTGGGCCGAGTGGTACCCCTCCGAAAAGCAGCAGAAGAAGGAGTCCGAGCACCAGAACACGGAGCTCATGACCAAGATTTACGATGCTCAGGGAGCTAGCACTCAGGGTCGAGCTGGGTTCACTCAGGTCTGAGCGACGGTTCGACTTTGGTCGTCCTTCTCCCACCCCGCGGACCCGAGGAGGAAAGGCCTACCACGACAGGCCAACGAGTCCCTCCTCCCCTCCACTCGGTCACTCCGCCGCCGACCTCGACCTGTGTCCTCGAACTCTCGATAGAGGCACACTTGTTTTTGCCTCGTCGAAGACTTCTCGTCTCTCGATCGGTCGTCTCCCGCGACTCGAGACAGACCCACCTGGCACTCTCGAGCCAACGTTTCCCCCACCTCTACATCTCGATCTTTCGACCTTTTCAGCTCTCTCTTATCAAGCTTCATCTCATGACCTTCCACTTCTTCCTATCGATTGTGGCTGGCCGGCAATGCAAGTTACGCTCTTCTTGAGTGCGCATCAGGAGCAGAACTTCGTCAGAAGATATCATGAGAATGTGCGTTTCCGGATCGTCAAAAGGTTACAAGTCAAATACTGCGTGTCTTCATCTCCCCTCTCGCCCGTGAGAGAGGTCATTTGCTCCCCTCCTTTCTCTTCTTAACCCTCCCAAACCAGCCCCTCCGTTCCTTGCCCTTCTCCTTCTCCTTAACCTTGCTCTCCACGGTCTCCCCCTCCTCAACCCCTCGTCGTCCTACATCGTCCTCCACAGCCCTCACCTCACCCCCTCCTGCTCCCGCTGTCGTCGGAGGGTGTGCGCGTGTAGGAGAGGTCGGGTCGAGATGCCGAGCGGCGATGAAGAATCGTGCCAGGGACGAGTAGAGATCCACATAGGCTTTCGACACTTCTTCTGAGCGGAGGTTGCCTCTTGCGCCTGCGAACCCGTGAGACCTGTCAGTCGGCCAAGGAAAAAAACAACGTCGGAAATTCAGCGCAGAGAGCAGACTGCAGAATAGGGGGGAAGATGGAAAAGGGGGGGGGGGGCAGGGACAAACATGTTTGACCAGGTTTTGACGGTGCATTTTGAGCTGAACGTCTTCCACCGGAGCAGATCGACAATCTTCTGTCCCACGTCGGCCGGCTCGTCTTTGCCTTTTGACGGTAAACAAAAGAAAGAACGCGTCAGATCCAGACGGGCAGGCGGGTCGAAAAGGGGAGGGGAAGTGAAGGGAAAGGGGGCGTACTGAGGAAGAGACCTAAGGGGACCTTGAGCGCTTCGGCGTCAAGAATTGTGACGAACGCGGGCGTAATGGAGGCGACGGCGTAAAAGGGATTCGAGCCGCTCCCGGCGATGAACGTGAGCTTCCCACCTATGACGGGCACAGCAGAAATCGTTAGCAATGGGCTCAATCCTGAACGCATTGCGAGGTAGAAGGGGCGGGAAGGAAGGAAGGTGGACATACCCCAACTGATACCGTAGCACCCTACTCTGACCCATCGTTCCCAGTCATCTCCATCCTGCTCATCCTCTTCTGCTCCTTCCATACCTTCCCCCTCTTCTCTCACCCTTTCGCCCTCCTCACCTTCTGTTCTCCTAAACCTCTCCCTCAAGGCTCGTCCAAACGCAACCAGCCCATCAGCACAATCGTCAATATTCGCCCGTCCTTCAAAAAACACCTGTAGCTCTTTCACTTGCTCAGGCGTCTCCGGGGGGAAATGAGTGGTTGGAAAAGGGTGAGAGTGGAAGAAGTCAGGAATGTAGACTGTCGAGCCTGTGAGATGGTGGAGGATGTCTGCGCCTTGGATCGTTTGGAGGGAGGGGCCGAAGATATCGTAGACACCTATCAGACAGTCTGCAGCAGGTGAGGACGGGCCACGGGAAAGGAAAGCAGATCAGAGAGAAGCGCAGCAGGATGGCCGGAGGGACCAGCGAGGGTAACGCACCTAGTGATGGGTCCGGCCCAACCTGTCGAGTAGGAACACAGTTCTTCTGGATTTAGCGACCTCTCCAACGAACGTGGACCGGCGGGTCAAAGGAGGTTGGGGGAAGGGCGGGGGAACGCACAACGTAAACCCTCCAGTCGCCCATTTGCTTCCAAGCCCCCTTAGGCTCGTACCCTTCCAGTACGAGCTCAGGCACAGGCGGCAGTTCCTGCTCGTCGTGATGAGCCTGAAAGCTATCAAAGCGAGCCGGGCCGGCCAAAGGATCGTCAGTTCGCGACCCTGGCCTTGAGGGTGGGTGACCGGGGAAGGGAATGAGAGAGAGAGAGCAGAACGGACCGAGATCGAAACTGTTGCCAGGCAGGCAAGAGGTTCATCTGAGGAAGCTCAAACTCGGGCAGCTTGAGGTTCTGCATGCCCTCCGGTACCCTGATGGTAGGCAGGTCGAAATGGAAGCCATTGCTGCTGGTGCCTGGTTCTCTCTTTGGGTCTGCGTGTCCTCCGCCGGGCGAGAGCGAGCCAAAGTCAAAGTGGGGGAACGACGGCGCGGGAGGGAGGTGTTGGGCGATGATGCTGCTTGCGCGGGCAAGAGGGGACGGGCGGACGGGTGTGGGTGGGGGCGAGAGGTCTCTTGCTGTGACTGCTTGTCGTGGGGGCGACATCACTGGGCTGGCTTGTAGAGGGTGGAAGGGTCCAGTTGGATGAGTTCGTGGTTGGCTTCCGACAGCATCCCCCGCTGACAGCAATGGCGAGCCATCCGTCGGCCCTGCCGCTCCATCTGCTCCATCTCATTGCACTCCAGTCGCTCAGGTCAGTCCTCTTGCAGTCTGCAGTTGTACTTAGTCGCTTTGGGCTGACGGATCTCTGCCATCCAGTCAACACGGCTTCACGTCGTCCTCGCTCGCGGCCTCGCACGCCCTCACCGACGTCCTCGCCCACTTCCTCACCCTCCTCGCAACAACGGCCGGAACGTACGCCAACGCGAGCGGGAGGACAGACGTCTCCCTCCTTGACGGCGTCAGTGCGATCGAGGAGCTCGGACTGGGCATGGGGGAGCTGATGCTCGACCTCGAGGAGGCGCGGGAGGCGGACGAGGAGGAAGAGTTTGAGCGGCAGATGCTTGAGGGTGCGGATGGTCTGCCACCAGGGCCTAGACAGGCAGGTCGGAATGGCTTGAGCGACTTCAGAGGTGAGTTCTCTCTTCCTTTCCTTCGAGGCCCACCAGACGAGTGAGTTGCAGGCTGACCATCGCGCTACGACGTTCGGACCCAGCCTACCTCTCGCAAGGCCTCGACAGGGACCCATCGGATCACCTCCGATACTCGTTCGATCTCCCGAGCGAAGACCAGCTCAAGGCGTACCTCTACCAGCAGGAGCTTCTAAAAGAGTCCGCATCGGACGGCACGTCGGACGAAGAGGGCGGCAGCGACGAGGAGGACGTGTCTTCCGCCTCGGCCTCCTCATCCATTTCGCCTGTCCTTCCAACAGGCCTTCTCCCAGCCCCCACGGACAAGCTCGACCCTCCAAAGATCGAGTTACCGCCGCTCCCATTCCTCGAAGACCAGGAGGACGACGGCGTCCATCCCTTCGGCAAACACATGGCTCACCTGCCAGCATTCCCTTCGAAAGACCCTTCCTCATCCACCCCAGCACCCTCCTTTGCACTCGCCGCCATCGTCCCAGAAACACCCTTGGACCGAGCAACCACACCTGTCGTGGACGAGATTGACTCCCTCCTGCCCGACTTCTTGCGTCCGATACCCTTTGCCAGCTCGTCCCTCGCCTCGGCAGGACCCGTCGTCTTCCCAACCCCCGACGACCTCAGCAAACACCATCATTCAGCTCCGACGATGGCTCACTCTGCAACTCTACCCGCGCTCATCGGAGCTTATTCGGCCCTTCAGACGGCCATTCGAGCCGATCCGAGTTCACTCCTCGCGTCAGGGGGATACGGTTCGACGTCAAAGAACGTCAAACGACTGCGAGCGGCCTACCACTTGTCGTTCCACTCTGCTCCGCCGGAAACCTACACGCCCTCTCCATCACTATTTGGCTCGCTACCCGTCCCTTCACCTCGTACTACCGCGATCGTCCCCCAAATCCCACCTTCAGCATCAGGCGTCTCTCTCCCTCCCGAAGTCACCCGTGTCCGCTCACGCCAAGTCCTCGCTGGTTTACCCACAAGCGCTCTAACCCCAGGAGGAGCACACAGGCATCCAAACATGCTAGGGAACGTACTGCACTACATTGCGCCTCCTGCTTTACTCGGTCGAACATCCCGCATGACCGAGCCCAAGCCGTTGGTCGACAAGGGTACCGAACTCCACTACGGACCGGTGTACGAATCCAAGGGAGTGGTCGTGACCACCACCGGTGGAGGAGTGCGGAGGGTCAAGATCTCCAAGCCCGCATCGACGTACAACAAAGGAAAGGGTAAAAAGAAGAAGAAGGGGAACGAGTCGGACGAGGATTTCGAAGCTCTTTTGGATGACGAAGCGTCTGATGATGGGGACTTTGGCCGGAAGGGCTCCGTTGGGGGACTGGGAGGAGGGGCAGTTGCAGGTGAGGAGTGGGCAGAGGAGGAGATCGAGTTGAAGGTTGAGGTTAAGGAGGTTCCTGTCGAGCTGAGAGCTACCGTCAGTCGCTTTTCCTCCCTTTTCCTTCCTCTCTGTCCTTCTTACGGGGTTTCTCTATAGAACTCGATACTGACGCCCTCTCTCCGTGGGCCTTTTTCTGCGCCGCACAGTGGGACGCGCCGGTGCGCAACTTCAAGAGCGACGAGTTGCCGTTCGAGCGGATGAGGAAGCGTCCTAGGGTGTAGGACGTCGTCGCGCATCTCGCCTCTGCGCCAGATCGTGAGTTGGATCGGGAGGGAGAAAAACGAGGCGTTTCTTGTCGCTCCTCCCTCGACCTCGGATCTGCTCGTCGCTCGACCGTAGCTTTCTACTATGCGCCCTTTACTTTTTTGTGCATGCTCCTCGCCCACTACTGGCAGGGTGTCAGTGTCTGTGCTTTGTTGCGAGCGTGTCTCTCTGCCATGAGTTCATCCATCGGGAAGTGAGATTCCGCAGCGCACGCTTGGAGTGACGCTTTTGCTCGGCCGCCTCGAAAGCCTCTTGTCCGCCGACCGCTACCAGAAAACCAGACTTTCAAGAAAGAGATCTCTCTCTCTTTGCCTGCTCAGACGGACCACCTCCTCCCTTCGCTCTCCTACGTCGTCCTCGTCTGAAGAAGGACTCAGTCTCGACCTCTCGCCCCGTTCGCCGCGCCCCCGCCACTTTCAGCCCAAACCCTCTCCTCTCGTCCCCTCAGGATGGCCACGTCGCTCGACGAAAAGGTCGGCGAGCTCTCGCTTGACGGCGATGGATCTTCTCCGGCTGGTCAGTCCTCTCTCTACCTTCTCCCTTTCTTCTTGCGCTTGGGGGAGGTGGGAAGGGCAGCGAGGGCATGGTGGGCGTCGTCCCGCGAGGGCAATGACACATCGACCAGAGAGCAGGGTCCCAGCACCGTCTGGACTCCCTCCTCGGACAAACCTGGCTGGACTGGTTCCCACTCTCTGGGCGAGGATGAACGCAGCAGTTTGGAGAGGAAGACGCAGGTCTGGAGACCTGTGCGGGGGAAGGGGGTGACGCGAGCAGGGCCGTATCTCTGCTCCTTCCTCCAGAAACTCGACCTCGCCTCCTCCTAAACTCGACTTCCTGCTTCATTCGGGAGGAGATGAGTACTCAGCTGAACCTAGTCATTCATCCTGCTCTGATCAGCCGCGTCGCCCGCCGCATTGTCTCCTAGGGCAGCCTCGTCACCGGCATCCTCTCCTTCCCTTCCCTCGCCCTCGTCATCCTCCCCTACCGCCGGCCCTCCCTCGCTCGCTGCGAACCGTCACCCAACCGCACCGCCCGGAGTCGCTCCTTCGGGAGCCCTAGTTGGGTCGTCCTCCACGTCTGCTCCCAGGCCACCGCCGCAAGGGATGGGAGCTCGAAGGGCAGGCATGGGCATGGGTCTCAACCCCTCTGGAGGACCTGCCCTGCGAGGACCCGTCCTGGGAGGTCCGAAACCGAACGGAACGCCTGGAGGAGCTCCTATGCCGCCTGGTCTGGCAGCCAAGCTGGCCGCCCAACGGTCGGCTAACCCCGGAGGAGGTCTGCGTGCGACACCTGGAGGGTCATCGCCAGGGTCGACCAACTCGCCCGTTCCTCCTTCGTTGATGAACCGACCTCGCGGCCTACCTACAGCTTCCGCTCCTCCTGCTACTTTGGGAGGTCTCGCCGCTCGAAGGGCAGCGTCGAACGGGGCCGGAGCGGCAGGAGGAACGGGTGTGGCAGGTGCGCCTGGTCCTCGGTTGCCGGGTGCTGCAGGCACTCCCCCGACGGGCCTTTCGGGTCGGAGGTTCCCACCCGGTCGACCAGCTGGAGGACCGGGAGGTATGAGTTTGAGCTCGATGAATGGGGGTGGAGGACCGGGAGGGATGAACTTGGGTCAGATGGGAGGACTGGGTCCGCGCAAGGATGCCTTCTCCAACTTTGGCAAGATTGTGTGCGTCCTCCCTTCGCCTCCCCTCTGGAACTCAAATGTTGTCTCAAGGCTGACACTCAGATGGCTCTTTCTGGATTGACTGTCTATAGGGACGCCTCCGGTCGGCTGAACTTCTCGTCCAAGGCCGTCCTGCACGCGGACGGAGTTGACTTTTCCTCGGGCCAGTCGTACAAGATCAACATGTCGGAGCTCACGCTGATGGAGGAGCTCGGAAAGGGTCAGTACGGAACGGTTCAGAAGGTGTTCCATAAGCCGACAAAGGTGGTCATGGCCATGAAGGTGCGAAGCTCCTCTTCCCTCAGGAAACGTGCCGTCGCTGATCACTTCGCCCTGTGCGCCCCGTACGTGGTTCATTGCCAACAGGAGATCCACCTCGAGCTCGACCAGTCCAAGCTTAACGGCATCCTCATGGAGCTCGACATCCTCCACCGCGCAATCGCCCCCCAGATCGTAGAGTTCTACGGCGCCTTCTTCATCGAGTCGTGCGTCTACTACTGCATGGAATTCATGGACGCGGGCTCTCTCGACAAGGTGTACGAGGGAGGGGTGACGGACGAGCGGGTTTTGGCGAGGTTGTCGAGCGATATGGTCAAGGGTCTTGGGTTCCTCAAGGACACGCTGCAGATCATGCACCGAGGTACGTCCCCCTCTGCCCGGCATGTCCTTAAAATCCTTCCCCAACACTGACGTCCTCTGTCGCTTTGTTTTTGCGTAGACGTCAAGCCGACAAACATTCTCATCAACCGGAAAGGAGAGGTCAAGCTCTGCGACTTTGGAGTGTCGGGCCAGCTCGAAAAATCGTTGGCCAAGACGAACATCGGTTGTGAGACCTACATGGCTGTGAGTACCCTCGTCTCTTGCTCAAAGCGCCCCTCCTCCGTTGATCTGGCAAATCTGACGGAGATGCTCTTTCTCAACTTGCTTCCAGCCCGAACGAATCACGGGAGAGTACGCCAACCAACTCGGTACCTACTCGGTCTCGTCCGACGTCTGGTCGCTCGGACTGTCCATCATTGAGATCGCCATCGGCAAGTACCCCTACCCGCCCGAGACGTTCTCGAGTCCGCTCGCCCAGCTGCAGGCGATCGTCCACGGAGAGCCACCCCAGCTGCCCGAGACGTTCAGCGCCGAGGCAAGAGACTTTATCGCTTCCTGGTAAGTCCATGTTTTTTTTTCTTTGTCCCGTCCTGCTGGGTCAAGCAAAAGTGCTGACTATCTTGCGTTCTCTCATCTTTTTCCGCTCGTGGTAGCCTTCGAAAGGAGCCTTCCGCTCGACCGACGTACAGCGACCTGCTGAAGCACCCCTGGCTCAAGGCCAACGAGAACGCCGACGTCGACATGCCCGCCTGGGTCGCTGCTCAGCTCGAAAAGCGAGCCCAGAAGGGGGCGTCTCTCCCTCCTTTGGCCGACCCTCCCGCATCGTCGTCGTAAGGGCTGCAAGCTCCCCCCTGCCACAGCGTCCTCGCAACCTTTAGAACAAGCTCCTTTCCCTTCTCTACTTCTTCGTCTTCCCTTCCTGGACGGGTTCCTCTGGTCTTCCACTTGCTTCATTTTGGATCTTGTGAACGTTTCTTCCCCTTTCGCTTTTCTGCTTCCTTCGTACAAACCCCCCCCCCCCCCGCTCTTGCCAATGTAACACTCACAAACCCTCTCTGCATTCCCCCGTCTCAGGCTCTTTCACCATACACGATCTCGATGCTTGATCTCTTCTCACCGGTCTAGTGTGGATTCGTTGACCCTGTTGACGTTTTCGTGCCTGATTTCGAGGCGGTCAGAAAAGGGGCAGTCGATCTGCCTTAATGGCAAATGGCTTGTGTCGAGCTCTTCTCTACTCCCCTATAACCCCATCTACCTTTCCTCAGTCGACCTACGTCGGTCAAGCAAGCATGGAAACCCTCAAGCTGTCCCGACTCTCGCGTCTGCCCGCCCACCTGACCAAGAACGCAGTCGAACGCGCTCGGCAGGGGGCATTGGCCCAAACGATCAAGGAGCGGACGACGCTGGGCGGTCATCAAGGAGCGGGAGATCGACAAGGGGGGTACGGGAACCTGGAGGAGGAGGACGGGGAGACCGCTAGGAAGGATGAAGAGGAGGAGGAGCTGGGTTGGAAGGGCAGGTTGGGTCGATGGATGGTCAACGAAGGTCCGTACCCCCTCTATCTCCCCTCCCTCGGCTGCCTCCTCGAGGCTGACAAGCACGACCGGACGTCCAGGCTCAAGGAAGATCTTCGTTGGCGTCTGGGTCTTTCTGAACTTGCTCGTAGTGAGTTTCGGGATGGTCCACTACTCGCTCAAGGACAACCTCGTCTCGGCTCGGTCCACGTTCGGGATCACGTTCGGTGCGTCTCCTCCTTGGCCTTTCAGGTCGTCTTTACGTTTTAGTCAGGAAGCTGAGGATAAAGTACGGTTGCGGGGATAGCCATCGCGAGAGCTTCGGCACTCGTTTTGCATGTCGACGCCATCGTCATCCTCTTTCCCGTTTGTAGGAACTTCATCTCTCTCCTTCGACGATCACCCTTGAACGCTTTTATCCCGTCCGTCCCCTCGCCTTGTTCTTCACAGCCTCCCTGCTGGGTGTGCCTCATTGCTGACCGTCAAGAGACTGGGAATGACAGGTTCGACAAGAACGTCGAGTTTCACATGAAGATCGCTTGGTCCATCGTATTTTGGTCGCTCGTCCACACCGTCGCTCGTCAGTCCTTCTCCTCCCTCTATCAACTTGCTTTCAGTTGCTTGCAAGTCGTGGAGAGAGTTTTTGCCGCTGACTTCGTTTTCGACGGACTCTCCCTTGACACGCAACCAGACATGGTCAACTTTGCTCGGCTCGCGCACGCTACTCGCTCGGGCTTTCCAGGGTTCCTTTTGGCCAACTTTGCCACCGGTCCCGGCCTGACGGGCTGGATCATGTGGCTCGCTCTGGGGACGATGGTTTGGTTTGCTGTTGAGAAGAAGAGGAGGGCCAACAACGGCGGGTTTGAAAAGTTTTGGTACTCGCACCACGTACGTTCCTCTGCTCTCCCGTTCAGGGTCTCGAGGGCAGCAAAGGCTGACGCTTTAGGAGTCTCCTCTCTTCTAGCTGTTTATCGTCTTCTTCACTTGCTGGCAACTGCATGGGATGTGTGAGTCGCCCTGGACATCCTAAGATCTGCGTGCGCTCGCTGATGCGCTGGCGGAGGCCTTTCTCGATTTACAGGGTGCATGATCAAGCCCGACCGACCGCCCTACTGCTCCTTCATGAACATCGGCGTCTTCTGGGTGGGCGCTCTCCATTCTGCGCGAAGACCTGCACTTGAGCTGACAGAAGTTTCGACCCCCTCTTGCGCTCGACGAACAGAAATTCTGGCTGCCGGGTGGGATCATGTACATCAGCGAGCGCATCCTGCGCGAGGTCCGCGGACGACACAGAACCTACGTCTCCAAGGTCCGTTGTTCCAATCTTCGCCTCTTGTCGTCAAATCAGCCGGGGCTGACACGAGCTGTTCGCTGCATGCCGTGCAGGTCATCATGCATCCCAGCAACGTCTGCGAGGTTCAGATTAAGAAGGAACGCATCTCAATCAGGGCCGGACAATACATCATGATCAACTGGTTCGTTTCCTCCCCTCCCTTTCCGGCTGGCATCGTCGTGGGGCTGACCTTTATCATGTCTTTGTGAACCAGTCCGGAGGTCTCCTACTTCCAGTACCACCCTTTTACTCTCACGTCTGCCCCTGAGGAGGACTACATCTCCGTTCACATCCGGTGCGCCCTACTTCCGCAGCCTCCGAAGATTTCCCTTCCGAAACTCACCCTGCTACTGCTTTCTTGGCGGGAAACAGAGTCGCTGGAGATTGGACGACAGCGTTTGCCAAAGCGCTCGGCTGCGATCTCGACTCGTCGCCGAAGGCGTCACATTCTGGCGGGTCTCCTAGGGACGACAAGAAAACGAAGAGGCAGACGACGGTTGCTGGACCTGCCAAGGAGGGAAAGTTGGGAGGGGGCGAAGGGGAGGTGGTCGAGTTGCCTCTGCACAAGAACTTGCCGAGGGTCATGGTCGACGGGTGAGCTCCCCCCCTTTCCTTCCTCCATCCATCTTCGCAAGGCTCCTTTTGTTCTTAGAGCGAAAGCTGACAAGAGGCGGGACCTCGACTTCCAGACCATTCGGGAGCGCTTCTGAAGACTTCAACAAGTTTGAGACGATCTTGCTTGTCGGAGCGTACGTCCATCCACTTCGACTAACTACAGACGTCCGGACCCTGACTCCAATGTTCTCGTCTTCAAGTGGGATCGGTATTACTCCGTTTGCGAGTATTCTCAAGACGATCTGGTACCGAATGAACAAGTGGGTCTTTGCTTTCCCTGGTCCAGCCGTTCCTTGGCGCGAAACTGACTTGAGATGCGGTCGTCTTGTCCCAGCTTTGGTCAAACGAAGCGGACACGACTCTCCAAGGTCTACCTCGTCTGGGTACATCCCTTGTTTATCTTCCGGTTCCTCTTCTGACGCTCGTCTGACGGCTGGTTGTGGCTCGATGCGCCCCAGGTCATCCGGGACTTTGGGTCGGCAGAGTGGTTCCACTCGCTCCTTCATGCGATCGAAGAGCAGGACTTTCAGAGGAGGATTGAAGTCAGCATCTTCTTGACGGCGAAGATCAAGGATGGTACGTGTCTGTCTGTTTTAGCGGTGAATATTGCTGAATTTGACTTTCTTTGAGGTGGACAGACGACAGGCACAACATCATGGTAATCTCTCGCCTGCTTAGCCAAGCCTTACATTTTGCCCCCTCGTCGCTGAGACGACGTCCTCTTTTTTTGGTCCGTGCAGGTTCAGGACGTCGGTGCAGAACAGGATACCATTACGTCTCTTGTGCGTCCCACCTCCCTTGCCACCTCCTCACCGACTGACTAGCTGACTGAAGATCCTCTCCTTCGTCATAAATCTACAGCGAGCGCCCACTCACTTTGGACGACCGAACTGGGACCAGGTCTTTCAAGGGATCTCGGACCAGCACCCAGACACGGACGTGGGAGTCTTCTTCGTACGTTCCCGCCTTTGTCCTGTCGTACTCCCTGCTCTACACCTCCCCTTAGGGACTGATGAAGAGCTCTTCTCGCGCTTCAGTGTGGTCCTCCGGCTATTGGGACTCAACTGCACCTCATGTCCAACAGATACACCAAGCCTGGCAAAACTCGCTACTTTTTCGGTGCGTCCTGCCCTTTTTCACTCTTAACATCTCAAAGGACTGACTGAACGCGTTCGGGCGAGAGGAACAGGCAAGGAGAACTTCTGACCGGACAAGGGTCTTTTCCAGATGGACGACCATGTCGTTTCTTTTCTCTTTTCCTTCTTTCTGACGACTTTTCGACGGTACGATCCTTCACATCCCCCGGGCTGGTCCCTGCTGTAGCCTCCCCTCCAACCTCACACTTTCTGCGCAACGATGATCCCTCTCCCTTGTCCAAGAGCATCGAGGAGATCATTCGACAGAGGATGAAGGACAGAAAGTGATTGAACGAAGGTTGTTGTGATTGTTTACGTCAGCATTTTGAATCGCGTCGGGGCGTTTGGGGCGGCTCGACCTCTTGGGCTGCTGGCTCCGACGTCGACCCTGCTTCCTTCCCCTCGCTCGCTCCTCCCTCTCACCGACCGACCTCGCCTACATCGTACGAGCCCCCAGGAAGAGCGTCAACACCATGTCCACCCCAGGAATCCAGTTCCGTCAGGCGCTGCTCGCCCGGACGCCCATCACCCTCACCGACGCCCAAGGGTCGCCGGTCGAGAAGATTGGCCAGGCCGCAAAGATCTATCTCGGACCCGACGTCGTCATTGACAAGGTCGGAGCATTCGCCAGGTATGTCCTCTCCTTTAATTTCTGTCAGAGCTCGCTGTTCCGAGAAGCTGACTTTGCTTTGGGGGACCGTTTGATCATCTCTCAGCGTGCCGCTCGACGCCCATCCATCGACCATCAACCTCCCCATCCTCTACGTCGTTTGGTCCACGCACGACAAGCCCGTAGCCGACTACCTGAGAGAAGCAAGAGCGAATGGAGTAGCATTCGTCCCGACCGAGAAGAGGAAGCCGGTCATTGACTGGCTGAAGGGTGAAGGTCCAGACAGTGAGTCCCCTGCCACTTCCTTCTCTGCCCCTCGCAGGGCGATGATCCGAGCGAGATGACTGACCTTGGGAACTGGTGCTCGCCCTACAGGTCCTGTGGCGGTGGGCAATAACTTGGCGTCGACCACATCGTTGACGGGTGCAGGGAGCTCGGGGGCGCAGACTCAGGGCAAGAGGAAGTACGTGCCGGACAGGAACGACATTGAAGCTGTTGCGAAGGTTCGTCTCGCAGTCCCTCGAACCCTGTCGTGATCCGTTTCGCTTTCTGACGATGTTCTGACGGGTGCTGTGACTTCTTTGTGCAGATTCACGCCTCGGAGTTCTCATGGATCGACCGTTCAGCACCTCTGCGCTCGACAACCCTTACCTCCTCGTCGTCCAAGGATGTCCCTTCCTCGTCCTCTCTCGCAGCGAAGAAAGACTTCACCTACATCTACAAAACGATATTTGCGGACAAGATCAAGCCTCTAGCGGCGGCTATGAAGGGAGGGAGTGCACCGGCTGGTTCGAGAGGTGCAAGTCGGAGTGCGGGAGCAAGCGCGGCGGCGGCTGGTCCTCCGCCAGGCTACGGAGCAAAGAAGCAACGTGAGTCTCCCCCCCCCCTTCTTTCCTTTCGAATTCTCTCTTGGTCGTGCTGGGTTGTTGAGGCTGAGAGTGTTTCCTTCGTTTGTGGGGATGCGAACGGTACAGGCCAACAACATCCCATCATCCTCGTGTCGAGCTCACCAACGGCCCTGCTCAGCATGTGGAACATCAAGCGTTTCCTCGAAGACGGAGTGTACGTCCCCCCCTCTCTGAACTCTTCGTAAGTCGCCCCGCCTCGTCGACTTCCGTGTTGAAATCCACCACTCTCTGACCGCAGGTTCGAGTCGACGCAAGACGCAAAGAAGCGGGCGAACGACATTGGGATTGTCAAGGCGGAGGATCTGACGGTTGCTCTCCGTACAGGCAGAGGTGCGTATTTTCCTTCCCTTCTCCACTCTTGCGGCATCAGCCAGGAAGGCTGACCCCCCCCCCCCTCTCTTCTTTGCGCAGACGACAAGAAGATGAAGTACCTCGTGGTCGAAGGACCCGAAGCGCTCGCCAAGCTCGGCAACAGGGACGAGGTCTGGTCGAGAGTGGTCGCTGTCATCACGACGGGTCAGGCGTGGCAGTTTGGCCAGTACAAGTGGTCCGATCCCAAGCAGCTCTTTCACCACGGTCCGTTCCCCCCTCCTCCCCCTCCCCCTTTCCAAGCTCGACAAGACTGACCAGACTTGTTCACCGCTTTTCTTTCCTGGGAGAGCAGTCAAGGGCGTGTACTTCCACTGGACAAACGTCGCCCCAGTCCCGGCTGTCAAGGACTGGAACGTCGTCAACCTCCAGATTGATCCGGTCAAGCGTCACAACGACAAGGCGCTCCTCGCCCAGTTCTGGCGGATGCTCGACAATTTTAAGCCGGTTGGGGGGAGCGGGCAGGGTGGATCGGGTCCGGCTGGTCGCTGAGGGACATTGCCAGAGGAGGGGGGGTGTCTGTTGTAAAACTCGGGAGAAGGGGTGGATCTCAATGCATGATTCTCAACCCCCCTTCTGCTCGTCAGTCTCCAAAAACCTGGGTCGTTCTCGCACGCCTCTCTCAAGTGAATCGTCAAGAAGGGGCATTTGTAGGGGTTCTGGGTCGGGTCGTAAACTGGCGTAAGAAACGGGACAAGAAGGAGGAAGGCAAGAGGCGGAGTTGAGGCAGGAGGGGGGTAAGGATTGGGGCTGAACGTGGACTTGAGAGATCGAAAGGACGGAGCGCAGGGGAGGGAAGGTGATGAGATGAGAGGGGGAGTCTTGCCGCCGAGATAGAGAGGGAAGGGGTTCAGAACCACCCCTGAGAGTCCGACTGGATAGGGGGGTTGATGTGAAGAGGAGGAGGAGGAGGCGGAGAAGGAGGATCCAGCGAGCCCGCATGGTGGTTTGGCTGTTGTTGGTGCGTCGTCGTTGTCGGCCCCATCGACGAAGAACCCATTTCGGCCGACAGCCCCCCTCCTCCCCCTCGTTCTCCTCCCGCGATCCCAGCCTCCTGGGCCAACCTCACCCTCGCCTTATGCCTCTCCCTCGCCTCCTTCCCCTTGAGCTTCTTCACCCTCTCCCTCTCCTCCTCCTCCGGATCCACACCCGGTAAACCCAGCCTCTCGCGTTCCTCCCTCACCCTCTCCTTCTCCCTCTTCTTCTCCTCCCTCTTTTCCCTCAACTCCAACTTTCTCCTCTCCCCCTCTTCCAATTGCTCGGGCGTCATTCCCTCCTTTCTAGGCCGACCCAACTTCTTGCGTTCCCGTTCAGGCTTGGCTTTAGGAGGGGCTTTCATCCCCGGCGGCTTGGGCGGTCGTCCTCTCCGCTTCAGGATCGCCGATGGGTCGGTAGAAGGAAGCTGACGGCGGAGGGCGAGGGACGGGTGGTCCTTGACGCCCTTTGGTCGACCGCGTTTGCGTTTGAGCGGAGGGGGTTCCTGAGTGGTTGGGCAAGACAAGACGCAAGCACGGGAGAGAGGGTCAGAGATCGGGTTTTCGACAAGAGAGAGAGGAGCGGTGAGAAAGGGAGGGGAGGAAGGGGGGGGAGGGGGTGGAACGCACCTCGTAAACCCCCTCGATGGTAAACGACCCCGCACCCTCCTCACCCAATAACTCCCCCTCGTCCTTCCCACCTCCTCCCTCTCCCCCTCCTGCCTCTTCTCCTTCGCCGACGAGGTCCAACCCATCCATCCCAGGCTGGTTGAAGAACCCCTCCTGACTAACTACCCCCGACGTGTCTTGCTGAACTTGCACTTGAGCTTGCAAACCACCCAATTCTGAGATGGACGCGTCCAGATCGACGGAGATGTCGGATGGGTCGGCTAGACTGAGCGCGAGCGGGTAGTTAGACGACGAAGGGTCGAACGAGTTCGGAGGAGGAGGAAGGGGAACGGCGGTTCTGCTCGATTGGTCGGAAGGCGCTTCGTCCGTCGTCGTCGTCGTTTGCATCGCGTTCGCGTTCGTCGTCGTCGGAGGCTGAGGTTGAGGTTGAGGTTGGATCTGATGGTACGCCTCAAGAGGAGGCTGAGAGTTGTGGCCGGACGGTCCTCCGACGTGCTGCGCGTTGTACGTCTCCCTGTTCATCTGGAGACCCATCTGCCTTTGACTTGCATTGAGCCCGTAAGCTGCCTCATCCCCCGTAACAGAAGAAGCGTAGAAGTACGGTCCTTGTTGCGCGGGGTTCGTGTATTGGCCTGGCTGGTGTTGGTGTTGTTGGTGAGAAGGAGGGAGGAGCGAGTGGTGCTGCTGCGTATGCGTGAGAGAGTGTGTGTGGGAGGGGGGGTTGAGGTAGGACGCTTGAGAGTGCTGTTGGGGTTGGTGGGGGTGGTGAGGGTAGGATTGAGGTGGTTGGGGAGAGAGGCGGGGGTGGAGGTTGTCCTGCTTTCAGAAAGAGAGAGAGCAGGACGTCAGTCTGAGGAGTTTTAAATGGAGAGCAGCGGAGAGGGAGGGAGGGAGAGTAAGAGATTAGGGGCAGGGAAACGGACCTGGAGCAGATGACCTCCCGTCTCACCCATCTGCTGCTGCTGAAGCCGAATCTGCTGTTGCTGCTGCTGCTGTTGTTGCTGGTGTGAGTGCTGAATCGTATAGTCTGGCCATTGGTCGGGATAAGGAGCCCTGCCCGAGTTTGGCGGTCGGTAGGACTGCATCCCTCGTGCGATGGTCGTCTACTGTAATCTGGAGAAAGGCGAGGGGGGAAAAGAACAGATAGCACGGACGAGGTGCAGGATCCAGTTCCAATACGCAGCAAGAAGAAAGAGTAGTGTCAGTGTCTGAGACCACTGGGCGACGTCCAAGCGCACGTACCTGTCCGAGGAAGGTACACTGTATGCGGTCGGGAGGGGTCAGGGCTGGGCGGACGGAGAGGCACGCGGGTCTGACAGCGGCGCGTCCAAGCGAGACCCCTTAGACAGACCTACTTGGATCAGCGCGCTTTTGATCAAATTCATCTAGGTCTCATCTAAGTATCTGCTCCCTGACTTCCGCCCGTCCCCCCGAGCGCATACACCTGTCCTCTACCCTCTCTCCTCCCTCTACTTTTCTCGCCAGGATGCACTCGTCGACGCCCCTCCAGTTCCGCGCATCCCTCCCCGTCCAGGCAGGCATGCCCTCCGGTCAGTCCTAGCCTTTTGCTCTGCCTTGCTTGCTGCAGGGGGGTGTTCCGATCGTGTCCATTGGCCAGCTCGAGACTGACCCCCTCCCTTCCTGCCTTTTCTTGAAAACAGGCAAGAAATTCGTCAGTCCCAGCACGGAACGAGGGTTTAACGGGAGTGAGAACAACTTGCTGACATGGTGCTCGATCTGCCGTGGGGGAAACAGCTCGGATGGTGGGGAGCGTTCGGCGGTGAGAAGCAGAGGATCACGACCTACAGTGCGTCCCTTCTCTCTTCTTTTTTCATCTTTCCTTCCTCCCCTTTCTCTCTCTCGCCTATCATCTACTGGTGAGGAGAGAGATCACGGATGGAGAGCAGAGTGGGCACTTGGCGAGCGGAAGGGAGGAGAAGGGGGGGGGGGCAGGGCTCAGCAATCGGACGGACAGAGCTGACGATCCCCCCCCCACTTCCCCTTTACCCTTCCTTCTCTCCTTGCTCAACCGCCCATCGGAAACCCTTCAACCCCTCGCCCTTATCTTTCGCTCGCCGGTGCTCTTTCCGCCCCTGCTCGACAGCCCTCTCTTCCAACGTCCAGGCCCCCATGCGAGGTGCCGTCCAGCAGTACATCTACTTCGGCATCAAGCGTCTCGCCCAGCAGTCAATCTACTTCGCTCCTCCTCTCGCTGCCGGTCCGTATCCCTTTCTCCCCTTCTTTCTCCTCCCTCCCTGCCTCCTTTTCAATATCCTTTTCTTCGTTCTCTGTCGCGATTCCTCAAGACCGCCTAAACCCCCAACCCCCCCAACCTCCTCCAGCTGGAAAATGAAAGCTGACCTTCCCCTCCCTGCCTCGGTGCGAAAAAAGGCTACGGACTCTTCACCTGGGCCAACAACCGGTACGCCTACCTGTGCTCCAAGGAGGGCCACCACGAGACTCAGTATGTTCCCCTTCCCTTCTTCCACCAAACCTTCCTGCGACACCACCCTCCCCCCGCACCCTCTCCTCCCTCCACTGCGTTTCCTCCCTCTCCGTGAACATGGACTGACCCGTGTTGTGTGTGTGTGTGTTGTGACAGCTTGGCCGAGCAAGCCGCAGAGGCCGCCGCCCTCGCCGCTGCCAAGTAAAAAAGGATCTTCTTTCGGGTCTTTACTAGAATGAGCGAAGGGAAGGGGTGAAGGAGAGAGGGAGAGGAGGTGGGGGGTGGGGGGATTATATGAGGACGTTTCAAACTTAAATCCCTGCGCTTGGTTCTTCGGCTCAGCGTTTGGTCTCGGCTCGAAGGACGTCTTGGTTGGGGGAGAGAGGTGGGGGAGGGGAGGGGTCGAATGAGCAAAGAGCGTTCCTCCTTCTCTCAAAACACCTCTGTCCTCCTCGGCAAAGAAAAGGAAAAGTACACATCGATAAAGTGACCCCCCCCCCCCCCCGGAGAGAGTTCGACCAACCCCGCACGACTGAACGTTCCCTCTTGACCCCCCTCTCCCCCCCCCTCCTCCTTCTCCCCACATCAGCGCAAGACGCAAGAATCAATCCCTCTTCTTCGGCACGCGAGGCGTAGCAACCCACACGACGATCAAAGCGGCAAGCATAGCCGTCACGACCGGGTTCAACGCCTCTAGACCGTGTTTCTGACTGATGGCGCCTACTATGAATGGGAAGACTGCTGAACCTGCTTGGCCGAATGAGGCTGGAGAATGTAGAATAGGGAAGGTTGGAGGGGAGGGTGGCGTCAGTCAGAATTAGGAAAAGGAAAGAGGGAGGGAGAGAAGGAACGAACCGATCCATCTGTTGAACGAGCAGGAGAGAGAACGAGAGCGAGGAATTCTCAGTCAGCTTCTTCCGAATTAGTGTACAGGGAGAAAGGGGAGAAGAGACGCACCCGATCGCACCCCCAATGTGCGTCCTAGGCAACAGCTTCGTCGCCGCACTCATAACGATCGGATAATGAGGTCCAATCATCACGCCCACAAAACTGACCGCAACCGCGTTCCCAATGAGGTCAGGCACGAACCAGACGACCATCTCGAGCGCGAGCGCGGCGAGCGTGTAGACGTAGATCGAAAGGTTTTCGCCGAGGCGGCGGGTGAGGGGGATGAAGATGATTCGACCGATCGTGAGGCCGGCGAAGAAGCCTGAGGAAGTGTAGCCTGCCGATGGACCGCCTGATTTCCAAACACAAGACAATGCGAGCCTGTCAGATTGTGATTGATGGGTGTGGAAGGAGGAAAAGGGAAAAGGGAACCGACCTCCTCGGACTTCCACGATGTACGTCACAATCCATCCGCCAATCGTCACCTCCGCGCCGACGTAGATCAGGATCCAGACCGCCAGCAGATGGACGACGGGCGACTTGAGGATCTCCCAGAGCGTCGGTGGAGGAGAGTGGAATGCAGGGTCGTCCGATGCGGTCGAGGAAGAGACGTCATCCTGGTGCTTTCCGAGGAGAGACTCTTCGTTCCGAAATCGGAAGACGTAGGCGAGAACGGAGAACGTCTGGTTGGGGCAAAGCGCGCGATTGTGAGTGAAAGAGCGATTTTAAGGGGGAGGGGCGAGGAGCAACTCACAAACAACGCCAGTCCCAACGAACACAAGTAGTGGTACGACCAGTGCTCGAGCGTCGCAAACTGGGTCGACACCAGCGGACAGACGAGCGCCCCGACTCCGTAGACGGCATGAAGGATCGACATCTTGCGCATCATTCCTTTCCGAAAGGACCCATTTTGGTGAAAAGCGTGCGAGTTGGTCAGTTCAAAGGGGTTTCGTCTGCTCCGCGAGGAAAGGGGACAGAAAAAGGCAACGGACCTGGTAGCTTGGCTACGAACGTATTGGCCTGTTCACCGTCGCCAAGAAGCGAGTCAGCTCCGCTTGCTCGATTCGAAACAAGAAGGCGGGAGGACGAACCTGCGCATCCTGCAAGCCCAATCCAGCGCCGTTGAACACCTGCGCGACGCAGAACAGCGGAAAGGGCGGAGCCCAGCATTGAAGGCAGTACGCGAACGCTTGGAGGGACGATCCGAAGCAGATGATCTGTTCCATTTCCAACACGGTAAGAGGAGGGGCGACATAGGGAAGGGAGAAAGGGAACGCACGACGCCGAATCCGAATTTCGTCGTGATGTAGACGTTGAGTAGTGCGGCAAGCATGAACCTGGAGCTCTGCAAATCAGCTTTGAATGTCTTTGAAGGCAGAGGAGAGTAACGAACCCGACAAAGTTGAACACCTGTCGTTTCAAAAGAGAGAAAGGGAGGAAAGATTCAGCTCGCGCCAACGAAGAGAGACGCCCAGAGGTCTGAAACGTACGAAGACCAGAGAAACAATCGTGTACGTCAACTGTAGACAGGATGCGGTCAGCGAGAGTCATCTTTGATAGGGCGGGGCGGGGAGAAGGAAACGACGCACGCCGTACCAGCTCTGCATCCGCAGCAGGAGCGGTCCAATGGTTGCGTCCTGCCGGGGCGAGAAAGGACGGAACAAGGTAGGCGTCAACATTCAGCTCCAGTCAGAAGAAGGCGCACGAGCAACTGTACATTCCAGCCAGCAAGGACTGGGGAAGGGCAGACAGAGAGGGTGGTCGGGGACCGAGAGGAGGGTCAGCCCATCCTCAGCTCCATCTCTTCAAGAAGCTCAAGAGAGGACGCACACATCGAGCAGTACAGCGCACCCAAGCATGCCCATTCCTCCCTGGTCCCATATTTGATCGGACTCCGTCCCTTTTCGTCCACTTGGGCGGGCGGCTCGTCGCCCTCTCTGATCCCAAAGTCCGTCAGCTCGAGGTGCGCGCCCGGGGGAGTTGGAGCTCTGCTTCCGGTCGACCGACGGGGAGATGGTAAGGCCGACGCGAGAGTCGGGGAGGTCGAATCTTCAAGGTCGTTCTTGGACGTCGACATGCTGGTCCGAGGTGGTGGGAGTCAGGAGAGAGCCCTGTACGACGGCCACGCCGGCCATTTTCATCGGAGGGAGCGAGGTCGGCCAAACGCGCGTAGATCGGTGGGCCGAGTCAATCATCGTTGAGAGGAGAGTGGGCCAGTAGCAAAGAGTGGTACGAGGTGTGTCAGCAGCCTACGAGATCGATCAGCAAAAGGCGAGGTCGAGGGGAGGAAGTCGTGGCGAAGGGATCCGACGATGGACGGTTGGGCGGAGTTTCTCTCTTTGCACGAGTACGCGCTCTGTCCAGCTTGTAAGTCTTTTTGTCGAGCGCCTAGCTAGGATGTTGGCTAAATAGATAGGGTACGACACGCCCGTCCCCAAAGCGACGAGCTTGCGCGATGCAGATCTAGGTGAAAGGACAAGATCTCATGGCAGAAGAAGTCTCCCATCTCTCTTCCCGTGCAACGACCGTTTTCTCCATGCAACACAGTGACCACAGATGTTGCTACTCCTTTCAGAGCTCAAGCTGGGTGACGAGCTTGCCCTGCTTGGACGTTCCGTCGAACAACTGCTTCCAGACGTTGGGCACGTCCTCAAACTAGGCACCAGTCCGAAATGCCGACAGTCAGTCTTTTTTTCCTCGCTTGCACAGAAAGATAGAAAGGGAAGGGAACAGACCTTGACAGGCTTAACGGTCTCGGCCTTGTCAATACTGATCTGGCCGGCCTTGATGTACTCGGTCAACTTGGCGACCATCTCGCCGAACTGCGACGAAGAAAAGCCTCTCGGGGTCAGTCTATTCTCCACGAGAGTCACACGAGAAGGGTAGGAAGTCGCACCTGGGGGACGTAGTCTAACAATTCGAGAAAGCGGGGCGGGTGTCAGGACTTTGGCGGGGAGGGAACGGATCAGGTAGAAAGTGCCACGCACCGAGGATGATAAATCCCTTGATCGTGATCCTCATCGAGATTACCTCAAAGTAGTTCTACATTGAACAAGACAGGTGCTGTCAGTCTCAAGCGGAGAAGGGATGAAGAGTGGAGTGAAGGGCGTACGGAGATGTTGACGACCTCGTGGTCGTTGTAGGCTGCACCCGAGACGCATCGTCAACCTTCCTTTCCGCATCAGACCCATAAATGGAGGAGAGAAAGAAACGCACTCGAAATCGCACCGCACGCGATGACCTGACCGTGTCGGGACATCTTGGCCAACATTGAGTTGAGGATAGATCCTCCGACACTAGAGACCGCCGCCGACGTAAAAACCTATCAGTCAAAGGGTCTCTCTAAACAGGGCGAGGAGGAAGAGAGAGAGAGCAAAAAAAGTTGGCGAACTTGTCAAAGAAGACGCTGACGCCGCCCTCGGTGGCCTTCTTGAGGTCGTCCTCGAACGTCGCCGAGCGGTAGTCGACGCAGGCGTCCGCTCCGAGGGTCTTGACCCAATCGCACTTGTCCTGTCCACCGGCAATACCTATCCAGCACCGCACCCGTCTCTCCTTAGCGTCAGCTCATTTTCTCAGGGGGAGCAGGGGAAGGAGAAGAAACGCACCGATGACCTTCTTGCAACCAATAACGTTCTTGGCGAGCTGCACGACCGACGATCCAGTCGCACCAGCCGCACCGGAAACGACGACGACGTCGTCCTTGGTGACCTTTCCGATGTCAACGAGGCCGACGTAGGCCGTCATGGTCGTCACGCCCAGCAACGACAGGGCGATGGAAGGCGAGAACCCTTCGATGACGCTGTTCGCAAAACGAACACAAGAACTTGCCCTACCGTCAGCGTTGACTCGAGAGAGCACGAAAAAGATGAGAGGGAGGGAGAAGGTGGTTGAAGGACGAACGGGATGTTCTGGGCTTCCTCACCGTTGAGGACGACGTGAGTGGACCAGTTGGCGAACCCCTGGGCCTGGTCTCCGACGGCGAACTTGTCGCTCTTGGAAGCGAGGACGGTTCCGAGGAGGATGCACGGCATTCCCTCACCCTCAGTTACGTAAGGACCGTAGGCCCTAGCGGGGTCGAGTCCCTTCTGAATCCACGTCCTCTGAGCAGGGTCGTTCGAGCTATCCATCCCAGCCCAAGACGTGCGTCAGCGAGCGTCCTTCACCACGGGGGCAGGAGGGAAAGGCAGAGGGACGAACATGAACTTGGACTGGACGAGGATCTGGCCGTCCTTGAGTTCAGGCAGGGCAACCTCCTTGAGCTCGAACGTCTAGAAGTGAAAGGAAGGGGGCGGAGGAGATGTCGGAGTGAACGACAGAACCAGTCGAAAAGGAAGCAAGAGGGCACGTACCTTGTCAGAGAGCTCTCCAACGGGCTTCTCAGCGACGATCCATTGCTTGGTGGCGGTAGGGAGGGACATGTTGAGAGTCTGGAAACAGGAGACGTGAAGTGGAGTGAAGGAAGGGAGGAGGGAAGAGGAACAGCCCTCGCTGAGGACGCGCCTTTTTATCGAGGATCAGTCCTGCTCGTCGGCCCCTTTCTCTGGGTCAGTAAAAGGTCCAGGCTGACACATTGATCTGCTGCGGGGAGAGCGTTCCTGCGAGCTAAAGGAAGTCGTTCAAGGGGCAAGGGGGGAGGTCGACAGGGGAAACGCGTCGAGCTCGTCGCGGGATCAGCTGGATGTCGACTCAACTTGCTCGTGAGCTGTCAGCTACCCCTTCCGTTGGGAGAACGAGCTGTGCATCTCTGACTGGTCGAACGCGAGAAAGGGGGCTCTAGAGGAATTGCGGGGTCGTCGAAGGAAGTTCATGCGCTTCGACGCGTCGACGCGTTGCAGGCGGGCGGAGTTTGGGCACGAGAACAAAGGGGAGATTTTGCATCAAAGGGACCCACGCTCTGAACTGTACAAAGGGACAAGAGAGAGACGATACAGAGTAAAACGGGAAAGGGGATTAGAGAGAGGAAGGGTATATTTCTCAGAATCTTTTGGTCTGGGTTCTCGTGAATTTCAGGATTCAAAACTCTTTCCATGTCATCTCAAACACCAGGTACAAAGAGAGCTCATCCTCAGACGAGAGAGGTCAGGGATGAGGATTGAGAAAGTCCAGATCCTGCCTTAGATGAGCTTGGTGATAAGCTTGCCTTGGATGCCCTTGCCGTCGAACAATTCCTGCCAGACCTGCGGGATTTGCTCAAACTAGTCCCTCCCTTGCACGTCAGCCTCTCATCCAATAAACGCTCTGCAAAGAGGGAGAAGGGCAGGAGGGGGGGAGGGAGGAGAGGGAGGGGAGGGGGGGACGTACCTCAGCAGACCGAACAGTCTCCGACCCCTCAGTCTGAATCTTCCCCTCCTCGATGGCCTTCGTCAGACCCTGGACGGCCTCGCCGAACTTGGCTTGGAAGTCGGTGACGATGAATCTGAAAAAGCGGTGGAGGGGATCTTTTTGGTCAGTTGGAGGGGGGGGGGGGGAGGAGTGGAAAGGGGAGACGAGGAGGCAGGAAACGAACCCCTGAACGACGATCCGCTGGGAGATGATCTCGAACCAGTTGTTGAGGTTGACCGGCTTTTCGTTGTCGTTGTACGCTGCAACAAATTCAGGAAGTGGGTTAGTAAAAGGGTGGTCTAAATGGAAGAAGGAGGGAGAGGACGAACTGCTGATGGCTCCGCATGCGATGACACGCGAGAAACGGTTCATCTTTCCGAGGACGGCATTGAGGATGTCTCCTCCAACGCTAATCCCATCAAAACCCCAAGAGAAGCGTCAAATTCCTCACTTCTTGAAATGTCGGAAAGGGAGAGTGAATAAGAGGAGGAGGGAGGAAGGGAGGGGGGACAAACTTGTCGAAGTACACATCCACGCCACCCTCCGTAGCACGCTCCAAGTCCTCCTTGAAAGAAGGCGACTTGTAGTCGACGCAGACGTCCGCTCCGAGGGATTCGACATGCTTGCACTTCTCCGCACCTCCTGCGATCCCGATCACGCGTTTACAGCCGACAACGTGTTTGGCGATCTTAACGAAAAATCCCTCGATGTAAAGTCAGCACTGGCTCAACACACGAGCAATTAGCAAAAAGAAGGAGGTAAGGGACGGTGTGAAAACGCACCTGAACGGCAACGCTACCAGTCGCACCAGCCGCAGCACTGACAACGACCGTCTTCCCCTTTGCCCCCTCCTCTCCAAGCTTGCCAACCTCAAACAGCCCACACCAAGCCGTCAACCCCGTCAACCCAAGCAAACTCAATGCCAAACTCTCCGATTTCCCCTCGAGCTTCTTGACGTTCTGGAACCCGTCGGCCGAAGCGACCACATGAGTGGACCAAGAGGCAAACCCCTGGGCGAGGTCTCCGACGATGAATTTGGGGGAGTTGGAAGCGAGGACGTGTCCTAGGACACCGGAGGGCATCGGGTCGTTCGAAGAAACAATGGGACCGTACGCTCGGGCTGGGTCGAGACCTTTTTGGATCCAGGCTAGGTACGGAGGAGGACGGGGAGGAGGAAGGTAGACGGGGACAGTTAGGAGGAAGGAATCAGCTTAAGAAGGGAGGAAGTTGAGAAAACTCTCTCTCCGAGCGATGTGAGTGGATACGCACTACGTTGAGCGGGGTCATTAGACCTGCCAAAGTGATACGAACATCAGTGTCAGGAGGTGTTCCTTTCTCGCAGGAAAGATCAAGATGAGGGAGAGGTGGGGCGTACAGGTGCTCGACGCGGATGAATATCTCGCCCTCCTTGAGCTCTCCCAGCGCGCGCTCTTCAACTTTGAAGACCTGTCCAAACCTCTCGTTCAAGTCAGCCTGAGGTCGACAAGGGTGAAAGGAGAGAGAGGAAGAAAAGACGGACGTCGTCGGTAATGGCAGAGGAGGGCTTGTTGGCAACGATCCACGTCTTTGCGGAGGTGGGCAGGTTGGAGGAGGAAGACATGGTGAGTGAGTAGGAGTGATGGGTGTTTGGGAGTGAGTGACAAGAAGGCCATCAGTGTCTCAAAAAGAGTAGTAATGAACTGTCAGCGAGAAATGGGAGATCAGTGATCCGTACAGACCCCGTCGGAGTAGAGAGGGTGGAGGGCACTCAGAATTCCAGCCCAGAGAACCCGAGACTCCCAGTCTGGGTATCTCTGGAATTCCCCCGACGCACAACTCCGCCCCACACTTACGCTCGCCCTGCTTGCCCTTCCTCATTCCAGATCGTATCAGCCAGCACAATGACAGAGCAGCCGTCAGTTCGGTATATCAGACAAGTCGGACGGGGACAGTGTCAGGGTTGAGGGTTCGAGGGCCTGACTTGCACTGCTGCGCCAGGCTGCCTGCTGGGCCATCTCGACCTGACCTGACTCGTCCTGTCCATCCGTCCATTCATTCATTCATCCATCCATCCTCGCCATACACCGCTGCACAACCCTCAAATGATCGAGCGCATACCTCTCCCCTTCTGAGCCCTCATTCTCATAAACACATCACACACACACCAATTTCTCTCGCTCTCACTCGCTCGGAAGTCGCCGCCACAAGCCTGTCTACCCCCCCCTCCTGCCTCGAGGTCGGTACATCGCCCCCCCCCCCTCCCCGGGCCCTTCCTCTCGAACCCCCCTCAACTCCCAACCCACGCCTTTCTTATTCCTCACTCCCTAACCCCGATCTGAGAGGATGTTCGGCGAAAACCCCTCCGAATCCGTCCGACTGCCATCGCCATGGGATACACCCCATCAGGGCGTTTCTCGTGCGTTCCCCCCCTTTCCCTCATCCCCACCTCCTTGCTCCCGTCTGTCCCCGAGAGCCATCTGATAATGAAGAACTGGTTATCCGGCGGATGAATCAGGTCAAGGTACACCTCTTAACGCTCCTAAACGGTCCCCTCCTCCGGCTGCTGCGGGTCCGGCCGTCGTCGACCTCGAGCTTGGCCTGCTCTCTTCGCTAGTGCTGTTTGACCCCCTTACAGAGGACGCCTCGCCAGTCGAAGATGAGGACGAACGGGTGGATGATGTGGCAGGGCGAGGGTCCAACCTTGGTGGGTTTGGTGGGAAGGGGTTGGCGGCAGAGGAAGATCGACATGGGCAGGTAGAGTACAAAGTCCGTCTCTTTCCCTTCTCCCCCTTCCTCCCCTCTTTCCCCTTCTTCCCTCATTGGTTCCAAGCTTGGGACGAAGGACTGACGAGCAAAGGTGGTCTTCTTTTGCGGGGATAAGTTGAAGTTGACGGACGTCTCGCCCGACCGGTTCAACCGGCTCACGACGCAGATGAAGTGGCGTCTTCTTGAGGGTGGGGGCGAGGCATTGTACGAGATTGGTGTGCTTGGTTCGTCCCACCATCCCCCCCCCCCCACTTGCTCTCCAGTCCTATCAGCTTCCGCCTGCTCGAGCACTTCAGAAAAAGGCTGACGAGGAAAAAGGCTGACGTGCAAATCGAAACTGTTCTTTGTTGGGGGTGCTTGGGGGTGTGGGCAGACGACGGAACGCTCGTCGGACTCTCGCGCGGAGACTTGTCCGCCTCCCTCCGGACCCTAGAACGCATGGCCACAGAGCTAGGGGCGACCGTCCTAGTAGTCCGTGAAGTCCGGCTCGCCACTTTACCCTGCGGTCGGCTGAACGCGGATGATTTGCTGGGGAGTCGAAGAAAGTGGGAGACCTTTCAGAGGGGGTTGAAAGCTCTTGCACTGGCTGGGGGAGGGAAGGAGAAAGAGAGGGAGAAGGAGGAGGTGAGAGAGAGGGAGAGGGAGGGGCCGTTCAAAGGTCCTGGAAAGAGGAGGTTTGAGAGGAACAAGCGCTGGGAGGAGATTGCTCGCTCGACGACGACGACGACGGTCGCAGCGTGCGTTCTTCCAAACGAGGGACTGGCCGGCAGCTCCCCACGAGGAGGTCCAACGCCCGCTGTCGACGATGGCAGATCACGAACGACGGCTCTGCTAGTAAGGGAGGACGACCTCGACGGACTGTTTGACCTCGACCTGTCTCTGACAACGACATCTTTCGACCTTGGCCCTGGCCCGCCGCCGCCGTCCGCTCTCATCGCCGCCGTAGCCGATGCGGCGGTCGACCCTGGGTCGGCAGACCACCCGACCTCGACCTCCGACCGGCCGACCAGTTCGGTCGAAGACGACCTGGGAGGACGCAGGGCCGAGCCTAACAGTCTGGCGCACTCGTCGGGCTCGTGGGGAGGGACGGACAAAGAGGAGGTGAACGACGCGGAGGAGGATGAGAAGGAGGAGGACGGGACGGAACGCATTTGCGTCGAGGTCCTTGTCGTTCGAAAGGAGATGGACCGGTTTTTGGACTTGGACCAGGTGGGCCGCTGGTAAATGCGTCCTCTCCAGAACTGTTACGAGGGGGGGGGGGCTGCGTTGCACCCGTGTCTGTTGGGAGACTTTTCGTTGGGGTTTCTCTCTGCTTGCTGCTCGCTTGCATGCTTTTGCGGATCGATGCTTTTCTTGACTATGCTTGGGACCGACAGTTTGTCGGGTGCACGCAGGTTAGAGGCAAAGAGAAGGAGAAGGGGCCATGTTTACAAGCGAGAGGGGGGAGATTCTTTGTTGGATTTTTCGTTCCATCCCTTTCAGCTGAGTAGATGCGCAGAAAGAAGGGAAAGAGAGAAGCGGCACGAGAGCGTGAGGCGGAAGGGAGGGGAAACCGTGGGGGGGAATTGCTTCGAGGGAGAGTATGAGATCTTTTCTTGGTTTGGAGAGGGAGGGAGGGAGGGGAAAATGTGGGAGTCGGATGAGAAACGAGGCGTCAAAGCGCAGCGAGCTTCAGTTTAGCCGACTGTCGAAGGAGGGAAAGCGAGCAAGGTGGTCAGTAAGGGGTACGAGTCAACAACAGGAGAAGGGGCGACGAGAAACGCACTGAGGTCGGCGAGGCCACCCATGTCGTTGCCCTGGTACTCTCGCATGGCGATCTCCCAGTCTGCAAGTATGTACGTAGAGAAGATTGTCAGTCCAAAGCGGTCCAAGACAGGAAAGTTGAGAGGGCAGAAGAGGGGGGGAGTACGCACAGCTGTAGATGGTCGTGACAGCCATCAGGATACCCGTTCCTCCAGCCAACGCGCCACTTAGGTCGGCAGCAACGCTCAACAGACCGAGGATGGCACCTCCGAACGCCGCGGCGGTCGGGATGACGCGCTTGAGCTCCTTGTACATGGACCCCTCGCGGTGGCCGGCCATGACCATCTGCTGGTCCTTGAGCTGCTTCGCCACGTCTCGCGGACCCGAGCCGGAGACCTCGATCCACGTCTTGGAGAAGAGGGCGCACTGAAGGTTTCACGAGAAGAAAGGTGGGAGAAAGTCAGCCTTTGACGCTGCCAGAATAAGAGCAACAAGCTCAGGTGAGTTAGACGCACGGCAGAGACGGTGAAGACGATGTAGACGACCGAGTGAAGAGGGTCGGCAAAGAGCTCCTTGAAAGTGTGCGGGGCCGAGATGTAGTACGCAAGACCGTACGTCGACTTGAGCTGGTTCGACTCGCGGATGGGCTCCCACACGCCGAGCAGCTTGACAAACAAGTTGTCGGGGAACCGGCTGTAGAGCATCTGGCTGACAAGGAAGACGTTGGACGTCAAGGCCGACTCGAGCATGATGGGCATGTTGCTCGTGTAGAACAGCTTGACGGGGAACGTCCCCCTCTGGCCGCGGAACCGGTTGTTCTTGACGGGGATCTCGATCCGGAAGCCCTGGAGGTAGATGACGGCCGCAAAGACGGCGACGGTCGCAATGAGGTTCATCACGTTGGGCAGATTCTCGCGGTAGAAAGCCTCCTTGAGCGCGCGCGACTTGCTCGAGCCGGTGAGGAGGAGGTGGAACAGAGCGATGATGGCACCCTCAAACTCGGGTCCTCGGCCAGTGTTGACCGTCGTGGGCGAGAAGGCCTTCCAGACGATCGTCTCACAGATGTTGGTAGCAATGAAGAGCGAGATACCCGAGCCGAGTCCGTAGCCCTTCTGGAGCAGCTCGTCAAGCAGGAGGACGATGAGCGAGGCGGCGACGAGCTGGAGAATGAGGAGCAGGCAGATTCCGGCTCCGAGCTCGGAAGGCTGACCGTACATGCCGGTGAGAACGTAGACCGTGGCCTGACCAAACGCGATGATAAGGGCGAAGACTGCAATAAGGAGCGGAGGCAGTCATGTTTCAGTCTCTCGGAGTCGCTCGTTGTGTGCTGGCAGACGATCTGAAGCTCGACACTCACGCTTCTGGGCAGCACCGTAGAGAACTCGGTCCTCGGCAACGCTGAGGTCGACCTCAATGAGCTGGGCACCGGTCAGAAGCTGAATGATCATTCCGGAGGTGATGATGGGCGTGATTCCAAGTTCCATGAGCGTTCCTCTAGGGGGCAGGCGACAATAGGGACAAAATCAGTTCCTGCACCTCGCGCAAGCAAATGACAAGCAGAGACAGAGAAGTCTTAACGCACCGGTTCGAGGCCAAGATGACTCGCATCCAGTAGAGAGGATCACTCGAGTCGGACGAGACGATACCGTACAGAGGGACCTGAGAGCAGACGAGGAAGATGAGGAGGGTGACACCGGTCCAGAGCGCCTTCTGGTCGAAGGGAACCTGCTCGACAGCAATTAGAAACCTCGGGTCAGTAACCTGCACCTCCTCAGCGAGATGACCACGGTCCGATGCGAGCTTGAGGGGGAGGAGGGAGCAAGGCAAGGAGCGAGATGGTCGCGCGACGAACCTTTCGCTCTGGCGCAGTGACCTCTGGCTGGAAGAGGCAAAAGCAAAAGCGAGCAGCTAGTCAGCGACTGTTCCAATGAATCGGGTGAGATGCCTGAAGAGGAGAAGGACGTACGAGGAATGCCTGGAAGGGCCGGACGAGGTTGAGGAAGCGGACTAGAGAGCAGAGGAGAGATGTTCGGTTCAGCCCCAGCGCAGACCCGTGGACACCATCTCGCCAGACTCACAGCCCATGGTACGACGCGAGCTCTGCTACTTTTCTTTTGGAGGAGGAGAGAGGAGGAGGGGAGGAGAACGCTGCAGAGGGCCAGCCTGTAGAGGGAAGGGAAAGAGAGAGTAGGGTGTATGCTGTCGCTGCAGAACTCTACGCTGGCAGGCTGAGACCGTTCTCGCCCCCCTCGCTGATGCAGCTCACAGGTTCACATTTCACTCAGAACCTGTCGTTTTGGATCATCTCAGGTACATATGAAAGTGTCATTTGAGAAGAGAAGAAGGAGAAGGACTACAGTTCGACAGAGGAGGAAAGTGCATGAGAAGGCAAAGAGAGTCCATCACTTCAACCAGAGTGAGAGTGAGGTTTCCAAGCTCGCTCGTCCGTCTCCTGCCGCTGGGACGCATTCCTCCTCAACCCCTCAGGCACGCGGAGAACCGTCTGCGCATCGCCCCCATAGTCGACCGTCTGTCGGCGAGGTTGGACGAAGTCGATGCCTATGGGAACGTTTATTAGGGTTCAGCGTCTCAAAATGGGCGGGTGCAGAGGATGTCGACGTACAGCTCTCAAAGTACTGATCTCGCGCACTATCTAGAACACACAAACGGCCGCACAAAGAAGGAGAGTGTCAGCACACGAGAAGGGGACAAATGAGAGGGAGGATCGTCTACCACTCACCCTTGCCCCACCACCAGTGCTGGATCACACACTCGCCGGGCACGGCACACCTCCCTCCAAGGTCAGGCATGTCCACCACGAAATCCACCTTTTCCACCACGCCCACCATCCTCGTCGCTCCGTCAGTTGCGGTCTCGGGCTGATTTACGGGGCTTGATGGGAAGGAGGGGAGGAGGACAGACCTGGTCGGAGGGAGGGAACCCGTCGGGGTGATTGAACCGCCTGTCCTTCTTTGCCGCGTATCCTGAAGGCCAGTACTTCATCTGCCCACCAGGAATGACCTGGCCCGAAACCGAGAAAGGAAGCGCAGGAAGAGTCAAATTTCTACTCCCACTCAAGGAAAGGAAGGAGGGGGAGGGGGACGAAGAGGGAGAAGTCGACGCACCTCGTTCCGAGCCACATCAACAACCGAGACGTTTGCCGTCCCCGAGTGCCTCGCCAAGACGAAGAACTTGAGATGGATACCCTCTCCAGGGTTGAACGAGTAGACGTTGGCCTGGTTGTCTTCGTATCGCATGCCTCTGCAGAGATACCTGCCAAACCAACCGGAGGAGTCAGGGCTTTGGAGGGATGGAAGCGGATGCGAGTGAAGAGAGAGAAACGGACCATTGACAGGTCGAGGGTAGCATCACCCCGTCCACAAAGGGGAAGATGGGACCCAAGATGTCTGCCGCCAACGCACAAGAATGAACGTGCCGAGTGAGCTAGGATGCAAAAGGGGGCGGAGAAAAGGGGAAAGAGGAGTGAGCGGACCGTTTCCGTTGCTGACCCCGCTAAAGTGGTCGTTGAACGGCTTGCCGCAAAGCTCTTCCGACTTGGGACCAGGCTGAGAGTGAGATGGTCAACGAGCCTCCAAAGTCAGCTCGAGAGGGTAGATGGTTTCCATCTCGCGTGAAAAGGGGGGTCGCACCGCTCGGATCTCGTGCGAGGTGATTTGGCCGTGTGAGAGCACACCCGTAGCTCCGATGAGCAGGAAGGCGAGAGTCAGGAGAGCTGGCAAGAACATTGGGTTGGAGAGCGAGATGGTGGTTGGGGGAGTCAGCGCATCTTCAAGCGAAGTCGTAGACCAAG
Organism: Cystofilobasidium capitatum; assembly: GCA_014825545.1. Taxonomy (NCBI): domain Eukaryota; kingdom Fungi; phylum Basidiomycota; class Tremellomycetes; order Cystofilobasidiales; family Cystofilobasidiaceae; genus Cystofilobasidium; species Cystofilobasidium capitatum. The sequence goes on from MVAJ01000019.1 coordinate 233,382, forward strand.
GGGGGCTCAGAAGGACGGGCGGATCAAGCGCAGCAGGGACAGGCGTCAGCCCCAGCAACAGGGAGAGGAACATCCATCTTCAAAGTGATCGTACGTGCGAGAGAACGACTCTGAGCCTCGTGCCAGACGGGCGGGGTGTTGGTTGAGACTGGCTGGTCATATCATCAGAGGAACGACCCAGCGAGCACGCGCCTCGATATCTTCCCCCACCCCGCCCTCGCACACAACCGAGCACGCCAAAGAGCGACGTATACAAAGTGTGTCTTGCTACTCGCCAATACCCTTCTCGTCACCTTCGACAACCTGCGCAGGCTGAACTCCGAGTCCTCGGATGGACAAGTCGTACCGAACCTCTTCGATCCGCTTCAAGTCGTACTTGAGGGAATCGAACCCTGCGCAGAAGCCATTCCAGAAGTAGAAAAAAAATGTCAGTAATGTGTTGCGGAAGGACAAGGGGTTGGCAAAGAGGGGAAGGGAAGGGACTCACGTCTTCGGAGAGAATCATTCTTGAGGTTGAGCTGCAGGACCCCAAAGCGACTTCAGCGAACGCTCTCCTTCCTCCCACAGAATGAAAGAAGAGAGAAGAGGAGTTCGCACCAGTTGGTAGCCCGCAAAGAGTTCTCCGACAAACGCAGAGATGCGCTCGACCAGACCAAAGTTGCCGAGCGTGACGCTATTGACGGCCAACCTCGACTTTTTCATCCAACCAACGCGACGTCAACACTCCCGTTCGGTCCGGAAAAGAGATGAGATGAGAGGAACGGACCAGCTCGTTGACGAGGGTGATGATGCCTTGCAGGTAATCATCGGGAAGCAGCGAGATGCGGCCCTTCAGGTCGTCCGTCAGCTGCGCATCGTCCCCAAACCTCAACATCGTCGTCAGCAAACAACCGAGCGTTCGACAAAAAAGCGACGGAAGGACGCACGCCTAGAAGTTCGGTGACCTCAGAGAGCGAGATGAGGGATGAGTAGAGAAGAAAGTGAACCAGCCCAGCGAGAAAGGTCAGGTGCTGCAGACCCTTCGTGTACAGCCCTTGCCACCTTTCCCATTTCCCCCAGGTTCGTTTCAGCTCTCCGCGCATCAGTTAGAAAAGGGTGAAAGGGCAGGACGTACTTGAAGAATTCTCCTTGAGGAATGAGCATGCCGATCTGTCGGAGAGAGGGTTGAACGTCCTTGCATCCCTGCTCGATCCGTCTGCTTAGCCCTTCGACTGAACACGACACGGCCCATCAACTTCAGCTCGATACCCTCGACCAGACCAAGCATGGAGGAGAAAGGAGTGATTTACGTTCAGAAGGGAGAGTAGAGTGAACTCTGTTGGCCAGAGCGATCAGCGTCCGGACTTGCTTGTCGAGCTCCTTGACTTCGAGCTGGATCGACTGCGAGCAGGGAGGGAAGGAGAGGAGAGATCAGCCTCCCGACCTTCCTACCCAAGATACATGACGGGTGAGGGGGACGGACCTCGCGCAGGACTGAGTCTGCTTCGAGTTTCTCGTTGACGTCGAGGAGGAGGTCTGCCAGCGAGTTCATCGTTGGTCTTGCGAGATGGGAGGTTGAGTTGGGACGGAGTTTTGGCCTAGGACAGTTTCGGGCTCGTACCTCGACGTTCATTCAAGCGCACATCCTTATCATCTCCAGCATAGCAAGTGCATCGTTCGGAATGCGAGTCTGGCAGAAGAAGTCGTCGGCCAGCCCATGCGTTGGAAGAGAACGAGATGTCTGCCCGGCTGCTGGCGACCCCAGGTGCGCGGCGCGCGGCTGGCGAGCTGTCGGTCTGTTCCCCTACCTGCTCCTGCTCCCCAACACCGAGCGATGCCTTGGAGACCTGGAGGTATCTACACGAGACTGTCTCTATCTGCTGCAGTTGACTCTGAATAATTTGTGTTTAAAATTCTGTCTGATGTGGACCGTGGTCTGGGTGGGGAGGATTTTGCGCTGGTGCGGAAACGGAAGAGAGGGCCAGCCGCAACGCCCTGCTCTCCCCTTCACCCGTCGTCCTTACTGTCCTTCCTACTCTCCTCTTGTTCGACATGGTCCTCCCTACCCTCGCCCGTCTCGCTCCCCGAGCCCTCCGATCGTCCCCCCTCGTGTCGGCCGCCCCCAAGGCAAAGCTCGCCTCGCCCGCATCGGTCGGAGCGTTCGCCTCCGCCTCCAAGCGGTGGGCGTCTGCCAGCTCTGGAGCACACGAGGTCCGTACTCTCTTCCTCCTATATCCCTCAATCGGACAATCGGGAGCTTAATGCTGACTCGAGCGCGTCCTCTTGTCTTGCTTTGCTTGTTGCGCTTGGGTTTGGGTGCGGCACAGATGACTGTCCGAGACGCACTCAACGTTGCCATGGAGGAGGAGATGCTCAGGGACGAGACCGTCTTTGTCATTGGAGAGGAGGTTGCTCGATACAACGGTGCCTACAAGGTGCGTCTCTCAACCCACTGGAGAGAAGCGGAGCTCGTTCTTTGGCTGACCATCGATTGCTCGGGGCGTGGCAACTCGACGCGAACAGGTTACCAAGGGCCTCATGGACAAGTTTGGAGAGGGCCGTGTTATCGACGTGAGTACTCCCTTCTGTCCCCCTCTTGCTCCATCGCCTAGCTGCTGTTGCGGATAACAGAATGTGGGAGGAGCTGCTGATGTCCATCCGTTGCGTTCCTGATTGCTAGACCCCCATCACTGGTGCGTGTCTGCTCGACTTTTCAGCGTGCCGCCCCTCGCTGGTCCACCCCAAGAAGATAGAGGACTGACCCCCTCGCTCGTTCATCCCTTTCTATCAGAGTCCGGATTCGCCGGTCTTGCTGTCGGAGCTGGACTCGCCGGTCTCCGACCGGTCTGCGAGTTCATGACCTTGTTCGTCCCCCCTTCTCTCTCGCGTCGCCCCCCAAGCTCTGGCTCGATCTGACAGCTTGCCCCCCCCCCCCTTGTTCTCGAAAATCAGCAACTTCGCCATGCAGGCCATCGACCAGATCGTCAACTCCGGAGGAAAGACCTACTACATGTCTGGTGGAAACGTCCCTTGCCCTGTTACGTTCCGAGGACCCAACGGAGCGGCCATGGGTGTTGCCGCTCAGCACTCGCAGTGCTTCGCCGCTTGGTACGGATCCGTCCCTGGACTCAAGGTCGTATCCCCTTACTCGTCCGAGGACGCCAAGGGTCTCCTTAAGGTCCGTTTCCTCTTTCGTTCGGTTCAGAGCTGTCACACTGGAAAGCTTGCTGACCAACGTCTGTTCGGTTCTGCTTCCCAGGCCTGCATCCGAGACCCCAACCCCTGTGTCGTTCTCGAGAACGAGCTCATGTACGGTGTCTCGTTCCCCATGTCGGAGGAGGCCATGAAGGACGACTGTGAGTGGTCCCTTTCTCTCCCTGATGGCTCCCCTTGAGATCGTCCCACTGACGATCCCCTCCCCTGGACCCCACTGCAGTCGTCGTCCCCATCGGCAAGTGCAAGATTGAGCGAGAGGGATCCGACATCACCATCGTCGGACACTCCAAGTCTGTCGGCCACGCCATCGAGGCCGCCGACGCGCTCGCCAAGGAGGGCATCAAGGTTGAGGTCATCAACCTCCGCTCGATCCGACCTCTCGACATTGAGACCATCATCAAGTCGGTCAAGAAGACCGGTCGACTCGTCACTGTCGAGGGAGGATTCCCCGCGTTCGGTGTTGGATCTGAGATTATCGCTCAGCTCGTCGAGTCGGAGGCTTGGGACTACCTTGACTCTGCCCCTGAGCGAATCACCGGTGCCGACGTTCCTACCCCTTACGCCGCCAACCTCGAGAGTGAGTCCCCACGCCAACCTTTCTATCGTCTCCTCGACCTCTCTCACCTTCCAACTATTTGCTGACAACGTGCCCATTCTCCTCTTGCTCTTTGTTTTCTTTCTTAGCCCTCTCGTTCCCCGACACCCCCGTCATTGAGAAGGTCCTCCGACGAAACCTCTACGGTGCTCTCTAAGAGACCGTGGTCATCTTTCGTCTCTTCCTTTCTCTCTCCTCCATCTTCACCCCGGCACTGCCGAATCTAGATAGCGTAGCTTTGTAACAAGGCATGAAGTTTGCGCGTCGGAAGGCTCTCGCTTGAAAACTCGGGAAGTGTTCGTGAGTTGAAAAAGGGGTCATCGTTATGCATTGCACGCTGGAAGAACGGATCGGAAAAGTCGACAAGCGGGTTAGCGCAAGGGCCTATAGGGTGAAGGAGAGACAAGGAAGCACGCACCTCCTGAGACTGCTCAGAGCGCAAACGGACTCGTTGACGACGACGTCTGACCTTCCTCGACGAGCGTCTCAGACTTGACAAACCCCTCATTCTCGCCTTTACCGACTTTCATCTCTTTGGCCATCGTCTCCCAATCGACCAACCTCACATGCACGAGCTCCTTGACGCGCAAGATCGAGCCCGCCGTATTGGGCGAAAACGGATGAAAGACCGTTCGGTCCTTCTTTTGCAAGCCGAGTGTAATGAGAGCCTTGTGAAATTTCTCAGGGAGACCGAGTGGGGAACGTTTGAGAGTGATCCTGTAATGGGTTGCGTTCGAGCAGTGGGGAAGGTTGCGTTCGACGGTGGATTTGACTTGCTTTGGTGCTGGGTGGGGGTATTGGGATCGGAGGGGGTGGTAGAAGGGGTAGTGGGCTTTAGGGGGGGTGCGACGAGGGCCGAGGGGGGTCGACTTGGGGTAGCGAGGGTGTCGGAGACCCATGATGGAGAGGAAGGACGAGGGACGCATGGTGGTCGAGGCCGGGGAAGCGGAAGGAGCTGTCTGTTTCCGAGGTTGAAAGGCAGGGGGAGCTGGCTGGTTGAGAGGAGGGTGCTGGGGGTGTCCGTGTTCGTCCGGAAAAGGATCTAGTAAGGATGTTTTATGGGAGAGGAGTTGGAGGAGGAGAAGGTCGGAGGGATGGGCGGAGAAGAGAGAGAGAAACCCTGCAGGAATGCATCAGTCTTGCACGAGCACAGGTCCACTTCCCCACTCTCTTACTGTCCTCGACCGTCCCTCTCTCTCCTCCGTCGCCCTCGACCTCGCCTCAGCTGAATACCTGATCTGCTCTCAGAAAAACTGATCTTCTAGCTCTTTCAGACCAGCTAACACAGCCACATAGTACAGCAGCTCCAAGATCCTAAACCATCTCCAGCACATCCACAAGAAACGAACGAAGAAACAACTCCTTTCCACTCGACTTACGCTTTCGCTCCTTTCGCCAGCCCTAACGGATCACACGAACGGTGTGCTACATCTCTACAAGGTCTAAAAGACTGGCAGAAAGCGGGACACGCGGCAAGAACGCGCGGACATCGATGTTTTCAACCGTCGACTGCCGACCACAATCTCCGCCCCCTCGATCCCACAGGCTACAGGATGACATGGACACAGAGGGAGACATTTTCTACGATTTCCTCTGCGGGTCGGTTCATCTCACTCCTTCATCTCACTCCTCCTGCTGCACTGCTGAATCGATGCCGGTTCTAGTTCGCGTACGTGCCGGCCGCCTTGAGTCCAGCTTGTACTCTTCCTCCCGACCTTCGCGCCCGCACAAACGAAGCTGCAAGCAGTCTTCGTTACTGTGCTCTTCTTCCCTCTCTCTTTGCTCTGTCTCTGTGAAGTGAGAATGGGTGGATGAACATGAGTACTCAAGGTCGAGATGGTCAAGGTTTCCGCGTCCTGCGCGTCGACCGACCGAAGCGACCAACGGCCAACCCCCCCTCCCCCCCCCCCCCCCCTTACCCACCCATCTCTTTTTCTGGGCAAACTACGATCATGTCGAGCTCCCAGCGGACGTCTCGAGGTAGAGGAGGGTCCTGGCCAGCGACCAAGGGTTCCAAGGCTGCCTCAGCTGGTCGACCGCCGGCTTCGGGTGCGACGAACAGGCACTGGGTCCCGACCCTCACTCGTGAGTGCGCGACCGACCTCCAGCTCAGGTACCGTACCTCCTTTGCTTCCCTTCGCTCGTCATGCTCTGACTGACCTTCTTGCCTCGCTGCTGCAGACAACGAAGCTACGGGTTGACCGTCCTCCAGCAGCCGGAGAAGGCGAGGCTGAGCTCGTTCAAGGACTCGTCGGACACTTGTCAGTTGGCTCCTCCCTTTCGTCCCCCTTGGCCATATGTTCAAGCAGCTGACCATCCTCCCTTTTCTCTCTCTTCCAGCCGAGTACGTTTCCCTCTCTCTCTAGAGTAATTTGAGCGACTCCCCGCGGGACTGACTGAGATCCGGCTTTTCATTTTGTCTCTGGTACCTGGACCAACTCCCTTCTCTCGTACCGCCAATCCGGATTCCCCGTCCATCACTTTCACAATCCCACCTCGCTCTCCCTTCGGACCCATCCCCGCCTCTTTGTCCTTGACCACCTTCTTACCTCTGTCGATCCCGACCCCCTTCTGATCGATCGGCTGCCTCGCTCTATCTCCTACACCCTACCTCCACATTCGCACTCCAGTCGCCGGCCAGTCGACCCTCCCACGATCCTCCAAGCCCACCCATCCTCCTTCCCTCGCGACTACCCCGACGAATTCCTCGAAAGCGTCTCATTCTTTACCCGAGCGCACCTCGTCGAGGTCGACCCGGTGAGCAAGGAGAACGTCAAGCGGGAGGACGTGCCTGATGAGGTCATGCATGCTGGCGGCGAGTGGTGGGCGCGCGTCAAGGGACCTAAGGGCGTCGGAGAGCCGATAGCTGGGGAGTATCTCGTTGGGGGGGAGAAGATGGCTGATGCTCAGGCTAGGAGTGAGTTCAGCCCTTAGCTCTCGCTTTCCGCCCTTCGTTGGGTTGGTCTGGGTTGGTCTGGAGGAGAGCAGATCTGACCCGATTCTCTGGCGCTCTTTCAACCAGTGGGCGTCTTCTTCATCTTCAGCAAACTCAGCATCCGAGTACCGGGGAAGTACCGTCTGCTCTTTAGCGTGAGTCCTCCGTCTGCGCTTGAGAGGGAGATTGTTCGGAGAGACGTGTGCTGAAGCCTGCGCTCGCTTTCAACTTTCAGTTGTACGAGATCACGGAGTACGTTCCTTTGCTCCTCGACCCGCTTCCTTTCTGTGGCTCGGTATCTGATTGGTTGGCACTTGGTCTCCTCTGAGTAGCCATGTCGTGCGCAAGAAGGCTGCGTGCGTGTCGGACGTCTTCGAGGTCTTCTCTCCGAAAGTGCGTCCTTCCTTCTCACATGCCAGTGAACTTCGGAGCGCGTTCTGACACTTGGTGTCCCCGCTTCTAGCTCTTCACCGGTATGACGGCCTCGACCTTGCTCACTAAGCACTTTGCAAGACAAGGCGTCAAGGTCAAGATCCGCGGCAGTGGACCTTTCGCCGGGTCGGCCTCCCAGCCGCCGGGCACGACGCAGGACACCTCCACTCAGGAGGCACACTCGCAAAACCCTTCGGGCTCGACGAGCGGGAGGACACGCAAGGCGGAGGATGAGCTGCGCAGTCAGAGGAATCACACAAAGTGGTCTGGCGTGGGCAGCGAGGGCGTCGGTGGAAGTGGGGGTCAGGCAGAGGGTTCGACCGGTGGGTATTCTCATCCCATCTCCTACCACCAACCTCCGCTCTCGGCCTACCACCCCACGATCTCTCCTCCGCACCTGAACCCTCCACCAGCCGTCTCTTCCTCCTTCGTTCCCAACCCTTCCTCGTGGCCGGTGGTTATGGCACTCCCGACCGCTCTCCCAAGGCAAGCATCGGCCTCAACCAACGCCACCCCTGTCGGCTACTCGAATCGGCCGCAGCATGATCCAGCAGCCGCCCACTACCCCCTCTCGTTCTCGCAACAGCAAGGAGCGTGGTACGATTACGCTCACACCGGACCGACATACCAACCCCTGGCTCAGGCAGGGCCTCCCCAGGCCAACCTGGCATCTGCAACTTCGGCTTCCGGTGCTTCTCGCTGGGAACAAGACCTCTCCACCTACCTGCCGTCGGCCATCAACGCTGCCTCCCTCGAGGTTCACAACCACGCCCATGCGCACGAGCAGACCTGGCCGAGGGGCTACCAGCCGACCTACCCTGCCGCCGTCGGCCCGGGCAGCCTCTCGCCTAGCGTCTCGTTCTCCGACCCTCAAACGTCCGTCCCCCGCTCGTCGACCTCGTTGCCGCCACGCGACATTCCTCGCGACTCGCGGTACGGCACGACCTCTCCGCCAGACGCTGCCCCGTCTTCGGGCCCGTCTCCGTCCATGTCGCGCTCGACGCCAACGAGCTCGGCGCTAAAGTTCGCGACGGCCGGACGTGTTGCGCAACCTCGCGTGCAGGAGTGGCCAGCCGGTCCGCAGAGTGCACCCCATGTCATGGGTGGTCGACCTGCCCAGGCGAGCGTGGACGACGCTTCGGCGATCGACTCGTACGGGTTCGTGTACCGACCTTCGTCGTACTCGCACCCGTCGACCAGCGCCTGGGGAGATCGACCGTCAGGAGGATCAGAGTACGGTCAGCACGACCCGTCCTTCCTTGGCGACTACTCGCTCGACGGCCAGACCGACCTGCTCGTCGCGTCCGACCTCGCAGCGTTCCCTCCTCAAAGACAACCCAGTTTGGCAGGCCAGCTGTCGGCGTACCACTCTGCCGACGTGCAGCATGCTCGAAACCCGACCCACCGTCCTCCCCCTCCTCCACACGCACCTGCCACGACGGCAAACACGCAAGAGTACGGGTACGACGACCAGATGTTTGCGGGCGACGTCCTTCCCGTCGTGCCCTCAGTCCTCCGACGCAACACGAGGAGCGGGCCGGCCGACAGCTGAAATGCCCGCCTGGACATTCCGTAGTGTTTTATTGCTCTTTATGCGTCGAGAGTTGGAAGGGAGATTGAGATGGTCATGTCTGGTTACGCTTGTGTTCATCGTGTGCACTCTTCAAAACGAGAATCGCTCTCTGCACGCCCCCTGCGAAGTTGCGAGTGTCGATGTTGGTTTGCAAACGACACATCCAGATCTTGAGACGAATCAGAGCTTTGCGGCAGATCTACCCTCTGCCCTCCCAACCACCCTCTCACGTCTGTCTTCTTCGACTCCCCCTTCCCTGCAAGCAGAGACTCCGCTCTAAGCGAACCATCCCTTCTTGGCCTTGGCCTCGACCTTAACCTCGGGAATGTAGTCCTTTGCGTCGGCAGCCTCCTTCTTGACCTCCTGCACGCCTGCCGCCGTGTGGGCCTTTGCGGCCTCGACCTCAGTCTCGGTCTTCGCCTTTGCCGATCCCCAGAGGGCCCATCCCTTCTTCTCCGCCTTCTTCGCCTCGACCTCGACCTTGTCCTCGGCCGCGCCGAGCTTCTCAGCGACGAACGAAGCGGCCTGGCCGACCTCTCGCTTGGCCTCCTCGGCAATCTCCTTCGTCCGTCGGAGGGCGTCCTCTCCCTCGGCCGCAGCGACGTTCTTGACGTCCTTGAGGTAGGACGTGGCGAGTGCGTACTCGCGCTTGGCCTCCTCGGCGAGCTCGTTGCCCCGTCGAACGGCGTCGTCTCCTCCGGCGGCGGCGTGGGCCTTGGCCTGCTCGAGCTTCTTCTGGAGCTCGACAGAGGCGGACGAGGCCTTGGACTCGGCATCCTTGACGGCGGAGAGGACAGCTGACTCAGCGTTGTCGACTACCTCATCCCCTCGCTTCTCCTTGCCGCCCATGTACCAGTAGTTCTGCAGGACAAACCCGACGCGCGACCGGTTCAGTCGTCGTGGACGCGAGCGAGACGCGGAGAAGGAAAAGGGGCGCTACGCACGACGAACCGACCGGTCTGTACCGTTTGTGCCGCTGCGTTGGTAGCGTGGCAAGCGAAGAGGAGGCTGACAGAGGGCAGGGGAGCGAGATTCGATGGAGTCAGTCCATGATCCGCGCCTGAGCTTGAGAACGGTCGCCGGACGCACTAGTTCCTGGGCTGAACTTGCCAGGCGAAAGCCATGAAGATTGAACTATAAGAGCAGAAAGAGCAAGCGTCAATTATCCAAGAGCAGTTGAGGCGGCAGAAAGGGAGCCCAGGAGGAGGACGAACGAGTAACCGGCCATGGTGGGACTCATGACTCCCGAGATGAGCGACTCGTCCTTCTGCATGTCTGCGAGAGCAGCGAGGGGAAGACCCCAGTTGGCGACCTGCGAGTGTGCAACGAGCAAACGAGCGGGGGATGGCAGTCGACGTCAGTTTCAGGGAGGAGCTCTCGGGCGAACCGGTGGGCTTATCGACTTGTGAAGGAGACGTACAGGACCCCCTACGTGAGCAGAACAAGCACAACGCGACGGTCAGCGAAAGGCGCCAGCAGTAGGATATAAGGAGGAGCAGATACTGACAGAAGTGGGTGGAGAAGAAGTAGGCTCGTCCCTGAGGAGACTTGATCCTGAACGGTCGGTCGTGCCGGTTCGGAGGGAGAGGCACAGACGGTCAGGTCCTACTGCCTTCCTCGTTCGAGCACACAGACAGTACGTACCAGTTGACAAACTGCGAAGCCATCTTCGACCGATGGAGAGAGGGTTGAGTAGGGTTGGGTGGAGGGGGTGGGGGTAGCAGGAGATGGGCTCGTCGTCGTCGTCAGGCTGGGGAGGCGGCAGAGGGCGAAAAGAACGGCAGCCGCAAGTTGCGAAACTTAGACTCATGGGAGTTGCACTCTTCAACGATTTTCAAACGAGGTTTCATGGATGGAAGATAGTATAGAGAGAGGGTGCTCTACTCGTCGTCCGTGTCGTCTCCCATGTCGATTTCTGGAATTTCGTCGTCGCTCTCCTCCTTGTCCGCTCCCTCGTCCTCCTCACCCTGCCATCCACCCGTCACGGGCGCTGGTGCCGTTGAGGCCGAGGCGGAAGGGATCGTAGGGACGGGAGGTGCGACCTCGACGCCCTTAGTAGCGGCAGGAAGCGGTTGGAGGGCAGTGGTGGCAGCTGGCGTCGGCGCCAGGGCAGGAGGGGCCGCAACAGGCGCTGCGACCGGTGCGGGTGCAGGGGCAGGAGTCGGCATGGCCGGGAGGGCAAAAGGGTCCATTTTAGGTCCTACATCCACCACGGCCGTCCGTTCAGCCGCTTGCTGGGCGAACGAACTAAGCACCAAAGTAGGAGCGGCCTGCACGGCAGGTTCGGCAACGTCCATCTTGACGTCGTCGTACTCCTGGTCGACGACCTTGATGCTGTCCGACGCGTTGACGAAGCCGAGCTCGATGCGGGTGCCGGACTCAGTAGGTCCCGGAGCGAGGTAGATGAGGGTTGACTCGAGACTCGGCAAGGGCTGGTGAGTAGGGGGCAGGATCGGGTTGAGGAACTTGGACACCTGCGAAGAGAGATTCGAGCGAGCTGGCATCAATAGATATTCAACGGGGGGATGATGTGATGGGCCAGAGAATCGACGCACCTCGTCCGAGGTCCTGGACGACGACCCGATCGAGTTGACGACCCAGCCGAGCTCAGGCCCAACGCCTCCCTCTCTCGCAACCGGTCCATTCTCGACTCCCTCGGCCAACAAGCGCGCGACGGTCTCCTCGAGCGTCTTTCGCGCGGCGCCACCGACGACCAGCGAGTGAGGAAGACTGAAGGCGACGCTGAGGAGGACTTTGGTGGCGAGGACGTGCGTCGCGGGCGGAAGAGCCGGGTGAGGGAGGACCACCTCGAGCCAGGCCAACGCAGCGTGCAAACTGGCCTGTACGTCGAGGGACAGGGGCAAGCTTGCGGTTGCGAGGATGTTTCGAGCCATCTCGGATTGGGTTCGCTTGCCCTTTCCTTTCCCTCCGGTTGATTCGACCTCGTCGTCGGTCGATTCTCGGACGGGGAGGAGCGAGCCGCCAAGCGTTCGGAGGCACGTCTTGACGCCCCGCTCGACGAGGGAAGCAGAGACGTCGCGCGAGGGAGCGAGCGGTCCGACGTTGGTCGAGATGAGGCTCAGAGTCTTGAGCAGGATGGTTCGCAGGACACTAGCGTGAGAAGGAGCGACAAGGGATGTCAGGGGGGGAGATGAGGTTGTCTTGACAGGACAAAGAACGTACGGCGAGGTAGTCTGCTCCAAGAGGTAGACGAGGTGCGAAGAAATCTCAGTCGTGTGAGGCATCATGCTAGGGCCGACACTAGAAAAGCAAAGCCGGGGCATATGTCAGAAATCCGGTTGCGCATTGGGGGAAGCCAGCGGGACGAACGAGAGAGTCAACTGTCCAACAAGAGCGCTGGCGAGCGAGTGGAGCTCAGGCAAGAGTGATAGAGTCACGTTAACCTCCTCCGGACTGGCGTTGGGGGTCAGCTGTCAAAGCACAGGCGAGAAAGGTATGGTCAACACAAGGATCCTAGAAAGAGGGCATCATCCCCGGAGAAAGAACGCACGGGAGCGGACGAAGTCACTCTGAACAGTCGAAGAGCAAGGGCAAGGATGGAACCGATGGGAACGGGTACAGCTCGCTCGGTCGCTTGTCTGCGAGGCCAACAGTAAGAGCGTGTATCAGCCACAGTGTACCGACGACAGACGCGTCTCGAGCGCCAAGCAGCATGCACGAAGAAAGAACGTACCGGAGCGCACCGGCCACCAGTCGAACGCCAGCCTCAACCCTAGCCTTTCCAGTCCCCTTCCTCCTGAACGCATCCTTCTCCCGACGTTCCTCCTCCCACCGAACGAACTTGACGCCCTCTCCATCCCTCTCCCGAGCAGGCTCGTCAAAGACGCCTTCGAACAACGCGTCGGCTCCCTGGTGCGCACTCTCAAGAGCGGCGAGCACGGCGGCGTGGAAAGCCTGGGGCGAGGCGGATTTGCCTACTAAGTCGGGCAGGGCAGCATACAGCTCTACGGCGGACTTTTTGACGAGGGGGGAAGCGTCGACGTGGGTGAGCGCTCGAATTGAGAGGGTCGAGAGTTGGCCTTGGAGCGGTCGGAGGGAGGCCGGGTGTAGACCGACCAGTCCGGGCAGGATGGGGAGGATCATGTCAAGGTGAACCTGGGAGAGAGGGGCCGAGGGGGGGAAGAAGGACAGGAGGGCGAGGACGAGCTTTTGGAGTTGGGGCAGGATGGACTCGCGGGCGAACTGCGGGTGAAGGGCAGAGGTGCGGTAGACGGTTGAGAGCAGACCGGCGTAGGCAGGCAGGAGGACCTCGGCCAGCTTCTTCTGCTGCAGGAGACAGAACGTAGAGCTCGTCAATCGAGCGAGTAGACGGTTTAAAAGGAAGAGCCAACGACTCACGCCTGCAAGTCCGTTGAGGGTAGCGACCCAGCTGCGACCATACTTGTCAACGACACTGCTCTCGCTTCCGGGACCCGCCCTGGCCTCCTGGTCGAGGATCTCTCGCGCAACGGTCCAACCGACGAGTCGACCGGCCTCATCCTTTCCGACGACGAGCGAGTCGAGCGTGCGCAGGAACTTTGTGTGCTCGGGGGAGTTGCTGCTGGCCGACGCGAACGGCTGGTGGAGGGCGAGCAGAGGCAGGAGCTGGCCGAGCTGGGATGGCTGAGCGGGCGAGAGCAGAGCGTTCTGGAGGAACGCGAGTACGAACGCCATTCTGGATGAGTCGTCGAGAGTACGGGGCGAGTGACGGTTACGGGAAAGGCGGACTCTTGGGGTCGATCTCTGGCGAAGTCCAAAAAGTTGTAGCGGGGCGAACGAACTCTTTCTCTCTCCACCACCTACCCACTTTACAGACAAAGTCAAATACAGGATGGCGCCCAAGAAGCAGAAGAAGAACAAGAAGGCCGATGACGACGACTACTGGTACGTACAGCGTTTTGCTCTGGGGGAGTCTTTGGTGCTCTCCCTCGCAATGCCCTTGTTCCGAAGCTCACCCTCCGAGCTTGCTTTGCTCTTTGCAGGGACACTGTCGGAGAGACAATCCCTCCCGCCGGTGAGGAGCCCACCGAGGAGCCTTCCAAGGAGCCCGTTGTTGCCACTGCCGACGACGACGATGAGTTTGCCACCGGAGGAGGAGGAGGACTCATGGTTCGTCCTACAGCTCACCCCTGATCGCCCTTTTGTCTGCTCATCTTGAGCCTGAACTCGCCTCCACGCTATCCCTTCGTTTCTTCTTTCTGTAGGGTGCGATCAACAAGTCCTCCAAGAAGGACAAGAAGAAGAAGAACAAGCCCGAGTCGCCCGACATCTCTCGTCCTCCCACCCCGCCCACCGCGACCGTAGGCGACTCGGACGAGGACGGACCCGCACCCGCGCCCATGGCTGCACCTGCACCCAAGGCCGCTCTTGCCGAGGCTGACTCGGACGAGGACGGAGAGGGCGAGGATGGAGGACCCAAGATCCTGAGCAAGAAGCAGAAGGAGAAGCTCAAGAAGGAGAAGGAAAAGGTGCGTCCCCCTGGCCGATATATCACTGGTGGCGAGTCCGCTGACCCCAGATTTCAACTCGTTCCACTCTCCCTCAGGCCAAGAAGAAGGCACAGGCCGACAAGAAGAAGGCTGCTGGAGGGTCTGCTCCTGCTATCACTCCTGCCCCTGCCGCCGCTGCCGCCGCTGCCGAGGGAGGAGACGACGACGACGAAGCCGAGGAGGCTGCCGCCGGGTCAAAGTCCAAGAACAAGAAGAAGAAGAAGAAGGCTACACCTGCCGAGGAGGCTCCTGCGCCCTCGAAGCCTTTGACCGGTCGGATGGCTGCGCTAAGGGCGGCGATGGAGGCTAGAAAGGCGGCGGAGGAGCAGGCTGCGCGGGAGGCTGAGGAGGAGAGGCTTAGGATCGAGGAGGAGGAGCGACTGGCTGAGGAGGCTGAGAGCAAGATCGCCGAGGAGAAGGCTCGCAAGAAGGAGAAGGAGAGGGTACGCCCGACCCTCACAGGTCTCGCTGCACTTGTGCGTACTCACGAAGCTGACGCCCACACTACTCCTCTCTTCGTTTTGCAGGCCAAGAAGGAGCTCGCAAAGAAGGAGGGTCGACTTTTGACCCCCAAGCAGAAGGCCGAGAAGGCTGCGGCCGAGGCTCGACTCCAGGCCCTGCTCGCGTCGGGTGTCAAGGTCGAGGGACTTCAGTCGGGCGCAGGCGCGGCCAAGCCCAAGAAAGTCGTCTATAGCAACAAGAAGAAGGGTCCCGCTGCCAAGAAGCAGGAGGCAGCTGAGCCCAAGGTGGACGAGGTTGCGGAGAAGCTCGAGAAGGTCGAGATCAAAAAGGACGAGAGCGAAGACGACTGGGACAAGAGCGAGGGGGACGTCCCGCCACCACCTTCTGCTGCCGCTGCCGCCGCCGGGTCGGACGACGACTGGGACAAGTCGTCAGAAGACGAGGAGGAAAAGCCTGCTGCTCGTACGTTTTGGCCGTCTTTGCGCGTCCTGTCCGCCCTTTAGCTGACTCGCCGTCTTCTGGTCCCCAAACAGCTGCTCCTGCTGCCACTAATGGCTCCAAGGCTACCGCCGCTCCCCCAGCAGCCAAGAAGACCGCTCCTCCTGCAAAGAAGGGTGCTGCTTCCCCGCCCGAAGAGTCGTCCGAAGAGGAGTCTGATTCAGACGACGA
Organism: Cystofilobasidium capitatum; assembly: GCA_014825545.1. Classification (NCBI taxonomy): domain Eukaryota; kingdom Fungi; phylum Basidiomycota; class Tremellomycetes; order Cystofilobasidiales; family Cystofilobasidiaceae; genus Cystofilobasidium; species Cystofilobasidium capitatum. The sequence goes on from MVAJ01000019.1 coordinate 248,732, forward strand.
TGACTCGGACGATTCCGACTCGGACTCTGACTCTGACTCTGACGACTCAGACGAGTCTTCGTCCGAGGACGAAATGACGCCCGCCCAGAAGCGAGCTGCCGCGACGGCCGCTGAGGCCAAGCGCATCTCGGACAAGGCCAAGGCGGACAGCAAGGCCAGGCGTAAGGCTCGACACGAGGAGGCGATCGCCAACAGGGACGCCGACGACCTCCGTTCGCCCATCTGCTGTATCCTCGGTCACGTCGACACTGGAAAGACGAAGTTGCTGGACAAGGTCCGTCCCTCCCACTTGCTGGTCCTTGCTGAGATGAGCGTTAACATTACGATTTCTTCACGTTTTCAGATTCGTCAAACCAACGTACAGGAGGGTGAGGCGGGAGGTATCACCCAGCAGATCGGTGCCACCTACTTCCCCGTCTCGGCCATCAAGGAGAAGACCCAGGTCCTCAACAAGGACGGCAAGTTCGACTACAAGATTCCTGGTCTGCTCGTCATCGACACCCCCGGTCACGAGTCGTTCACCAACCTGCGAACCCGTGGATCGTCGCTATGCAACATCGCTATTCTCGTCGTCGACATTATGGTGGGTCCATCGAGTCCAGTTCGCTAGCAGTGCAATGACTCACACCTTTTTCCATTCATTTGCTCTTCACAGCACGGTCTCGAGCAACAGACTCTCGAGTCTCTGCAGCTTCTGCGAGACAAGAAGACTCCCTTCGTCGTCGCCCTCAACAAGATCGACCGAATCTATGGCTGGAAGGCCACCCCTAACGGCGCCTTCCAGGAGTCGCTGGCCAAGCAGACCCGCCAGGTCCAGCGAGAGTTCAAGGACCGATCTGAGAAGGTCATGCTCGCTTTCGCCGAGCAGGGTCTCAACGCCTGCCTCTACTACGACAACAAGAACCTCGGAAAGAACGTCTCGCTCATCCCCACGTCGGCCATTACCGGCGAGGGTATTCCCGACATGATCATGCTCCTCGTTAACCTCACCCAGTCGAGGATGGCCGAGAGTCTGATGTACATCTCGGAGCTCGAGTGCACTGTCCTCGAGGTCAAGGTCATCGAGGGTCTCGGAACGACCATCGACGTCGTCCTGTCGAACGGTTACCTGCGCGAGGGCGACCGGATCGTGGTCTGCGGTCTCAACGGCCCCATCTTTACCAACGTCCGAGCGCTCTTGACGCCGCAACCGTTGCGAGAGATGCGTGTCAAGGTGCGACTCTCGTCTTGCTCGCCTCCGCCTGTAGCTGCGCTGACCAATTGCAACCCTCCTTCATTCCCCAGTCCACCTACGTACACCACAAGGAGGTCAAGGCTGCGCTCGGAGTCAAGATCACCGCCCCCGATCTCGAGAAGGCGATCGCGGGTTCGCGCCTGCTCGTTGTCGGACCTGATGACGACGAGGAGGACCTCGGAGACGAGGTCATGGCCGACCTCCAGAACCTCATGTCGTGGGTCGACAAGTCCGGTCGGGGAGTCTCAGTCCAAGCGTCGACGCTCGGTTCGCTCGAGGCCCTTCTCGAATTCCTCCGTGTCAGCAAGATTCCCGTCTCGACCATCAACATTGGACCGGTCCACAAGCGAGACGTCATCCAGGCCTCGACGATGGTTGAGAAGGTCAAGGAATTTGCGTGCATGCTCTGCTTCGACGTTCCTGTCGAGAAGGAGGCGGAGAAGTTGGCAGACGAGCTTGGTGTCAAGATCTTCAAGGGTCAGTGTCTTCCCTACCATCTCTCCTCGTGCCTGCACTGAAGCTGTTGTTCTTTCGACCTCCTTGCAGCCGAGATCATCTACCATCTCTTCGACGCGTTCATGAAGTACCACCAGTCGGTCCAGGACGAGAAGCGAGCTGCCGCCGCCCCCAAGGCCATCTGGCCGTGTCGACTCAAGACCCTCCAGGTCTTTGCTCGACGAGACCCTGTCGTCCTTGGTGTCGACATCCTCGACGGAACGCTCCGAGTCGGAACGCCGTTGTGTGCTGTCCACATCGAGAACAACAAGGCTACGGGCGAGACGACCAAGACGATCGTCGACATCGGAGTCATGTGAGTGCCTATTCTTCCCAACGTTCAGACAAGAACGCATGCTGACAGTCCCTCCTTGCTTCGTTCTCGCAGCACATCGATCGAGAAGAACCACGAGTCGTTCGACAAGCTCACGCGTAAGAACATCGGAGCCGGTGCGGCCATCAAGATCGAGGCCGTAATTAACCAGACCAAGGTCCAGGTCGGTCGGCACTTTGAGGAAACGGACGAGCTGTTTGCCAAGATCACGCGAAACAGTATCGACGTCATGAGTGCGTGTCGCGTCCTGCCTTTCGGTCGGTTGATAGAGCTAACCCCGCGTCTTCATTTTGTCACTTGCAGAGGAGCACTTCCGAAGCGAGTGCGTCCACCGTTCTCCTTTTTTTTATTTTCCTTCACGTCGCTGACCCTCCTCTTTCTCACTTATGATTTCGCCTGACCTGCAGAGCCGAGTACGTTTTCCCCTCGTGCCCTTCTCACCCCCACCCCACACTGACCCTCCGCTTCTCTTCTTTCGCATCAGCCCGTCGGATTGGGCCCTCATCAAGAAGCTCAAGCCGTTGCTCAACATTGACTAGAGCGAGGAGGAGGGAGATCTGCGAGACGGGTGGTAATGGATGCAATCATTGTCAACCCTTTGACCGATTGCTGCTTGGACCAGCAAAGTTGACCAAGCGAATCGCAAAGGATCCTTGATACGACAACGACGTCGATGCTCAATTTGTTCGAAAAGTTGTCAAGGGGTCAGCGATCAGTGAGTACCGTAGGCAACAGGCAAGGCTCGGAATGCGCGGAGGAGCGACGGAAGAACAGTGAAAGTGCATCGATCATCCTCAACCGTTTTTGCGCCCCTGAACGACTGCTTAGAGGTTCAGCTTGGTCTTTCGCCAGTGTCTTCTCTTCTTATTGTAGGGCACCTTCTGCTCGTGTCAAGGAGAGCAAAGGAGTCAGCAAGAGACAAAGAGCGCAAATGAGTGCGAAGGACGTACGGTGTCGGCCTTAAGTCGGAACCACTGGGGGATAGGTCGGTTCTGCTTGCCCGCCTTGGCGAGGGCAACCTTGGTTCGGAAGGTCTTCTGGGAAGGCTGTTGGACGGAAAGGGATTGGGAGAGCGCGGTCAGACTTTGGAGCAGGCGCGATTGGGGGGACACGTGGGACTGGGAGCTCGGACGGCGAGGTTGGTCGATTCGGATGGCGAGGAAGAACGGGGAGAGTCGAGTAGTTGGGGCTGTCAGGTTGGATGGAGGGGTTGGTTGAGATAGAGTGGGGAGTGTTGGGTTGGGGGTCGACTCGGAGTTCAGGGGGAGGCATCCCTCGGAGTAGACAGGCTGAGAGAAGCTGGTGATCTCGGACTTCGACGTGCAGCCTCGTCCGGGAGGAGAGGCAGACGTGTCGGCGGGCGAGAAAGGAGGGAGAAGAAGGGGGTTGCTGGAGTGCTGGACGGTTTGAAGAGGTGCGGCCGGTCGAGGAAGCTCTCCGATCCAGTCTCGCTTCCTACTCTTCCTTCCCTCTTATCAACCTATGACCTTCACGACCCTCCCATGTTGACCTCTCTCCCACCCTTATCCGTCTGCCTGCTTGAGCTGTCTGGTTGGAGAGTGCTGGA
>MVAJ01000001.1:600000-926830 GCA_014825545.1 Cystofilobasidium capitatum
TCCACACGAGCTCGACCAGATCGACTGACGGCCAGCTTGCTAGAAATACAGTTGGAACGGGAGGATAGAGAGTCGAGGCTAGGCCATCAGCAGTTGTGGGCGTCCGGCGTGCTGAGGAGGATGGAGGGTCGTAAGAGGGCTGGAAAAACTGGTAGATCGCCAGGACGAAGTGCAGCAGGGCTCGTAGAAGGGAGGCCTCGGGCGTCATAGCCGGATGACTGCCAGCGGGTCGCAAGAGAAGGGTAGGGGGGTCGGAGAGGCTAGAGCAGCTGCAGACGGAGCGTGCGCAGGAGTGGCTAGGAGGGAAGGAGTCGGCCGGCCGAGGGCTGAGTGCGGGGACTTGAACGTCGGGATGTGCCGGAGTGCTGACCGGAGCGAGGGCGAGCGTAGAATGCGTTGACGAGGAGCTGACAGAGCTGGCTTGCTGGAGAGGAGAGGAAGGAGGTCGAGGGTAAGCGCAAAGGTTGGACTGGCGGGTCATCGGCGCAGGGCGCGCACGAAAAAAGGGGCAGCGTTCCTGCCCAGGTCAGCAGAAAGACGACAAGGACGTCGCAACGCAGAGGTGTGAACCAAGTCATATAAGAGCAGATTAGATCCATCTAAGCCGCCGTTGCCTGCTGCTGCTCCTGCTTGGGAGCCTGTCCAGCTCCTCCACTGAGCGCTCCAAGCATACCCAGAACGGTTCCTCCACCCATCTCCTTCAGCTGCCTCTCCCGGTCCTCGTCCATCATCTTCTTGATTTCCGCCTCGTTCTCCTTCCAGTACTTCTGCTCCTGGAGGTACATGGCCTGGGCCTGACCTCGCTTGACGTCCAGGTACGACGGGGGAGGTCCGGGCTTGTCGGTCTGGAGCGTCGACGGTGCCTGGGGCTGGCCGCCAAAGAGGGACGAGATGGACCACGACGAACCGGAGGAGGCGCGCTCGCCCTTGGCGATCGCACGCTTGCCGGCAGGCGACGCCGCCCAGGTGTTGTACTCGAGCTCGCGACGCTGGGCCTCGACCTTGTTGTACTCGGCGGCGACGTCCTTGTCGGCGTAGGCCTTCAGGATGGGTCGAACGTCCTTGGGCGAGTAGATTCCGACGGCTGCGAAGAAGCCAATGGAATGGTCAGTAGGTGAGCAAGGGAAGGAAGGTTGTAGAGCGATCGCAATTCACACTCGAGGAAGGGGATCAGAGACACGAGGCCACCCTCGTTACCGTCTCCAGTCCACTTGGGTATGATGAGAGCATTGTCGGGTTGAGCGAGGGCGTGGTCCTTGTTGGTGTCGAGCATGATGACCTTGCTGAGGTCTCGGTTGAGGTACTTGAGGTCCTTGACCGTGACTCCTCCACCGCCCTGCGAGAAGTCGAGTCGAGTCGCATCTCGGTACAGTCGGTAGGGCATGTAGGCGCCATAGGGATCGAGCTTTTCAGCGATGGGCGTGGCGTTCATAGAAGGCTGGTGGGTGAAGAGGACGATCTCGTAGAACTGCGAGAGGTAGGCGATAAAGTAATCGGCTCCAGGTCGCTTGGCGGTACGCCAACCGTGCTCACGGTCCCACTTGGAGCACGTGAGGATACCCTCAAGGTCGACGAGGAGGGTGTAGGGTCGAACGGGGGCGATTGGGGGAGGAAGCAGCTCGGTCCAGGCCGGCTCGGTGAGGTATTGTACCTGCAGATCGACGGAGAAACGTCAGTCTCGTACACCAAGCCGAACGAAGGCGGGAACTGGACGTACGTAGTAGTTGCTAAAGGTTCGAGACAGCGCCCGGTCCTTGAGCGAGGGTTCAGGATCCTCAGGCTGTAGGGAGCAGAAGCGTGTCAGTCAGTCCGGGAGAACGCCAGGCCAGGCGGACGGTGGACGAAACGCACCTTGAGCTTGAGCTTCTCTCGCTCCTCATCGGTCAACGGTCGCCCAAGGTACCACCCTCCACCGATCAGACTGAGGCCCAGCGAGCCCAAGAAGAGCTTGTCAAACGTGTTGAATCCCGTCTGCTGCTTGGACGACTTTGCGCCAGTGGGCTTGCCAGCCTCGTCCGTTCCGGGCTCGGGCAGAGCTGACGGGTCGACATCGAGCGAGGGGAGCATAGTGAGATCGGGCCGGTCGGGAATGACCTCCTCCTCGACGACGGGTGGGGTGGCAGCCTTAGGGTCGGCCGTCGGAGGGGTGGTGGAGTCGGAGAACGTCGAGGTTGGGGGCGGGGTGGCCTTGCCAGGATCGACGAAAGGCTCAAGAGGAGGAGGAGTGACAGAGGTGGAAGGGTCGAGCGGGGACGCAGAAGGCGGGTCCTGAGGAGTCGACGGCGAGGCTGCTGGTGCGGCCTGGGCGGGAGGTGCCTTGGGGGTAGGGTTCTGGGGTCGAACGAGGAGGGAAGGCGAGTAGGAGAAGGTCCTCGGGCGAGCGCTGAGGACGGATCGCCGGGTGACGGATCGGAACAGGTGTGAGGGCAGGCTCATCCGTATGATACGATATCTTGGTCAGGGACGAGGGAGGTGGTTGGGTGGTGGGAGGGGAACCGGAAGTGAGCGTTTGGGCTGAATGGACTGTCGAAGAAACGAAAAGACGGAGAAGGACCCAGCCGATGATGCGGCCCTTGATCCTGCCGGCGACCACATCGTCAACTCTCAACAGGGTCCAGTTCTCGGGAGAACAGGATACCTTACGGACGACGTCGATTCAGCTCAGCTAACCCACGAGGTCGAAGATCGCAACCGCCCAAGGTGCGTCGTGCCTGGCCGCTCGCCGCGCAGGTGCCTCGGACTGACTGACAGGTCCTCTCCTCGTTTCGATCTTCCGACAGAAGTGCTGCTCACAGACCCGGCACATCATCGGGATTCGCAGCTGCCATGGCGACGGTCAACAACGAGGAGAAGAGAGGTTGGGAGGGCGACAATGCGCTGGCGCAGACGGTCGACCTGCCTCACTGCGGACGGACCCTTCAGAACAGGCTGGTCAAAGTACGTTCGACTCCCTGCCTTCTTTGCGTCGCAAGTCTCTGACTGAGGACTTGTTGGCTTTCTTCTCAGATCGCTTTGGCAGAATGCCTGGCTCGTCGCGGAGGAGAGATGGACCTTCGCGCCTTCAAGAAGCTCTACGACGAGTGGGCAACAGGCGGCTGGGCGATGGTCATTACAGGTGAGCTTGCTGGCTTCGCTGGTCGTTTGCAAGCTCTGACGATACTCTTCTCCTTTAGGCAACGTTTCCATCGACCCTCGGTTCGGTGCTCTGCCCTGGGACCTGCGCCTGCCGTGGAACTTGACCGTTCCTCCTGCCTCGCGCGTCGCGACCGATCCGCGGACAAGCTCCTGGACAATGCTCGTTAATTCTTTTCGTGACCTCTCCAAGGCCTCTTCCGGAAGTCCTGGATTGCTCTTCATCGTCCAGCTCAGTCATCCTGGTCGCCAATGTCCACCCTTCGCCCGTCCGACCTTCGCCAGACCGGTCGCGCCCTCGCCCGTCCGAGTCAATGCCCAAGAAGGCAGCCTCGCCTCGTCGCTCGCTCATCGGGTCATGTTCAGGACGCCGAAGCAGCTGGAGGACCGAGAAGTGGAGGAGTTGTGCAGGAGGTTCGGCGAGGCAGCGGGCTTTCTCGAAGGATGTGGCGTGGATGGAGTACAGCTGCACGGTGCTCACGGATGTGAGTCTTCAAACCCTCGAAGACGGGGTCAACTGAGCTGAATCGAGGGCGGTGCTTATCTCTGCGCGAACGCGAATCAATCAGACCTCATCTCACAGTTCCTCTCTCCTCTCGCCAACCAACGTCATCCGTCCTCACCCTTCGCCTTCCGCCCATCCAATCCTGCGCACGCTCACCATCTCCTTCGCCAACTCCTTCTTCACATCCGCTCCCACACCAAGCCGGCCTTCTGCCTCGGGATCAAACTGTCTTGCGGGGAGTTCGTCGAAGGAGGTTTGACGGGGGAGGACGCGATGGAGCAAGTCCAGGCGGCGCGGAGCATGAAGGTGCCTGTGAAGAGGGATGGGAAGGAGAGCTGGGAAGGGTTCGACTTTGTTGAGGTCTCGGGTGGAAATTACGCCAATCCAGGTACGCTTCAATCCTGCCTGCAAAGAAACCCTGGGACGGCGCTGACAGCCCACATTGCGCGCAACGCAGTCTTCACATCAACGGCCGGCCCTCAGGAGGCCTTCAAGTCGTTCACTTCCGAACTCATGGCTTCTCAACCGGCAGACTCGACAACCGCCCTCGTGCTCCTCTCCGGCTCACTTCGATCGCAGCCGGACATGCAAGCGGCCCTCTCCCCCTCTGGGCCCAACCGTTCGGCCGACCTCCTAGGCTTCGGTCGACCGTCCGTCTTGGATCCTCAACTACCCAAGACTCGACTTCTCGCAATCCCACCTCTGGACGTTCCGCACCATCGGATCCCCAACTTTGCGTTCTGGTCGTCCGTCCTCTCGCTCGGAGGCAAGATTCAGATCGTAGGTGCCGGCGTGGGCACGCTGTGGTACGACTGGCAGATTGGTCGGATCGCCCGAAGACTACCGGTCAAGCGCGAGATGGGTGTTTGGGAGGGGTTGAGGGATGACTGGCTTCCAGGAGTGGATCTGAAGATTTGGGCGTGGGTGTGGTGGGCTGTGGTCGCTCAGCTGGTGTATTTCTTGCTGAAGTGGCTGGCGGGTGTCATATAGAGTAGCTAGAATGTCACATAAACGATTTATCAGCGAAAGAGGTCAACCAGAGCAAGAAAAGTGGGAGGATAGGAGTGTACAGTAGAGGGAGGGCCGCTCTGGGTCCGGCGGATTGAAAGTTGCGTCCTGCGCGCGAGTCGTCCTCTTGTTCTCGTCTGCTTCAGCTGGCTGCCCGACACACCTCTCTCCTCTTACTCAAAGATGTCCCTCGTCCACGTCAACCTGCCCTCGTCCGGCTCCAGGTCAGTCTCCCATCCTTGTGAGATTGCGTTGCTGAAGGTTTGCGCTGACGTCCATCCCTCTCCCCACTCTGCTCGAATTCTCCTTACCAGCCGGACCCCGACCTCGCTCACCCTCCAGGCCCTCCCCCTCCTCTCAATCCTCAACCACTTCACCCGCCGCCCCTCGGCCGCCCAGACGCGAGTCATCGGTGCCCTCCTCGGTAAGCGCATCGAGTCGGGCGAGGTCGTCATCACCAACTCGTTCGCCATTCCCCACGACGAGAGCAGGCTCTTCCTGGCCGAGCAGGAGTTCAAGAGCATGCTCGAGAGCATCAGGAAGGTGTCGGGTGACAAGGAGAGCTTGGTCGGATGGTCAGTAGTACTACTCCTCCTTGTGCCTGTCTGAGATGGAGCTGGGCCGTGGTGGGCAAGAAACGGAGCTCTTGCACTGGACGCAGACGCTGACTGCTTCCCTTTGCTTGCCCTCCCCCCGTTCCTTTCCGACGACAGGTACTCGACGGCACCCACCCCGGACGTGTTCTCTGCCCTGATCCAGAACTTCTTTGGAGCTGAGCTCGCACCGCTCCCGGCGGTCCACGTCACCGTCGACGTTTCTGCTGAGGGCAACGAGGAGGGTCTTGGAGTCAAGGGATGGATCAGGTAAGACTTCCTCTTCTGTCAGAAGCCTTTCAGAGGACTTCCTGCTGACGACGGGAAGCTCTGCGCGCATCACCCTGCAGCTCTCCTATCGGTATCATCCCCAACGAGTACTGCTCGTTCCTCCCCGTCCCTCTCACGCTGGCCGTCTCGTCCGCTCTGCACTCCATCAACTCCTCCGCCCCTTCCTCGTCGACCCCTCTGTCGGAACTCGAGTCTTCCCTCTCGACGACCCGATCGGACCTCGTCAGGGTCAAGGCGTACGTTGACGCCGTTGTCAAGGGCGAGCAGGCCGGCGATACCGAGGTTGGACGGGCTCTGATGGACGTCTGTGGTCGAATTGGAGAGGGCGAGGACTGGGAGAAGAAGATTTCTGGCCAGCTCCAGGTACGTCTACGTTTCGTTCTACCCCTTGTGCCGTTCTGCCGGCTCTGGGGACGCTCGCTAACAATCTGAGGGTCCCGTTCGCTTTGCCAGGACGCACTCATGGTCTCCTACCTCTCATCACTCGTCCGCTCGCAAGTCGAGCTCGCATCCCGCATCAACCTCGTTCAAAACTAAGACGCACCGGTCGTCTTATCCGTCCTCCCTGTCTCCCTCCCCCCACTGTCGGCGTTAGAATTCAAAAGCCACCTGCAATGTTTTTGGGGCAAAGATGCTCTATCCAAATTGCTTGTTTGAAGCTCCCCATAAACGCATCGCGTGCTCCGTCTTGAGGCGAAACGCATGCAGATCGTCCCGTCCATCTTTCTCACAGTAGGGCAATGGTCCCTTTTTACTTCTTGAGCGTCCGCTGCTTCTCCGCAAACTCGACAATCTTCTTCTCGACGAAGAGACCCTTGCGCTTTCGGACGCCGTCGACGTACGTCTTTGCCACGTTGGCTCGCTCGGCGAGAGTTCCCAGATCCTCGAGCTCCTCGACTGAGTTTGGTGAAGAGGGGGAAAGCCACATCAACATCAGTTTCGAACACGCTCGTTACGCAGAAGAGGATGGAGACGTACCGGTCGTGGGGACCCAGAAGGGATCCTGGTCGAGCATCTGGTATCTAAGAGTACAAGGAGAGACTGTGTCAAAAAAGGAGTTGGGGAGGTTGAGACGGAAAGCTCAAACGTACCCGCTGAAGATGAGCTGGGGACTGGCAGCGCCGGACGATCGCTTTCGGATCTCTATGATACGAAGCAAAGGCAGGTGATCAGCAGAGACCCTGGAAAGCGCGGTGCGAAAAGACGGACCATCGGCGAAACCGAACGACTCGACCACAGGAAGCAGAGCTCGAACGGTGAAGAAGGACGTGCCCTCCTTCATCTCCTCCGACACGATCTTTCCACGCCGACGTGCAACGACTCCGTACACCTTACCGAGGACCTCAGCTGAGAGGGAGAAAGGACGATGTCAGCACGTGGAGCTGCGAGAGGAAGCCGCGAAACGCGTTTTGTACGCACTGGACGTTTGAATGTCGCAGGTGTACATCGCCAGCATGATGCGAGGCGACCAGTCGAGAAGGCCTGCTCGGCAAGCATCCTTGACGGACGAGATCATTGAGCCCGTCGCCTGGGCCAGTCGAGATCGGACTGTGAAGTGCAACAAAGCATGTGTCAGCGAATATTAATGGACTGCAACGAGGACAGAGGAGACTAACGGGCATCGTGGTCGTCCGCGGGTCCTAGGTCAACGCTCTCGACCAAGAAGGCCATGCCGACCATCGGTTCGGCGCACAGCGGGCCCTGGAAGGTTGCGATCTGAAAACCAGACTCAATGCTGTCGTCGAAGTCTCGGAGAAGGCGGTCGTCGTCCTTCTGCTCGTCGATGTCGAGAGAGCCGATGTCAGGAGTGTCCGTAGCCGACTCGTATCGTTGTCGAAGGCTGCAAGCAAACGAGCTGCGTCAGTACAGAGCCTCTCAAGAAAGAAGGAAGGCAAGAGTAGACGGCAAGACGTACAGCTTCTTCGTACCGCTGGTTCTGTCGATCAGCAAGTTGGGTCCTACTCGCTTGGGCCCAAATGCCCAGACCTGGTCGGCGACACCTGCCCAATCCCTGCCAGCGGCAGCGCACACCTTCTCGAGCTCTGCCCAGAATTCCTCTGGCTTGACCTCCTTTGCGCCCTTCTCCTCACCTCCACCTGCCTCGGTGAGTTGCTTGGAAGCGATGTGGTCCGTGTCGTCGCTGTCGTCCGTGACTCGAGCACCTCGTCGGTCGAGCTGAATCCGGCGCATCGTACTCGTGTTGGCCTGCAAGAAGGACGTGATCTCGATCGGCAAAGGCACGGCGCGTACGGTAAAGTTGACGGTCGAGTTGCTTGATGACCCGTGGATGGTACCTCTAGGGGCGTCTTTCGACTTGGCCGGTGCCATGTCGACGCCCTTGACGGCGGTCTCTCGGAAGGGAACGATGGGCTTGGAGGCCTGGATCTCGATCCGAGCGAATCGCTCACGAAGGTCCTTGAGGCATCGCTGTAAGAGGACAGATGGTAAGGGCCAGGAAGTCAATAGCGAGGCAGGAGGACGACCGGTCGGAGGAGGGTGCGTACCTCGAGGTGCAGCTCTCCGGCAGTAAGGATGACGTGTTCTCCGGTCTCTTGGACCAGCGTCTCTACGCACGGGTCGGCCTGGTTGAGGAGTCGAAGTCCCTCGACGAGCTGGGGAAGCTGCGAAGGTACGGCAGGCTCAAGGGCGACTCGAACGATAGGCGGAGCCTGTGAAACAGGAGAGGCCTCGAACGTCAACTGGGAGATCTCACACGAGAAGAGGGGAAAAGGACTGACAGTCATGATGATGCCGGCGAGGTTGACCCATCCGTCCTCCTGCACCTTCAGAAGGTCTCCCTCGACCGACCCTTGCGAGGTGGGAGCGTACATCGTAGCGTTCCTCATGACCTTGCCCTCGAGTCCATTGATCGCGAAGACGTTTCCGGCTGGGACCGTGTCGACCTCTATGAGGTCTCGGCCCATCATCATGTACAGGTGCGATACCTTGACCTGAGTGGTGTGCTTCAGGTTGTGAGGGTGAGTCGGTGGCAGCTGGTCGTTGTACTTGGGCAGAAGGACCTGCAAGGGGGTGTCCTTGGAGAGCGTTCCGGAGTAGAGTCGAGCAAAGCCGAGAACGGTCTCGGACTCGAGCGTAGTCTCGCCCTTCTTGGGAGCGGCCTTGATGATCGGACCGGAAAGGTCGATGATGGTAGGCTTGACGTCGGGCGTGTCTGCGGGAGCAGGGGGAGCGGGAGGGATGGGGATCCCGTTGGAAAGAGGGATGCCGGTCGAGAGGGGCAGCGGACGGGCTCCCACGACCGCGCCGTTGGTTGACGCCTCAGCCTCAGGGATGTCTGCTCCTCCGGGACCCTTGCCGTCCGCACCCAGTCCAATCAAGCTCTCCTTGTCGAGCTGCAACTCGAGCGCTCGCTCCCGCTCCCTCCTCGCCCTCTCGATCCGACCCCTCTCGCGCATCTCGTCCGCCGTGATCTCCACCTTTCGCAATTCCGGAAGGTCGGTGCTCTTGACCGCGAACATCTTGCTGACGTAGACGACGATCGGAGCCTCGGGCGAGGCGTCGCACGAGTAGAGCGCCCTCTCGACCCGCGTTGTCGGCTCGGAGTGAGACTCGTAGGAGGACGGGTGGAGCATGTGGGGAAGGCGAATTGACTGCGAGACGGGAGGGGGAGGGATGATCTCGACGACCGTCTGGAAGGTGGCCGTGGCGAGAGGAAGCCATTGCGACATGATCATGGTGCAGAGCTGGCGGTGGTCCTTGGTCTTGAGGTCTCGAGGGTGCATCTTGACCGAAAGCGAAGTGACGATCTTAGAGACAGTGTCGGGGTTGCTGTAAAAGGGGGCGATGATCAGCTAGTCACTCAGGCAACGGGAGAGTCGACCTTCATAACTCACTGGTCCATGATGGCGCTCTCGTAGACCTTCCAGATATTGTCGAGGATAAACTGAACAAAGAGCGGCTTGAGAGTCCTTCCCTTGAGCTGTCGGTGACTGACGACCCTCTTGGTCTTGGGGTCGAGGTAGAAGTCTCCCCAAAGGCACTTGCGCAGGTTGGCCTCTTTGATGCCGAGCTTCTGGGCGTAGAGCTGAGCGAACCGACCGAGCCTGAACGCCCAACCGTCGATGGCCGAGGCAAAGATGACGTTTCCCTTGTCCGGAGCGAAGTAGATGTCCTCGTCGTCCTTCTCCTGGAACGCCTCACCCTCGTCCTCCTCGACATCCCCGTTTGCCTCTACTTCTCCCGCCTTGGCCTCCCGCCGGTCCTGCATCCGACGCTCTCGCTCTTCGTGCCACCTGAGATCATCCTCCATTCGCTCAGACGCGAAGAAAGATCCCATGACGGCATTGACTCCCTCGATGAGTTGCGACAGGTGGTGATAGGCCTCGATGGGGGACAACTTGAGCTCAAGGATCAACCGATCGATCTTGTTGATGACGAGGACCGGTCGAAGCTTGTCGTTCCAGGCTTGTCGAAGAACCGAAATTGTCTGTCAAGACAGTGCAAGCTGGCTGTCAGTATGGAAGCGACAGCGGAAAGGTCGGAAGGGAGACGAACCTGAGTGCACACACCCTCAACTGCGTCTACCAGCACGAGCGCTCCGTCACACAGACGCGAAGCCGTCGAGACTTCGCTCGAAAAGTCGACGTGACCAGGCGTGTCGATCAGCTGAGAGAGAGGAGGGCAGACGTCAGTCGGGAACAACTTGCAAGACTGGCGAGCAGACCTACGTTGATGACAAAGTCTTGCGGTACGATCTCTAACGAACCGAACGCTCCTCCAGCGTCAGCTTGCCAGCGTAGAGGCAGGTTTTAAGTGGAATGAACTGACCCTCGCCCTTCTTTCGGAGCATCCTGAACCCCAGACTGACGGCACTACTCTCCATGGTGATTCCACGCTCGACCTCATCCTCCCGACTGTCGAGGTACCTCAAGCTTCCTGCGAGACGAGGAGAGATGATGTTGTTGGCCGAGAGGAGCGAGTCGCAGAAGGAAGTTTTGCCGTGGTCGACGTGTGCGATGACACAGATGGATCGAATGGAGGACTGAGACTGAAAAGCTTTGAGAGACATGCTGGGCGAGCGGACTGGTTGAGGTCGAGGGTTGGAACGGGGTGGAGGGCGAAGGCGGCGTGACTTGCTGTCGCTGAGACCTTCGTGTGGGAGTAGAGAGTAAGAAGGAGCTGATCTGTCTGTTGTCCTAGTACACCAGTGGTCGTCCAGTTGGAGGGTGAGAGGGAGGGAAGGGTGAATTGGGCGGTCGGTGGTAGAGAGGTCGTTTTGCGCCTGCGCAAAAGTGACGAGGGCTGCAGCGAGCTCGGCTCAGCCAGGCGACGACAGGGCGTCGCCTGAACCGAACATAGAGTCACATCTCGCAGACTTGCTGCTAGGAGACACGAGAGACTGTTTCTCTCCGAGTCAAGCTTCACGCGCTCTTGCTTCAAGCGGCGGAGGGAAGGCCGGAACGGCCGGGTCGTCTGCCTGTCCTCCCAGCGTCGGAGTTTGTCGCAGCTGCCAGGACGACAGAGGCCAGAGCGGCCCGCCTGTGTCGCCACAGCTGCAACCCCATCGAGCCGGAGAGCAAGCTGGCTTGACATGGAATGACAGACGCTCTCTCTGGTGCGCTACGTTCATTCGAGCGTGTTGGAAGGGCTGAGTGCCTCGGGCCTCGTACTCACGCGCGAGCTTTGACTTCGCTGGACGCGTCTTTCAGTTGAGCTCGACCTTCAACCAACCTCTCGACCGTCCTCCCTTACCTGCCCTTCTCTCAACAGCACTGGCCAAGGGAACTGCATTCGGAACACCTTCCTGTCATTACCCACCCCCTCGATCGAGCCCGCTAGAAGGAATCGGCCTCTGACGATGACCGACAGCCAGGCTACCCCTCGCGTCCACCCCTCTCCGTCCTTCGCCTACCCCTC
Organism: Cystofilobasidium capitatum; assembly: GCA_014825545.1. NCBI lineage: Eukaryota > Fungi > Basidiomycota > Tremellomycetes > Cystofilobasidiales > Cystofilobasidiaceae > Cystofilobasidium > Cystofilobasidium capitatum. The sequence goes on from MVAJ01000001.1 coordinate 611,407, forward strand.
GGCCCACTCCTCTAACCCTGCCTACCTCGGACCTCGCTCGCCATGGTCTGAACACCCAGAAGCAACGTCCGACATCGACCCTTTGGCTTTGAGAAGGAAGGTTCTGCCGGCAACAACCAAGCCTGCGGAGAGCACAGCGCAGGAGACGGACCCAGACGACCTGGAAGACGTGGACGTGAAGAAGGAAGAGGAAGAGGAGGAGGAGCCGTTCTATGATGAAGAGCCGACTGAGGAGGAAGAGGAGGAGGAAGAGGAGGAGGAGGACTACGACGAGGAGGCTGACGTGACGGTCAAGCAGGAGGGGGAGTCCAACTCGGACCTCGAGGTGGTGAGTCCAGCCCTGCTCAAGGCGGAGTACTGGTCCAGCAGCTCACCTTTTTATCTACTTTCCCCAGGAGGACGAACCGGTACCATCACCTCCTCGGCCGCCAGTCCAGTACCAGCCGTTCAAGTACGACACGTCGCACGAGATGGACTATCGACCGGAGTGGGAGAGGGATCAACTGACGGAGGAGATGCAAGGGCTGGAAGACGCTGTCGAGGGCCTCAGCGTCAACTACCGCCTGGTCGACCGTCTCGGAGAAGGTGCGTATCGCTTTCCTTGACCTCATGAGAAAGTCCCTGATCCCCCTCCTTGATCGCAGGTACTTTCTCGTCGGTCTACAAGGCCATTGACCTCAAGCACGCGCAGTACGACAACTCGCTCTGGGTGCCGTCCGCACGCCTGTCCCCTCCGCCAGCAAGATACACGTCCTATAAACCGCCGAAAAAGATCTACGTTGCCCTCAAGCGGATCTACGTCACGTCAAGTCCTGCTCGAATCGAGAACGAGATCTCCATCCTCGAAGACTTGAGGTGCGTCCACGACCGTCAAATTTCGCCCGACCTCGAGCAAAGGGTTGACAAGGACCCTCTTGCCTGTTTTCCGAACTTTCCGAACTTGTAGAGGCTGCCCAAATATCTCTCAGATCATCACTGCCTTCCGGTATGAGGATCAGATCATCGCCGTCATGCCCTACCACTGCAACGACGACTTCCGAGTGCGTTGATCCCATCCCGCTCTCCAGTTTACCCAATCTGACATGTTCTACTTTTCCGTCTAGACTTACTACCGTCAGATGTCGACCGACAACCTCAAGTGCTACCTGCGCGACATGTTCCGTGCTCTGCGGGCGACCCATGCACGGGGCATCATCCACCGAGACGTCAAGCCCGCCAATTTCTTATACGATTCAAAACTACAGTACGGAGTACTGGTCGACTACGGTCTGGCTCAGGTACGTGCTCGCTTTCTAGTTGGTTGAAGCGCTTCATTTGCTGATTTCGGTCTGGCTCGTTTGTGACGAACAGCGGTACACCCCACCAACAGCCTACCAGCCCCCACGATGCCAGCACACCGGCGCGAGCATCGACCACCCGCACGGCAAGAGGGAGAGGAATGAGTCGTCGGCTGCTGTGGAGCAGGGCATTTACCAGAGTCGCAAGAGGGCGAAATTGGGGCCAGACAAGATTGGATTCCCGGCGGACGACAGGAGGTTCGTCGCCCTTCCTCTTGCTCGTGCCCTTCCTCTTTGCATAACTAACGAGGAACGCACCCCCTTTGACTTCAGGCCGAGTGTCAAGGCCAACCGAGCGGGAACTCGAGGCTTCCGAGCACCAGAAGTCCTCTTCAAATGCCCCGATCAGACCGCCTGTGCGTTGCGCTCTTTCTCGACTCACCGAGCCCGGTCCTGACAGCTTTCGGTCTTCATCTTCTCCAGCCATCGACATCTGGTCCGTCGGTATCATCCTCCTCTCCTTCCTCTCGCGCAAGTTTCCCATCTTCAACTCTAACGACGACACCGAGGCCCTGATGGAGATCAGCGCGATCTTTGGCAAGGCGCGGATGGACAAATGCGCTGCAATCCACAACCGGACGTTCCTCTCCAACCTGCCCTCGATCGACCACGACGGCCACACGCTCGAGGCCGTCATCCTCGTCTCGAACCCCGACCTGTGGAACCACAAGGCGTTCCCCGCACCGAAACCGCTCTTCCTCGACGACCCGTTCTATGACCCTCCGCCCGGCGAGACGCAGCACCGAGCCGAGATCAGTCAGGCGCTGGACTTGCTCAAGCGCTGCCTTGCGCTGGATCCTTGCAAGCGGATCACCGCGACGGATGCGTTGCTGCACCCTTGGTTGAGAAGGCCTGGGATCGACGAGAATAAGGATGGACCGAGGAAGCCGACGGAGGGGGTTTGCAGGCGCAAACACAAGATCGACGAGTACGGCGTCCGTGAGTTTCCCTTTCTCTCCATCGATGACCATCTTTGAGAAGGTTTCCTGCTGACCTGCATCTTGCTCGTCTGCCAGACTCGGTCTACGCCCAGGGAGGATGGCATGAGGTCGGCTACGGAGACGCCATTGCGATGGGCGACGAGCGTGAGTTTTTTCTCTCTCCGACTTTGACCCTTCGTCTTCTCACTCTGCGACCACATTACACTTCTCTCGGTTTCTGCAGCCTGCCCGATCCACGCCGCCTACAACTGGTGAGCCCCTGGTCCCCACCTGCTGCCAGTGCACCCTTACTGCACGCACGTACGCATCGCTTGCTGCACGACACCCTCGCCTCTCCTTCCATCGCAATGGCCCTTGGCCTCTATTTTGCGATACACACACACGCCTTCTCTTACACACAAACTCTCTCTCCCGTTGTCTGCCACGAATGAATGATACGAACGAACTCTTGAGGTGAGGATGGTGCGAGAAGAAGCAAAAAAGAAAGGGGCGCGCAGCAGGGCAGGGCTTGCTCCTGTCACGTCGAGAGGACGCAGCCAGCCCGAAAACGAAGACCGCCCCCTCTTGCTACCTCCAGCTCGACCCTCCCTCAAAAGCACAGGCAAGACAGGAAACTATAGTCTGCATCTTCTCGACCCTCCCTCGCTCTGCCTTCTGCTTTGCCTCGCTCGCCCTCGCCGCCTTCGCTTGGTGTTCAAACCCTATCCCTCAGCGTCAACAGCCCAGCTCGAGCCCTCCCTCCCTCGTCGCACCTCTTCGTCCCCTGTGAGACGCCCTTGCTCCTCGCAAAAACCTAACCCCCTCTACCCTTCCCTCGACCTGCACCTCGCTTCATCTCGGTGCGTCCGATTCCATTCTTGCGTCCGGCATCGCAGGGCAAAGAAAACGCAGAGTCGGCAGCCTGTTGACTGAGCTCTCTCCCCTTGACAGACCTTGGCAAGACCCCTCGCCAGTCCTTCCCTCGCAGCCCTCCCTATCGACTGCCTTGTTACCACACCTCCCGCCAACCTTCGCCCTTGGTCAGTCGTTCTTGCCCTTTGCGGAGTCAACGTACGTCCCCGCCCGTCTCTAGCGAACGCAGCTCGATCTTGCGTGTGAAGCTGATGATCCTTCTCTCCGCACCCAATCCAGCACCGTCGAACCGTCCGACTCACACCCCTTTCCTCCTCTCCTCTTCCCTCCCTCTCCTCGGATCTCGCTCGTCTGAACGATGGCGCCAGCTCCTCCAAAGGAGGCGACGACCAAGCACGATGTTGTGGCCCTCATCAAAGATGAAGGAGGCGTGTCCCGGTACCCCTCCGATGACGACCTCGTCGCCCTCCTCCAAGGCCGTTTCCGGTCGGACCTCCCTTACACCCGCCTGGGCGACTCGACCCTCCTGGTCGTCAACCCGCTCAAGACGCTTGCCAACCTGAATGATGCGAGCGCGAGCAGCTACGCCGAGAAGGAGTTTGACGCCGCCCAGGGTGGGGACAAGCCGGATCGATCCCTCCAACCTCACATCTACGAGCTGGCCGTGAGGGTGTACGCACTGGCAAGTAGGCGACGGGAGAACCAGTCGGTCGTCTTCAGGTGTGTTCGCAACCTTGCCTTGCTTCTTTAGCCAAACCTTTGACGATCGGTCGCTGACGCTGCGCGCTCGCGCCGCTTTCCCTTGCAGTGGGTTGACGGGTTCCGGAAAGACGTTCAGCTCGGAGCGGTTCGTCGAGCAGGTACTGAGGCTCTCTGCAAAGTCGAAAGCAGAGAAGCGGATCGCTGAGCGGATCAAGTCGGTCTACAACGTGCTGGACTCGTTTGGAACGGCCAAGTCGCCCGCCAACTCGTCCGCATCCCGCTTCGGCAAGTTTCTCGAGCTCCACCTGAACGACAAGGACCGGATCGCGGGAGGAAAGCTGTTCGTCTTTGGCCTCGAAAAGTCGCGGGTCACTCGGCTGCGTCAGGAGGAGAGGTCGTACAACGTCTTCTACCAGTTGATCGCAGGTGCCGACCCGGACGAGCGAGAGGCGTGGAACCTCGACGACCCTTCGAGCTACGCTCTTCTCGCTTCCTCTGGGTGCTACCTCCTTCCAGGTGGACCCCTCAGCGACGACCATGCTCAGATGGGAGAGCTTCGAGCATCCATGGCCAACCTCGGCTTCAAGCACCGACACCTGGCGTCTATCTGGTCACTGCTCACGGCCATCCTCCTGCTCGGCAACATCGAGTTCTCCGACAACGGCCAGTACGAGCTTTCATATGAGTCCGCCACCGTCATCAACGTCGAGGTGCTTGACGGGGCAGCCCACCTTCTGGGTCTCTCGGCTGAGGACCTCCAGCAGGCCTTGACCAACAAGACATCCTTCGTCCGACAAGAGCTCACGTCAAGGTTCCTCAACGCCGCCGACTCGGCTCGACAGCGAGACGCTCTCGTGCGAGATATCTACTCTCTCCTCTTTGCGTACATCGTCGACACCATCAACCGCCACCTGGAGCCGGAAAGCGAGGAGGCGCACACCATCGTCTCCATTTTCGACCAGCCTGGCTTCCAAAGTCGATCACCGAGCGGCTCGATGCAGTTCTCGGATCGAGCCCCGCTCGTCACGTCGGCCAACGGTCAGAATTCGTTCGAGGAGTTCTCCATCAATTTCGCCTCCGAGGTGCAGCACTCGTCCTTCGTCCGCCGAGCGTTCAGCGACTCGCACGGCTTCAGCGCCGGTCTGACGGCCGATCGGGTCTCCCTGCCATCAGTCATGACGATGGACAACGGGGCCTGCGTCGACCTGCTCCGAGGAGGACCGCTGGGAACCAAGTACGACCGCAAGCCTGGAGGAGTCGCCGGCTTCCTCAGCAAAAACTGCCTCAAGCCGTCGACCCGAGGCACTTCGGACTGGGACAAGGACATCCAGCTGCTCGAGGGCATGGCCGACAAGTTTGGCACCCACGCTTCGTTCATCGCCAGCCCGGAGGTCGGTCTCGGTCCGTCCTGGACTGGAGAGAAGACTCTGTTTGGCATCAACCACTACTCGGGCAGCTGCTCGTACGACGTTCGATCCTTCGTCGAGAGGAACACGGACGTGCTCGACCCGTCGGTCGTCGACTTGCTTCAGGCCTCCAACAACGCGTTTATCAGCCGACTGTCCTCCGCCGGTATCGCCACCGAGACTCATCCCAACGACGACCAGGCCGTCGTCCAAGCCCAGATCCCCATCACTCCTCTTCAGCACCCGACCGTTACCTCGTCTCCTTTCTCCGACCCTTCGGTCGTACCCGAGCATCTCCTCGCAGAGGGTCAGATCTACCCGGTGACGACCCAGCTCAACGCCACCCTGGCCGAACTCATCCTTAACTACGAGCAGAGTCGGACATGGGACGTACTCTGCATCCGACCGAACGACAACGCCCTCCCGAACGCTTTCGATAAGCGCAGGGTCAAGTCGCAAGTCCGTGCTTTGCTCCTGCCCGACCTCGTCGTCAGGCGGCAGCGCGAGTACGTCACGTCGTACGCCTTCGGAGACTTTGGCGAGCGGTATGGACTTGGAAATGAAGCCGATGCAACCGCTGTCCAAGAGTTTGCCGCTTCTCGAGGGTGGGTCGAGGGCGCGGACTTTACGCTCGGGGAGGAGCGAGTCTGGCTCAGTTACTCGGCCTGGAGGTCAATGGACGACGAGCTTCGTGCGCGCGAGAGCAGAGGAGCGGCATCAGAAGAGGAAGAGCTAGAAGAGTCTGCCCAGGACATCTCCTACCCCGGTCTCGCGGCGCCTGACCAGCCCTGGCAGGTCGACAACGCGGCAGAGTCGCAGCAGAACCTCGTCCTTCAACGCACCGACACTCACGGCTCGGGCTACCTCGAACCGGGACAGGGTCAGGGCTACTACCAGTCGGACTCGAAGTCGGTCAACAAGAACGGCTATGCCTCAAGCTGGATCGAACCTGATCAGTGGGAGGACAAGGCGCTTGACCACCCGTCTCGAGGCGATCGTCAGGACAACGACCCGAGCGCCCTCGTCGCCAAGGACCTCGCGGACGGTCTCGTCGTCAACGATAAGCGGCCCGGTGTGCTTGAGGAGAAGGTCGAGGAGAGTCGGGCGCGTAAGTGGTGGCTCCGTGTCGTCTGGACGATCACCTGGTGGATCCCCAACATCGCCCTCAACAAGATCGGAGGCATGAAGCGGGCCGACATTCGACTCGCTTGGAGAGAGAAATTTGCCATCTGCACGGGCATCTTCTTCCTCTGCGCCATCGTCATCTTCTACGTCGTCGTCTTCGGCAAGCTCCTTTGTCCCAACTTCGACAAAGCCTGGAACGCGAGCGAGCTGTCGGAGCACGCTCAGTCTAATGACTTCTACGTCGCCGTCGCAGGTGCGTCTCTTCCTCTCGTTCGCGTTTCGATGGGCTCACGTCTGACCTCTTGCGCCGCTCGATCGACCCCTTGCAGGCAAGGTCTACGACATCACCAACTTCTGGCAGGGCGACCACAGCGACATCTCCTCTTACCCAGTCACGGACGACATCATGCTCCAGCTCGCCGGGACGGACCTGACGGGCTACTTCCCCGTGCCCTTCACCGTCGCCTGTCCCGGCCTGGTCACCGACGAGTCCCTCACGCTTCAACGAAACTTCTCGGCCGTCGCCGACTACGCCGTCCACTGGTCGGGAGACTTGCAGACGTACGGCTCGAAAGCCTTGGCAGACGTCGACTGGTACCCTAACACCTTTGTGCCGTACATGAACGACTTCTACAAGGGTGTTTATGTCTATTCAAAGTCGGACATCCAGGCCAATGCAGACGACGGGGCCAAGTGAGTCTTTCGATTTGCTGCTTGCGACGTAGACTTCGCGACGTACGCTGACTTACTCGTCTTGAACTTCGCAGGACGTGGGCTTACTACGAGGACGGCGTCTACGACCTTTCCGACTACCTCACGACGCTCAAGTACTACGACACCAACACGACCACGTCCAAGTACGATTTCCTCGACGATTCGCTCGTGTCGCTATTCCAGAACACGCCCGGCAAGGACATTACCAAGGGCATGACCAAGGCCTTCGCCAAGATGAACGAGACGTACGCCTCTCAGCAGTACACCTGCTTGCGCAACGCCTTCTACGTCGGACAGACCGACTTCAGAGAGTCGGCGCGATGCACGGTCAACAACTACATCCTGCTCGCCTTCTCGGTCATCATCATGGTCACCATTGGAGCGAAGTGTACGTCCTTGATTCCCAGCTCGCAGTCAGCGTTCGCCAATCGCTGAGCAACCTGCTTTGTCGCCTCCCTCACAGTCCTCGCTGCTCTTCAACTCTCCGGCAAGCGAAACCCCGAGATGCTCGACAAGTTCGTCATCTGCCAGGTTCCCTGCTACACCGAAGGCGAGGAGTCCCTGCGGACGACGATCGACTCACTCGCGGCGCTCAACTACGACGACAAGCGCAAGCTCATGTTCATCATCTGCGACGGCAACATCTACGGCAGCGGAAACGACAAACCGACGCCTCGGATCGTGCTCGACATCCTCGGTGTCGACGAGAAGGTCGAGGCCGACCCGCTCATGTTCAAGTCTGTCGCCGAGGGCTCAAAGCAAATCAACTATGGCAAGGTCTACTCGGGCTTGTACGAGTTTGAGGGCCACGTCGTTCCGTGAGTGTCACCTTGCCTTGCAAAGGCGTGCCTTCAAGAGCCAAGAGCTGACGTGCATCCCCGCTCCTCTTCTAGGTACATGGTCGTCGTCAAGGTCGGATCTCCGAGGGAGCGCAGCAAGCCCGGAAACCGAGGGAAACGAGACTCGCAGTGCTTGCTCCTTCGGTATCTCAACCGCGTCCACTTTGACGCCCCGATGTGCCCGCTGGAGCTCGAGATGTACCATCAGATGCGCAACGTCATCGGAATCGACCCGGCCTTCTACGAGTACCTGTTCCAAGTTGATGCTGATACGGTGCGTCTAAGCATCTTCTTGTCTAGTGGGAACGATGGCTGACCACCGCTCGTCCTTCTTCTCTCGCTTCAGTGTGTCGCTCCCGACTCGCTCAACCGCATGATCTCTTGCACCATCGACGACTCGGCCATCATTGGAATCTGCGGAGAAACTAAGCTTCAGAACGAGATGCAGTCTTGGACGACCATGATCCAGGTGCGTCCTTCTACAGTCAAACGCCGAAACCTTGCAGTCGACTGACCACTAGTTCCACTTTTCTCCTTTCAGGTCTACGAGTACTTCATGTCGCACCATCTCGCCAAGGCATTCGAGTCCCTTTTTGGTTCAGTCACCTGCTTGCCCGGTTGCTTCTCCGTCTATCGGTGCGTCTTACTGCCTCTGCCAACATCCGCTGCAGGTGTGCTGATCGTTCTTCTCCCTCACAGACTCCGAACCGCCGATAAAGGACGACCGATTATCATCTCGCAGCGCATCATCGACGACTACTCGGAGCCTTTGGTCGATACCCTGCACAAGAAGAACTTGTTCTCGCTCGGAGAGGATCGTTACCTCACGACCCTGATGATGAAGTACTTCCCATCGTACAAGATGAAGTTCACTCCCGACGCCCTCGCCTACACTGTCGCACCTGATCGGTGGTCGGTTCTTGTCTCGTGAGTCCTTTCGATCTGGCTCTGCTTGCGCCTACGCTGTTCTCTGACCGTCCGGACCTTTCCTTACCTCCTTCAGCCAACGTCGACGATGGATCAACTCCACCATCCACAACCTCGGAGAGCTGTACTTCCTGCCCGAGATGTGCGGATTCTGTCTCTTCTCGATGCGGTTCATCGTCTTCCTCGATCTCATCGGTACCATCGTTAGTCGTCAGCCCTCTCGTTCCATGCTGTGACTCGCACTGACTACGAGACCCGTCCATTTCCTGCCTCCTTTCAGATCCTGCCTGCCACATGTGTCTACGTGAGATCCTTTCAGATTTGTAGCTCGAGGGTTCTGAATCACTGACCCGGGCTTTCATCCTTTTCAGCTCTTCTACTTGATCATCACCGTTGGTTCGTGACCTTTCTCTCCGAATGATGAGTACCTTGATCACCAGAACGCGTAAGCTCACTCTTGTTGTCAACTTTAGCCATCGGTCAAGCACCCATCCCCATCATCGCCTTGGCCATGATCGGAGCCACTTACGGTCTGCAGGTGAGTGCCTGTGCTAAAACCCGATACCGATCGCGCGTAGCTGACGACTCCTTTTGCCGTCAGATCGTCATTTTCTTGATCAAGCGAGAGTTCATGCTCATTGGCTGGATGGTCATCTACATCCTCGCGTGAGTGAACAAGTCATCGGCATTCTTTAGCAGCGCCCTGACCACCAGCCCTTCATCCCACACAGCTACCCCGTCTATTCGTTCTTCCTTCCAATCTACTCCTTCTGGAGCATGGACGACTTCAGTTGGGGAAACACCCGTGTCGTCGTCGGCGAAGGCAAAGACAAGGTCGTCCAGATGCCCGAGGACGAGTACTTTGACGACTCGATGATCCCTCTCAAGAAGTTCAGCGGTGCGTCGAACATGTCTCTTCCTGACACTCTTCTGGAGCTGACTTTTGCGCCTGGTCTCCGATCACCCTCAGACTACGAGAACGAGGTCTGGGAGAAGACGTCTCGGCAAGACTCTGGCTCGTACGCGGGTAGCGACTACGGCTCTCAACGAGAGGCTCCCCGTCCTCGAACAAAGGTAGCCCCCAGTATCGCTGGCAGCGGCTACAACACGCCTGGCGGGGACTATTAGTACGTTCAGCCTCTGGAAGGTAGAAACTTTTCTCACCGCCTCGGTCACTGACAGTGTCACCTTTTGCCCCCCTCCCAGCCGAGATGGCTCTCCTCTCCGACACCACGGCTCGAACCCCAACCTCAGATCTGGCGCCGGCAGTCGGATGGGTTCTCAGTACGCTGGATCTCAATATGGTGCACCTCTTCCCTTCGGCGGCGGCGCGCCCATGATGCTGCCTCCCATGGGCTTCAACGCTCCACCCGGATCCGACTACTCGCAGCCTCTTATGCCTCCTCACTTCCCTGGCATGGGCGCTCCTCGAAACACCATGATGAGTCTCAACTCATTCGCAGGGACGATGCCTGGTCCTCCGTCCTCGTACGGAGGGTTCGGTGCCTCGCCAGGACTCGGCGGAGGCCTTGCGAACCACAGGATGTCGACGTTCTCTCTAGCGACAACCGCCAACCCGTTCGGCTCGACCTCGCCGAGTGACAGCACGGATCCGACGGACGACGAAATCCTTGCCGAGCTACGTCACTACATCTCGACCTCGGTAAGCCCTTTTCTCGGCTTCGCTTTTCACTGTGACGAACCCTGATCATCCAAATGTCTCTCCCTGCTCTTCCAGGACCTGATGACGATCACCAAGAAGTGAGTACTTTCATCAAGGCCATCTTGCGGTTTGCTGACAGCTCGCTCATCTTCTCTATTCAGGTCGACTCGAATGGCAGTCATTGCTCGCTTCCCCAAAGCCGACCTCACCTCCCGCATCCCGTGGATCAACTCGAACATCGACCAGATCATGAGCATGCAATGATGGGCGACCGGTCCAGTCGAACTTCTTTTTTCCTTCCTCCTTAGAGACAACCTGCCCTTGGGACATCCTTCTGCCCTCATGCCTCAAATTATACTTCTAGTCAGAACGCTCCTCCCCGTACGACTCCAACATTCTTCTTCTGCAGTCCAGCGGCGCTGGTCTGAACCTCCTCGTCTGCAGCTCTGCTTGGCGCCACTTTTGAACTCTTGCACTCTTTTCCACTTTCTCCGTCACGCTTTTCTTCTCATCGACATTTCCCAAACGCACGACCTCAGCATATCTCCCCTCTTTTTCTTTCCCCCCTCGCGCTGCATCTCGCTCATTCTCTTCTTTGCTCTGTGCATGTTGTTCATTTTTCTGCTGATCGGCCGTTTGCTGCGCGGAGGTGTTTCGAGAGTTTTGGAGCCCAGGCGTGAAGTTCGGTAGGGTGCGAAACTCATTTACGGTCTGGCGGCGGGAAGGGGAGGCCAGCCCAGCGCAAAGACCACATCGACCCCGCTCCCTACCCTCCCCCCAAAGCCCATCCAGCACTATGGCCACTCTCGAATCGACGGCGCAGGCAGAGGTCAAGATGGCCTTGCCACCAGCAGCTCCCTACGTCCGGGTGGACACCCTCGCCATCGTGAGTTTGCGCCCTCTGGCCCTGGGTCGGCTGCTGTTCGTCCTTGCGCTCGCTGGGGCTGATCCTCCTTGCTTGCTCGGCCGGATCTCGACCCATCCAGAAGCAGCAGCTGCACGACGTCCTGGGCTCGCGAGGCCTGCCCTACTGGGAGGCGCTCCGAGAGTTTTTGACTGGCAAGCTCAGTCGACAAGAGCTCGAGGACCTCGTCATGAGCCTCGCTGGAGTGGTCGACAAGCAGTTCGGTGCGTCCCTCTCTCCTTCCTTTTTTCTTTCGCGGCTGGCAGGGTGGATGGATGGACTAGATCGACAGCTCTCCAGCTGGCGCATGTCGCTGGATGGGTTGGATGGATGGCACGATGGATCGGACGGGCTTCTCTCGACCGGGCGGACAGCCTGGGCGACGATGGACGAGCTGCGACTCGCTCCGAACGCCCTGGAGGGCTCGACCACCTTTTGAGCTCCTCCCACCGCCCACGCTCCCCCCTCGACCCATCCACCAGCTCGCTGGGACGAGTTCACTCTCCGCTTTCAGCTCGTTGTCGTTTGAACGTTGGTTGCATAGGACGTTTGGCGATTGGGAGCTCGCTCAGTGGTCCGCCGACCCGCGCTGGCCAGACTTTTCTCGCGCGGCCGTGCCATGGCAACCCGGCCAGCCTTGCCCCTTGCCCCTTTTCTCTCCCTAACCCTGAAACACCAACCCCCGCGTTTCATCTTTCACTTTTCTTTTTCACTCGCTGATTTTTTTCCGCTTGCCTCCCAGTCCCCCTGCACAACCACTTTCTCATGTCGATCCTGTCCAACGCTGCCAACTCGTCAACAACGCCGGCTCCTGGGCCAAGCAACGTCAAGCGCAACCGACCGGACGACTTGACGCCTTACGGGGCCAAGCGCAGAGTCCTCAGCTGGGTCCTGGGCACCAACCGTCGCGAGCGAGAAAAGCTCAAGATGCGGGATGCCGCCGAGGAGACCGCGGAGAAGAACATGAAGGACGTTGAGCGACGCAGGGACGATCGACGTAAGACAGGCTCGGGCTGGATTGGTGGATCAGAACTCACGAGGGAGCGAGCGGTCCTCGGCCATTCGTCCAGTGCAGGTGCCAACGTTGCCGACGACGCAAAACCCATCTTACCGACTCGTGAGTGTCACACTCTGCATCACTCGCAGACGCACGCCTTAACTGAAGACTGAGCTTTTACTTCCTTTCTTGCAGCCACTCTCGCTTCACAATCAGCACCGCTCGCTTTGGCCACCGAGTCGCGTTTCCTGCCGTCAGCGGAGGACCTGCGCGTCCGAGTCACTCGAACATCGATGGAGAGTGGGCTCGATGGGGTCTCACCAGGTGTCGGACAGTTCCTGAATGCCGCTCTTGAGGTCCGTCGTCACATTGCACGGTGTGAACCCTCGGACTCGCAGCCTGACGCCCTGTTCACTTGCCCTCTTACAGGACCACCTCAAAAACCTCATCACCTCGCATCTGCGACTCCACCGATCGAACCTTCTCAATGTTGCATCCTCTTCATCATCATCGTCTGCTGCTCTTCCCGCTTTCCTCTCCGCTCCGGCTTCTCCGACATCGACCGCCTCAACCCTCCCGCCTCTAACACCACCAGCCACCTTCTCGCAATCGGCGTTCGAGAACCTCCTGACCATCGCCCCCGCTACCATCCTTCCCCACGGTCGAATTTCGCGCCTCGTCAGCGAAGGAGTCATGGACGAGGAGGGCTTCCAGCAGCTCTGGGAGGAGGCCGCTGCGGAACGACGCAAAGTGACGGGCGTCGACGAGAGGTGGTCGTCTGCCAACAAGTCGGCCGCTGCGGACGAGCCGGCAGAAGACGCTGACGAGGACGGAAAGGCGAAAGGAAAGGGACGAAGGTACGCAGCTCTCTCGCGCATCTTTGACCGACGGGGATCCTTTTGCTGACCCCTCCCATCTACGCCTTGCCTCTTAGCTACCAATATGAATACGTGGATCCTAAATCGATCCTTGACTCGACATCATGATCTTGCATTCCTCTCTCCTCTTTCTTTCTCTCCTCTCCTCTGCGCCAACTCACTCGTCTGCATCTCACTCAGCCTCCACGAGGCTCTCAACCCACACGACGTTGTCCTTCTTTTCCCCCCTGTCACTCTGTCTCTTTCCCCCTACGATTCCTTAGCATTCGAAATCTTGTTGTGATGTCAAAGAAAGAACTTTCCTACCTGTTCATGTGTATTTGGAGGGGGGGTGCGGGTCATTACGAAAGGGCTCTGGTTACAACAACCTGTGGTGAGGTCGAGAGACAGGATGTACGACGTGGAAGGGGGAGACTATGAGATACCGAGACCGTTAAGAGGAGAGGGGGTAGGTTGGGGTTGAGGGAGGCCTTGCTGAAGGAAGGACAGGACCAAGGGGATCAAGCTGCGCAGAGACGAAGCGAGTGTTCATGGTCAGACGCGTGCCGGCGAGTTCAGTGTAAAGAGAGCGACGCACCTGTTTTGCTCGCACTGGAAACTGATTTGGCGTCCGGTCTGCGCAGGGTAGAACTTTGAAGCTGCTTGAGCCTCGAGTTCTTGGACGACCTTGTGCGCCTCTGCGGTGGTAGGCTTGGCCGAAGTCGCACGATGCTTTGAGCCGCCTGCCTTAGCCTTCTCGCGTTCGAGCTCGGCGTCGAGGTCGGCTTCGATTCGACCTCCACGCAAGGCTGAGAGGAGAGAAGGGAGAAGAAGGGCGGATGTCAGCACAAGCTCTCAAACCCGTGAACAAGCGAATGGGACGGACGGTAGACTTGCGACACGGATGCCGATCGCTGCAGGGCCTTCGCAGCCGCCTTCTTGTTCTGAGGTTCCTCCGGCTCGACGGGTAGGAGCGCGTCTCGAAGGACCTGAAGAGACACAACCTCAGCTGCCTCGCGCACTCTGGGTGCGATAGGACCGAGAGAGTCGAGTCGCTTCTTCGCGGCGATGGATCGTTGGATCTGTCCTTGGAGCGTTCCGGCCCAGCGCAGGCGGTTGTCCATGTCCTCGAAGCTGAAGAGGTACTTTCGTCGCGTGTTGGTGGGCTCACGCATGAAGGAGAGCTGGAACGTGTGACCGGGACGCATGAAGGCTCGCATGACCTCGAACGACTTGCTGATGGGGAGTGCGGTATAGAGAGAGGCGGTCGGACCAATCCGGGAGAGCAGCATCGTCTTAGGACCGAGCGAGACTCCTAAAGAGGGAAATGACAAGGTAGAACTGTTAGCTGCGGTTTGCTATTCGGCGACGAGGGGAGCGTACCAGTAACCCGGAAAGAGACCCGTGACGAGTTGGCAAAGGTGAGGACCGGAGGATCAAAGCTCAATCCTGCACCATGTAGCCTGATGACCAGCTTGGGGTCGGCTTCGGGGATGGTGATGTAAATCGGGTCACTAGCGATGCGGTAGGTCAGACGGGACGAGATGCGAGTGGGGAGCTGGGAGATCGGGGTGTACGTCAGCATCGTGGGGAGCAACTGGCTAGGAAGATGAGAGCACTCGCCACGTAGATGTCTCGCTCGAGATGCGCCTCGGTCGAGGACAAGGCTTGAGAAAGCTTCTCGTTCTTGATAGAAAGACTGTGTAAACCGTTTTGTCAGCGAAGCTGCACAGACAGGGAAGATGTAGAAGGAACGTACTAAAGGGCCTCGAGGAGATCGTCTCTAACCTGCCTCCTCGGGTCGTGCGAGCGGAAGGCGGCAATGAAGTCGTCGACCGAGATCGCCTGGTTGACGAAGGCGAACGTTCCGAAGCTTGTGTTGGGGTTGAGGGCATCCTGTGTGATCCCAGGAAAAAGGAAGAGGGATCAGTCGACGGACGTGAGATAGAAGATCAGAGAAGCGAGAGACGCACGTTGAGCTGCATGATCGCAAGCACTAGGTGGACGCTCAGCTCTCGAGAGAACGAAGAGACGGACGCGTTGGACTCCTGCCACTGCGTGGCGAAAGCCTCGAGCAGGCGCTCGCCAGCGGTTGCTTCCGTCGGCAGCCGGACGGCCAAGAGGAAGATCCTGAGGGCCTCGTCAATCCGAACGCCTCCGAACGAGAACTTGACGAGGAACTTCTGGAGGAGGTTTGATTGTTTCCTGCTCGACAAGAACTCTCCGAGTCTTGTTCGATCGAGCTCAATCGTCTTGAAGAGCATGGAGGCGATGCTGTCCTCTGGAAGACCGCTCTCGTCGATGAGGTCGCGAACCGCTCTGGCCGGGTCGGTGGCGAACGTCTGGACGAAGCTGATGACGAGCGGATGCTGCGACTTGACCATATCCGGCGTGCCGTCGTCGTCTCGAAGGCCGCTCAACCTGCGAACGGAAGAAGGCAGTGGATCAGTGGAGTTCTCTAGAGAAGGCGGGACTCGCAGACGAACTTCAATTTAGGGAGCTCGACGATGGACTTGATTATGAACTTGGTGTCGAGCGTAGGCATCTCTCCCTCGACCAGGATGGGCTTGCCGATGATGAGGATGTCGGTGAACAGGAACAGGTATCGGTCCTTGGCCGTGTGGTTGTTGACGACCTGCAGGCAGGGCGAGTGAAGGAGAAGCGACCGCGGAGGGTCGGACAGCTGCGAGGGTTGGGCTGGCAGGGAGGAGGCTAGACCGAGGATGCTGTCGAGCCGCGAAAGAACGTCAACCGTTCCAGGCGTGAAGACGACGTTGGACGCTGGCTCCTCCGCCCTGCGTCCTTCGCTGCCCTGCACCGAAGTGTCCGGGTCGACGACCACGTCGTCGACGGGATCGTCGAGATGAGGCTCTTCATTTTCCTCCGGCATCTCAGCGAGATCCGGCGCTGTGGGCTGCTGTTGGGCGTACGAAGCTGCCGGCAGAGGAACGGTGGCTTTGACTGGAGAGATGCTGGGCGAAACCGAGGTCGAGCTCGCTCGGGTCTGCCCAGGTGAGGTACTCTGGTACGAAGGGTAATGATGAAGAGCGGCCGAAGGCGATGGCGAGCTTCGGCCCTGGGGCGTTGACTCCTGGATCGACGGCCGACGACTCGAGCGTGCGGACTCTTCTGCTCGAATCGAGTCGGCTGCCGAAGGACGTCGAACCATGCGATGCGGTGGGCTGGCACTCTCGTCCACCGACCTCATGCGATCGTGCGATCCCTTCGTGAACTTCTTGGCCAGCCAGGACTTCTTCCCCGTCGAAGCCTCGGGTGAGGATGAGCGGGAGGCTGAGACATCGAAGTAGTTGGGTCCAGAGGCGAGAGGTGCGACCGAAGGGCTGAGCGAACCAACGCTGCCTCCTCGCGACCGACCTCCGGCCTCGAGTCCCGGGAAGGGCGTCAGTTTGGAGTCTGCGTAGTGTTCGAGGTTGCCGGAGGATGGCAGTCCGGAGGAAGAGGGTGTCGAGCTGGGCTCTCCGAGCGTCAGGATTGATTCGCGCGAGGAAGACTGAGACGCATGGCCCTCCACCCACGGCTCGTCTGTTGATGCAAATTGAGAGTCTTGAGGCACGGCAGGACTTCGACCGAGCGGAGTTGCCTGGGAGGAGTCCGTGCTGAGGCTAGGGGACATCCTAGGAGGGAACGCTCCTTGGGAGACGAGCGGCGCTGCAAAGCACAGAGGCGGCAGGTCAGCGACATGTCTCACGCTTCTCGAGTAGGAGGCGTGCGAGACTTACTTGAATCCTCGTCATCAATCGTGCTCTCAGCCCTCGCCCGGGCAGGCGACGACTCCTGAGCGGTAGCGTTCGCTCCCAACGGTGGCATGGGCTCGTTGGGACGAAGAACATCTCCAGACGCGAGACTGGCCGGGAAGCTCGATCCACTGGCCAACCTAAGCCTTTCTTCGGGCTGATTCAATCCCTGAGGGAAGAAGAGGTGTGTCAAGTCGGCTGATGGAGGAAGGATGGGGATGGAGGGGACCGAGTTCGAGTTGGACCCTGGCGAGTCCGTCGAGTAGCGAGCAGTCTGCAGCCGAGGAGGCGACTCTTCGAATGTCTCACGGGAGAGTGCAGAGAGAGGCACCGACAGGTTAGGGATAGGAGGGTACTGCGAATCGTTGAAGTCTGCTGAGCCGATGGACGACGTGGGGTGAGGGGTGATGCTGCGCGCCGTCCTGCCAGAGTTGGTCCGCCGTAGCAGATCCGAGAACTCGAAAGAGTCGGTGTGCTCTCCGTCCGTTCCCAGAAGACCGTGCTCCTGAGTGGAGCGGGTGCCGTTGGTAGATGCCGAGTCGACTGAGAAGCGGGCGGCGGGGGTATCATTCGAGTCCGTCAGAGGGCGAGGGTGTGAAGGTGTGGCAGGCGTCGTCAAGAGATGTGGCTGAGCCTGGAGTCTAGGAGGAGTTTCCTCTTCGTCGAGGTTGATGACGTTGGAGTCAGGTCCGTGAGTTTGGCTCTGCGAGGAAGTCGTCGGACGGCCGAATGTGTTGGCCGAAGGAAGATCCTGGTTTGAGCCAGAGACGATCGGTACGATCGCTTCTTGACTGGCGCTTGCGGCCGCCTCTGTCGACTCGTGTTGCGTAGGAGAGGTCCTACCAGACTGTGCTTGAGGGGTGGGAGTCGGAGAGGGGGAAGGAGACGCGCCGTTGGCAGCTCGGTTGCCAAGCCGAGCCATCATCCTCCTGCCTACAACACTCCTTCTCTCACCACTGGCTCCCGTCGAGATAGTAAAACTCCTCCCTAGTCTCGGCCTTGCTGGAGCGGAAGGAGGATCGTCCGACGACGGGGCGATTGGGGGTGCTGGCTTGGATGAAGGTTGAGGACTGGGTGGCTTGCGAGGGACTGGCTCGCCCGTGAGCTTCGCCATGGCCTCCGTTCTTGCCGCCGCCGAATTTGAGCGCTGAAGGAGATGTCGGGACTGGATGACCTGAAGCGTGGGGAGAGGGTGGAACTTGGCCAGGTGCTCTGACGGGTTTTGAGTCGAGACCGATGCCGACCGTTGGAGGAACCGTGCGGGCGAAGGGGAAGGAGAGTCCAGGAACCGCTCTACTGCCTCCCGACGTCGTCCATCCTCCTGGTCAGCGTCTTCCGCCCAGTCTAATCTGCCTCGCGAGATGCTTGGTTCGCTCTCATCTCCCTGCAAGGGTGAATCGTGGCTGTCGGAGGAGGCTGGGTCCGCTACCGGAGGGCGAGGGGTTGCTGGAGACGCAGGCCGCCGTCCATCCTTCTGTCTGGGTAAGGAAGCAGCACGCCTGAGCTTGGCGACTGCTATGGACCGAACGGAGGCGGGGTTGTCGACCGTCTCGCTCGCAGCGGCGGGGAGGGAGGGCAGGGTCGAGGGGATGTCACCTCCGACGGGGCGCGAGTCGTCCTGACCATCCATCTCTGGGCAAGTCTGCTCGAGGAATGGCCTGGAAAAGCCAAAAGACACCACGTCAGTAAGCTTGCTGACCGACTGACGCAGTGCTGAGGAGAATCACTCGCGATGGGAGGTAGGCTTGTTCGGCAGGGGAGGAGGCGTTGGCGAGAAGCTTGGGATGCTTGCCAGCTGCGGGCGGAAGGAGGAGAAGGCGGAGGAGTAGACGAAGGCGGACAAGCGTGCGAGTGAACTAGTGTCGTGTGCTGACCGTCCTGACCTGATCCAGGAACGATGATAGGGTACTACGTCGTGAGGCCTGAGCGGAGGACGAGGTCGGAGGCCTTGGGAGAGATGAGCGTCGCTCGGAAAGAAGAGCTCGCTCCCTCCGAACGCCCAGGACCCCCCCCCCCCCCTACCCCGTACTGGATTCGGAAACAGGACATGCAGCACGACTCGAAGGCCAACGCCAGACCCCAGCGGCCGCCTCCTCCCCTCCTGCTCGCTCCCTCGTCAGCTCTCGGGTCGACCCTGGTCGCCTACTCGCACCCCATGTCGCCCGTCGTCGGCGTCGAGGGCGGACTCTCGGCCAAGCCCCTGCAGGACGGGTCCGACCATCTCGTCGACTCGAGGCAGCAAGACGAGCACGACGACAAGTGGTGCTACCGAGACGAGGACGGCACTGCTTACGATCAGCCGGTCTGGTCGTACGAGGGTTGGGACTCGCAGGCGTCGTCTTCCGGGGACGACCTTCTCTCCTCTGCCGATCGACCCGACGTCGAGTTCGAGTTCGTCGAGTCTCCGTACGACGACTACGAGTCGGCCGGCTCGACTCATCCGACGATCGACATCGAAGGTGGTCCTCATCCTCTCCTCTCGTCTGGTCCCTCCTCGACGGGCTCTCCCGCCGACCTCTTTGCTTCTTCGACGCACAGGGATCCCTTCGGCGGAGCTTCACGTGGTCCTGCCCCTGGAGACGGTCGCAATAGCTCTTGGACCCCTCCCTCGGCCATCAACCCTCACCTCGTCGACGGGCCCTCGTACACGGTCGCTCCAACGTCGCACGGCTACGGACAGGGCGTCCCGCAACTCACGTACGCCCCAGCATCCTTCTCGTGGCCTTACTACCCCTTCGACACTCCGCATACAGCGACTGCGCCGACCTTCCACCACCTCCCTCCCGGACAGGGTCTTCTTCGTGATCAGGTTTACGATCAGCCCGGTAGTCGGTACCACGACGCCGCTCCTCCTTCGGCCTGGTCGACAGGTCCTCGACCCAGCGGTGGTTCGCTGCGCGTCTCGACGACTTTCGACGCTCCTCAACCCCTTCAGAACGTCCAGGGCTTCGCGATTGCTCCTCTCAACACCTCTGGCTACGCTTCGACCGACTTCGAGCACTCTCCCTCTGGGTCGGTCATGTCGCTCTATGGTCCATCGACGACATCACCGTGAGTCCGCATGTTTCTGACGGTCGTCTTCTCGAACTCGTCTCTGATCACGTCTTCTTCTGAACTCGACAGGTTCGCTTCCAGTGCCACAACTTCGGCCTATGCCTCTCCTGCCGAGTCGACAAACCCGTTCAACCTACCGACCCCAAACGTCCCTGTCGACTTCTTCCTCAACCCTTACCTCTCGGGCGAAGCACAAGAGACGCAAGAGGCCAACCTCCCTCCGATCCGTCGAAAGCGCTCCTCCTCCGACCGAATGGCACCCTACGGCCTGCTCGACACGCTTCACCCTGCGCCCGCTGGTCGGCGATCCAACTCCCTGTCGAGGGCTCGAAGATCAGAGTCCTTCTCGGCGCCAGCGACGCACACCTCATTCGGCCACCCGTACAAGGTCTCACCGACGGCCGAAGCCGGTCCCAGCGCTGCTTCCACGCCCATGCAGTCTTCTCGGTCTCACGACTCAACGGGGAAGATGCGTGAGTTTTGATTTCCTCTGCTCGGATCAGAGACGCCAACCTGACTTGGGCCTCTTTTCCATACCTCAGTGAGCGGACGGTATCCTCTGCAGAGTTCTCTTGCACCCCCAAAGGTGCGTTTCCCTCACAGCTCATATATTTCAGTCTTGCTTGGCTGATGGCAGACATTTTACCTTTCCACTGCTCAGCGAGCCAAGACAGCCTGGCAGATCTACCTGGCCGACGTCTTCAATGCGGAGCGGGAGGCCGCGCTCGCCCCTCTCAACGTCGCGCAGCTCACTCGGGACGCTTCTGCGAGCTACAAGAGTCTCCAGGGCTCGGAGAAACAGGTGGGTCGCCCATCGCTCCCTCTACGACTTTCACACGATGGACTGACTCTGAGAGGACCTCTTGCTGCAGTACTACGTCCAGAAAGGTCTAGAGGCCAGGGAGGCGTACGAAAGGGAGTTGCAGGCCTGGCAACGGACCCTGACGCCAGAGGACGTCAAGCGCGAGAACCTCTTCCGAGCCGGCCAACGTAAGATCGGCAAGTCGACCGCTACCAACCTGGTCAGTCCACCCTTTTGTCTCGCTCGAAGCCCGCCTTTCCTCGACTCACATGCAGTGCACCGACTCTTGTTTGGACGTTGCAGAAGGACCCCAACGCACCCGCCAAACCCATGAGCGCCTTCTTCCTCTTCATGCAGGCCATCCGAGAAGATCTTGCGTTCAGCTCCAAGGTCTTCAAGGGCGTCTCGGACACGGCCCAGCAGAGCAAGGTCGCAGGCGACGCTTGGAAGAAGATGTCGAGCAAGGAGAAGGCTGTGAGTAATTCAACTCGGCAAAGGACAAAAAACTCGGCCTGCAGACTCTGACAGGTTGCTTTTCTCGCTCTCTTTCTAGCCGTTCGACCGACGAGCGCAACTGGATCGCGAAGCGTACAAGAAGGCCGCCGCTGTGTGAGTCGACCTCGCGTCTGCCTCGGGTCTGAAAGGAACTGACAGTCTTGCTTTTCAGGTACGAGGCCTCCTGCAAGGCTAAGGCCAGGACGTGATCACCCCCGTCATCCAAAAAACACCACCTTCATTTCAACCACATTCTTTTCAACGGGACCCTCGGGCTACGCCTGCGGATCCACCACAATCGTCTGCGACGATCCACTTCCTTGGTTCTCTTCTCACAATCTCAAGGTTTCTTCTGCATCAACCCTAGAACAATCATCCGGCTACCTCTTTTCTAATGTTGTAATCTATTCACACACGAACACTTCGTAGTCTCTCTCATCTCCTGCCTCTGTCGATATTTTTCTGCTGTCAATCTGGATTTTCCTCTAGTAGTCTGGCGCTCTCGCCTCTCACACATCGTCTCGATCTCACAGCGCGCTCTCGCCCGACCTCTTCCTCTCTTCTCCTTTCTCGCTCGCTTAGACAGTGCAGCCCTCGACTCTCTCTTGACCCGACGTTCCTTCTGCCTTGACTTGCCTCTTGATGATGCACTCACCACGCGACCAACCCCAACAACTCCGCGCGTGCACGAGGTTGACACCTCATCGCGCCTGCCCTCCTCCGTCAGAGATCTCGACCTCTTCAACGATCAAACAGGTCAAGCGTTCGAGCTTACACCAGGTGGTCGGGCATAGACTGCTCGAAGAGGGTGCTGGGTCCAATTTCGAGTTCGACACGTCGCCCTCTCCCTCGCAACAGTCACCTCGGCCTGCCCTCCCTCCAGCACGATGGCGCTCTCTCCGACCGACCCTGCACCCGTCCAGCTCCAGCCCGAACAGGTCCAAGCTCTCCTGAGTTACCTCGATCTCCTCCCTCCCTCTACAGAGCCCTTGCCAATGGTCCTGCCCTCGCCTCCGCTCGCCTTCCTCACGCAGCACATCGACTCGCTCCCTCCCAACCTCACCTCCTTCTTCAGTGCCGTCCTCACACCCCAAGATCGCTCGAAGATCCCCACCATCCGAAACCGCCGGCTCGAATGGGCCTCGCGCAACACGCCCTTGGCCTTGTCGGCCTACAGCGCGCGAGAGCGCCATCCGCTGCTGTACGAGCGCATCGTCGGCGGAGGGGTCGCCCCTGCTCGTCCGGCCGCTGCTAGCTTAGAAGCGGAGGAAGAGTGGGGGCAGAATGCAGCTCTGCCTGATGGGAGAGCTCAGCATGGGAACCTCGGTGCGCTGCTGCAAGCGTTTGAGGATGAGCGTGAGGGCGAGAGGAGGAGAGATCGAAAGCGGGAGGAGCGGCTGAGGGAGAACGAAGAGACGGAGGAGTTTGACAGCGAGAGCGACGAGGAGGAGGATATGGACATCGACGATGGAGGTCAGGAGGGTCCTGACGAGGAGCTGAGCGAGGAGGAGCGGTTGCAGGCGTTTGAGAGGCTGATCAAGGAAAAGTGGCTCGACGGCCGAGAGGTGAGTCTTTCTCTTGCCCACCATCTTTCAGCCTTGTTGTGCGAAGCTAACTCTTGGTTGTGTTCTCGAACTCTGCAGTCCCTTCTGTACGACTCGGTCGACTTTGACGAGACGCTCGACCCATCGCCCAATCAAGACTTCTTGCAGGACCGCTGGTTCGACGACGAACCGGAAGAGACCTCGAACGACGCCCCTAGCAGCACTCTTGCAGAAGGAGAGTACGATTACTAAGGCGTCCTCAGTGCTGGAAGTAGGGAAAGGGCCGTTCTATTCGACTAGCCGTCCGACCCAGTACTCGACCGGCATGCCTCCATGTCCCTCGTCAGCGCCGACCATCTCAAACTTCAGCCCCTCCTTCTCGGCCATCACCCACAGATCCTTCTCAGCACCCGTCGGATCCCTCTCCTTCCATGCTAGCAGCACGAGCGTAGGTCTACTCTGTACGACGGAAGGCTGCGGGCGGAGGACGGACAGGACCGTCCGCAAGAGCCAGGGAAAGATGGCGACGTTGTAAGTCACGTCGGCCATGATGACGAGGTCGACGGGCAACGATGCGTCGTCGTAGACCCAGGAGGGGAGCGAAGGGGACTCCCAGTCGAGCGCGAGTCCGCGGACGTCGGACTGGGTCTCGAAGAGGGAGCGATTTGATGCGAGGTTGATCTCGACGAGTGGCATGGCCGAAGCTGCTCAGCAAGAAATCGTTGAAGCAAGTCAGGTTCGTCGCAGTCTTTCGTTGAGAGGTCGACAGGTGGAAGAACTGACGAAGGTCCGTTGCGTAGAGCTGGTGTTTGTCGCCCGCATCGGTCTGATCCAGCAAAGACGCCAACGCGATGGAAACAAGGCCACTGCCAGTACCTGAAGAGTGGAAGAACTGTGAATCAGTCGCTCGTCCGCAAATAAGGCGCGCTCTGGCGAGAGAAGAGACCTACCCAGCTCGAGGATCCGCAATGGCTTCTCGTTTGACGACCGCAGTAAGTCGAGTACAGGGCAAAGATGTCCCTCGCCCTCCGCCGAAAACTGACGAGGAGCAAAGGATGAGGTGTCGGTCCGTAGACGATCGCTGAGGAATGCTGAGCAGGCAAGTCCCGAGTCCCAAATTTTCTGAGGAGGTGTGAAGGATGTCGTTCAGTCCAAGGCCTCGCAGACGACCAGGTAGGCACGACTTGACGCACCTTGTCCAGATCAAAGCTGGTCTGCTCCGTCAACGTCAGTTCCATCGGACCGTCTACGCCCGGCGAGGGGAAGACGAACGTCCGCCGAATCCGATCCTGCTTGTCGACCTTGTCGTTGCCCTTACCCTTACCCTTCTCCTTCTCCTTCCCCTTCCCAGGAGCAGCCGCAGGTCCTCCTCGACTCCCCGCAGTGAACTTGATCGGCTCGCTAAGGACCGGTATAGGCGTCCAGACCGAGTTGTCTTCACCTAAGTGAGCAACTTGCACAAAGTCCGACTTCCAGGCGGGAGACGCGGAGGTCGACCGACCGGAGTTGGAGTACAGGGCGAGCGACCACGTCTCGCCAGCCTTGACTCCCTTGGGAGGGTCGATGGCGAGCGTCTTGTAGGCCGAGCCTGAGCCGTACCAGGTCGTCAAGGGTTGTCTGCCCTGTGGGAGCGACGACGAAGCACCGTTCGGAAGCCATTGGTATGAGATGCTCAGCTCGTCCTCGTAGCTGCCCAAAAGAGACCACCAGGAGCGTCAGTGCATCGTATGTTTGCGCTGAAGATCTAAAGCAATGGTCCTACAGCTCGGTCCGAAGGTCGTTGGCGACCTGGGGAGTCAGGACCAGCTGCTCGTTGACAGGCGAGGACACGGGAGGAGGCCGGAGGAAGGAGAGGTAGTAGAACATGGCGGCGAGGGTCGATGCGAAGGGCTTCAGTCGTACAGAGAGGCTGTCTGCGAGTGTCCTAGAGCTGAATTTAGAGTGCCTCGAGGCGACAGGAGGCGAGGTAGGGTCCTGGGCGGGGGTGACGGCTCTGAGCGAGGATGCAAGTCCGCCCTCTGGCCCCTTCCTGCCAAACCACATCCTGTCCAGCGACCCAAAGTCCCTTCTCTTCTGCTACTTTCGCCACGAATACTGGAAGCAGACTCGATCAGGTCAAACGCACCTACTCTCAAGAGCTCAGTCCATCCCTTCGCCTCGAATAGCTCGGCTCGGACCTCCCTAGCCTTCCCCGTCGACCCTCCTCCGCAGGACCCTCCTCGTCGCCTCTCCCTCGAGCTAGTCCCAACCCAAGCTTTCTCCCAGCGCATCACATCGTAGAAACTGCGACGCTCACCATGGCTGCCACCAAGAACAACCGGCAGGTACGTCTGCTCGAGTTGCCCCAGCCAGATGAACTCGAGCTGACCCTCCGTCGCTTTTCTCCTGCCGACCACAGAAAGTGCTGCTGATGGGTAGATCAGGTACGTTCGCGCCTTCACAGACTTGGACCGCTATAGGATCTGACCCTTGAATTGACCTCCAGGCAGTGGAAAGACGAGTATGCGGCAGGTCATCTTGTGAGCTCTGTCTGCTGTGACGCGCCTCCCTCTTGGCTTAGAAGTGACCCTTCGCCCTTCCTTTCACCACGACAGCTCGTCGGACATGACGCCAGGAGAAACAGAGAGGCTGGGTGCGACTGTAGATGTGGAGAGCTCGAACGTCCGGCTGCTGGGTAACCTCAGTCTCAACATCCTCGTTCGTCCTCGCTCTCTTCTCCATCCCTCCGGCCATGCTGCGCCTACTGACCGAGAGACGGCTACTCTCATTGACACCACACAGGACTGCGGAGGTCAGCAATCCTACATGGACGGCTACCTCAGCACGCAACGGCAGACCATCTTCAAAAACGTCGCCGTTTTGATCTACGTGTTCGACACCAAGTCGAAAGACTGGGACGAGGATCTGCGGTACTTTGACCAAGTCCTCGAAGGGCTCGCGCAGATGTCGGGCGACGACGAAGATTCGGCGGGTGAGGACAGCGATGCCGAGCAGCAGGCGCCAGTCAAGAAGCCTGGCGTGTACGTGTTGATCAACAAGATGGACCTCGAGGACCCGTCGGATCGGGCGAGGATTGAGAGGGAGAGGGCGAGCGAGCTGCTGGGGAGGGTCAAGAGCAGGATTGGAGGACGGTGTATGGCTTTCGGAACGAGTATCTGGGATGAGAGTCTCTACAAGGTACGCCTCCGCTTCACTTTGGATTTCCCCTGCACGCGGACCTTCAGCAGCAGGGACTGATCGTGTGGATTCTTCCCCGGACAGGCATGGTCGGCCATCATCCGAAGTCTAGTACCCAACGCACACCGTCTGACGGCCCACCTGTCCCGTCTGAGGGAAAAGTCGCACGCGGCCGAGGCCGTCCTGTTCGAGCGCCAAACGTTTCTCGTCGTCGCTCGATCCGCACCCCTTCCCGCGCGGAAAGTCATCAACGGCCGCCTCCGAAGGCCGAAAACGACCGCGGTCGTCGACTCGTTCTCGGCTGCGGAGGACCAGGACGACGTGGCTGTTGCTGGGGCCGTTGGGAGTCACGCTGAGAGTCCAGCAGACGTCGGAGCGGCCAACCGGTACGAAGTCGTCAGCGATATCTTCAAGCTGTTCCGAATCGCGGTCAACACGTTAGGCCAATTTTTATCTTTGTGCTGCAAGGGGTTTGACTGACTCGACGCGGTCTTTTTGCAGGACTATCGGCGGCGGCGAGATGAGCACCTGGTTGTCGGACTTCCGGACCTGTTCCGTCGCCATCGAAGCCTTTACGCCCAACACGTACTGCATGATCCTCTCGAACGACTTGCGAGCAGGTACGGATCTCTAAACCTTCTTCCTTTGCACTCGCAGACGTTGTTCGCTGACTTGGGTATTTCTCTCTGACTCCTGCCAGATGCTGAGTACCTCCTGGAGGAGATCCGAGTCGCTCGAGCGCACTTTGAGGAACTGCAGACGGGTACGATTCACATCAAGTGCGCGTACGTATCCCAACTCTGTTTCCTTCTCTTCCATCTGCTTTCTTCGGCCAGTCAATCAAGACTTCTGACCCTTCCTCCCTCTCCGCCCTCCAGACTCTGCGCCAAGGACTCTGGGATCCGGTACCTCTACTCGGACGGACCCGCCGACGGCTCGACGGAGGAGAGCATCCTCGGACTCAAGCACGCCGTCGCGGGTCTGAACTTGCAGTCGTCTGCGCACTGAGGGTTGGCGGGCCAAGCAACGAAGGGGTTGATGAGGAGTATGTGTGTTGTAATGGTGTGCAAGAGGCAGTTGACGTGGACGATCTGCATGACCTTGAGAGCTTTTCAGAAGGAAGAAAAGGAGGATGTCGGGGAGAGCGAGGGTAGGAAAGTAAAGTGCCAGTGCAGTTTGGACGGTGGGCTTGCGAGAGGCCTGCCGCGAGCATCGATTCCAAGGGAGGTAGAACAGTCTACTCTAACCCTACACCCACCCTTCTCCTTTCGCCATGGCTTCCAGGATGCTCGCCCGACAGCTCAAGGCTCCCGCAAGGACCGTACGTACCCACCTCTGAGCTCGCGGCGAGGCTGGGCGGGTCGATGGGACGGCGGCGGAGGATCGGACCTCTCGCAGAGGCGCCTTTTCTTCGCCCCCTTCCGCTTCAGCCCACCCTGCTGCCCCTTCCTTTTCCTTGCCCTCCGCATAATGACCAGCTTCCCTTCAACTTGCTCCCTGCTCGTCGGCATGCTCTCCTCCAGTTCGGCTCCCTCCGATGCCTCGCCACCGCCGTCCCTTCGGCCCCTGTCCAGCCCGTCACGAAAATCTCGACCCTCCCTACCGGTCTCGTCGTCGCCTCCGTTCGTCATCCCCTTCTCCCTCCCTTCTGCTCTTCGGCAGTACCTGACAGACTCTCTCTGTGCTTTACGTTGGGTGTTTGGTTGTGCGTTGGGTGTCGGGCTGGGTTGGATCGGGGCTCTCGGGAATTCACCTCGCGCTGCGTCGCCTCGCTGTATCGGTGGATGGGGGGGACACGCAACAGGAGTACCAGCCCCACGCCCAGACGGCCACCGTCGGTGTCTACTTCGACGTCGGATCGAGGCACGACCAGAAGGCCGGTGTTGCCCACTTTGCCGAGCACCTTGTGAGTTGTCTTCTCCGTTGCTGTCTGTTGCAAGATGGAGTTGCTCATCCCCTTCACCCTGATTGGTCGATCGACAAACAGTACTTCAAGGGTCCGTCAGCCTTTCCACCTCCCACCTCACCTCCCTCTTGCAACTGACTCGAGACGTTTTCTTTCTCTTGGCTGGCTTTGGTTGGTGTGGTGGTGGTTGTTGGGGTGGCAAAAAACGCGGTTGGTTGTTCGTTGTGTTTGGGCATCTTGAACAGGTACTCCCTCGCGATCGTTGAAGCAGCTCGAGACGGAGGTGGAGAACATCGGAGGTCGACTCGACGCCTACACCGCTCGAGAGATTACGTCGTACACCGGCCGATCCCTCGCCGACGGAGTGCCCAAGATGACCGAGATCATTGGCGACATGCTCTCGAACCCCAAGTTCGAGACGGCTGCGATTGAGGCTGAGAGGAGCACGATCCTTCGGGAGGCTGAGGAGGTTAGCAAGGACAAGCAGGAGGCTATCTTTGACCAGCTCCACGCTGTTGCCTTCCAGGGTACGTTGAAGTTTTCTCGAGCAGCTTGGGTCGTCGGACAGGAATCACGACTGACTCCCTCCCTCTTCTCTTTGCTTCCAACCTGCAGGCCAGCCCCTCGGATACGACATCCTCGGATCCAACCAGAACATCGAGACCATCACCCGAGAGGACCTCCTTGAGTACCGAGCCCAGAACCTGCACGCCGACAAGATGGTCTTCGCCGGAGCCGGAGCGATCAACCACGACGAGCTCGTCGAGCTTGCCCAGAAGCACCTGTCCAAGTTCCCCACGTCCAACGACCCCTTCGGATCCAAGCCCAAGAACAAGGCTACCTTCGTCGGTTCGGAGGTTCGAATTCGTGACGACACCTGGGACGACTGCCACATCGCCATCGCCGTCGAGGGAGTCTCCAACAAGTCCCCCGACTACTGGGTCATGGTGCGTCCTGGTCCTCCGTCTTGTTCTTCCTCGCGCAAGAGATGCAGCAACTGATCAACGTGTCGTGCCACCTCAGAACGTCCTTGCCTCCATCATGGGCAACTGGGACCGATCGCTCGGTGCCGCTCCCCTCCTCTCCTCCAAGCTCACCCACGTCATGTCCGCCGGCAACTACGCCAACTCGTTCCGACACTTCAACCTCTCGTACGCTGACACCGGTCTCTGGGGTGTTCACCTCGTTTCTGAGAACGTGCGTTCCTTTCCTCGTCCAGTCTCAATCGCAAGCACCACTGACTTGCCTTCGATCACTGTTTTCTTCTTGTGATCGATCTAGCTCACCAACCTCGACGAGTCCGTCCACTGGACCCTGAAGGAGTGGCAGCGCATGTCGACCTCGCCCACGGTGGCCGAGGTTGAGCGGGCCAAGTCGCAGCTCAAGGCTGCCACGCTCCTCTCGCTCTCGGACGACGGCACCAAGTCGATCGTCGAGGACATTGCTCGAAACATCTTCACTTACGGTACGCGGTTGACGCCCAAGCAGGTTGAGGAGGCTATCGACGCTGTCACCGTCGAGGACATCATCAGGGTGTACGTTCTCCCCCACCTCCTTCCCCCTGTTCGTTCTTGTTCAACCGCTGACCTCTCGATACCTTCTTTCCTTCTGGCCTCGCAGCGCCAACGAGAAGCTTTGGGACCAGGACATCGCCATCGCCGCCATGGGCCGAGTCGAGGGTCTGTTCGACTACCAGCGAATCCGAAACGACATGAGCAGTATGACGTTCTAAAACCTCCTCCATCAGGCGGGGAGGAGGGTTGTAGAAGAGAGACGAGCGAGACGAGGAGAAGGTGGAAAAAAAGAAGGGACAGTAGATCCAAGCTGGACGTTCTTTTTTTGATATATGCGGGCTTCGAAATCTTACTATTTGCTTCGTGTCGGAGGGCGGAGGGGAGGATTGGGACTAGTGTTTCTGACAGCGTTTCGGGGTTTGATTACAAGAACGGCGACACATTGAGCACTCCTGGACGAGTTCAGAACAATCGATCTCAAGAAGGGGTGTAGGAAGTTACGGGAAACAAGAGGGAGAGGTGTGAAGACGGCTGAAGAAATGGGCAAACAGTACGTCGGGTCTCATCACTCCTGCTGCTGCGACTGCGACGGCCGTCCAAAGTCGAGGTGGAGTGCCTGCAGGTTGGCCGTTCCGGCGGGGAACACGCCGTCCTGGGACGTCGACGGCAGCGGCGGGTGTGCGTGGTTCTGCGAGCCAAAGACCGAGTTGGGGCTCGGGTGGAGGTCGCCCAGGATCGAAGGGATGGTCGGGGTGCTGATCCGAGCCAAAGGGGCAGGAGGGGGGTGGGAGACGACAGAGACGTCGTTGTCGATCTCGAGGAGCGAGGACGTGGGCGAGGTGGAACGGGAGTTGAAGCGATCCATGAGGATGGCCATGTCTGAAGTTGCGCCGGCGCTGAGTGGAGAGTCTCCGCCGTAGGTCTTTGCTTGGACGCCGATCAGGTCGTTAGAAGGTTGCTGGCTGAGCAGAAGGGACAAGGGCGACTCCTCGTCATCGTCGTCGTCCAAGGCGTTGGAGAGCTCTCGGGACACGGGGGCGTCCACCTTGACCGCTGCGACCGTTCCAGTTCCTGGCGGTCGGTAGTCAGACCCCGAGTCATCCGAGTCCGACTCGAACGCGTACGACGACGAAGGCGCGCCGCCAGCTCGGTTGCGCTTCTCGTCCTCGAGTCGCTCGACCCTTGCCTCGGCCACATCCCGATCCTCGCGAGCTTCCGAAAGCTGCTCGCGAAGGGTCGAGAGGGTCCGTCGCTGGACCGCAATCTCGCTCTGCAGACCGGGCACGAGCGCAGCCTTGTCCCTGACGGCGTCGCCCGTCCGCTGATGTTGGTCCTGAAACAGCTTGAGCTGGTTGCGCGCGACCTCGACCTGTCCAGCGTCCGACTTGATCTTGGTCTCGTAGAACGCTCGGACCTGGTTGATGCCGTCCTGGAGCTGACCGTTGAGCTTGCGGATCCGAGCGTGCGCGTCCTGAATCTCCTGCTGCTGCTCCCTTGCGTTCTGGACCCCGCTCTCGTGAAGGTCCCGCAACAGCTGCTCGGTCGACCGAGCCTCCTCGAGCCGGCGCTTCTCGGCCGCGAGTTGCTTCTCCAGCAGCTCCACCTGGCCCTCGACAACCTGCAGCACTCGACGCGTCTCCGCGTGGTCTTTCTTATGCTTCCTGATCTCGTCCTCCTTCTCCATGACGAGCTCGGCCCGCCGTTCCAACTCCGGAGCAGTCGCATCTCGGGCCGCCTTGAGCTCGGCGATCTCCAGGCGGTACTTCCTGTTCAGCTCGGCCGTCTCCAAGTACTTCTTCTCGAGCTGTTTTTTGCGGGTAGGGGATTGGGATGATCGTCTACGGGGAATGCCTTCGTCCGTGTCGCCCGAGGGTCCAGGCAGGGCGATGATCTCCTGGTCGCTGAGATCTTCGGCGTCCAGGACGGGCTTGGGGTCGGTCAGGCGCCCTCGGGGGCTGTGGGGAGGTTGACGGTCGGTGTGGGAGGAGGAAGAGGAAAAGGGAGGAAAGATGTCGCGGTCGGGTCGGTGGGGGCGGTCGGAGGATCGAAAGGAAGATGTGCTACTAGTGCTGAGGCTCAGAGGAGGGTTGGGGACCGGCTGGGATGGAGCGAGGGGCTTTACTACAATCAAGGCACGTGTTCGTCAGTGTCTGCCCCTCCGTCGTAGGCGCAGGGGTGTTGGAACACTCACCTGGGTTCAGAGTATCGCCGACTCTACTCGCCGCCACGGTGGGCGAAGCACCAGGCTGAGACGAAGCAACGAGGGCAGCGTCCAGAGGTCGTTGCTTATGAGGGCGGTTGAGGACGCCACCGAAGAGAGTCTTCGGCCTAGGAGGAGGTAATTCTGCCGCTGCTGCTGGCGATGGCTGGGCTGAGCCGGAAGCAACCTCGGCAACAGGGTCGGGGCCCTGTTGACTGTCGAGCGAGTTCGATAACTCCGAGACGGTCACTGTAGGCGAAGGAGCCGACGGCTGAGAAGAGGGTTGAATCGGCTTGAAGACCTTGGTCGTCGACGACGAGGCTACCGCTCCTGAAACTCGTGGATCCGTCGGGATGGGTGTAAGGGCTGGACGGGCGGCAGCCGTGTTGTTGATCCTGCGGAACTGAGGAACGCCCGGGACAGGCGCGGGAGACGCTGGTGCCCTCGGCGTCGACGCAGACTCTGTCGAGTTGGAGGAAGTGAGAGCAGTCGTGGGTGCGAGGTTCACCTGCGTCGAAGCAGGAGATGCGGAGGTGGATGGGAGGTTGAGGCCGGGCTGGGCCTGGGAAGTGACCGGAAAAGGAGCAGACGCCTGAGAGTGAGGAACCAATGTCAGGATGAGCGCGCTGGCTGACCTTGTGCGAGAGTAGGGTGGGACTCACGTCTGGTCCTGGGGAGGCAGGGTCCTCGCGAGCCTTGCCCTTGTCGGCGGACTCCACCTCTGGCTGAATGACCTCGGGCGCCTCTCGATCGTTGGAAGGCTGATCGTTGACTGGCTGTCTGTTAGTCGAGGAGGTCGAAGCAAGGGCTTCCGTTGCGCTCGACGGCTCGGCCACGTCCACCGACATGTCCTCGTTGCTCGCCTCGAGGTGAAGTTGAGCCGCCTTGGCCAGTCGACGGTTGAGAGCGCTAGGCGTCGAGTCGGCCTGAGGGACCGGAGACGTGTACGTGCGGGCAACGGTGTCGACCGTCTGCCGTCGCACCTTCTTGAGCTGACTACCGCTCGAGGAAGATTCTGCGGTAGGAGCAGGTAGGGACTCTGTTGGAGGGGATCGAACGTTTGGTCAGTTTCGCAGCTTGAGATCCAAAATGACACAGACCGATAAACGTACCTCTCTTGCGCTTGTTCTGACTCTCTGCCGGCTTGACGGACGACGAAGGCTTACTGCTTGAGCCCTCTCGAGACCGCTTTCGCTCCTTCTTCTCCTTCTTCTCGGCCTCTGCAGCAGCCCACTTGCGCTCCTTGCGCGCCTTCCTCTCCTCCCAATCCTGCAGTAGACCAGCACCACAGTTGACCCTAGGCTCCCAGGTGTTGGGATACGGCCTCCCTTTCTCGTCTTCTCCTCTGGATAGCACGAAAGGGTCTGCGGTCAGCCCATCGCAAGCAGGCCAGCTAGCGGGCACAGCGAGAGGGGGGAGGGAGAGGACGCAAGGGCACTTACTCCCACTCGATGTAGAACTTGCCGTTCTTCTCGTCAACGATCCGTCGGGCTTCCCAGATGTCTCCATCGACGTCCTCCTCTTCGCCTGACGAGGAGTGCCCTCTGCGAGACAAGATGGACAAAGGTGTGACTGGTCAGCTTCCCTTCGCGCGATGATCCGAACCTCCCCCCACCCCTCTCTTCTTCTCCTAATGCTTGACTGCAGCTGGAGGGGTACGCACGATTCTGTTTCGATCCTGGCCATCATGTACGCGTCCCCTTCAGGATGAAGGAATGCTGTTTTGGAGGAATCCAAGCTTGCTGTCGGATGTCGTTTAGGGCGAGGGTGCGGGCTCTTCCTTCGCCTCCTCCCAAACACCCTCCCCCTTCATCCATTTACCCTTACTCCCCCCCCCCCCTTCCTCTTTGACTCTCTACTATGGCCCCCACCGCCGACTCGCTCCCCGCCGCCTTCAAGGCCGATGGTGCCGGCCTCCGCGTCTGCATCCTCCGCGCCCGCTGGAACGACGCCATCATCACCAAACTCGTCGAGGGTTGCAAGACCGAGCTCCTCGCCGCCGGCGTCAAGGAGGACGACATCACGCTCGAGACCGTCCCCGGGAGCTACGAGCTCCCGTTCGCTGCCAAATCGTGAGTCTGCCCTCGCTCCCCTCCTCTTGAGTTGCTCGGAGGATGGGTGAAGGCGATCTCCTTCCCCTTATTCAGCCCTGGCCTCTTCTCTCCTCCGGCTCCATCTCTTCCCCCCTCATACCCCCAAGAATCTTGCAGACTGACCGACGCTTCCTTTCTCTTTGCCCGATCCTGCAGGATCATCCAAGGCTCCAACACGCTCTCGCCCACGACGCTCCTCGGCGGCGTCTCCGACCTCCTCACCTCCTCCTCGTCCACCTCGCTCTCGCAACTCGGCAACCCCTCCGCCCCCGCCCCCGCCAACCGACCTTATGACGTCCTGATCGCCATCGGCGTCCTCATCAAAGGCTCAACGATGCACTTCGAGTACATTGCCGAGAGCGTCTCGCACGCTCTGATGGACGTCCAGGTCCAGACGGGCACGCCGGTCATCTTTGGTGTCCTCACCTGTTTGACGGATGAGCAGGCTTTCCAGCGGGCGGGAATGAGCACGGAGCACCCGGAGAAGAACCACAACCATGGAAACGTACGTCTTCCCTCTCCCTCTTTCTGTGTCTTACTCTTGGTGTGCGAGGGAGGGGACCCTGACTGATCCTCGTCCCTCCTCCGACTTGAACAGGACTGGGGAACCGCCGCCGTCGAGCTGTCGGTGAAAAACAAGCAGTGGAAAACGGGCAAGGTCGTCGGCGCTTAGAATCGTCCTAAGTCATGAACGGCGAGTGGGGGCGTTTTCCTTTTTGTAAAGGGGTGGAATGCATGACTAAGGACTTTCTACCATTAGCCCAAACCACGAGCGCACAAGCGAGGGGATTGACAAACGCAAGACTCACCGGTTGGGCTCACCGTCCGCCAAAAGTTCGTTCAAAGTATCTTCTAAAGAAGAAGATTGCGGCCGTTGGACAAGAAAATGGACAACTTACGACCCATTCCGTCTTTCGCGACTCGCCCGACCTGCGCCTGAGGGTCTCGACGTCGACGTCGCCGTTCCTCTTGAGGGACGTAACGAGGCGAGGCGAGGATCAGACGATAATTATGTCGTCGTCGAGGTGAGATCGGAGAAAGGTAGAAGAGTAAGCAGCGGGAGACAAGTCAACGAACGAAGTTGTTTTTGAGATCAGCGTGTTTAATCTGATCGAGACGAACGACTCGACGATGAACCTTAGAAGCAACATCAAGAACTCTGAAGACGTGAGAGTCTAGAGTCTAGGGGAACTAAGTACCGGTCTTGGTTGAGGGATTTGGGCAGTCTCGCAGAGATTTGCGGAGTGAAAGGGGAGAAGGGCGGCTTCGAACCGTGAAAGCTGGATAGGATGGAAGTGGAAGGGAGATGATTGTTATCGGGACGAGGAGATGGTTGTGAGAGACGCGGAGAGGTCCGCTTAGATCTTTCCGACACCAGCGTGGGCGAGGACGTAAGCCGCGACGGAGGAGGCGCTCTCGGCAGCAGGAGCGATGTACGACTTGGACTTGTAGTCGGCCAAGAAGCCCTGCACGAGGAGAAATAGGGTCGAGTCAGTTTGACGAGTCTACAGAGGGACGCGCGAGGCTGTGGGGCACGGAAGCGTACTTGGTCGTTGCTGGAGAAGGACCCAGAGCTGGTGAGCGAGTTGGCGACGCAAGATCGACCAAAGGCGGCCGAGCACTTGCTCTCGCTGCCGGAGGGCACAGTGAACATGGCGCCCTTCTGCTCGAGGAGAGGGGTCGTCCTGTCCAGAAGTACCATGCGAAGTTTGTCAGTTGTGAGGGACGACAAACCGGTGAGGGGTTGCTGGCATGCAGACGGAGGACCCACACGCTGTTGAAGACGTTTCCCTCGGCAATGACCTCGGGTCCAGACTCGATGATGTCGAACGCGTGACCATCGACCTGGTACCAGTAGTTGTTGAGCGCGTGGAGGAGGATGGTACCGCCGACCTTGGGGGCCCGTCCTGAGGTGTGGTGAACGTAGTTGCTGTCGAAGGTGACCAGGTCGCTAGAGCCGAGGAAGTAGATGGTCCAGTAGTGCCTGAGAAACGTTCAAAAAGCTCACATCAGTACAGCGCACTCGAGGGAGCAAAAGAAGAACCACTCACTTTCCGTTGCACTGGGCCGACCAAGAAGTCTGTCCGTCAAACTCTGAGTTGGAGATGGTTACTCGACGGGAAGGCTCGTAGCCAGAGACGAACATTTGTCGGCCGATCAGGGAGATCTTGACGTGGTCGATCCAGACGAGGTCGGCGCCGTTGAGGGTGCTAAACGAGACACAAAGTCAGTCGGCCATCATATGGGCAGCAAGCGCGAGGGCGGACGAACATGGCGTCTCCTCCCCAGATCAAGGAAGGGTTGAGGTCGGTGATAGCGATGTTCTGGATAATCACATTCTTCGCGCCGTTGGCGATCTTGAGCCCCTTTCCCTTGAGAGAGGCCTTGGACCCGACACCGACGAGCGACTTGTTAGAACCGACGTTAATGGGCTTGATGGCGGCGTTGTCGTACGTGACGCTGATGGTCTTCGAGCCACTGCCTGCGTTGCCGTTCGTGCACCAGCTGGCCTGGTTGATGGCCTGGAGAGATCATCAGCGCACACAGTCGTCAGCACGCGTGCGCGGGAGGACGATAAAAGGGAACAAGGACCCACGTCTTGGCCAGAGGAACCACACGTGTTGGAAGCAGGTCTGCAGCCGTTTGCGGTGGTCGTGCCCTCGGTACCCAGGAAGTTCTGCTCGGAGTTGATGCTGGAGATAAGGCAATGTAGAACGCCGTCAGCCTTTTTCGGGGAAAAACGACGAGGGAGAGAGAAGGGAGGACGAGCAGGATGACCCTCGCGACGCTGTCCTCGAGCCACTCGACCAGCTGAGCCCTCGACGAAGGGTAGGCAGGCGTGGCCGACCCTCCTCCCGTCGTACCAGTCGCGAATCCGTACGCCGATCCGGTCACTCCCGTCGCTCGCTTCTCGAGCGTGGAGAGGTCCTCGCCGGTTGCGAGTCGGCTCTCGAGGAAGTCTCGTTGGGCGTGGGCGTCTCGGATGACGGCGGCGTCGTTGGGCGAGAAGGCGAGGGAGAAAGGGAGGAGAGAGGCGACAGCGAAGAGGAGGGCGGTGGGCTTCATGGTTGAAGAAGGAGAAAAAGACGCCAGGTCCTGCTGAGTCAAAGGAAGGGGAAGGAAGAGGTGGGGGAAGAGAGAGAAAAGAGGACCGTTAGTCCGCCCTTTTATGGTCAGCTCGACCAGGGGCCATCAGCTCTCTGGGAGGGAAGGAAGGTCAGCAGCTTCACGCGCGTTTCAGGTGCGTCTATAGGGGTGTGCGAGACGGACGAGAGGCTTGGGCGGGAAGAGGGGCTAAGGAGTTGAGTTCGGGCCTCCCTCGAGGGAGCAGTCGGACGCTTTAAGAGAGCACGTACCTCCGGACCGGACGTGAAGATTGCGGCGCGATCGCAAGGTGTGCCTCGAGGACGGAAAAGAAAGGGAGATCTGATCAGCGCTGCCCCTGAGGACGATCTGCGAGAGACGGCCGACGAGCAACCGAAACTGGACGAGGGGGAGGTTGTAGCTTCGGGCTGCGCGGCCAGGATGGTATCGGACGGGGCATTAGAGATCGTCAAAGGAAAGCAGAGTCAAAGTTGAGAGTAAGGGAAATCTAAGGTCGTGAAGGAAATCTAGCTTTGATGGAAGGCGACGTTGGAGTCGTTTTGTGCAATCCCGATGCCCTGGAGGAACTGTGTTTGAGGAACAACAAGACCCATGCGGGCAATCTGATCAGCTACTCATCACGCTGAAGCCAGATGATCGTTCAAAAGAAGGGAGGACTGACAGTTTCAAAGTCAAAGTCGTCCACCGCCGCGCCGTTGGCCTGGAACATGCCCAGCCGCTCAGGCTCGCCGTAGCCGAACGTGCCTCCGTTGGCAGACGCGCCCATGCCAAAGTTAGGGTCGCTCGCCCAGTGCGAAAACTCGTTGAAGTCGGTTGGAAAGTGGGGCTGGGCAGCGATGGCCTCATCGAGCGTCGTCGGGAAGAAGAAACCGGCGCTGCCTGTGCCGTCCGAACCGATCTGGGCGAGGTCCTGGGCAGACGGAGACGACGTCCCGGAGAACTGCTGTTGATGTTGATGCTGGAAGGACATTTGGGCGAGAGCGCTGGGGTTGGGAGCCGATGTGTTGGAGGGAAGCTGGGTAGCGAGCGTCGGAAAGCTCATCTGGCCTGAAGGAGGGAAGTTCTGAGTCGATCGAGACATCGCGTTCGGGCCGGCGGCGGAGGACGACGACGCGTTGTTGTTGTTGTTGGCCAGAGACGAGCTCTGGCGTCGGTGAGAGTCGTCGCCGATGAGGTCGAGATCGTCCGTCAGGCCGTCATTAGGTACCGCTTGCTTGAGGGCCTTCTTGGACTTCTTGGATCGGTGCAGAACGAGTTTCTCAGCCGCCCGGTCTCGCAACTTCTTGAGGATGGGCTTGAGAGGCGAGAGGGGGAGCAGGGTTAGATATTGACTCGCCATGCAAAAAGAAGAACAGTGATCGCTGAAGAAAAACGAACCAGTTCGTCTCTGGGTCGGGAGCCGATTCGAGCCGACTCGAAGAGCGCAACACCCGCCTCCAACTCCTGCGACGACCCCACCAATCCAGCGCAAGCGCCCGTTCGCAGTCAGCTTCAGAGACAAGCAAAGAGTGTTCGAACGAGGACGATGTGGTGAACGCACCTGAAACGCAGACAGGGCGAGCGAACTCGACGGGGCGCGGATGACCGACACGGCGAGCGACGTCGACGCGCTGAACGCGTGGAAGAAGAAGAACCAGTGTCGTGTCACAAGCGACCTGGTCAAGACGCCCAGTAAAAGTCAGATCAGATACTGATGCATGAAGGAGGAGGAAGAGGGGGAGAGAGACGTACCCTTGCAGTTGGAGGACGTCCCGGACGACGCTGATGATGGTCTTGCAGCTCTCGAGTTCGGCAATGTACGACCTGCTCCACCGGGCCTTGAGCGGCTCGTCCGGGAAATCTCTCAGCGCTCGTGCAAACCAGCCTCGGTGGAGAAAGAGGAGAGACTCGTTCTGTGCACGCAAGGGGGAGTTGCAGTACAGCCCGAAAGGTCAGCCTGCCTAGCACAACATCTGGCAAAGAGGAGAAGAGAAGGAGGAGAAGGAGAGAAGAACGCACGATCATGATGAGCATCGC
Source organism: Cystofilobasidium capitatum (assembly GCA_014825545.1). Taxonomy (NCBI): domain Eukaryota; kingdom Fungi; phylum Basidiomycota; class Tremellomycetes; order Cystofilobasidiales; family Cystofilobasidiaceae; genus Cystofilobasidium; species Cystofilobasidium capitatum. Next base: position 650,332 of record MVAJ01000001.1, read on the forward strand.
GTGCCGCTGGAGGATGAACGTCTTGTCGATCCAGCCGTTGCCGTCCGTCGGGAGCACACACGAGTCTTCCGAGCAGTGCAGCTCGGCCGGCAACTGGCGCTCGACTGTAGGAAGAGAGACAGAGAGGGACACGACAGTCAGACCTCAACAGGTTTCTCCGCTGAAGTGGCGAGAAAGAGGCGGAGAAACTGACAAGCCCGGAACTCCTGGTCGAGCGTGATGATCTGGTCGTACGTGCACGGCGTCGTCTTCGTCTGCAGGTCGTTGACGCGCTTCATCAAACTCAATAGCCGGTACTTCGCCTGATGGAAGATCGACTCCGACTTCATGTCCTCCTCCGAATTACTTCCAGGAACCTTGGTATCGATCGCTTGAGTGGCGAGCGACCGAGGACGTCCGAGACAGAGCGCTTGGAGGGTTTCGTACGTGTCTAGTTCAAAGAAGACGCGGCGGCGCTCGTCGACTTCCTCCTTTGGCAGATTCCAGTTCTGGCCGTCCCGGTGGAGACCGAGCTGCAGGAGAAGACGAAACGAGAGGTGCGAGAGAGAGTCAGAACTGCATTGCCCTCCCGTGTCGAGGGAAGTGAGGAAGAAGTGAGACGGGACGAAGGGGGAGAAGAGAAACGCACAGCGACAGCATGCTTCATCGCCAAACCCAACAAGGGCCAAAACTCCTCTCCTCCGCTCGTAGCGTGTGAATGCTCATTGAGCAGATACGTCCCCATCAGCATGACCGTCTGCACACTCACGACCGACCCGGTCGAATCTACCGCCAAGCTCGCTTTGGCCAAAGCGTAGTAGCGCTTGGAGAGCTGGTTGTAAGGGGCCGAGTTGAGGTCGAAGAGCGCGCCGAGGCAGAGGATCATGAAGAAGAGGGCGAGCTTGTGAGGCGGGATCTGCGGGGTCGAGAAGGACGTCGTGGACGAGTAGGCCAGGGGGAAGAAGTCGTTGTCGAACATCCGCCGCTTGATGACGCAGTACATCCACGACCCGTTCTGCCGAGGTGAGCCAAACCAAGAGAAACAAGATGTCAGTCAGAGGTCTATTAAGCCCTCTGGCAGAGTGGCCACTCACTCGAAAGTACGAGTCACTCAGCGCCCAAGCCTGCTCCCTCGAAGGCAGCTGCGCAACCAGCATCTCCATCGTAGCAGCCGCACTCGGCGTGCTGAGCCCGTTCGACCCGCCTCCCATCCCTCCGCTAGGCAAGACCGACGACGAAGCCGTCGAGGCGAGGCCGTACTGCGGCGAAGGGTGGGACGACCCGTACGGCGTCTCTGGCGCACTCGGCGAGGGCGATTGGTTCTCCGACTTTGCTCGCAAGACGCAAGAAAACGACCCGTTCGAGGTTCTATCAGTGTCAAGCCCCGCAAGCACTTCGTGGGCGAGAGGGACGAGAGGAAAGAAACGCACGAGGAGGTACGCAGACCCAGCCGACCCACCGAAGAACCTCCCAGCGGACAGCCGCCCAATGTTCTCCTCTCCCACACCTCGCTCCTTCTCCTCCCTCTCCCTCTCCCTCTCCTTCGCAGCCGACACACTCGCCTCTCCGTCGAGAGGCTCATAATGGAAACTCGATTCAAGCAACGGATGACCCGCTGCCGTCCCGCCCACTCCACCGCCCGCAGCAGCACCACCCGCGCCCTTTTCTCCTCCCTCCTGAGCCCCACCAGAGCCGCCCGACGACCGAGCAGCGACAAGCTGAGCGTGCGACTCGTGCAGCGCGTTCTCGAGGGCCGAAATCCTCGCGTGGAGCTCTTCCGTGTTGGCCAGGATCAGCCGCTTGCCCTTGCCGCCCTTGAGTTCGCCCGACGGACAGATGGTTGCTACGCCGCGCTTCTTGCAGTCTGCCGTATCCCGACGAGATGGAGTCAGACGAATTCTCTGCAGAGGTTATTCAGGGACGGGTGAGGGAGAGGCAAACGTACTGGAGCAAGGCCAAACTCGGTCACACCTGACCAAAGGTCAAAAACACAAGGCGTCAGCACACCAGGTCAGACCACAGCGAGAACAGGGTCGAGTCGACAGGGCCTCACTTGAGCTTGACTGCAAGAGGTCGAGAAGGAAGGGGGGGAAGGGTCGTGAGTCAGCGCAGTTTCCCTCTTTCAGCCCTAGAGAGGGACGCCTCCCTCAATCTCGACCTCTCCAGCTCGAACCAAAGGAAGAGAAATGTTTGAAACTCACGTCGTCGACATTCGGCACACGAAAGCGTCACCTTGTTGTTGCCGTTCTTGACTACCTTCTTAGCTTGGTCCGCTGCTGAGGAGGAGCCTGCTTCGGCACCGGTCGTCGTCGTCGTCCCTGGCGTGTCCTCCCTCGCTCCTGCTGCTGCTCCAGCCCCGGACGGTCCTTCAGGCGGGGCGAGCGAGTCGGCCTTCCTCTTCCTGGCGTTGGAAGGCGAAGCGTCGACCGAACCTGTCGACGGTCCAGCAGCAGCGCCAGCGACGGCGGGAGTGGTCGAGGAAGCAGCGGCCGGGTTGGCTGGGAGCTCGTGCAAATGGTACGAAGCCGAGATGCGCTGCGTACCAGGGGGCAGGTCTGAGGAGGCTGCTGCGAGGAGGTGCAAGAGGGATGAGGCTGAGGGTGGGTCGTCTGCCATCGTCGTTGGTACGCGTAGGAGGTGTCCGACAAAGTGCCCGACCTGGGCGGGAGGGCGGAGGAGGAAGCGGAGAAGGCATAAATAAAAGTGCAAGTGCAGTTTAGAAAGAGTTGTTCTCGATCGGGCAGGTCGCCACTTGTGAGCCAGAGACATCTCTCGCCCTGAGTTCCCTTACTCTCTTACCCTTACCCTCTCTCCCTCCCCCCCTTTTATCTACACGTACGTACCGCCTCTCCCCATCTCATTCTGGTCAAGCCAGAGGCATCGTCCAGGACAGGGTGCGTGCGATGGTCCAGCTGCCCTTGCAACGTCACTCTTTGCTCGGGACGCGCGCTCGAACAACGCCCTGTCCTCCTTATCCCTACCCCACGATGAGGCGCGGCCAAACCCCAGCTGGTTGAGGTTGGCGACCCGAGCGTTCCGCCTGCGCGCAGCTCAGCCGACGAAGGAACGTTTAGGGGGAGGGAGGGTTGTGAAAACGCTGGGCCTGTCGTTGAAAAGAGAAGGCGATCACTGACGACCATCTCTCCTTCGTCTTTCGCTCCACCAGACCCTCCCCTCCCTCCCTCAACGATGTCTGCCCCCAACCCTCCGTGCGTATCCCTTTCACGTCTCTTTCATCAGCTCTGCCAGCTCGCGCCCTTCAGCGCTCGTCCCTTCAAGTTGGCGTTTTGCGACCCCGGCGGCAGATTGGGGTGCTAGGGTCAGGGGGTGACAAGCCAGCAACGCGACCCATCTCCTTCCCTCCAACCTCCTTCTCGTCCCCGCACTCACACCTGCCCCTTCCCTCCCCCTTTTCGTATCTTCCAGTAAGGCCTCCCGACGACTCTCAGTCATGGTGCGTCCTGCCCTCCTCCCTGCGCGTCGTCGAACCAAATCTCGCTGACCACCCTTCCCTTGACCCCCTTCACGGCCCTTTCCCTTCCCCCCAAAAAACAGGACGCAAAGCTCGCCGGTATCGAGAACCAGTCGAATGCCATGAAGGCCGAGCTCGACCGAATGGTCGCCGGCGTCTCTGACTCTGCCAAGAAGGCCGTACGTTTCTCTCCCCCTTTGCCCTTTTCGCCTCATCTGGCCCTTTGACCACGCTCGCGTTTGAGGAGGTCCGTTCACTGACTCTCTTTGTTCGTTTCCTCTCCCTTCATGCCCGCATGTCATATTTCGGACGGTGCAGAACTTCGAGGCCGAGATGACTTCGTTCCAGTCGCTTTTCCACCGATACCTGCTCGAGAAGGCAAAGGGCGAGAAGCTGTTCGTCCCCACCGCTCTCCTGCCTCATCTCCCAGCTGACACTTCATTTCCCTTCTCCAACGCAGCGTGTGGGACGAGGTCCACCCTCCCGCCAAGGACGAGATCATCCCCTACTCCGAGCTCCCCAAGGCCGACAGGCCCGAGATCCTCGACACGCTCGCCGTCCTCAAGCTCAACGGAGGCTTGGGCACGACGATGGGCTGCGTCGGACCCAAGTCGGTCATCGAGGTCAGGGACGGCATGACCTTCCTCGACCTATCGGTGAAGCAGATTGAGGCTCTCAACTCTGAGTGTGCGTAACCCTTTAATCGCTTTAAGTCGGGTCATTTGAGACTGACACGCGACGTCTGCATTGGCCCTCTTTTCAGACGACACCGACGTCCCCTTCATCCTCATGAACTCGTTCAACACCGACGAGGACACCTCGCGCATCATCCAGAAGTACAAGAACCACAACATCGACATCCAGACGTTTAACCAGTCTAAATACCCCCGAGTCGACAAGGAGTCGCTCCTCCCTTGCCCCCGAGACGCCGAGTCGGACAAGTCCAACTGGTACCCCCCCGGACACGGAGACATCTTTGACGCGCTTCACAACTCTGGCTTGATCGACAAGCTCATCGCCGCTGGGAAAGAGCACCTGTTCATCTCCAACGTCGACAACCTCGGAGCCGTCGTCGACACCAACATCCTCCGGTACATGGTCGACTCGGGCAGCGAGTACCTCATGGAGGTCACTGACAAGACCAAGGCTGACGTCAAGGGTGGAACCGTGCGTTCCTTCCCTCTCCTCCATCTCTGATCTCGAGGCAGTTGACTGACCCGTGTGCGTGCCTTCTCCAGCTCGTCAACGTCAACGGCCACATTCGATTGCTCGAGGTTGCTCAGGTGCCCGACGCGCACCTCGAGGACTTCAAGTCGATCAAGAAGTTCAAGATCTTCAACACCAACAACTGTGCGCCTCCCTCTCCCCTCTCTTCCTTTCTGCTGTCTGCGTCACTGACCACCTCGCAAACGTTGTCTTCGTTCTTTTCGCCAGTGTGGGTCAACATCAAGGCCGTCAAGCGAGTCGTCGAGGCCCGAGAGCTCTCGATGGAGATCATCGTCAACAACAAGGTGACCGACGACGGCCGGGCCGTCATCCAGCTCGAGACCGCCGTCGGAGCCGCTATCAAGCACTTCAAGGCTGCCAAGGGCATCAACGTCCCCCGATCGCGATTCCTGCCCGTCAAGTCCTGCTCGGACTTGCTGCTCATCAAGTCGGACCTTTACGACCTTCAGGAGGGAGCGCTGGTCATGAACCCCTCGCGACTCTTCGCCACCACGCCTGTTGTCAAGCTCGGAGACACGTTCAAGAAGGTGGCCGACTTCCAGAAGCGGTTCAAGACAATCCCGCACATTCTCGAGGCCGACCACGTGACGATCAACGGAGACGTCGTCTTTGGAAAGAACGTCACCCTCCGAGGGACCGTCATCATCGTTGCCAACGAGGGCAACCGGATCCAGATCCCCGACGGATCGATCCTCGAGAACAGTGCGTCCCCTCCCCTCTTCCCCTCTTTCCTTCTTCCTTCTCTCTCTTCCTCCCCCTCTTCAAACACTGACTCTCTGCTGCTTATCCGCATTTGCAGAGCTCGTCTCCGGAAACCTCGCCATCATCGACCACTAAACGCCTCCACCCCACCCGAAACAAAGCAAATATCTCTCCCTCTTCTTGCTCTTCATTTATGCCTACCAGCATCGCGTGCGTCTCGACTGTACCTTGGAATCCCCCCTTCTGCCTCAGCCCTCGGGCACCTCCAGCCTTTTCTCTTTCTATGCACCCTTTCTTCTGCCTGTCTCGATCTGTTGCAAATAGACCCTCTGCAAGTCAGCGCACGCCCCCTGCATTCTGAAGGTCGGGGACGGACTCCTTATCTCTCGCTATCGAATCTGGCGTCGTGGTGGACTTGTCCGCCCTAGCCGCTCGTCAATAAGATGGAGTGGGCGCGGCAACTCAATCTAAACTGACAGGACCCTCCCAACCCCTCACTCCGCTTCCGCCCGATCCCTCCATCCGCACTTCCCTACGTTGACGCACTGACGGCTAGAGAGGGAGCAGCGGAACGCTAATCTCTTCCAATGCTATAAGACGGGTCAAGAAAGAGGTTTGGGGGAAAGTCCACATCCCTACCCACGCAAACCGCTCATTCAAACTCGTTACTCTACCCAACTCAAGCAAATGTTCGACAAGCTCTTCAAGAGGAAGCCTAAGGCTCCGTCGTCCTCCTCTGCAACCTCGTCGGACGGATCGGTCGACTCGGCCGCTACGAAGGTCAAGAAGGAGTACACCGCACCCGTCGTCGCACCTACCCGTACGTTCCCACCAGTCGCTTCCTCTCTCTTGCCACAATCGCTCATCGAAATTTTCAACCTTTTGATACTGGGCATACAGATCGAAAGGCCAAGACGTCCTACACCCGTTCCACGACGCGAGGTTACGGCGGCTCGTCCTCCTCCGGAGGCGGGGGGGCGTATTACCCCGGGTTCTACGCGGGAGGAGACGGTGGGTACTGTGGTGATGGAGGAGGAGGAGGTGGAGGGGGTTCTTGCGGCGGAGGAGGCGGAGGAGGAGGAGGGGGGGATGGAGGAGGAGGAGGGGGATGCTAGGCTTCCCTCTCTTAAGTCTCTCTTCCTCTTCTTCGCTTTCCTCACCTAGCCCACTTTTCTACCCTCTTCGACCTGGATCCCTTCCGTCTCTTGTCTCGATGTATCTTCTCGTTTGCTTTCGATCTGCATTGACAAGGCACAGCCATCGCATTTATGTCGATGAAGACCAAGGGGGAAGGGTATCGGGCTGGAAAGGAACAGACAAGGCTGAGCAAAAGGAGTATTGGAACAAGGGTGGTCGGAAAGGGAGTGAAGCTGAAGCAAGAGGGGAGGAGTGGGAGGGGTGGGGGCGCTCAGTACGAGGATGACCAGCCTCCGTTTCCAGCCGTGATCGGGGGCGGACCGCCCGCCGCCGCCGCCGCCGTCGTCCCACCTCGTCCTGCCGTGCTCGCGCTGGCCTCGCTGCCGCTCTCCATCCCTCCCATGTCGGCCGGCCCCATGCCGTAGCTATCCCTCTCGTGGTCCGGAATGCCCGCGCCCGCACCAATGCTGTCAAGGTGGGCAAAGAACGACCGCTTCCTCCTCCGCACGTCCTCCCGCCCGGCGACCAAGCCCGATCCAGGGTTAAACGTGCCTGCGACGTCGGGGATTGGTGGGTACGTCCTGCCGTTCACGGTGTGCGCCCGAGGAACGATGATCGGCCCGTGTCGTCGAGCGGAGAAGTTCGATGCGAGCGCGTCGTTGAAAGACGCTCCGGGCGGATAGTGCCTCGACGACGACGCGACCGGTTGTTGATGCTGGCCGTGACCGTGACTGTGGCCGTGCGACGAGGAGGCTTTCGAGGGCTGGTGGTGCGGTCTCGAAGGTCGGGACCGATGTGATCGACCGTCCTCGTCGTCCGTGTCCATGCGCGAGTCAGAGTCAGAGTCACCGTTGTCCCTCCACGATCCAGCCTTCGACCGACTCTGGGCGTCGTGGATGTGCCGTATGCGTTCTGCAGATAGAGGGAGACTCAAGATCAGTTCTTGCCACATCAGAGCGAGGCGGAAGAGGAGACTCCTACGCACGGTTGATCTGACGATCGATATCACTCTCGTTTCCTGAATCGTCATCGTCCGCGATGAATCCCAACTCCTTGCCGACCGAGCTCTTAGGGACCTCCTGCATCCCCGCCGACGGTGCGAACGGCATGCTCCTCAGCGCCTCAAAGACTCGTGTCCTGCAGCAAGCCGAGAAACAACGTCAGTAAACGGCACATCTCTCCTTTGACAGGAAGATAGAGGACACGCACTTGATGTTGTCGAGGTACTCTTTCGTGTTCTGGTTCTCCATGTTGCTGCTCATGACCTCGAGCTTGAAGCGCGGCCCAAAGTACTCGAGACTGTGGAGTGGAACCGTGCGAGGTCAGTACCTTCGGCCTTGCAGGCGATAAGGCGAGGAGAGAACGCACTAGTCGTTGTACGGCAGGTTCTCGTCGAGCTCCTTGCCGAGGACGACACCCGTCTCGTATGTCCATGTTCGGGCAACGTTCTGCAGAGTCAGAGGGAATGGAACTTAGTCCTGCAGGTACGCAATGATTGGGCGATAACTTAAACGGACCTTGGTCGTGTATCCTCCTCCTCCCAGAAGCATCAACGGCACGCCAAAGCTGTTGAGGAACTTGACGCAGTCCGCGTGTCCCTTCATACTCAAGTTGAACATTCCGAGCTTGTCACCGGCGAGTGAGTCGGCTCCGCACTGGAGGATGACGGCCCCTGGCCGGAACCAGTCCATGATCCGCTGGATGACCTGCGAAATCGCGCACGCAGAAGACGTCAGTCAGTCCAAGGTCTATCGAAGCGTGAAGGAGCGAACGTACAGGCTCGAAGATGGACTTGTAGGCCTCGTCCGTGATTCCGTCTCGCAGCGGGATGTTGACCGCGTAGTTCTTTCCACGCGCGATTCCGACGTCCTTCGGGTGTAAAAAGGTACCTCAGGCAAATCAGCGCCCATCCGTAGCTAGAAGAAAGCTGTAAGGTGGAAATACTGACTCGCACGTCTCCCGTTCCAGGGAAGAAGTCTCCAAACTTGTGGAAACTGCAGGTCATGACCCGATCGGTCGAGTAGAAGGCCTCCTCGACTCCATCTCCGTGGTGGACGTCGATGTCGATGTAGAGCACTCTCGGGTGGAACCTGCGAGGAGATTCGAGGAGTTTTTGGTCAGTCTTTGCTCGGAAGTGATGTCGAGTTGACTGGGAAGCACCTCAGCAGCTCGAGGACGGCGAGGACGATGTCGTTGACGTAGCAGAACCCGGACGCCTCCCTCTTCTTGGCGTGGTGGAGACCTCCGGCCCAGTTGACGCAGGTATCAGCGGCGCCCGAGTTGAGTCGTTGAGCGGCACCTAAAGGTTTGAAGGGGCGCGCGTCAGGGTGCTGGCTGCGAGGAGGTGTGGGGCGTGCGTGGAAGGCAACGTACTGATAGACCCTCCGGCTGAGATGGTGCAAAACTCGTAGACTCCCTCAAACGCGGGACAGTCATCTCCCACCAGGACTGTGAACCACACGCGAGATCTGATGAGCTCCCGTCTGAGTCTTGACGATGCAGGAAGGAGAACGTACATCTCGACCCGCTCCCCGTCAGGTCCTCGACCGTCTCGGGCGTCACCCGTTGCAAGAAGTCGATGTACTCGTCGGTCTGCAGATAGAACAGGCGATCCAGTCAGCGCATAGGATACAGGTAGAGACGCGAGAAGAAGGACATACGTGGAAGCGAGTGAGCTGCTCGTGGGTCGACCGGGTCGGCCGCTATAAGACAGGGTGCGGAGGGACAGCACAAAGAAAGTCATCAGTTTCCGACGAGCTTCGACCTTGGTGCGAGACAAAAACTTACAAAGACATCCATGTCGTCGAGCACTCCGTAGTTGGTGAGCAGGTTGTGGGTCATTCTCATTCGATGAGGCTTCATGGGGTGGCCCAGTCCGTAGTTAAAGTTGCCAACATCGTCTGCACAAGAAGGAGGTAGCGCGCGTCAGCACGAAGAGCGGCACAGCTGCGATGCAAAACCAAGTCCACCGCTTCTTTGAGACCCAAGAGAAGTAGTTAAGATGCCCCCAGCTCAGTCGGGCGACGCCCTTCCATCCCGCCTGTCGTGGCGGAGCTCTGCCCTGGCGGCACCTCCCGAAGAACACACGCGCACTTCTCCTCCCACCTCCCGAGCGCGAGCGCAACTGACAGACGCGATACTTACGGTCGTAATAGCTACGCGCGTGCACGAAGACGGACGAGAGAGAGTCAGCGCGTGGGTTGATGCGCATCTCCGCAGAGGCAAGAGGGAGAAGGCGAGCGCAGAAAGGCAGACGTACTAGGCGACCTTCTTGTTATTGGTCCTCGGCTGGGTCTCCTGCTCGTGGGGGTTCTTATTGAGCTCTGCGATCTGGTCGATGCCGTTCTCCATCGCGTCTGACGAGTAGGGGTCTGATCTCTGGCAAAGGGCAGGAGGGGTCGGGTGCGAGGGCAGGAACGGCTCGCAGCAAGCTCGCGCTTGGGCAACAGAGCCCAGGAGAAGTCCCCGTTTGGGTTACAATCTGAAATTCTCCAGCACGCTTCTGCTCTTCCTTGACTGCGCAAAGGAGGGGAGGAAAAGCATGAACTGCGACTCTGGTATGCAAGGAGAAGAAATGAAGTGGAAGTTCGTGCGCCAGCGGGAGGTGAATCGTTCTCTGTGCTGAACCTCCGGCCTCCATCGTCACCGCCGTGCACTCGTTCTCGCAGACCACGCGCTTGCAGAGCCACAAGGGCATCAGAACTTCATGACAGAAAGACACAAGGGAGGGCCGCAGTAAAAACAGAGATCCGAATACAGTCGACCGCGAAGGTGAGAAGAAAAGAAAGGAAACTTTCATCCACGACATGATCTCTACGCCTTGGGTCGCGAGTTCTTGAGGTCGACAGCCTTGGTGAGGCAATAGAGCGTCTCGAGGATGGGGACGGGGATGCCTAGTCGCTTGCCTTCTCGAAGAGGAGTGCCGATGATGACTGTTGCGTTTGAACGGGAAGGTCACATATTAGTCCCCCTGCTTGACGCGAACTCAACGAGAAGAAAAGACGTACCTTCCACTTCCGTCTGCGATCCGTTGGCGACGTCGGCCTGCATTGACGAGTTGAGTCCCTGCTTGTGCGCTTGGCCTAGAGGATCCCAGCGGGTGGGAATAAGGCCTGGGTCAGTTTGGCGGGAACGCAGTTTGGAGAGGAGAGGGTCGACTGACATCGAGCCATAAGAACGTCAATCTCGGAGTCGGGTACCTTGTGACCCAAAGCTTGGGCGACGGCAACGACTTCCTTCACTGTAATCATGGTGCAGTGGGAATGATCGGTTCAACAACTCAACGCAACGCCAAGCAAGGTAAGGGACGTACTGATGTTTCTGCAGAAGTCGACAGAGAACGGGGTTGCGTTCATCAAGTCGGCGGTGTTTGTCTGGATAAGAGCCGTCGTAGGGTTCCACGCGGCGTTCTGTAGTCGTCAGAGACAATGAGCTAGTCAGCTTCGTGCGAGGCTTGCGTTGAAGGACGGCGAGACTGACCCAAATGACCTTCGTCCACCTCGCCGTCTGCATGTCCTCTACGACCTCAGCCTCGATGCCTTCTACCGCGTTGAAGAGAGACTGCAGCTGTTTGGACGACTCGAGCTCTCCCTCGTCCTTCTTGCCCTCGGCGTAGAAAGGCCCGAACTGCATGCACGGCGACGGGAGGTTGTTGTTGACGATGAGCTGGGAGCGGGATGGAAGGAGAGTCAGTCTCAGCGAGGAATCGGGAGGAGAAGGTGCAGAGGACGTACTCCGGGGGAGGGCATGGCCGCTCCGATCCAGGTTACGGCCGTGAGGATGGGGTTGGTAGGGAAGGCAGCCTTGAGGGCTGCGGCAAAAAATTGAAGAACGACGACAGTGAGTACGTCGCCGCTCTATGAGAGGCAAGACTGAGGTACTTACGAGCCTCCGCGCCGACTCCGTTCTGAACGATCATGACAGCCGTCTTGCCAGGGGTGACAGCGGGCGCAATGATGTCCTCAAGCGCAGGCTTTGCGGTGAGCTGGGCTTTCGAGCAGCCTACAGCACGATACCAGGGAATCTGTCAGTGGGCGTTCGTTCAAAGCAAAGCGAGACCTGTACTGACAGATGATGTAGTCGAACTCGGGGACGGCCGCGTGGGCTTCCTCCGGAGTTTTATGGGCTGAAGGAAGGCAAGGAAGGGGGAGGAGGTCAAGTCCCAGCTTCCTCAAGCAAACCTCGACGGAAGAGCACTCACCTCCCGCAAACTTGACTCCCTGCAGCTTGCCAAACTTAACACTGTCAAAGTCGAGTCCCTTCTCTCGGACGTGTTGGAGATTGCTTCGTGCGACGACGTGGACCGCGACCTTGTCCTTGAGGGCGGCCTGCGAGAGGATCAGGGCGTACGTGCTGCCGATACCGCCGAGGCCAAAGAGAAGGACGTTGATGGGCATGTTAAGGAGTCGATGGGACAGGTGTGAGAGTGAGAGGGGAATGGAGTGATGGTGAAGGAGGAGACGGAAGCCTTGCAGCCGTCTGCTCTTGAGGCAAGTCGGACTCTACGCGCGTTCGGACCGGCGGGCCTTGACCCCAAGTGCCGTCGCTACTTAGCCACAGTCCACTCCTCTCCTTCTTTCAAGAACTCCTCTCGAGTACGTCGCTTTGCGTCGTAGTTTCTTCCAGCGATTAATTCTCAGTTCCGTTGACGAGGCGGGGCACTCAGGGGGTTCTGAGCGTTGACCACCCACTGAATGATCGAAACTCCGACTTCCAACACGTCCACCCTCCTCCCTTAAACGTCAACCCATGTCAACCTTTCTCCCTACCAAAACTCGGGCAGTATACAGGCGCAGGTGTCGTTCACGACCCTATGCAACAAAATTCTGCAAAATCTGCATGTAGTGAGGTGTTTTTGTTGTGGACTTTGTCGACGACTCGAATAAAATAAAAAAAGGCCCTGGGCCGGCAGAAGACGGCGGTCGACCCGACCCGCTCCCCTCATAAACGACCTTTCCACCAGCTCCGTCTCTTCTTTTCCTCTCTTCTCCCTCCCAAACCTCTGCTCTCCACCCTCGACTTCGCTTCTCCCCGAATACTACTCTCAGCCATGTCTCCTCCCAACTTTCTCGCTCCCGGTGTGAGTTTCTCGTTCGAACGCGCCATTGGACTTTGGCCTGTCAGGGAAGCTCACGTCCATCTACCCTCTTTCGACCAGATCTCCGCTCCCCTCGTCACTCCCTTCAAGAAGAACGGCGACGTTGACGTCGAGGCGCTCAAGGCGCAGGTCGTGCGAGTCGCAAAGACCGGGATGGGTCTCGTGAGTTGCGCATATTCTTCTTAATCAACAACTAGAGGAAGGCACGCTCATTAGTTCACTTCTATATCACTCCCTCTTACCAACACCAACACCAACCCACACCCAACCCTCGCACTGAAAAGGTCTTGATGGGCACCAATGGCGAAGCGAGCCATCTCACGGCCTCCGAACGCATCCTCATCATCTCCTCCGCTCGCCAAGCACTCGACGCCGCTGGTCTTCAAGACGTCCCCCTCCTCGTCGGAACGGGCGGCAACAGCGCACGAGAGACGATCCAGTTCTCGAAGGAGGCCAAGGAGGCCGGCGCCGACTTCAGCATTGTCATTCACCCGGGCTACTTTGCGTTCGTCATGGGCAAGGACAATCAGGCCATCTACGACTTCTTCATCGAGGTCGCCGACGGCTCTGCGCTCCCTGTCATGTGCGTTTTCGCTCCTTTCTTTCCAGCGCAAGTAATCCAACTGACACTTTCCTTATTACTTACAGGATCTACAACTTCCCTGGAGCCGCTGCCGGAATCGACCTTTCGTCCGACATCATCATCAAGCTCTCTGAGCACCAGAACATCAACGGTGTCAAGCTCACCTGCGCTGGCATCGGAAAGGGTCACCGAATCGCTAAGCACACCAAGTCAGCCGAGTACAAGAAGCGACACCCTACGCCGTTCATCGTCCAGCCTGGATTCGCCGACTACTGCGCGCCTGCCATGCTCTCGCGACAGGATGGAGTCATCACTGGAACGTGAGTTTCTCGAGCCTACCCCCTACCCTTCTCAAAATGAACTAAAATACTGACTTGACTTTCTTCTCGCTCCAGTGGAAACGTCATCCCCAAGACGATGTTCAAGCTCTACTCGCTCACCAAGAAGGCAATCGAGACGGGTTCGCCTGCCGACTGGGCCGCCGCGCTCGAGGTCCAGGACATCGTGTCCGAGGCCGACTGGGTCATCGTCAAGGCCGGCATCAACGGCACCAAGTACGCTCTCGACCAGTACTGCTCGGAGGGAGGCGTCAAGCTTGGAGGGTACGTTAGGAGCCCCTTGCCCCAGGCCAACGACGCGACCAAGAAGCTGGTTGATGAGGGTATGAAGGAGGCGCTTGCCTACGAGGCTTCGATCTGAGCGACTGAGATGATCTCCCTTGGAGAGTTGTATTTAGTAAACATGCCCATTTTTCCTTTGCCTTACTGCCTTGTCGCTCTACGCAAACCGCGAGAAAATGCACCAGCGTCCTCTCGGACACGACAGTCGAGACAGCGTGCAGGTCCATCATATCTCCATGGCGCTGTCGTCCTCCTCGACAACGCCTGCCGAGACACCCATGCGAACCTCAATAGTTGACCGCACAGTCTGCAGCAGCTCTTGGGAAGCCGCGAGCGTCAACTCCATCGCTCGCTCGATCTGACAATGAAGAACACATCCGTTCAAAGGTCAGCGAGACGCAGACGAGGGAGATCAGGAAAAATGAGGTGGGACGCACGTCGTCCTCGTCAAAGTCGCCGTCCGACTCCAGCCAGACAACCTCCCTCTTCGACTCCTCGCCCTCCTTCACACCCAACGAGGCGCCAAACGCCCACCCTACTCCAAAGACTGCAACAGCCAACCGCTCCTCGTCATAATCCGGGTCGACCATCCACTGTCCATCCTCCAACTTGGCGCAAGTGGAGCCGATCGCAAGTCCGAGCATGCCGACGGACGAAGCGTCCATGGCTGCTAGACTGGCGGCCGTCAACGCGAGCGCCTTTTCGGACGTTGGGACCGCGGAAAGCTTGCGGCGCGGAGGTAGGGGGAGGTCGCTGGGCGGGTCAAAGGGGTCGATCGACTTGGGGAGGACGGGCAGAGGGGGCGAAGAGAGGGCCTGGAGGGTGAGGAGGACGAGCGAACGAGGGTGAGACGTGAGCTGGAGGAGGGGGAGGAGAGCCGTTTCGAGCGAGTTCTCGAGCGCTTTCGAGGAGATACCTGCAGCGATAGCGGAAGGGAGGCAAATCAGCTACGGGTATGAGTTTGAAGTGGTCGAGGGTCGAACGAACCGGCAATACCATCCAAGGGACGGTGGTGTACCTCGAGCGTGGCCCTGTCCAGGCGCTCATCCCGGATGCGCACCTCCATAGGTCCAGAGAATGAGGCGACCAGCGACAGGGGTCCTGACCAAGAGCAAGCAAGACAAGGCAGTCAGCAAAGGTCTGGTGGGAGAGTAGGACGACAGAGCTGAACAAACCTAACGACACCCTGGCGCTGCCGTCTGCCCGGTGGAGGGTCCCAAACTGGATGTCAAAGGGACGGAGGTCGAGCGCTGAGCGTCCGTCTGATCTGGCCGAGTCTTGCATGTCGTTTCTGTCGTCAGGGAGCGGTTACTGAGGGAGGGCAGGTTGTGGTTCAAGGTCTTCCCTCTGTCCGACAGGGCAAATCTCGACAGGCTCGCAGCCCGTCCCTTTGCCTCCTGACCCCCGTACCGTCGCCCCCTCCCTTCGAGCAGAGCATCCTTTCAAGAACCGTTCAAGCCGTCCCAGTGGTCACGTCGTCCCCCGATTCGAGCACGCAGTCCAGCCACCTTCCTCAGTTCCAGAGAGGCACAACCACTCCAACCTCCAGCCCTCGACCATGCGGCCCAAGACGCTCGAGATCCGATGGCACGACACCCAGCCCATCTTCTCGTCCGACGCCCAGCTCTACCCCCAGACGCAGCTCAAGAGACTCCTCAGTCAGCAGAGTTCATCGACGACAGCAGGAAAGGAGAAGGAGAAGGAGACGTCGCTCGTTGCGAGCAAGGGCTACAGGCTCGCGACCGGGGGGGCCGACAACCACGTCCGAGTGAGCTTCCTCTCCTGCCATTCGTCTGCTCGTCGTTCCTCCAGCTGACGCCGGCTCTGTCCTTGCCCTCCTGACAGCTCTGGATGATCCATCCCAACGTCCCTGACGTCCAAGCACCCAGCGCTGGTCCATCCCTGCAGACCCCGGCGGCCAACGTCCCCCCTCCGCGCGCCGAGTTCCTGGCCACCCTGCGACGGCACACGGCAGCAGTCAACGTAGTCCGATGGAGTCCAAAGGGTCCGTCTAGTGACAGCCGAGGAGAAGATCAGGATACTGAATTTCTCCTACCCGCTACCCTTTCGCCTTTGCAGAGGAGGTCCTAGCCTCGGCCGGAGACGGTACATCCTGCGCGTCGGGCTCAGATCGCGCGCGTCCAGGTCAACTGACGTCCTGACCCTTCTCACACTCTCAGACGGTTTTCTACTCCTCTGGGTGCCCAAGTCAGGATCAGAGAGTGCAGCTGGACCAGCTTTGATTGCAGATGAGGAGGGACAGAAGGAGTTTTGGCGAGTCAGGCAGTTCATCAGGTACGCCTCCACGCCAGACGTTCCAGCGTCGAAGTTGTCTGACTTATCCGATCTTTCTGGTACCTGCAGAGCTACGGTGAACGAGATTTACGACCTGGCATGGAGTCCAGACGGATCGCACATCATTGTCGGTTGCACCGACAACACTGCGCGGATCTACGACGTTGCGTCAGGTGCGTCCAGCAACGCTGCTCACCTTCAGCCAGACGGGCTGACAGATGGCATCTCTCACGACAGGCTCCTGCGTCCATGCCATCGCAGAACACGACCACTTCGTTCAGGGTGTTGCCTGGGACCCTTTGAACGAGTTTGTTGCCACGCAGAGCAGTGACCGGTTCGTCTCCCTCCCCACCTCCTCTACGTATCCAAGCAGCTGATACTTCGAGACGCCTGTCGCAGATCCGTTCGCATCTATCGAATCCACCAGTCGAAGGGCAAGATCGAGTTCCTGTCCCACAGCCAGAACGACAAACTCAACATCGGCAGCTCTCGACACCCTTCCTTTGGGTCTGCTTCCGGGTCGCGACCCATTTTGAACCGGCGCGACAGCACGGCAATGTCGGACACAGAGTCGGTTTTGACCTCCGCAGCATCAGACCACGGCATGGACGAGTCGGTCGCCACAGCTTCTTCGAGCGTTCCTCCTGGCCCCCTCACGCCGTCAGCATCACACCCGGGGACGCCCGCCGTTTCTCTTGAGATGAAGCCTCCCTCTCGAAGGTCCTCCATCTCCAGCTCCATCGCGGCGTCTCCTCCGCCCTCTCATCGCCTCCCACGATCTCCTTCTCCTCTTCCTGCCATCCGACCCAACAGTCAACCTCCGACGGCCCCGACACGCCCCTTAGTCTCCAACCGGCTGTACGGCGACGAATCGTTCACCCACTACTTCCGACGCCTGGCTTTCTCCCCCGACGGTGCCCTGCTTCTCACGCCGGCCGGTCAGATCGAGTCCAGTCTGCTCGCCCCAGCAGGTCTTGCTTTTCCAACACAAGACCACGAGCCTGCGAGCTCTTCCGGCCTGGGAGCCCTCAAGGACGGCAAGCCCAAGAAGCCCGTCGCCGTCGAGGCCGCCAAGCCGACCGTCTACATCTACTCTCGTGCCAACCTGTCCAACGCACCCATCGCCCACCTGCCGGGACAGAAGACCGCCAGTGTCGCCGTTCGCTTCAGCCCCATCTTCTACGACCTACGGGAGACCAGGCCCGCCCGACCGACAAAGACGATTGTCCTCAATGACAATGGAACGACGGAGCCCGTCAAGGTCAAGCTGTCTGATGCGGTCGACGCTTCGGTGGTCAAGGACGACCCGCCTGCCGTCGCTGAGAGCTCGACGACCTCGACGCCTGCTCCTGGTGACGGGGTCGGCCTGCTCACACCGACCACGACGCCTTTGTCGGCCGTTGCTGGGCCTCACCAGTCGACCTTCGCGCTGCCTTACCGAATGTACTTCGCTGTCGCTACCCAGGATGCCGTCCTGCTGTACGACACGCAGCAGACGAGTCCGGTCGCCATCTTTGTCGGACACCACTACGCCGGTCTGACAGACCTTACTTGGTACATTCACACATCTTCCTGCGCGCGTTCTCGCTTCAAGGGGTCGCTAACGTTCGCTCTCTGCTATCGTTCCTCAGGTCTCAGGACGGCCAAACTCTCCTCGTCTCGTCTATCGACGGATACTGTACTGTGGTCGTGAGTTTTAATGTGTCGACCGGAACTTGAGGTTAGCCGCTTGAACACTGACTTTCCTTGCCATTCTCAATCAGGCTTTTGACCCCGCTGAGCTTGGGATGGTCCACCACACGCAGCAGCACAGCAAGCAGGTCCAGGCGCTTGTCCAGAACCTCTCGTCCACGTCGCACCACTCTGCCGCTGGGCTTTCGACGTCCCTCCCCCCTAGTCCGGCGCTGTCGAACGCGACGCCTACTCCTACCCTCGCGCACACTGTTCCTGTCGAGTCTCCGGTGGTCAAGCGGACGTTGAGCGTCGAAGGTGGTGCGGAGGGGAGCGAGACGGCCCCGGCGTTGGCGGGCGAGTCGTCAGCCGGACAGGCTGCGGGTGCGCCGCTAGTCAGCACCCCTGCAGGCGCGTCGTTGACTGCTCCGCCGGCAGCTGGTGCTCCGGCGGAGGAAGGCGGCGTGAAGAAGAAGCGACGGGTCGAGCTCAAGCATCTGTACGTCCCCTTTCCTTCCACGTCGCTTCCTTGCTCTCGTCGCACGGGGTTTTCAAGGCGCTGACAAACAAGGTTTCGTCCTTGCCTCGAACAGTGGCCCTTTGGAGTGAAAGCGCCTTCTTCTCCTTTCTATGTTTCGATTCGTTTTTCTGCGTTTCTCATGTATCGAACACTCGAATGTCGTCATTTTGGCCTCTTTCTCACACACAACCTTCAAAGGACACACTTTCTTGATGTACTTGAAATCCCTTCATTTGCTTCGTCTGAGGGTCTCTCGCAGGAGGGCCTTTTGGAGAACCTAAGTACAGGAAGCACGACAGCAGACGCACGAAGAAAGACTTCATTCACGATGCACAAAAACGTCAACTTCTCTTCACCAGGCTTGGTACAACAACCTCTCTCTCACGCGCAACCCTTCAACCCTCAAAGACGCACAGATCAACCCCTTGACCTCTCCGTCCCTCTTCAAGCGAACTCGAGCCGGGCCTTCATCTCCTCATAAACGCTGTCGAGCTCCTCCTTGGACTAAAAGAGTATCGAAATCGGGGGTAGACAAGAGGCGTGGGTGTTGTGGTGGTGGTGGTGGTGGTGGGGGGGGGGGGTCAACGTCAGCTTTTTGTGATCTTTCGCTGTAAAGATGCAGAAGGGGAGGAAAACGCAACGGGAGAGGTAGTGGGCCACTTGATACCGCTACACATCCACAACACAACCAGAAAGGAGAAGACGGCGTTCAGGTGAGAACTCTAGGGTCTGAGAAGAGGGGAGTAAGGATTTGGGTGAACGCACAGGCCGGAGTCGTCGCTGGCGGAGGGCTTGGGGATGACCTGTGTGTTTGCCAGAATCGCTCCTCCGTCAGCTCACCTCATCTTGTCGTCTCTAAGGGTGAGATAGAGAGGAGAGGAACGTACGTGGTAGTGGACGTGGTCGACGACCTGGTGGGCGTTCCGTCCGTTGTTGTTGAGGACGTTGTACTGCTCTGCCCCTGTCGCGAGGGCAACTTTCTTGACGAGCGGGAGGATGTCGGCCAGGTACTCGTCGGGGAGCTCGTGCGTCAGGGCGGCGTGGAACTTGGGGATGACGAGGGCGTGTCCTGGAGCGCAAGAGGGCGAGTAGGGAGGTCATTGGGTCAGGGCTCGGGACACGCCGGGCGGAGATGAAGGAGAGGTCGAGCGCAAGGCTCGACGAATTGATTGCGAGTGTTAAGAAAGGGAGTGGGACAGGAAACGGACCTCGCGCGATCGGTCCGACGTCGAGGAAGGCGTACGAGTGGGCGGTCTCTGCGAGCTTGCGCGAAGGGATCTCGCCCTTGATGATCTTGCAGAAGATGCAGCTGGCGGAGAGGGACGACGACGACATTTGGCCTGCAAGGGTTGCGGGTCGAGGACGCGAGGGGCAACGAGAAGCAGTTTGTCAGCTCACACTCCGGTCGTGATCAGATTAGACAGTGAACGCACGAACCTGGAGAGTGAAGAGGGAAGGAGGAGTGGGACGGAGGGGAGGAGGGTGGAGGCTCGTCGGTTGCTTCCGAGAGCAATACCGAATGGAATCTGACTCCGACTCTGGCCAAGTTTCAATTCAGCCCACGACTGCGTGCTCCTCCTCCCTTAGCCTTTCCCCTCCTCTACAGAACACGCACGATGGCCGACGACACCCAGACATCCCTCACGGTCGACGCACCCGCACCGGCCACGCAGGCAGGCCCGTCCACGCCCGCCCTTGCCCCGCCCCAGGAGGCCGCCCTCCCTCCGATCAAGAACCTCATTCTCGACGCCGCGCCCTTGCTTACGCTGTTCCCCCTCCGAGGGCTTGCCCAGCGGTACCTCATCGCCCCCCAGGTCCTTGCCGAGATCAGGGACAAGCGAGCGAGGGAGCACTTTGAGCGGTTGGGACTTGTCGAGGGTGTCGAGGTCGAGGTCCGAGCTCCGGATGCGCTCAGCATGGCCCGAGGTTCGTCCTTCCGCCTTCGCCTTAGAAAAGGCCGTCCTCAAGCCCCTGCAATCACTGACTAGCTGCGTGTCTTTGAATTTTGTCCAGTCACCGCGTTCGCCAAGCAGACAGGAGACTACGCCGTCCTGTCGCAGACCGACATGTGTGTCCTCGCCCTGACGTACGCAGTCGAGGTCGAGGAGAACGGTCACTGGCGAGTCAAGGACGACCTCCACAAGGTAAGTTATCCGTCGCCCTCTTTTGGTCCTTTGGAAAGCCTGCGGTACTGACCCTGAGCGGTTCGAATATTTTGCGGACTGGTAGCCTCCGTCAGGCAAGCCTCCCACGAAAGCGTCTCCGACACCATCCACGTCCACCCTCCCTCCTTCCACCGATGCTACCCCCTCCGACGCTTCCACGCCCCCAGCTCCCGCTCCTGCGCCCCCGAAACCTGCAGGACCGTCCTTCGCACCGGCGTCTGCTTCGCTACTCGCCCCGGGGTCTTCGTGGGGTGCTCGACCACCTCCCCGGGCGACACCCGCACCAACGATGTCTGAACCTGCCGCCGTCGAGGAGCCCAAGGACCAGGAGACGACGGTTGAGAAGCTTTCCGAGGGAGTCGCGCAGACGTCGATTGTCGAAGACGAGGAGCAGCAGAGTGAAGCCGGACCTTCGTCCTCTACGCCCGCCCCAGAGGTGGAGTACGACGACGCCACCCCCGCGCCCGAGTCGGACGACGACGGCGACAACTCGGAGGACGACGAGGAGACGGGCGGCGAGTGGATCACCCCCCACAACGTCAACAAGTTCAAGGCGCGCGACCTTGGGCTGTCGCTGCCCGAGGAGAGTCAGAGGGGGTCGAACGCCCAGCCTAAGAAGCCGCGGGCGATCATGAAGAGCGCGTGCATGACGAGCGATTTCGCCGTGCAGAACGTGCTGCTTCAAATGGGCCTGAACCTTGTTGGAGGTGAGGGTAGGAGGATTCGGAGTGTGAGGAGTTGGGTGCTGAGGTGCCACGCCTGCTTCAAGTACGTTTCCCTTACCCTCTCGACCCCACAATCTCTTCGTGGTGAAGTCCTGACCTCTTGTTCTTTGGTTTCTTTGCTTTTCCAGGCTGTGCAAGGACCCTTCGAAAAAGTTTTGCCCGTCGTGCGGTTCGCCCACACTCCTCCGAGTGTCCATCACCACGACCGCCCCCTCGGACCCGACTCAGACCGAACGAACGACGATCGTTCACCTCAAGAAGAACTACCAGTACCACAACCGGGGCACGCGCTTCTCTATCCCTGCCCCGAAAGCCGGTTCGGCCAAAGGTCAGAAGCACGGTGGGTCGGGGTTGATTTTGAGGGAGGACCAGATGGAGTTCCAGCGAGGGGTTAAGAGGGAGGAGGGCAGGAGAATGAAGGATGAGAAGCGGCTGATGAAGGTCGCCGAGAGCGGAAAGGGCGGGGCGTTGTCGTCCAATTGGAACGACCCGGACTGGATGCCCGAGATGCACGCCGTTGGGATGAGCGGCAAGGGTCGACGTCAGCA
The DNA here is from genome assembly GCA_014825545.1 of Cystofilobasidium capitatum. NCBI lineage: Eukaryota > Fungi > Basidiomycota > Tremellomycetes > Cystofilobasidiales > Cystofilobasidiaceae > Cystofilobasidium > Cystofilobasidium capitatum. The sequence continues at coordinate 672,073 of MVAJ01000001.1, forward strand.
GGGTGGGTTCTTGCCTGAGGTCGGGACGGGAAAGAGGAACCCCAACCGAGTTCAGAAGAAGAAGAAGTGATTCTGCATGACGAGTCTTCACAACCTTGCTTGTCGCTGAGGATATCGAGACTAGAGCATGAGGTGAACCATAGGATTTCAGCGAGCGTCCCGGGGAAAAAGAGACAACGAGAAAAGGAAAGGCAGGTCGTCGAAAGAAGGGCGCTCGCGAGGAACGAGATGAATGAGAAAGTAAGCATGTGAGTGTACAACGCGATCGGAAGCTCAAAAAGAGGTAACAATGTCGCTCAGAGTTGGAAGACTTTGAGACGGACGTAGAGGCGAAAAGGTCCTGAGAGGGGTCGTCAACAAGGAAAGCAAAGCAGGTATCGAGTAGAACAAGAGCAGGAGGCGGAAAGAGGAACGGTTCGAAGAGACTGGGTGACTCGAGATGAGGATGCGACGGGACTGATGTGGGGTTGCGCGCACGAGAGCGGCGACGAGCTCGTCTAAATGTTGGATGGCGGGTTCGATCAGGCCAGAGTCGAGTTAAATGCTTGAGGGAGGTTGCTGCCCGCCTGGACCGCCAGGTACGAGCTGACCGAAGACGGGCCGGCGACCATGAGCGTCGTCAAGGTGTCTCCGAGCGTTCGTCTGTCCACCCAGGAGAGCAAACAAAGACAAATCGGCGATCAGTTTGACCCTTTCAACAGTGAGTCCTGCTAAGAAAGAGGAGACCAACCGCATCTCCGCTCCCGTTCCCGGGGAGACCCTCTGCTGGGCCAGGATCGCAGCAACCTCGTCACTGTCACGACTGACGGTCTCCGCGTACCTCCCCCGACCAACAAACAGCATCACGCTCTCCTTCCGTCCCGTCGCAGCGGCAGCGACTTCGATGGCCCGCTTGCTGATTGTCGCTAGGGGCGTGGCCGACTGGTCAGTCGAGCAGGCCAGTCGACGGCCGACGGGCGAGGACGACGTCGAGAGGGTGGAGAAGTACGTCCAGGCCTTGTCGTCCGCGTCGTCCGAGGCGAACTGCGACTGGACGTTGGCAAGCGCAGCGTTCTGCGAAAACCGAACAATCACACGTTCGGGATCAGGTCAGCTACGTCCTTTAGCACAGAAAAAAGCGCAAGCACAAGGAGAAACGCACACTTCGTCCGACGGTCTGCTGGTTCTCGGCCAGAGCAGCCGCATGCAGCTTGACCTCGGCCATCTCAGCATCCGTCGTCGAGCCCGTCAAAACCTGCTTGAGCCTGCCAGCGGTCGAAGGGTCCGTCCTGACGATCCGAAGAACGGTCGCCGTCACTCGAGGGTTGACGCACGCCTGGGCAACGAGCGAGAGCGCGAGTCGGTCGTCGGCCCCTCCTCGGAAGACCGTAAAGACATGGACTCCGTTCTGGTGCGAGAGGGGCTCGAGAAGGTTGGTCCCTCGGTGGACGAAGAGGCCGACCTGTGGGCGAAGGGACACGCGCGTTGGGCGGACGAGGGCCGATTAGTAAAACGCATAAGTGGCGAGCGTGGTGGAAGTACTCACGTCTCGAGGAGACTCGGCGAAGACCCGCCTGACAAAGTTCTTGGTGTACGGATGAGCGGCCGAGTCGGCGGCGAACAAGACCTCTGCCAGATTGCTGCCCGACGCCCCAGCTGCCGTAGGGAGGTCCGATATGGCGCCCTCGTCATCGACGGGAAGCGAAGCGGACCCGACGTTCCAGGGCAGGATGACCATGTCGGACTGCTCAGAGTGCGAGACGATCGAGGTCGAGTACGAGTCCTGGGGGACGATGGCGATGGACGGGTCGACCGAGATCTGGTTCAGGTTACCGAACTGCAAAGAGGGCGGAGAAGAGAAGTTAAGTCTGCAGTCGAAGATGGAGGGCGAGCGAAAGGGAAAGCAGCGCACTGTCTTGAAGATCTGCATGGCCGTGTCTCGCGCGAGTATCGTCTGTTGGTCGGCAACGCGCATGACAGCACTCATTCGGCCGGAGAGCTCCATCTGAAGGTCGAGAACCAAGAAAATGATGGTTCGAGTCAGCTACCAGATCTGCCAAGTGGATGGGAAGCACGCGCGGGAAAGGAGAGACGAACCAGTCGCAAAGCGTCTACGCAGATGGCCTTGTCCTCCTCCTCCCTTCCCTCGGACGCATTCAACCCACCAGCCTTCTCATCCAACGTCAACGCCGGTCTAAGATTGGGCTGGAACAGCTTGAGAAGCGTCATGACGGCCGGAACCTGCTCCATCCGCATCAGGACGACTGCAAACCTCAACGTCGAAAGGCGCGTTCCGACCCCTTGGTTGACAAACGACGATCCCTCCCCTACGACGGGGGAAGGCGAGTTGAGGGAGGACTGGTGGTGGGGGTGGTTGAGGTGGGAAGACTTGCGCCTGAGCGAGTGGATCGTCGTTCGAGCGCGAGCGGGGTAGCACCACAGCGTGAGCGGCGTTGTGAGGAGCGTCAGGACGATCGCCATGAAGACGAACATCGAGAAGGCTCGCGTGGTGAGGATGCCCGCCGATAGACCTGTCGAAATGAAGAATCCGCATGTACAGTTCGGTCAGCACACACGCGAGTCTTGAGATGAACTTAGAAGGACTGACCGACGTTCAAGACGATCAACTCGACCTGTCGAAAAGTGAAGCGCCCAGCGTTACTGTTAGCACGCACACATGTCCTATCCGGAAGGAGGAATGACCTACCAGACCCTTGCAAGACATGAGCGTCCCGATCGCGAGCGACTCGCGCACGTTGAACTTCTGCAGCTTGGCCGTCGCGGCGCACCCGACAAACTTGCCGACGAACGCAACGACGCATAGGAGGATCGTATAGCCCCAGGTGATACCGTTGTCGAGCAGACCGAGGTTCGTCTTGAGACCCGATACTGTCCGATCACAAAGCGAGAAGGGGTCAGCCAGTGAACTCGAAGCGCTAGAGGGCAGGTGAGGAGGGAGACGCACGGGTAAAGTAGATGGGCAGGAAGAGAGTCGTCACCAGATCCTCAGTCTTGATCACAATGTCGAGTGCAATCTCCCTAGGGACCGCAAATGCCGCGAGGAAACCTCCAAAAATGGGGTGGACGCCAATGATGTCGGTCACGAACGCCGACGCGAACACGAGAAAGAGGGTCGTGGTCATCATGAACGGACTCGGCTTGGACTTTTCGATCGACCCTGTTCGAATAGCCAGCCAGCGCATCGCCCATCTGATGGGGTAGACGAGGAGGAGTGTCCACCCGACGGCGCATAGGAGGATGTAGACGGCCGTGACGCCGGTTCCTTCGCCCCCCGCGGCAGAGTTGACGAGCGCGACGGTCAGAGCGAGCAGGATCCAGCCGACGACGTCGTTGCCTACTCCGGCGGACAGAACGACGACACCAACCGTCGTCTCGAGCAGCTTGAGCTCGGTGAGGATCCGACACAGGACGGGGAAGGCAGTGATCGACATGGCCGTGCCGGTGAAGAGGAGAAAGTGGCCAAAGTTGACGGTGGAGGGGATGAACTCGTGATAGATGGGGACGGCGATCTATCATCCAATGGAGGGGCCGAGGGGCCGTTTGTCAGATCATGTTCGTAGGGGAGAACGGCTTGAGGGAGAAACTCACGGCGGCTCCAAGTCCGAAGGGAAGGAGCATGCCCGCGAACGCGATCATGGTCGAGCTCCTGGCGTTCCGCTTGATGACACTGATATCGACCTCGAGACCGACGAGGAAGAGAAACAGGACGAGACCTGATGTTTGTGGACGAGGGAAGGTCAAAGTGGGTGGAAAACAAACAACGAAGTGAGAGCGAGAGGTCAGCTTCCGCCCGAACGCAAGCAAGAGCGACACGATCCCAACGCACCAATGGTGGAGACAAGGTTCAGATACGGCAGACTCTGCGTAGGAAAGATGCTGTTGGAGAAGCCTGGGATGCGGCCAAAGACGGTCGGTCCGAGCAAGATGCCACCGATGACCTCTGCGATGACCTTGGGCTGGCGGATCTTGGCGAACCCGATGGCGAGGACGTTGGTAAAGATGAGGATGAGCGAAAGCTGGATGATGAAGAGCGTGATGGGGTTCGTCGGATCGTAGGATGCTGGGTTCTTGCCGGAGAGGACTCCAGCTGAGGGGAGGGAAGGGAGAGAGGGAGGGCGAGGTCAGGACTCGGTGTTGACGACCAGGGGAGCGGAGGCGCAGGAGAACGAACCTTGGCCGGTCGTGACGTTGGCTCGTCGGACGAGCTCGTGCATGAGGTGTCCTTCGGGTTCAAACATGCTGTTGATCTGTCTGATGGGAGCGAGGGAGGGGCCGAGGTAGAAGCTGGAGAGGGAGGAGGAAGAGGGAGGGCTGAGCACAGTTTGCTTCCCGAAGCAGTGCGGAGGGGCGTGTGGACCGTTGAACGCCGACAGGACCTTGAGGGACGACTACTGGAGCTTGCCGGACTGTCTTCTGGGTCGAGGCAGATGATGTTGAGGTCTGAAGCGAGAGCGAGTTGGTGGTCGGACGGCAAGACGCGAGTGAGGAGACGGCTTGGCGACAGACAGCCTTCGATATCAGCAGCGGTCCACACTCGAGTCTGGCCTGCCCCTCCCGTTTTTCTGGGATGAAAGCACTCTGTCGCTCGCCCTGATACCCTGTGCCTGGTAGCTTGCAGCAAGCTGATAGTAAAGGGCGAGCTATCGTATCTGCCTAATCTGCATGTCCTGCTGCGCTTGAGACAGAGATTCAAACTCCGCTCGGACCGGCTGCGCTGCGCCGACCTGTCGACCATCTCCTCTCCTCCATCCATCCAGCTCATGTCGTCCTCCTCGTCCTCCAAATCAGATCCAGATCCCTCAACACCTACTCCATCCCTCCTCTGGCCAGTCTCACCAGACCTCTCTCGCGCACGCAATGGTGTCCTCATCAGCGGTACGCCCTCCTCCCCTCTTCTCCACCCTTCCCTTCTCCTCCTGCTCAGAGAGGCGTCCTGACCTTTCTTTGTCTGGCTGCTGGCAGCTGCCGGAGCCACTCTTGGTGGAGGGCTCATCGGGATGATGAAGGACACGGGCGTAGGGACGTACGGGGTCACGACAGGCGTCAACACAGCCATCGTAGCGTCCATGTGGTTCGGTGCGTTCCTCCATCCTTTGCTCCTGCTGATTCCTCGCCGCAATTCCACCCCCCCCCCCCGGCGGTTCTTTTGATTCTACTCGACGTTTTTCACGATCCTATCTCTGAATTTCGTCTGAATCTCGCGCTCTGATTAAAAAACAGGTGTTCGAGAGCTTCTCGTCTCCCCCCTTCTGCTCAAACTCCGCCTCACTTCCGAGGCCCAACACCGGTACGGCCTCGTCCTCTCCTCGAAAGGACTCCGTTCGGGGCCGGTCGAAGACCCGAGCTGGAAGCAGATGAGGTCGGATCGAGTGCTGGATACCGCCTTGACGAGTCTGGCGTTCTTTGGTGTGATGCCGTCGGTATACCGTTCGTCCCGCGCTTCATTCGGCATCCTTTTTCTCTCGCTCTTCTGGATGACCCCTGACTGGCTCTCGCGTCTCTTTTGATTTGACGTGTGCAGAGGAAATGAAAACTCGGATTTCGATGCTCAAGCCGATCCGCAACACCTGGCGCTACACGCTCACCACCTCCCTCCTCGCAAGTCTCACCTCTGCTGTCGTCCAATGGTCAACCAACGAACTCCGAATACACGACTGGAAAAAGAACCGCGCCTGGGACGCTTACGGACCGATATCGGACGTTGAGATTCTGCCTATTCGGAAAGCCCAGCGGGAGGCTCTCGTGAGGTCTGTCCGAGAGCAGGAGAGGGGGAGGGGGGAGGTTCATCCTGCTGTGCTTGCACGAGAGCGCGCGGAGGAGTTGGAACGAAAGAGGGAGTTGGAAAGGTTGGAAGAAGAGATGACGCCGACCGAGAAGGTCAGAAGGAGGGGGTCGGTTTTCTCTTGGGAGAGGTTCAAGAAGGAGGGTTTGCCGTCGTTCGAGTGGAAGTCGCCTGAGGAGATGATCGTTCGTTACCGCGATCGACTGGCTGGTTGGAGGGAGGAGTTGGAGGAGGTCCGGGGGGAGTTGGCCGAGTTGGGGGTTGAGAAGAGTCAGTTGGGTTGGGAGGAGGAGCGACGGTTGGGCGTCGGGGCTTGGGAGGCAGAGACCAAGAGTTCGTGGTTGGAAGGAGGAGGAGCGGGCCTCAGGTTGTGATGGATGCGTTTCTACGCAAAGCTCGCCGTCCTCGCACAAAGTACGAGGCTCGACGGGTTCGGCCTCGGTGTCTACCCATCGCAACGACCCCAGCGAGGTCGACATCAACGCAGTGTCTTCCAGGCGACTCGCGCTCCTTGTTTCAGACACCTGACTTAGCATGCCACCCTGATGGTGTGAGGCTGAGTGGAGGGGGTTGCGAGTCTCGAAGACTCCGAAAGCAAAAGCGAAAAGACAGTCGTCAGGTCTGACGGACCCCTCTCCCTGAACACTCACCGCCCGCCCCTCCCTCATCAAGTTACGAAGTAAAGATGCTTGCCGAATACGTCCCCCAACCCGTCAAGGACTTCTACGCGAGCTTCCCATTGGTCACCTTGCCCGAAGCCTACTCGCCTCATCGCGTCCAGGCACCGACCACGCCCGAGCTCTGGGTGCGTCTCCCCTTCCTTCCTTCCTCTCCTCTCTTCGACCAACTCCTCGCCCAGACACGAAGCTTACCTTCTTGCCTTGGTGTGAAACAGATCGCGCCTAGATTGGAAGGAGAGGAGTGGAGTTCGCACCCCCGGAGTTTGAGGATGCAGCTCCTGCTCAGGTTGGCCGGAGTCGAGGGTGTCGAGTGGAAGGACTGGGAGACGGAGAAGACTGCACCTGAAGGTCCGTTCCCACTGCACCATCTGTCTTTGCTCGCTACCTCGCAGGAGGCATCACAGAGATCTAGGCGCTGACTTGCATGTGCGTTGATGACTTGGGTGGGGTGTCGTAGCTACGCTGCCGGCTCTGTACCTGCCGGAGAAGGGGCTGCTGGCGTTCGACGCCATCCGACCCTGGCTGGACGACGCCCACCCTCTGTACCCTTCCGACGCCGAGTGAGTCCCTTCCTCGACCGTCCGCTTACGTTATGCAGACCGGGAGGCAAAATGACTCATCTCCATCTTTGCGGGGTGGTCAAACGCAGGCACCACGGCTACCCTTCCCTCGCGACCGCCAACGAAGCCCTCTCCTTCGGCCGTCTGATAGAATCGACCCTCTACCCAGCTTATCTCGCCTCCCTGCCCACGTCGTCGAACCTCTCCCAGCTGGCCGTCCTGACGCCCATCCCGGCACCTTGGTGGGCCGGTCTGGCCGCTCCCCTTCCGATGGCCCTCTGGGGCGAGAACAGGAGGAGGTTTGACTTGGATGGGTTGGTCAGAGAGGGAGTGAGCGCGTTGAAGGCGCTCGGGGTGAGGTTGAGGGCAGAGGAGGTCAAGCAAGGATGGTTGTTGGGTTGCCCGTACGTCCTCTCCCTCTCCTCTCCCCTGTCCACAGCAAGACCCTCTCAACTGACCTTTTTGCACTTACTCCTACGCCTTCCCTCCGACCACGCAGTAATCCCACACCGCTCGACTGCCTGGTCGTCGCCCACCTGCACGTCATCTGGAAGACGCTCCCCTCGACCAGCCCTCTTCGGCGCGCGATCGAGACCGATCAAGGCTTGCAAGAGTACGCTCGCCGGCTGCTCGGCCGTCTGGCGCTGAAGGGAGAGAAGTTATTATAGGGATGCGTTTTCATTTGTATCAAGACTCGTCTTTGGGAGTAAGGGAGCGCATGGGGTTTTCTTTTGTAGAGGACGTAGGGTTCAAGTAAGAGGGGTCGTGAGTGGAGTTCGTCTGAGAGGCGTTATAAGTAGAGGAGCAGGAGAGGGAGCGATATTAGGTGTAGTGTTGCTGAGCGTGCTTGAGTAAGACATCAAAGGTGAAGAATGCGAAGATGAGAGCGGAGGGGGCGGGAAAGATGGCGGCGCAGAGATACGTGATGCAAGAAGGTCGGAAGGGAGAAGCATCTGTGGATCAACAAAGGTTTGTCAGCACCATCGAGCGCAACCCTTTTTGAGAGACAGAGAGAACGCACCTTGCTTCTTATGAGCCTGGCCATCGGATCCTTAGACCCTCCATCCAGCGCATGTACAGCATGTCGGCCACCGGACTCTTCGTCTTGTCCCCTCCCTCCTTTGGTTCGGGAAACGGCGACCTCTGACCGTCCTTGTGCGCACCCCCGTCGTCGGTCTCTTTGTCCTCGACGAGGTCGGAGTGCTCGGTGATGACGAGTTGTCCTGACGGCGTGCGGCGGGCCGTTCGCCGGAGGAGGGTGAAGGGAGCGAGGTTGGAAGCGTTGACGTGTTGTCGCACGACGTCGTTCCTGTCCCACGCCCGAATATCCATACGTCAGCCGCTGAAAGCTTCTTGAAAAGGAGAGGATTGGGGGAAGCGCACTCGTGAAGTCCCGCAAGGATGTCCACGACAACGCCGTAAGCCAACTCCGGATCGGCCACCTTGAGATCGTTGAAGCCCTTGGAGATCAACTCCAATCCTTCCAAAGCCTGCGCGTTCCGGTCTCCACTCGCGACCGTCTGCCATCCGAAGGGAGGAGGAATCGTTCAGCACCCTCGCTACTCGCGAATCAGGAGGAGGAGAAAAGACGCACCCGCTGAATGGTAGGCATGATGACCTCGTCGATCATCGCTCGACCCGCCAACGCAGTCGAGCTTAGTTTCTCCTCATTGACCGACAGCAACCTCATCTTGGAGTGCAGAGGAACGTCCCTGATGGAGCCGACGAACGTGTCCGACATATTGCGCGTTCCTTCAAGGTCGACGTGCTTCTGCGGTCGGACGGTGGTGATCCTGCCCAGCGTTGCGACGAGAAAAGCGTCAGTCTTCCAAAGCGCTCGGACGATGCCAGAAGGAGATGGGTAGAAGAAGCCGAGGAGAACACTAACCCAGAGCCAACGTCGCTCGCGGTCAGCACTGTCCCGTTCCCCTGGTTGACCTGGAGGACCTTGCGTTCCGCGATCGCCGAAAAGTTGGGGCCTGGCACGGGAGGCGTGGCCGGTTCGTCCTCTAGGTCGGTCCGTGAGTCGTTCGACGACGGGATGAGTGAAGGAAGCGAGGGAGAGGGGCTCTTGATCGTCCGAGCCTGAGTTTCGCAAGGAGCAGATATAGATGGGTGAGCGAGAGGGTGCGATGGGAGAACGGGAGATGAAGAGACGCACAGGTCCGCGAACGGTTGACCCCTGCAAACCAACCTCCGACAGTCCTCTGCCGTCAAACCCGTATCCGTCGTCCTCATCATCCCCACTCTCCAAGTCTTCCTCCAACACAACCGCTCCAACCCCTCTAACCGTACCGTACCCTCCTCCTCCAGCAATGCTAGCCGTCCCAAAGCTCCAGTCAGACATGACCGTCCCATCCAAACTCGCGTCGAGGTCCGCAACGGTAGGGAGCGACTGGGCACCTCGAGCGGCCGACTTGGACCGGTAGAGCTGGTAGCGCTCGATCAGATCGGTTAGGATGGACGTTCGGCGGGCAGTCTTGATGAACCGGTGCTGGAGCAACTCCTTGGCCGTCGGTCGCTGGTTTCCAAAGGACGAACAAGCAAACACACTTCAGCGGGTTTCTGTCGTAACGTGAGGAGAAGGCTCAAGGAGGCAAGGAGACGCAACCTGATTCATGTTCTTGGTCAGGCAGAGTGCGACAAAGTCCTTGAACGCCGGAGAGAAGTCGCCCTCCAAGACGGGCGGCGTCGCCTTGGGAATCAAGAAGAGGACGCGCATCGCTGGACGAAGTTTAAAAGGGAAGTAGAACGTCAGACACTCGCGGTGAACATGCGAGGGGATGGTTCAGGGGCAGGAAGGAAGCGTACGGTGATACTCCGACAAAGGGGGCACTCCGAGCGCCATCTCGATACCCGTAATGCCCAAACTCCAAATGTCGGCCTTAAAGTCGTACGCGGCCTGGCGAATACTGTTTCTCGCGGGGGGAAAGAGTAATGAGGGGCGTGCAAAGCACGGGTCAGCTGGTGTGAGGGAGGGATCATGAAAGGGGGAAGCGGTAGACGCACACTTCGGGAGCCATCCTGTCATTAGGTAGCTCATGGGTGGTCAGCAAGCGGCGCGGGAGATGGAAGAAAAGGGGGAGGATGGCGAGAACGCACCAGAAGGGAGTTCCGACAAAGGTGTGTCGTCGACTCTTGTTGTCCGTCAGCTGAGCGGCGACTCCAAAGTCCGCTGATCAGAAGGGCAGCAAAGGTGGTTCAGGCGTCAGACCCGCGCCTCAGAAAGACCAGTGGGGAGCTCACCAAGTTTGACCTTGCCGGAAGCGGAGAGGAGGACGTTGGCAGCCTTGATGTCCCTGTGGATCTTGTGCTCCGAGTGCAGGTAGTCGAGGCCCATCAAAAGCTCTCTGCAGACGACTGCGATCTGGTCCTCTTTAAACACGCCCGGCTTCAACTGTTTCACGTCGCAGCGCGGCGGAGGGAGACAGGGCGCATATGTGTCAGGCGTGCTGGACTTGCGTGAGGTAAGGAGTAAGGGAGAGAACGTACAAGGTCGTAGCAAGACCCTCCGGCGAGATACTCCATGACGATCCAGAGCTTGTACCCTCGGACGAACGACCCGTAGTACCTCGTGATGCTGATTTAAATGGGCGACGAGCCATTAGCCAAGCGATCGCGCAGAGAAGCGGAGAGAGAGAGAGAGAGAGAGAGAGACGCACTAGTCGGAGTCACAGTTGGCCAAGTGGGCAATCTCCGCTTGGATCTCGGAAATGTCGTCGTCCGAGTCCTCGAGGTCTGCAAGAATAAACGGTCACCAAGGTCAGACGGACGAATAGACAGAGACCAGACGCGAATGGAGGCAGACGTACCGATCTGCTTGATGGCTACAATCTGGCCAGTCTCGATGTTGGTCCTGCGGGCAGGGAGGGATGAGGGTACGTCAGTTTCTGAGCACTCCTGACCATGAGCGGGGCGATCCTGGACAACTCCTCTAGCGAGCGAAGGGACCACCAGCCTCGCTCGTCCTTGAGAAGCAGCTAGCTGCTCCTATGAGGACTCTACCGCTCTCCGGTTCTAGCACACCCCTATTCGCCACCCTCCCGACTTGCTGCCCAAGGCAAAGCGAAACGAGCAAACTCACGCCTTGTAGACGACACCAAAGCTGCCCGTCCCGAGCTTGTCCGAGAGCTGGTACGCCCTCGACGGGTCGTTCGAGGGTAGCGTGAGGCCGAGTGGGTCGGAGGTCTGGGACGGCATCGAGGGCGGGAGGTAGGGGCTCTTCGAGGCCTGGAGGGTCCGAGAGGGAGGAGGGACTGGTGGAATGGGGAGGAAAGGAGTTGGGTTTGAGTGACGCGTCGCAGGAGGGAGGGAGGGAGGGTCACTTAGGCGAGCAGGAGCGAGGGGGGACAGGCTGATGGAGACTGACCTGGTGCAGGGTGGAAGGTTTGACTGGTCAGGGGTGGGGCTTGGTCAAGCTATGACGCCCTGGCCGGCTCTTGAGAGCGCGAAGGGATGGACGGGAGGGTCCTGCGAGCGCGTGGGTCCGAGAGTGCGGGATCAGACGACGACGCAGGGAGGCGCAGGGGAGCTTGAGGGAGGCGGTGGTTGTGGACGTATGAGGGTCTGGCTGGTGCTGAGCTTTGCGGGAATGGTCGTGTGCTGGATCTGGTACAGGAGGCGGAAGGGTCAGGGCGGAGGGAGGGGGGACTGCGCGTCCCAAAAGTCAGGCGCGTAACAGACAGCCGTAACTCTGGCTACGCAGAGTTACGCAGCCTCTCTCCCTCTCTCCGCCCCTCCCTTGTGGCCTCCTTTCGGCCCTACTACACTCCTAGTAATCTCTGCACGATGCCTACGATCTCTGTAGACAAGGCGGAGCTTTACAAGCGACTCGAAAAGACCTACAGTCAGTCACCCTCACTTTCTTCCGGTCGCACTCTTAAGCACACGCCGTCTGACTCTCTGCGCCTTTGCTTCTGTCCCGTCTCCAGCCCAGACCGAGTTTGACCAGCTCTGCTTCGACTTTGGAATCGAGCTCGATGAGGACGTGCGTGTCTCTGGCTCTCGTTCCTTTGCCTTTGCTCCCAGGCCAGTCCACTGACGCTCGTTCTGAGACGATTTCGAACTTACAGACCACCGAGGAGGTCGAAGCTGCAAAGAAGGCCGGCCAGCCTACCGAGGAGCCTGTACGTCCTTCAGCTCCTAGAGAGCCGCAGGTAAGGCACACGATGAGAGGGAGACTGATCATCGTTTTTTGTTTGGCGCTTAACAGGTGCTGAAAATCGAGATCCCTGCCAACCGGTAAGCTCGCTGCTGCCTCCTTGCACTCCCGAGCTCGTTCTCAACGAGACTGACTTCTTGTCTTGCCCCCCTTCTCCTTCTTCTTGTAAATCAGATACGACCTCCTCTGTATCGAGGGACTCGCCCGGGCACTCCGAATCTTCCTCTCGCTCGAGGCCCCTCCGACGTACACCCTCTCGACTCCGTCAACGATGCTCGAGGTCAACGTTGCCGCCTCGGTCAACCCCATCCGGCCCTACTTCGCAGGAGCCATCCTCCGACTCAAGGAGCCTCTTACCGAGGGGGCGTACAAGAGCTTCATTGACCTCCAGGACAAGCTCCACGCCAACCTTTGCAGGAACAGGAAGTTTGTCGCCATTGGAACGCACGACCTCGACACCATCACCGCTCCCTTCCGGTGCGTGCGCGCTTCCTGCGCCTCGATGGACTTCACTCGCCGCGCTAGACTACTGAATCTGACCGCGCCTTGCCTTTTCTTCCGACCAGATACGAGGCCAAGCCCCCAAAGGACATCAAGTTCACCCCTTTGAACAAGGACAAGGACTACACTGGTGAGGAACTCATGGAGCTCTACGAGGTGCGTCCTGTTCCATTCCTTTTGCATCTGGGTCATGTAGCTGATTTGCCTGGTCTGCGTTCTATATATCCTAGACCGACCGACATCTCGCCAAGTTTCTCCCCATCATCCGAGACTCGCCCGTGTACCCCATCATCTACGACGCCGACGACAACGTCCTCTCCATGCCCCCCATCATCAACTCGGAGCGGTCCAAGATCTCGCTCAAGACCAAGAACATCTTTATCGACATGGCCGCGGCGGACGCTACTAAGCTCGACATTGTTGCTTGCATCATGTCGACCATGTTCTCGGAGTATGCGGAGGTGCCTTACGTGTGAGTCCCTCTTGCTTCTACTTTCTCTTTTACTTTCTCAAGAGCGAGCATCTGACACTTGCGTGACCTAATCCAAATTCGTCAGGATCGAGCCCGTCAAGATCAACTTTGCCGACGGCACGTCGCGCATCACGCCCGACCTCGCCCCTCGCCGATCGATCGCCCACGCGTCGTACATCAACTCCGTCACCGGCTTCTCGCCCGCCCTCCCTCCGTCCGACGTGGCTGGTCTCCTCACCCGAATGTCCCTCTCTGCGACGGTCTCTCCCTCGAACGAGGACGAGCTCCTCGTAGACATCCCCCCTACGAGACCTGACATCCTGCACGAGTGCGACATCATGGAGGATGCTGCTGTCGCGTACGGCTTCAACAACATCACCAAGACGTTCCCCCGGGCCAACACAGTTGGCCGACCGCTTCCTATCAACAAGCTGTCGGACATCGTCAGGAAGGAGTGTGCTCAGGCCGGATGGGTCGAGGTCCTCCCTTACATCCTCGTACGTCCTTTCGCGCCCCCCCCCCCCTCCCATTCTTTTCTCCGTCAATCCTGCGGCGGACTGACCTCCTTCCCTTCTTCTCTTTCGCTCGCCGTTCCAGTGCGCGCACGACGAGAACTTTGCCTGGCTCAACCAGCCCGACCCGGGCAACAAGGCCATCCTCCTCTCCAACCCCAAGACGGTCGAGTACCAAATCGTCCGAACATCCCTCCTCCCCGGTCTTCTCAAGACGCTCAGGGAGAACAAGAAGCTGCCCCTTCCCGTGCGGATCTTTGAGGTCTCGGACGTGGCGCTCATTGACGAGAGCAAAGAGCGCAAGGCGAGGAACGAGAGGAAGGTGGCTGGACTGTGGTGCAATAAGTCGGCTGGGTTCGAGGTTGTGCATGGGCTGCTGGACCGGGTGATGCAGATCTTGGGCGTCGCGTTCATCGAGAGCAAGGAGTCGGTTGCCAAGTCGGGTTACTACATCCAGGAGACGAGCAGTGCGTAGCTTCTCTCCACTCCTGAACTCTTACGCCTTTGATTCGGAGCTGACGACCCTTTTCCCTGCTCAAAAACCAGACCCCACCTTCTTCCCCGGTCGGGTGGCGTCGATCTTCTACCGACCTCCTCCGGTCGTTACTCACCCCTCGCCGCTTCAAGACCACCTTGACGCCGACTCTTCCCCCGTTCCCGCCGCCCCCTCGTCGTCCGACAGCGCGCTGAACACGATGAAGGAAGCCCTCTCCAAGGCTCTCCCCTCGCTCGTGCCCAGCGCGACCGGTGCCGACCTCGAGATCGGAGTGCTCGGAGTGCTCCACCCCGAGGTGCTCGAGAAGTTTGAGATCGAGTACCCGTGCTCGAGTTTGGAGTTTGACCTCGAGCCGTTCCTTTGAGAGAGGGCGGGCCGTTCGTACTCCTCTTTTTCTAGACAAGCGCGATGTTATCAAAATGGAGCGGGATCGTTTCTACCTTTTCGCGGCGCACTGAGCGATCTGGAAGACGGGAGGTGTTGACATGGGTATCTCGTTGCAAGGGGTAACTGGACAAGGACGATCTGCGTTACTGCGAGGGAGCAAGAGCAGCAGAAGGCAGACTGGGTGCGTCGGGAGTGAGGGCAAGAAGAGGGTCTTCGGTCGGAGGGGAGACGGAGTCGGAACCTGCCAGAGGTCCCTGACGCCAGTACTGGACGGGTTTTCCGGCGTGCAGGGCCGCCCGCTTGGCTTCCTTGGCCCGACCCTCCCTCGAGAGGATCCTCAAACTGTACTGAATGTTCTTGGTCGTCGTGGGCCTGTAGGGCATGTCGGGCGGTGCCGACTTGACCAGAGGAAGAGGGTACGTGACCTTTCCGTCGTCCGAGAGCGCCTTGGCCTCCTCGACCGTCGCTCTCCGGAAGGCAAAGTGGTGGTACTCGGACGTCGGGTCATTGACCTCCTTGTGCCAGCGCTCGCGGTAACGGGCCTGCATCTCCTCCTCCGTCTTGCCGTCGGGCAGCCAGTAGCCCTGTTCAAGGAACGACATGTTGGCTCTGCGGAGGTGCGCAAAATTCGACCGGACAATGGCGAGAGCCCCAGCGTCGTCCTGCGGACAGGCGCTGATGGAGACGTCAACTGTCCCTGTGAAGATCGGAACGGAGCGTTCGTGTGCAAGGTCAGTATCGGCGCAGAGGAAGACTGAGTTAGACCCAGACGTACAATTGTGGATCGCTTTGCCATCCGCGCAGAGGGGGCCCTCGACCTCCTTTCCGCCGAGGGCGCTCTTCGCGACGATCCTGAGCTCTGCGATTGGTCGCTCACTCTCTGGGAGGTCGTCTTGAACGGGCTGGATGATGACGGCCATCTGACCGAGAGGAAGTTCAGGAGTCTGCAAGAGAAGGTTCAGAGACTGCATCGAGAGGGAGAGGATGTCAGCGTTTGTTGCCTGAGTAACGCATCAACGGTTCGAGAATCGACACGCACCTGCTTAGGGAAGATCTCCGTGGCTGCCTCGAAAACCCGTTCGAGGATGGCAACGCTGATGCCGAAGCTGTGGTCGCCAGCCTCCTTCGACCCGTAGACGACCTGGTCCATCGTTTCGAGAGGGAAG
The DNA here is from genome assembly GCA_014825545.1 of Cystofilobasidium capitatum. NCBI lineage: Eukaryota > Fungi > Basidiomycota > Tremellomycetes > Cystofilobasidiales > Cystofilobasidiaceae > Cystofilobasidium > Cystofilobasidium capitatum. The sequence goes on from MVAJ01000001.1 coordinate 687,790, forward strand.
TACTCGAAGCCCTGGAGGTACCTTGTCGAGTGGTAGGCACAGAAGATGCCGTCCATGCCTCCGATTCGGGCTTGGAGTCTGCGCGAAAGCGACCAATCGTCAGTAATCGAAGACTGACATTGTCGAAGAGGAGGAGGATACGTACCCGTACTTGAGCCACGCCGAACGCATCATGTCGTACCTTTCACGCTCAAAGGTAGCACCGACGCCGCACAAGGCGTCCATCATGTAGTGCTGACCCTCTTCGACGTTCTCGATGTCGAACCGGATGCTGGCGGTCGCTCGGGTTTTGATGTCGAAGACGCCCGTCCCAGGCAGCCGGCTGTCGATGCCGTCCAGCTGCGAACGCATGATCATGCTCCTTCCCTGTGTGTGAGCAAATCCAGCATCGATCAGCGATGCAGGCGATGCGTTGGAGCACAGGTCGAAGTACCTTCGTATAGTGGTAGGCCTGGCGCTCAGATCGCTCCTCCTCGGGGACGGCTTCGGGCGGAGAGCTCTTCCTGAAGCGATCAAAGTCTTCGGGCGTCCGAGTCACCAGGCTCTCCATGACGTGACCCTAGAAAACCGAAGGGCAAGGTGAGACTGTCAGGAAGTCTGCTGGGGTCGAGCTCCGAGTTCGGCAGACGTACCAACTCCGACAGGATGCGAGGCACGCCTGGAGGGTCGTTCGTCTTGTCCTTGTCAACTCCGTAAGTTCTCGTCTTCTCGTTGTAGCGCAAGCACAGCCCGACGGGCTTCGTCGAGCTGGGCGAGTATGTCGCTTTCTAGAGAAGGTCATGCATGACACACTGTCAGCGATCTGAGATTTGACTGCTCGACGAACCAGGAGAATGCGAGACGAACCTGTCCAGCGAATCCCATGCTCAGGGAGTCAAAGTTGAGCTGCTTCCAGCGACTGGTCATGAACCAGACATGCGAGAGCGCTTCGGTCAAGGTTGAAGTCGAGCCAAAGAACCTCGACTTGCTCGTCGACGCGAGCTGCGCGAGATCCTACAAACCGCACACCCATCGGACCAAAATTCAGCTTTTTTCTACCTGACACGATAGGACGAGAGAGCCAGACGGACGTACCTTGTCCTTGCTTGCGGTCACGTACGCCGGGAACCGCTTGAGGTCGATCTCGTCCGGGTGCGGTAGTCGTCGAATACGCTGGTCAAAATTGTAGACGTTTGTGCGAGGATCTCTCATCAGGTGAACTCCGGGGCTGCAAAGGTGAACGCAAAGGACAGAGTCAGACCGAGCGGGGTCTCGACAGCGTACGACGACTTGTCCCGCACTTGAACAAAGCCCGATCCAGCGAGTGAGCGAGCGTTGCTACATCCGGTCTCGTCGGCGGGTTGACAACTGTTCGAAGAGAGGGTTGGATTCAGTCATGGTCGATCCGAGTAGACGTTCAGAACGATGGTAAACTTACGCTTGAGCTCCCTGAAAGCTGCTTCCCCGGACACCCTCCCCGACCACATCTTTCGCCACCCATGGACCTCCGTTCTCCCAAATCGTCCGACATCCATGTGTGGCAAACCATGCTTCCTCGCTGTCAAGCACAACTTCGGTTAGCGATGTGAGCGAAAAAGCGACGAGAGGACGCGGAGAAGGCCTGCAGGACTGACCGAGACTGCGGGCCTTGCCAGTGACCCTAGCTGATATGACCTCGCGGATCCTCAGCGTCCGAAGACTCAAAGCAGAGTTGCGAGACGAGCTGGGGACCGATGTTGCGTCGTCGTCGTCGTCGTCCTCCTCCTCCTTCACCGCCTCCTCCTTTCCCAGCGTCCCCTTCGCCTTCGTTGCGAGCACCCTCCCGCCTGGACCGAAGACTACAGGCACCGAAGAGAGATCTAGAGAGTGGGCCTTCTTGCTGACGAGCGCTAGGAGAGAGACATGGTGTCGAGAGGGGGAGTCAGCGTGTCGGTCGAGAGACTTGCGGAACCGTCAAGACGTACGTCTTGTGAAGAGGGGCGCTTTGAGTCGAAGCTGCCGTGTATCGAAAAGGGAAGACGTCAGACCAGGCGTGATCAACTGATGAGAGGAACAGGGAGGGGGACATACACCAGGGACCTTGCGCGCCTTGGTCTTTGGGGTCTTCGTCTGCTGCGCGACGGACATCAAACCCGGCTGAAACGTCGGTGTAGGGTACCCTACCGGCTCATCTTCTGTAGTCGTTTGAGGTGATGCCAGCTCGGTCTCTTGCTGAAGTGGTGGCGGTAGGGCGACAGCGGCTGAAATGATGGATGCTTGAGCGAACAGGACGAGTCGGGGGTCAGGCTTGCGCGGGCTTCGATTTCAGGGACACCGTGGAGAGCGTACCTTGTTTCAACAAGGCCTTTGCTTGATTAGCAGCTGTTCGAGGACATGCGCGTCGTCGGTATCAGTTCGCAGAGAGAGAGAGAGAGCAAAGGGAGGGGACCGTACCTTCGCGTCTCGCTCTTGCAGGCGCGCGTTCAGCAGCAAGTTCAGCAGCACGCTTGGCCTTCTTCTCGGCCTTCAGTACAACGTTCTTTTCTCGCAGTGCGGCCAGGTGACTTTCGTGTTTAACGGCTTTCCGTGCTATGCGTTCTCTGGCCGTGGAAACGGAAGGGACGGCGAGCGTTGATGCTGGAGGGTACTCGATGGCTTGGCCGGGACTGGAGGGAGCACTGTCCCCGATGACGTCGACGATCGGAGTAGAGGAGGGTCCAGCCTCTGCTTTGAAAGGTGCGGAGGAGGGTGGATGTCCTTGGACGGCAGTAGAGGAGGAGGGGGGGTCGCGGTCGCCTGTCGAGGTCGACGCTGCAGCGGAGCAAGGATCGAGCACAAGGGCGTCAGTCAAGCGTCCGACAGCAAGAGGCAAAAGGGGGAGCTCACTGCTACGAAGCTTCTTGCGCGTTTTTTTCGGCGCTTTGACGGCCTTCGCCCTTGACGGCGTCGGGGGAGGTTGGAGAGACTCCGGAGGGGAGCTCGCAGAGGACGAGGAGGACTGGCCTGGCTTGACAGGCTCGTCCTGTACGAAGGCGCCGCGGGAGAGGCTGAAAGCCGGTCGACCGAGGAGGGATCGACCGCCTTGGTGGACTGCCCTCCGAGCGGCAGGGAGCATCTGAAGCGGGAGGAAGAGGAGGCGCGACTGGGAGTTGGGCTGAACGGAGCGGAGTTTTGGACAAGGGGCACATTTTGACAGTTCCTTACTCTTGTCCCCTCCCACTTACATGTGAGACCGATGCAAGCCGCTTGCCAACAAGAAGAAAGCGCACTCTCAAAGAGGTCTCACATTCGCAAGAGATCATGCAAGAAAAGGAACGCTTGTGCGAGCGTCCAACGTCGGACCCACGTCAAAACCCTAGTCCATCCCCTTACTCCCGCCCACATTCTCTACATGCCCTTCCTGAGATTGTCCCACTTGCTCGCATTGTAGCTCAGGCAGTTTGGACGGGTTTTCTCCAGGCCGCCCATCTCTCCCACGACGACAGGCACGAGCGCATGCCGGGCTAGGGCGTCCTGGGGTCGCAGATCCTGAATCATACACGAGTTCAGGAACAAAGCGACAACGTCAGCCCCGGGACGATCAAGAGGGTGGATGTCCAGGGAACCGAGAGGGAGGAGGACGTACGGCGTCGAGCTTCCAGAACATGGCTCCTCCGAGTCCTTGGTCAAGCACGTACCGCGCCTTGGTCGCGCCTACGTTGGGCGTGTCGAACGAGACAAACTCCCTCTTTGCACTATCGCCCCCCAAGAAGACAAAGAAAGTGAAGAAGAAGAAGAGGGAGTGGCTCTCTCGTTAGACGGTGTGCTTCGCTCGGAGAGCTGAAGAAGAGAGGAAAGGGAGGACGAACGCATCGTACGACCAACCCGCCCCCCTCGCAAGGTCCTCCTCGACGACCGCCCCCGCCCTAGGCAGAGCCCGATAGTCGATCATACCCTGTCCACCCCACCCAACAAAATCCAAGGTCAGCTCCAGGTCTTTCTGCCGAGGGAAGGAGAGGGGGGGCGTACGGCTTCCCAAGTGCCTTCTCCTACGCCAGAGAACGGTTGTGCGATCCCGTTCGTCTGGGCAAAGCTCCTCCCGTAGAGCGGCATCCCTGCTCGCAAAAAGGGTCAAGAGAGCCATTCGTCAGTCAAACTGGCTGAGAGACGGCGAAACCCGAGGGAAGGGAGGGGAACGCACCAACAACCAACTTCTCCCTCCTCACCCCTCTCTCCAAATACCCCCTGACAGCACTATCCACAGACGCCTCCCCCTGCCCCCCATAAAGCTGAGCCTGATGGCCAGTTTTGGTCGACCAGGAACCTTCGAAATCGTACGCCATCAGATTCCAGAAGGTTAGATAGCGGTCCATGAGGGGGATGTCGAGGAGAGCGATTTTGTCATTGCCGCAGGGGGCGGCGATCTGTCGGTTGGGGCGTAGGGATGAGTTTGAGAGAAAAAAAACGTTAGGGTTCGATTTTGGGAAGAGAATTATCACGGGGAAAGAAGGTTGGAAGGGTCGCGGGGGGGGGGGGGGTTGAAACGTACGCTCAAATCAAAAGTAGCCCTCGACCCATCCGCCCGAAGCTGATGTCGATCCAACTCCTCCCTACACTCCCTCAACAACTCCCCATACGCATGCGCCTCCTCCTTGTTCTTGGGGTACTCCCAATCAATGTCTAGTCCGTCGAGACCGTAGTCTTCGAGTAGCTGGACGGCTGAGCGGGCAAAGGTTTGACGGTGAGACGGGTTGAGGAGGTTTGCAAAGTTGGATGAGAAGGTCCAGCCACCCTTTTGGTTTGCATTGGTGCGCATCAAACGAGAGATCACTCGTCAGTGTTTGATCAGGGCTCTGAGAGGGTCTGATAGACAGGGATGGAGAAACGCACGATAGAAAGCAGAACCCTCAGATGCCTACAGCCCCAAAGCGCCAGATCCGAGTCAGCGCTGATAAGGTTGCGATTTGCAGAAGAGATGACGCTAAAAACGCACCGATGCTTCTTCTTGAGCAGTGCGAGCTGCTTGAAGCACCCGTACAGGTTGTTGCCCTCGTCGTTCCAAGAGTCGCCGTCCCAATGGATCTGTCAATCAAACCCGAGCGTAAAACCGAACAGCGTGGTCAGTCAACCAAGGTCCTCGTCAGAGAAGGAGGAAGGCCGCGGGGAAAAGCGCACCTGCTCGTCAGCCCAAGGGTCGGTCAAATGCACAGTCCCATCCTCCGGCTTCACGTTGGCGAAAGCGTAGAGGACGTGCGTGAGCTGCTCGGCCGGGATGTCTTGCGGTAGATCTGACCTCCCAAAACGTAAACGGCAAAACCCCGCAAAAAGTCCGAATCGGCTTTCGTCTGAGTTCTGGGTGCCTAGAAGTAACAGAGGGAGGGGACGCACACTTTCGGTCGTAGATGCCCCTGAGAGGTTCGACGAAGGGTGACGCGACGGAGGTGAAGGCGGGTAAGAAAAGGGATAGTTCGCTGCGTCAGCCTTTCGCACCCTCAAGTCGAAGCAAAGCGAAGCACTCCACCAGTTGACGAAGCTGACAAGGGTGAGAAGGAGACGATGTCAGCGTTCTGGCAGTAGGGGGAGAGAGAGAGAAGAAAAAGGGGCCTCACTAGCCGACGCTTCGCTTGCCCGTGGGTGCTGCTGCGGACGTCTGGTTGGTCCAGCTCATGTTGTCTGCGTCTGATCCGTTCTTAGCTGGTTCGACTGGGGGAGGCTGAGAGGTGGCGGCGGGCGAGGAGAGGAAGGGCTGGAGGGTGAAGGGTCGTTGGAAGGCTGAGCGGGTGATGGCTGCGAGGATGGAGAGAAAGGCCAGGGTGACAAGGAGGGTCGTGCGGAGCGTTGGGCGGGTGGAAAGTGGTGCAGGGCTGGTGGGTGCGATCGGAGGGTGGGCAGGCATGCACTGGAGAGAGGAAGAGAGAAAAAGAGAGGAGGGCAGGAGGGGGAGAGAGGAAGATGGGCAAGTCGGCTGAAAACCGAAGCTGGGGGGAGGAGGGAATGGTCGGCGTCGGAGGTCAAGACACGAAAAAAGTCGCAGAAAGGAAAAGAATTCGGTGTCCCTGTGTCCCTCCAAATCGGCTGCCTGCGCGCTGCTGTCCTCTTCAACCCAACTACAGCACAAGCAATGAGTCGGCAGGACAAGGCAACGACGGACCGCAACGCCAAGCTGCTGCGTGCACTCGTTAAGAGCGCAGACAACAAACTCTGCGCAGATTGCAGGAGAAACGGTCAGCCTCATCCTCTTCTGCTTTCTCCATCTCTCATCAACTCACTCACTTACTGCTCTCTCCCTCCTTACTGCAGACGCCCGCTGGGCAGCCTGGAACCTCGGTGTATTCGTCTGCATCCGATGCTCAGGCATCCACCGCAGCATGGGCACCCACATCTCCAAGGGTCCGTCTCCCTTCCTCCTCTTCTTCTCCTTGCGCGCACCGACACGCTCTGACCCTCTGCTCTCCCTCTCCCTCTTGCGACACAGTCAAGAGCGTCGACCTCGACATCTGGCAGCCAGACCAAATGGAGATGATCCAAAAGTGGGGCAACAAGCTCGGCAACCTCTACTGGGAGGCTCATCTCAAGCCAGGGCACGTCCCGCCAGAGCAGTCCGTCCCTCCCTCCTCCTCCTCTGACACAGCCCCATCTCCTGCCTTTCTTGTATTGACGTCGTTTTCTCTTATGAACAATTGACAGCAAAATCGACAGCTTCATTAGGTCCAAGTACGAGTCTCGTCGATGGGCAAAGGAAGGACCGATGCCCTCTGACCCTCAGACGCTCCTCTCCTCCACATCCTCCGGTAACGCCTCCCCCGCCCCTCCTCCCGCGGCCGCTCCTCCTCCTCCTCCAACGGCAGCAGTCCCCGCTCCGCAGATCAAATCCGCTCCTGCGCACCCTCTTTTGTCCCGGACGACTCCCACCGCCACCGCTCCTCCTCCTGCTCAACGCCAGCAACCCCCGGCTGCCCCGCCCGCCCCCGCGGCCGTTAGCGCTCCTGCAGCATCGCTGTTCGACCTCGACTTTCACGCTCCCCCTACCTCTTCTTCGGCTGCAGGAGGAGGAGGAGGGGCGAGGGATAACAAGAACGACATCATGTCGCTCTTCTCTTCCCCCCCTACGACGGTTGCGCCTGCATCTGCCTCTGGTGGGGGTGCGAGCGACATCTGGGGTTCGTCAGGCGGAGGAACGGGTGGTTTTGGGTCTTTCAGCGGTGGTGGAGGTAGTGGTGGAGGAGGGTGGGGAGCTCCTGTTGCTGCCACAACTCAGCAGGCGGGAGGGTTTGGGGGAAATGACATTTGGGGGTCTTCGTCGTCGGGAGCTTCTGCTCCTCCTCCATCGACCAACGTACGTCCCCCTTTCCCTCTCTAAAACTCTACATCTTCACGTAGACGTCCTCGCTGACTCCTCTCGTGGCGATTTTATGCGTTGGCATCAGATGTGGTCCACCCCCACCCCTGCCGCCGCTCCTCCCCAGTCCTCAACCTCCCTCTGGGACGCCCAACCGCCCGCTGGCCAGACGAACGCCTGGGCTTCGACGACTTCTTCTGCTACTCAGGGTGGACAGCAGCAAGGTCAAGGTCAAGGGCAACAGGGAGGGGGGAATCTGATGGGGTCGGACGCGTTTGCTGATATCTGGAAGTGAGCTTGTTGGGGAGTGGGGTTTGGAAGTAGGTGCGATAAGATGGCCATGGGGATGAAACCCGTCTAGGTTCACGTTTCGGGTCTGATTCTGTATCGTTGCGAGGCTGCGAATGAGGAGATTGAAAGTCAGGAAGATTGAAAGGAGAGAAGGGGGAGGGACGAGGGATTGTCGGAGTTTGAAATCTGGCCAGGCTGCTCAGCGAAGGAGGCAAGATGCGCGAGAGCTGCTTCCTCCTCCTCACCACCGCCCTTCCTTCTCTAGCAATCAGAAGTCGCCCAGCATGGTTCGTGCACCTTTCTTATCCTCGTCCTTCAAACCGTATAGACGACCTTGTTAACAGGATGCTGACGCTTTTCTTGCCTCTCCCGTCCAACCTCGCGCTCTTCCTTCGCCTCGATCCCTCTTCAGCCCGGTACGTCCTCCCTTCCCTTCCTAGCCTCTCCTCTCCATCCACCCTCTTCGTCGAGCTGACCCTCTGTCCTCTCTCTCTCCTCCTCTCTCTCGTGTGCTTTGTTGGTTGGTTTGATGGGTTGCAACGAAACAGTCGGAAACACCAAGGCCAAGGGAGGAAAGATGATGTCCCTCATCAACTACCGTCTCAAGGTTACCCTGTCCGTCTCGTCCTCCCTTTCCCATCCTTCCTCTCTTTCTCTCGTACTGACTAGTAGCCAAACCTTCTTTTGCGTACGTGTTGGGTTGGGTGCGGGGGGGATAAAGGAACGACGGCCGAAACCTCATCGGACAGATGTTGGCGTTTGACAAGCACATGAACCTCGTTTTGGCCGAGTGTGAGGAGTTTAGGCAGATCAAGGTTTGTCTCTCTTTTCTCCTCCCTCTTGCTTGCTGTGGCTTCACATATGGGCGTTGTTGCGGGTGTCGATACGGTCGGGTGTCGGTAGGGATGGAGGGTGGGAGAGGGAGTTGGGCGGGACGTCTTGGGTTCGGGCGGGAGTGTGAGAGGGCGAGTAGGGAGGGAAGGGAGGGTTCGCCTTGGCTTGGAAGTGTCATAGAGGAGATGAGGGAAGCAGGCTGCTCCTCTGACAAGTTGAGGGTGTCGATGCTCAGGTTTACAAGCCCATTGGAGAGAGGAGGCAAAGGCCTATGTTTGCTGACTCGTCCAACCCGTGCGATCCCTTCAACAGAACAAGAAGGTCAAGACGGCGGACGGCAGTGCGCCCGCGCCTTCGGAGCAGAAGCGAACGCTCGGTCTCGTCATCCTCCGAGGCGAGTCGGTCGTGTCCATCGCTATTGAGGGTCCTCCCCCTCGGCACGACGACTCGGCAGCAACCGTTCGTCCCCCCCCCCCGCCGTCCTTCCTCTGCCGTGTCTTCAATTCAAAAGCTGACGCCCTCCGTTCGCAACTCTCGCTATCTTTCGTCCTTTCCCGGATGCAGCTCCCTCCCGGACCTGGACAGGGACTCGCCGCCGGCCGAGGCATGCCCCTCAATGGCATGGCTCCTCCCTCGCTCGCCGCCCGACCCATGCCTTACGCCCGACCTCCCCCAGGGTTCCCCGGCATGCCCATGGGTGCCCCTCCTCCCGGCTTGTACGTCGACCTCCTCTTCCTTCTTGCCATCTCCTGGAATTCGTCGCTGAGTCTGACACTGTCCCTTTGTTGGTTCCTCTTGATCCACCAGCCCTGGAGCGCCCCCTCCTGGTTTCCCCGGAGCTCCCGCTGGCTTCCGACCTCCCCCCGGCTTGTAAGTTCACTTCTCGCAAATCCTCCACGTTCTCTCGCGCCTTGCTCGAAGCAACTGACCCTCGTGCGGACGTCTTCGCCATCTTTCTTTCCTACAAGCCCTGGTGCCCCCCCTCCAGGTTTCGCCCCTCCCGGTTTCCGACCTCAATAAAAAGAACGCCCCCCTCTCCCCTCTCCTTCCGCCCCTTACGACCTTCTGCAGAAGGCTTTTTCTCCCAAAACGTTCTTGCCCTCTGCCCAGGAGGACGGGTGCGCCTTCCCCCCGCGCGCGCGAAGGGACTTTCTTTTCCCGGGCATTTCTTTCTTCTTTTCCTCTTTGCTCCCCCCACCCCCCATATCGACTTCTGAGATGAAAACTCTTGTAACAATCGTTTCCCTGCCAGAAGGCCGAGTCCGCAAACGGCTCGAGGAAGTAGGCCCGCTCAACTCCCTCCTAGAACTACTTTCACTCCCTCCCACCCCCATACCACCCTCCCAAACAAACTCAACACCCAACCCTCGCACTTGCAAGTTCTCCTCCGTCCTCGAAGCACACCTCGAAATCGCGCAGCAATTTTCACGCCCGGTCCGGAAGTGCGTGCGTTCTAAAGCGTCCGACTGCTTCCTCGAGGAAGGCCCGAACTCAACTCCTTGGCCCCTCTTCCCGCCCAAACCTCTCGTCCGTCTCGCACACCCCTGTAGACGCACCTGAAACGCGCGCGCGCAAAGCTGCTGACCTTCCTTCCCTCACAGAAAGTCGATGGCCCCTGGTCGAGCTGACCATGGAAGGGCGGACTGACGCTCCTCTTCTCTCGCTCTCTCTCTCTCTTCCCCCCCTCTTGCTTCCTCCTTTCAACCGAACAGGACTTGGAGTCTTTCCCTCCTTCTTCAATCATGAAGCCCACCGCCCTCCTCTTCGCCGTCGCCTCTCTTCTTCCTCTTTCCCTCGCCTTCTCGCACCACGACGCCGCCGTCATTCGAGACGCCCACGCCCAACGAGACCTTCTCGAGAGCCGACTCGCGTCCGACTCCGACGAGGACCCCTGCTCGATGGAAAAGCGAGAGACGGGAGTGACCGGATCGGCGTACGGGTTCGCGACTGGTACGACGGGAGGAGGGTCGGCTACGCCTGCTTATCCTTCGTCGAGAAATCAGCTGGTCGAGTGGCTCAAGGACAGCGTCGCGAGGGTCATCCTGTACGTCCTCCCTCCTCTCTTTCCCGCATCCTCCTTTCCTGAGCGAGGCTGACACCGTCCTCCATCATCCAATCTGCAGCATCGACTCCGAGCAGAACTTCCTGGGTGCCGAGGGCACGACAACCGAAAACGGCTGCAGACCTGCTTCCAACACGTGTGGTTCCTCTGGCCAAGACGTGGGTCCTTGTTCCCTTTTATCGTCCTCCCGCGCACGCGTGCTGACGACTGTGTGCGCTGGTGATCTTTCCAGGCCATCAATATGAACAGCTGGTGCAGTAGTACAGCGAAGACCATCAGCGTCACGTACGACAACGCCGCCATCAAGCCCATCGACGTCGGGTCCAACAAGTCGCTCGTCGGGGTCGGGTCCAAGGCCTCTCTCAAGGGCAAGGGACTCAGAATCGCCAACGGCGCGAAGAACGTGATCATCCAGAACATCGCCATCACCGACCTCAACCCCTCCTTGATTTGGGGAGGAGACGCTATGTTCGTTCTTCCCTCGGCCTTGCCTGCTGCCATACACCCTCCCATTATTATTTTTTTGGTTTTGTCTAGCGTTCTCGACGGTGCCGACCTCGTCTGGATCGACCACGTCAAGATCTCCTTGATCGGTCGACAGATGTTCGTTTCTGGCTACAACCCTTCCCGACGAGTGACCATCTCCAACTCAGAGTTTGACGGACAGACTTCTTGGTCGGCCTCGTGCAACGGAAAGTGAGTGGTCGGTCCTTCTTCTGCTCCTCCAGATGCGTCTTATTCATTTGAGCTCCCTGAACCTTTCCTCAGGCACTACTGGACGATCTTTTTCCTCGGCTCGAACGACTTCATGACCTTCGATAGCAACTACGTCCACCACACCTCTGGACGAGGCCCTAAGGTCGGCGGTACCATCCTCCTCCACGCGCTCAACAACTACTGGTACCAGGTCGACGGTCACGCGTTCGACATCGGCGAGTCTGGACCCGAGGTCATCGCCGAGGGAAACGTCTTCAACAATGTGTGAGTCTCTCTTTCCTCTTTCCGTCCTCTCAACGTCTTTCCTCCCCAAACGGATTCTGATCCGCTTGCGTGATCTCCATGGACAGGAAAATCGCCCTCCTCGAACAGAAGGGCTCCATGTCCACTGTGCCCTCCGGCAGCGAGAGCAAGTGCTCGGCCGCCTTTGGTCGATCTTGCGTCGCCAACTCGCTCACCAGCTCTGGGTCCTTCTCCAGCAACGACCAAGTACGCTTCCGTGCCCCCCAGCCTCGCGCGTCCCTCTGTAGACTCATCAAACTGACTCGACCATATTTCTCCTCGTGCAGGGCTTCTTGGCCGACTACAAGTCCAAGTCGTACATCGCTCCTGCTGCCGAGAGCGCCTCCTCCGTCGCGGCTTACGTCCTCGCCAATGCAGGTGTCGGAAAAATCTAAGCGGGGCTCTCTTCCCTTTTCGCATGATCCCCTCTCCCATTTCATCCTATCTAATTCGCTAGGCTCGAAGTCAGCGACCCTTCTTCTCTCCCACTCTAATCTGCACATCTCTGCGATACTGGCCAAATCCCACCCACCAAGACTGGTACTCGGTTCCATTAGACTCTAGGCTCCCATCCGTCCTCGGAGTTCTAAATGTTGCTTCTGAGATTCATCGTCGAGTCGTTCGTCTCGATCAAACTCAACCCTCAACGCTGATCTCAAAAAGAGACCCTCGTTGACTTATCTCGCTGCTGAATCTTGAACCCCTCTACACCTCAACACTCTTCAACGATCAGCCAACGCAAACCAGGTCAACCCACCTTCGGGCTCCGCGCTTCGACAATCCAACTTTGACTCTGGCTCTTCTTTTCTCTTCTCCATCTCGACCTTCAACTCTTTACCCCTCGCTTCCGCTACTCCCCGCATACGCCTCTCAACCATGTTTCCTCCCGAGGGCCTCGCTGCCGGTGTGAGGTTTCTCGTCCAAGCGACCCGTTGAGCTTTGCCAGTCTTAAAGCTCATGTCCATCTATTCTACCCTCTTTCCGGCCCCCTCGTCACTCCCTTCAAGCAGAACGGCGACGTCGACGTCGAGGCGCTCAAGGCGCAGGTCGTGCGAGTCGCAAAGACCGGAATGGGTCTCGTGAGTTCTGCATCTCTCTTGTCCGACGACTCGAGGAAGGGATGCTCAACTCAGTACACGTCTGTGCTTTTCCTCCCTCCTACTCACCTAACCGAACACCCAAACCCTCGCACATGCAGGCTCTACTAGGAACGAATTCTGAGGCCTCGCACTGCAATTCTTCCGAACGTGTCCTCATCATCTCCTGCGCTGCCCAAATGCTCGACGCCGCCGGGCTGGAGGACGTCCCCCTCCTCGTTGGGACGGGCGGCAACAGTGCGCGAGAGACGATACAATCAATCTCTCAAAGGAGGTCAAAGAGAGAGGTGTGGAGATGTGGAGAAGAGGCATTTGGAATTGGATGGGAAGCGGACTACAAAGGGAAATCCTGAGGGTATTTGATGCTGAGCTTCTCGAGGACGGTGTGATGCGATTGGCGGTGCAGAGGTTCGGGCAGAGCGAAAGAGAACGAACGGAAAAAAATCACTCAATGAGGAAGGGGGAGGGGGGGGGGAGAAATGCGAGGGAGAAAGAGACAAGCGTAGGAAATGGCATGAAAAAGACTTTCTCTAAGCGCTCCCTCCGAGCTCGACGGCAAACGCAACAGCCAGCTTCGAGAACTCGAGCATGTGCTCAAAGGAGAACTCTGGTGAGACGTCGAGCTTGTCGTTGGCCGAGTGGATGTTCTTGTCCGAGTCTTCAAACTTTGACTCGATCGTGAAGGACGATTGGTAGCCGGCCTGTAAAAGAGCGCGGGAGGGTGGGGGGGGGGGGGGAACCCGTTTCAGTTGGATTTCTTTTTGAGGAACACAGGTGAGGGAAGGCAGGAACGGACCTTGGAGAAGGACGCATGGTCAGAGCAGGCGTATCCGCACTTGGTCTCAACCCAAGGGATGTCGACTGAACCCGAAAAGAAACGAGAGGCAGAAAGAGTGCACGAGATCAGCACAGCACTGATCACTGCCAGCCCCTCGAAAGCGAGGGATTTGAGAAGAAGATAAGGCAGAAAAGGAAAAGACGACGCACGGTACTTGTCAATGATGGCCTTGTTGAACTCGGTAAGCGCGGGGTCGCTGTTGAACGGTCAAAAAGTCAGCGTCGGTCTCGAACTGTGCCCACGAACAAAATGAGGAGCATAGGGGCAAGAACGTACACAAAGTCAGTGATGACCCCAACGCTCTCCTCAGTGCCCTCCTTGACCCAAGCGGTCATGTCCATTTCTGTGCAACAAGGGGGGGGGGGTCCGTCAGCAGCAGCAGATGAGGGACAAGGAAAAGCAACGGAGGGATCTTGTTGGAGGGAACGCACGGATCATGGCCTTGACCTTGACACCTTCCTCGGCGTATCGCTGGGCGATGGCCTGAGGGAAAACACAGACGTAGAAAGGACAGGTGGCGATGAGGTCAGAGATGAGTTGTTGACATCGCTGCAGCGCAGGGTGAAGGGTAGGGGAGTGAGGTAACGCACCTGCGATCCAAGCAGACCTCCCTCCTCGGCGCTGTACCAGTGAAACTCGACCGGCGTCTCGGGCTTGTAACCCGACTCGACCAGCGCCCGGAAAGCCTCGAGCGTCGTGACCGTTCCCGATCCGTCGTCGTCCGCTCCCGGCGACCGAAGGAAGGGGAGCATGTTGGTGCTGTCGCAGTGGGCTCCTACAATCGTCACCGGCGCGGCTTTACCCTCTTTTGACTCGGGCACAAACTTGACGATGATGGACGTTTGAGCCCACGTGTGGGGGAAGGCTTTGACCGAGATGCGGTCCTTGACGTCCTTCGATGCGGAGGAGATGTAGGACTCGATCTTGCCGAGGAGCCACTCGGACGACTCCTTGCCGGTCGTCGAGCGGTAGTAGCGCGTGAAGAAGGAGGTGAAGTGCTCGAGGTTCGTTCGGGGTTCGGTCGTCGACAGGAGCTTGAGGATCGGGCCGACGGCGGTCGAGTTAGGCTTGGGGTAGGCTGAAGAAGGACAAACACAGCGAGGTCAGGACCGCAGTGAAGTGTAAGGGCTGCACGAAAGAACGCACTGTAGGTCTTGCCGAGGTTGGTGCTGGCAAACGATCCAAGGTTGACGCTCTCCGTCCTGCGAGTGACGAGATGGTCAGCCTAGATATGGCGATGGTAAGTGGCGACGTAAGAGTCAAGAACAGCGACTCACACGTCCATGAACTTTCGTCCCTTGGCCTTTTCGATGATCTTCTGTCGCTCCGTCATCCAGACCGGGTCGTCGTCCTCGCTGAACGAGACGAGACGGACGGCATTGAGGTCGAGGTCGAAGCCTGCGCATTCGGACAGGGGGAGCGAAATGAGATGGCAAGAATCGGACGTCAGCTGTCCATCCTCAGGCCCGAGGAAGGCGACTCCCATCATAGGAACGGGCAGGATGCGAACGGACCTTCGACCGTGCCTTCAAACTGGGCGAGGGCGGCGTGGAAGTCGTCTGAGACCGACGAGTCGAGTGGGCTGTGGCCGAGGACGACCTGCTGCTGGGCCGAGAGAGGCGCGGCCGATGCGAGTAGGGCGGACGAGGCGATGATAGATGCGATTGCTGCGGTCCTCATCGTTGTATGGATGTTGTTGTAGTAGAGTAGAGTAGCAGAGGTGGATGGGTTGGGTGTCGACGCAAGCGACCCCCCCCATGCGGCCCGTCGTCGGAGTTCAGCCCTAGATACTTAGACAGATTTCACTTGAAGTTATTTAGGATTCATCTGGTTGTCTCTGCGGCTCAAAGCGAGGGCCGACTTTTCAGCGGCTCTGTTCCCCCATACCAACACCTCCCTTAGGTTCGTCCACCCCTCCCTGTGACTCTCTCTGTCTCTCTCCTCACTAGATCCTGACCCTTCTTCTCTGTCCTTCCGCAGAGTCGCTTGGCCTCTATCCCTACGCGGAGATCTCAGGCGCTACGGAGCAGTGTGAGAACGTCAAGTCTCGAGCGTACCTCTGCTTGCAGAAGCGCTGCCGGCACGGGCTCAAACATCGGTCCTGCACTCGACAACGCGGACGGAATGATGTCTTTTTCAAGTCGGGACATACGCTCCTTAGGTTTTTTTTTCTTTATTCTTTTGTTGTAGTTTCTGTTTGGGGAGGAGAGACGCTCGGTTTGCGCCGGTGCCCATTCCTCGCTTTGCGATGCCCAATGCCTGCTTTACTCAATCCATCGCCCTCCTCTTGCAAACGTCTCGTCTCGTCTTCCTGCGGAAGCTCCCTGCCTAGACTGTGACGCCCGTCGTGCAGAGCACGCGCCCCGCCTCGCGAGTGTACTTTTCGTTGGGGACGCGCCCGCTCTGCAGGTCGCGCTTCCTCCTGCTAACTCAACCCGCAACCTCCATCACTCCCCCTCTCCCAGCAGAAAGGAACTCCACCATGGCCGATGCAGCTGCAGACTTGACAAACTTCGGTCAGTTCCTTCTCAAAGTGCTCTCTGGAAGGAAGGGAGGCAGTAGAGGAGCTCCTTGAGCACCCCTCTCGCTGAGGCCGCAGACCGAGACCCCCGTCGCTCGCCCTCATCCTGACTTTCCTGCCCCCCCCCCCCCTTTTAATCCTTGGAACGTGTGAATCAGGCGCCCTCTGGCAGGCCCTGACGATGATCATCGTCTCCGAAATCGGCGACAAGACCTTTCTCATCGCCGCCATCCTTGCCTCGCGCCAACCTCGACTGACGGTGTTCGCCGGCGCGTTCGCGAGTCTGGTGGTCATGTCCGTCCTATCTGCTGCTATGGGGAGGGTTATCGGGCTTGTACCCAAAGAGTGGACGCAGTTTGCCGTGCGTGCCATCGTTTACTCTCGACAGAGCTTCAGGGATTGTAGGTCGGAGAGCTGACAAGGAATCCAATGGGACTCTTCCCCTTTCGCTACCTTGCCAGGCCGCCGCTCTCTTCCTCGTCTTCGGCGTCAGGATGCTGCACGAGGGAGTAACCATGTCGGCGACGGACTCGTCTGACCGCATGGCCGAGGAGATCCGTGAGGTCGAGGAGGAGCTTTCCACCGGACCTCAATCGTCGACCATCCCTCTCGAAGACCTCGAAGGGGGCAAAGCCTTCCGCACAGCCGGCACTACCACCTCCCGACCCGGTTCACCTAGGAACGGATCAAAGGACGAAGGAGGGTTGACGCAGACGATGCAGCGCTACCTTAGTATCGTCGCTAGTCCCGTCTTTGTGCAGGCTTTCGTCCTTACGTTTCTGGGAGAGTGGGGGGACCGAAGTCAGATCGCGACCATTGCGCTCGCTGCCGCTCACGTACGTTTCTCTCTCTCCTCTCGTCTACGCAAGAGGTGCTCCGAGCTGACAATATCTGTGCGGTTGGATCCTTGATAGAACCTCTACATTATTGCGTTCGGGACCATCATCGGCCACGGCATCTGCACGGCCGGCGCCGTCATTGGAGGCCGGTGGCTCTCTACAAAGATCTCCGTCAAGTACAGTGCGTTTCCTTCCAAGCTCCTCCTCCTCTCCCGTATTTTCATTCGCGATGGGGTCGCAGGAAACCTGACGTGTTTCGCGCTCTCCTTTTTGACACCAGTCACGATCATGGGCGCGGTCCTCTTCCTGCTGTTTGCGCTGCTGTACTTTGGAGAGGCCTACCACTCTGCGTTCGGCGAGAGTCTGGTGGATGCGATCGGGAGCGATCGAACAGGTATCGACGTCTGAGCAGTGGGACGACTCGAGGCCTTCGGGGCTAGGGAGCAAGGGGTTGAGGAGAGGTTTGGGAACGGGGGGGGAAGAGGACTTTAGATGGTACAGGCGTTTCAAGGTTTTCTTTTCCCTTCAACTTCAACAAAAGAACAAGCATGATCGCATGTCGCTTTTTCTTTCTCTCTCGACGAGCTAGGTCTTGTCGGTTTTGTGTTCCACTCGCAAGAGTTCGCTGGTTCGTTTGCTGCGGGCGAAGAGGAGGACGCGCCTGAACGAGTCGCCGAGCCTCCTGTCGTCCATCCAAGATCATCCCCAGACAGATCGTCCTACAGACAGACAATACCCAATGTCCGTCTCCAGGAACAAGCACTTTGTCAGTCTCTCCTGCCTTCTGCTGTCCTTGAGCTCCCCGTGTGCTTTGAAGGGAGAGCTTCGAGCAGTGGGCTGACACCTGCCTCTCTGGTCCATCGCGCTCCTCGTCCTTGCCCCCCCCCCTCCGGTCGACGCACACACAGCAATCCTTCACGGTCGGAAAGGTACATCTTCTTCCAAGGACAGAGAGGAGCTCGTCTGGGCTGAGGAGATGGTAGGGGCGAGAGGCGGCAAGCTCACGATGCCTGCCGCTCCCTCATCCCCGTCGCATCTTCTTGATGCTCTACACTCGCCAGACAGAGGACTGACCTTGGTCTGCTTCTCTCTCTCTGAATAGCTCGATGCGGGCATGGTACGCTGCTTCGTTCTCTGACCGACTTGATGCCCCGCCCGATGCTGACCCTTCCTCGGCTTAACCTCGACTCTTTAGGCGGTCAGTGCTTTTGCTTGCTCTCCTTTCCTGTCTTCTTGACCAGTCCAGAGACTGACGCTCTTGTATCTTGCCTCCTTTCAGATCCTCATCGGAGAGCGAGCCCACTTGATCGAGTTCCCCTCGCTGCTCCTCCCTCCTGGCACCGTCTCGGGCTCCATCGTCTCCATCTCTGTCCTCCGGGACCACTCCGCCGAACGCTCGCACGCCAAAGCTTTCTCGACGCTTCAGTCCGACATCCTCGAGGCGTACGGGACGACGTCACCCGTCGCGCCCGTGCTTTCGCTGCTCAACACGACCCAGACGAGCGTTACGCTCGAGTGGGGCAAGCTGGACGTGGCGAGTGCGACGCTCAGGAGCGTAGAGATCTACCGGAACGGGTCGAGGCTCGCTGGCATCCCCAACCCGAGCCACAACACCAGCACGAAGCTCAGCAGCTTGCAGCTCGACACCGACTACACGTTCCAGCTCGTCATGTGCGTGGTCTGCCACACCGGGGGCGTTCGAGAGTCGGTCTGCGCGCGCCTTGCTGACTCTGCCTTCCTACTCGCACTTTTTCTACTCCTCAGGAAAACCTCGGCCGGTACCTACCCTTCCAACGTGATCCGGGTCCGCACGCACACAATGAAGTCAGTCTTGCCTTTTCTGCTGTCTGCCTTGGGCAGGGCGTGCTACTGACACTCAGAAACCCCTCCCATCCTGCAGCGACACGTCGGGCATCTCGGTCTGCTTCGGCAACATCCAGGACCCCAACCTGCTCCACCAGGCCCAGAGGGCGCTCGATCAGATGGGTGCTCGCTACTCGGACAAGATCCAGATCGACACGACCCACTTTGTGTGCACGACCCCGGCCGGACCGACCGGCAGCGGACCCAGCGTCGAGTACCAGCGCGCGCTCCAGCTCACGTTACCCGTCGTCGAGCCTGGATGGATCTTTGCCTGTCTCCAGGAGAAAAAGATGGTGCCCATCTCGCAACATCTGCTCGGGTCCAACACGACCTACAACCCGATCAACAACGCCTCGTTCACCCGGCTGGCTCAGGCGCCCGCTGGAGGACAGGTCTCGCCGCGAACTGTGTCGGACGGGGTGGACATCCAGCGCCAGCCGAGTCCAGAGACGAGGGCGCGCAGCTCGATTCCGGACGAGGTTGGGCCTGGGTCGGTCGCGCCCGATGACGACGTTCGACCGGTCTTTGAACGCCCGCCAAGCGTGACGGGAGGCAAGCTCAACAGGGGGTTCAAGTCAGTCTCCCGCTCTTCTGACGGGCGATCTTCTGCGACTCTTCGGGCTCTGACTCCCTCTGTCCTTCCCCTTTCCCTTCCTCTTTCTCTGCGTGTGCTTACTTTTGCAGGTTTCCCCTGTCGACAGAGAACCTCGCCTTGCAGAAGACGGACGAGGAGGCCTCCCGCCAGCCGGTCGTCGTCGCTCCTGCCCCGACGCCCGTCATCGCCGAGGCGGCCATCATCCACGACTCTGACACGGAGGGTGCGGGCGAGGAGGCGGCTGCGCCCGACGCTGGTCACTCTGAAGCGGACGACACCGAGGACGACGACGCCAAGACGCCCACTGCGCTCCCGAAGGAGTTCGAGTCGGTCGACCTCGACGGGCCCGAACAGGTTGTCGTAAGTGGACCATCGGAGGGTGCGTTTGAACCTCCTTCGCCCCCGAGCATCGTCGTGGACGCACCGGAGGACCGACCCCGACCTTCGATTCCGGAGCTCGTGTTCTCGCCTCCACCGGAGGAGATGGAGACGCCTTCGTTCCCCGTCAGTCCGGCCGCTGAGCTTGAGGCGACTGAGCCTGCCGAGGAGGAGCACGAGGTTGAGCCGACGGCGGTCGAGGCTGCGGTTGAGGAGCAGCTGGCCGAGGAGCTCGTTCACGAGTCGACGCCGACAGAGATGGTCGCTCCTGCCGAAGAGATCGAAGCGACGACGGCTGCGGAGGAGATCGTTGAGACCGAAACCACCCGGGAGGAGGCTGTCGACGAGGTCAAGCAGGCCGAGGAGTTGACGGAGGGGACAATGGACAACGCTCCTGAGGAGGAGGAGGCGGAGGACACGCCGACGGAGGGAGTCGCCTCGGCAGACGCGACCGACGACGACGGCACGGCTGCGGATGAGCAGGCGGGCGAGGAGGGTAGTGCGGACGGTGCGGGCGAGAAGCCAAAGGCCAAGAAGAACAAGAAGAAGAAGAAGACCAAGTCGATCGCTAAGTAGTCCGGCGATTCGCTCTTCATTTGAGGCTAGGATCGCATGGCCTTCTCTTGCAGTCTCTTTGATCGCAAACTTGTAAGGAAACGCATTCGGGGAGGTACACTGAAAGAGTTGTCGATATCGTTGCTAAGCTGAGCGGTACAGGTTTGGAAGAGGTCGTGTAGTTGTGCAAAAGGGAAAGGGGGTGCGGGCGAGCAAGAAGGGGATGTAGACACGAGAGGAGCCAGCTCTCAGTCGTGTGTGTGGATCCAGACCTCGAGCTTTCCCTCGGGTCGTCCGTCGGCGTTGGCTCGGGCGACATCGATCGCCGCCTCAAAGTCGTCCTGCAGCAAGCAAGAGATGTAGACATCGAGTCAGATCACGGCGATCAAGGGAAGGGAAGGGAAGGATCAAAGAATCACCTCGTCCACCATCGACACCAAGCTGCCCTCCTCGTCCTTGAACTGGATCTTGACATCCTGCGCCTGACCTCCTCGAAGCTTGAACTTTGTTGCGATCCGATGCACAAACTCGTCGTACGACATGTCGGGCGTCAAGCCCAGTCCTCGGATGTCGTTCTCGTAGTGGATCTGTTGAGGCGCGTCAGAATGAAAGATTCAGCAGGTGGGCAAGACCCTATCGTCGAGTGAGCGACGCTCACCTTGAGTCGGACCTTGGTCATCTCGAATCCTCCTCCGTCTTCCCCGCTGCCATAGCCATCAAGGTCGTCAAACGCATCGTCGTCGTAGGCCGAGTCGAATGTGATTTGGCCTGCCTGGCCGTATCCGGGCGATCGACCCGCCGCGTTGGCGCTCGTGCTCCTTTGCAGCAGCCTCATACTACCCTGCTTCGACCGCCTGGCGGGTCCCGAGCTAGGTGCACGTCGGATCTGAGGTTGACCCTTGAAGGACGACGGCGGATTCGTCGTCGAACTGACGGAGTTGCTGCGCGAGTACAGAGCCGCCGACCGTGGCGTCTTGACGTCCGAGGTTGAGGCGGACGTCGAGCGCGAGATGCTCACTTCGGGAGGAGGAGGGGCGTTGCGGGTTGTCGCAGCCCAGGCTTGGACGGAGTTGATGGCCGGCAGGGCGGGAGGCGTCTCGGCAGCCAGTTTGTAGTAGTCGTCGTCTACAAAAGAGCACAGAGGGGATTCTCGTCAGCAGTCGTCCATACCTTGTCTCTGAGATCGAGAGACGAGAGTTCCTACAAAGACCTGTCACTCGGTTATCGTCTCCGTCCGCATCCAGAGTTTCCACCTGATCCTCAGCATACCCTCTTTCCCTCGCCTTCCCATCCCTCCCCTCTACCGCCCGGGCCTCTACCCCTGCCTGTCGCCCACCACCCCCATCCCGTTTGAAACCTCCAGCGGACGACTTGCTCCTGTTGAGAGCAGCAGCGGCCAGCACGCCCGTCCCCTCCGTCGCTGTGCCGTCTCGTCTCCGAGCGGCGTCTTCGCGCATCGCTTGTCGGATGGGAGACTTGGGAGCTGAGAACACAAGTTCGTCAACGTAAGAATTATTTACGTAGCAAGAGAGGCTGGATCAGTCTTCCAAGAAAACAACCGCAGTTGACGAAAGAGGGGGGAGGGGTAGAATGAGAACTCACGCAAACCAGGATCCGAACTCGACCTGACCATCAACGTCTGACCCCCCTCGCCCTCACTCAACCTCATCGCCGCCACCCGATCGCCCTCAAGCGCCGCCCCCGACGGGCCCTGACCGAGCTTGAGCCGCGTCGAACCGGTGAACGTCGTGAACGCGTCTCGCTCGTCCGAGGCGGCGACCAAGCGCTGTATTTCGCAGAGCACAGAAACGAAGCGACCGTCAGTTCAGCTGACGAACAGCGGACAGCGTAAATTGCGAGGGTGGGGAGATGGACGGACCGCTTTGCCCATGTAGTCCTTCTGCTTGATGTTCTTCAACTTTGCTTCAGGCGGTCGAAAGATGACTCCGACAGGCTACTCGCCCACCCCAAACCACACCCCACCGAAAGCCCCCACCAAGCAAAAAGATGGTCGTCTTGTCAATCTTCTACCCTGATCGTAAGTGAAGAAAGAAAAAGTACGCACGATAGAGAAGACGGTGTAGCCCTTACCCTCGTCTCGGAGACACTCGTCAATCACCCCGTGCTCCTTGACGGCTTTCGACCGAGACGCCTCGGCCAGTTCAGCCAGTCCGTCCCTCTGCGCAAAAAGAAGCCCACCACAAGCAGAATGCAAAGGGAGGAGGGGGGAGGGGACGAGGTCGAGAAGAGGCGCGTCAGGATCCGGTCCCTTCTTCTCTCACTACTTTCCGAGCTTGCTCCCATTCCCCTCCCCCCTAACTAACTAGTATTTACTCAGAAGGAAGAAAGGTGCTCTGAGACGTACCCTGTTGCCCATCGCCAGCAGACTTAGGCCAATGTTGAAGTGCACCTCAGCTGCATGCAGACGAAACGCCAACCCAAGCTGGGTGTAATTTCTTAACCCCCCCCCATTGTTGCCCAAAGCCCCAGTCCAACACTCTCTTGTCAGCGCTCAAGGACGTCCCTCTGACGTGATGGAGGAGGAGAGGAAGGGGACGCACATGTCCTGGTTCGAACGCAAGTAGAGCAACGCCTCCTGAAAATCTCGCAGGGCAAACTCAAACCTCCTCAGTAGGTAATTGCTCACGCCCGCTTGAAACTACCCTCCCCAAAAGAACAACGGTCATCTAGTCAGGATCAAGTTTTGTAGAGTAGGAGGAAGAGGAGAGGGGACGGGGATGGACATAAGCGATGGCCATGAACCGATCTTTGGCAGTAGCAGCGTTGAACAGCTCGACGGCAGCGTGGTGTTCGCCCACTGTAGCGTTGATCAAGGCCATGTTGAACAGGATCTACCGCCCGGCCCTCTAGTCAGCGTCTCCCACTGCGGCAGGTCTGTGGGGGGGGGCTGAGTGAAGACGGACCTTGGCCGAGTCCGCGATGGCTGCGATTTCTGCAAAGACAGAGAGGGAGACGTCGTACGAGGTTGCGTCGTAGGCTTCTAGTGCGGCGACCCAGGTTTCGAGTTCGGCCTGGGTGTGGGAAGAGGGATGAGCCGCGAGGAGGGGAGGTGGCGCGGGGGAGGTGTACGCAGGAGAAGGAAGGGTGAGGGCGAGGGCATGTCAACAGAAAAGGAGAGGATAAAAAGCTCTCCCATTGCTGCAGCTGAAGAACGGACCTTGAGCGACATTGCCTGCAAGGAGAGGGATGGGGATGTATGCAGCACAGAGAGAGACAGGGCTGGGCGTTCGGAGGGAGAGAGAGAGAGCAAAACGCGCGATCCAGGGCACAGAGAGAAAAGGGGCAACCCCCCCCCCCTTCCCTTCCTTCACTTCTTGCACCCACCCACCTTCAGAGCAAGAAAAGAGACCTTTTTCATAGTTGTACAACGGAAGAAGAAGCGAAGGGCTTCAACCCGTTTTGAAGTGTGTAAGGGGAGGAGTGTATAAGGGGCGAAAGAGGGTGGGGAAAGAACAAGAGCGGGGGGGGGGGGTTGTCGCTTATCGACGGACACCCTGGGTCTTTCGCTGGACCTGTCCACGTCGGGCTGTTGGATGGAATAGGGAACGGCGAGTGGTTAGTACAGACGTTGATGAGGAGGACAAGAGGAAGGTGGGCGAGACTGACCGTTGGCTGATTGTCGAAGCGATCGGAGGGGGAACGCAAGAAGGGAAACAGTCAGGAGAGGCAACGGTCAGTTCAGGGTCACGCTGAGTTGACGGGCCAGCGAAAGAGCCGTGTTCCTTGATAAAGGCACGAGGAGCAACGTGAGGTATAAGGAAGGGGGGGGGGAGCGCACCTCGCATGATGGTCGCCCTTCCTCGCGCTGTTCCGATTCCTCGTCCCTTCATGGCGTTAGGGCCGACTCGCTTGAACCTAGAGGGTTTGCGAGGGGTCAAAAAACAGGGCGGGAGGGAAAACAGGAAACTGTCAGCCAGGCAGGAGAGGAAGGGGAAGAAGAGGCAGGGGGGGAGACGTACATGGGTGCGTTGGCGAGCATGTCGGGGACGATGAAGAACCCTGTTTTTGTGTCAAGATCACACAACCCATCACTCAAACGTCAGCTCTCCCTACATATAAAACCGCAGCTAAAGAGAACGAAAGAGAAGGGGCGGGGCGGGGGAGGAACGTACGGCACATGCTACCTCGAATGTAGACCTGGTCGAGCTGGGACACTCGGCCGTCTCGACCGGTGGCGGTCACGTCCCTCAGGGAGATGTTGAGCGAGTCCTCGGCTGAATTGAATCCGTTAACGAGAGTCAGTATCGGAGTGAGGGGTTCGGGCGATGAGGAAGGCGAAGGGAGGAGGAAGAGAGTGGGAGGAAGGGTCGGGTCGTCCATCGCTGTCCTGCCGGTTGTTCTGCCAACGATCCCTTCCATCCAGACTCAAGACTGCAGCACCCCTCTCCCACTTTTTATCGACATAAAGGTCCTCCTCTCCTCTGATTATCCGAGCCATCCTAGCTGTACGACGAGCCAGAACGCGTGGGGCTTCTGCCTTGCCCCTCCAGCCTGCTGCCCTCTCTCCCGCTCGCCCTCCCCCAACTCGCCCTTGCTTATGGATTGAAAGCAAAGAGAGAGGACTCACCGTCCGCGAGCTTTCCGCGGTAGGTCTGACCCGTCTTGAGCTCTACGGTGATGACGTGTCCGAGCGACTCTTGAAGCAGCTTGACGGGGACTGGTCGTAGGGCAAGGGCGAGAGGGAAGCAGGAAGGGGAGGGGGGCAAGCAAAGGAGGACAAGGGCAGGTCAGCCCTTTCTTTCCTCGGAAGAGACAGCACCACAGGCGAACACTGAGTCCCGAGCGAGCAGAGTACGCACCTCCGAGGTTGGCCATCGTGAAGAAAAGTAAGAGAAAAGGGGAGGAAGGGAAGGAAAGAGGATGGGCGTTTGCAGCAGCTCGCGCGTTCGTTTGCTCCTCCTCCTCCGTCCACCACACTCGATATCCTCGCCAATGTCTGTCCTCACGTACGGCGCATCAGGCTCGGCAGTCTTCACAGTCGTAGCACTCTACCTCATCCTCTCGGGTCAGTCCCCGTCTCTCTGCTTTGCGGATTTGGTTTTGGGGGCGGCGTCTGTCATCGGGACCCGTGCCATGAGCAGCGTCGCTTCGCATCTGAGCTTCAGCACGCTGATACCCTTCCATCCTCCTCTTGCTGCAACAGGTCAAGGAGAAGGTACGTCCCGCTATGAAGATGCAGTAAAAGGATGAAAGCTGACTGAAAGCCGTTTGGAATCGGCCTATCGTTTAGCGTTCAACCCCGGTCGGTTCCTCGAGGAGACGTCGCCCTACTTCTGGGCGCTGATGGGTGTCGGCTTGTGCATCGGTCTCTCCGTCCTTGGAGCAGGATGGTAGCGTGTTCCCTTTCCCACCCCTCTCCAACTAGAAGGAGTGACTGATGGGAAGACCGTGATTTGGTTTGGGGGGGCTTGTAGGGGCATCTTCATCACGGGCTCGTCCATCTTGGGAGGAGGAGTCCGAGCACCCAGGATCCGAACAAAGAACCTCATCTCGTGGGTTTCTTCTTCTCCTCTTCTGCTTACTTGTCTTTTAGTGAAGAGGCTGATTAAGGTTGGTTGCAGGATCATCTTCTGCGAGGTTGTGGCCATCTACGTGCGTCGTCTCCCCTCTCCTCGACCTCCCCCACCAGAGCATCTGAGAACTGACACCTCTCCACTATTGTTTTTCCTTCTGGACGCGTTTTACAGGGAGTCATCATGGCCATCGTGTTTTCTGCCAAGATCACCGGCCAGATTTCGGCAGACGACATCTACTCGAAAGGAAACTACTACACCGGTTCGCATCCCTCCCCTTCCGCTCCCCTGTTCTCCTCCTACTCCTCCAAGCTGACCCTTTGTGATACTCCTTCTGGTGGTGGTGGTTAGGTTTTGCCCTCTTCTGGGGTGGTCTGACGGTGGGTCTGTGCAACCTCCTCTGCGGTGTGAGCGTTGGCATCACGGGCGCGACGGCTGCCCTGAGCGATGCGGCCGATCCGAGTCTGTTCGTCAAGATTCTCATCGTTGAGATCTTTGGTTCCGTCTTGGGATTGTACGTCGTTCAATTTTGGCTCTTTCTATTCTCTTTTCTTCCTCTTGCTTGGACTTTGGCGCGGAGGGAGTGGGGGCGGGGGGGGGGGGGCTGAGGTTCTGTCTTTCTTCGCAGAGCATTTTCTTTACAGCCACATGAAGAAGTTAGGATATAATCGACCCTTGACTGATGCTTTCCAACACTTCCTCTTTCTACGGCGGTAGATTCGGTCTTATCGTTGGTCTGCTCATCGTAAGTATCCAATCTCCCCCCCCCCCCCTTCTTGCCTCCTCACCAACCCCTCACCTTTCAGTCTGAAGCTCTGCTCCTGCAAAAGATTGACGCTGCTTTCGGAACTCCTTTGTTGGGCTACAGTCTGGAAAGGCCGAAGAGTTCGCCTAAAAGGTCGAACCGCCCGCCCAAAACCTCTGCGCCGCCGTCTCTCCTTCTGCCCGCATTCGCTTGAGTCTCTCGCCCTGCTTCCACTCTCTGACAATACCCCTCCCCCCCCCCTTCGTCCCCTCCGCCTTTCCTTCTTGGTTCTATGGGAGGAGCGGAAGGACACTCGATAAGGCTTTCGATAGGGGTAGGATTGATGCAGCCGAGATTTCGCATGGTCTGTTCGAACACTTAAAACGAAGAGCGACGTCCTCAGACTTTTTGACACGAGCGTAGGCGAACGTGCAGACGAGTGGACGTGTCGCGCCTTTTTGGTAGTTCGAGAGCGAGCAGAGAGGTTTGACTCGAGGTTGGCACCGGGTTCGCCCAGGTTGAACGTCTCGACGAAGGGGCCTGCTGAATGACGAAACCGAGATCTCCCTTGCTTACAAAGAAGGATGCGACCTCGACGCCGTACCCGTCAAGCGACATAGATATCTTAACGTCATCTGTCTGAGAGTTCCACAGGCGCAAGGGTCAAGTTGTGCGAACCCGGAAATGAGGGTGAGGCGAGGAGGGAGCGAAGTAAGCGACGAGACCAGAGGTCGAGTGCGTGGTCCGGAGTAGGATGGGGTGTCCAGGGTAAGAGGAAAAAGATCCGGGTTGGCACTCGCTCACTTTCGGGGCGATATTACAATCAAACGCGCGACCCAAAAGAGTCAAGAAAAGGTGCGTCGAGGAGACAGGCCGCGACAGAGGCTAGGTGACTTCTGCCGCGGCGTCTTCGCAACGAGCGAGGAAGGATGGAGAAGAGGTCGCGATGGAGTGAAGGTCCATCGTATCGAAAAATCCGTGATAAATCGTCGTGAATGGGGTGTGACTGAAGTGGAGAAGGGACAAAAAAAAGAGGTCACAGCGATGGAAGAGCATCAGAGGAGAGGCAGAAGAGACTACAGAGACTGGGGGAAGGGATACTAAAGCGGCGCAGAATGGAAGGGAAGGGGGAGGAGGAAAGTCGAGGGGACTACCGAGGACCGGCACGGGTCGGACCAGACCAGCGTCAACACCTCGTACCCATCGCACAGCCGCCTGCTGTATCGAGGGAGGTTCGACCATCAGCAATATCCACTCCTCCGCCGAAAATGTCATCCCTCGCGCTCGCAGAATGTACCTCAGATCATCGAGAGCTTCTTTCAACGTGGGCGGATCTGCAGAGTGAGGAAGGCAGAAGTCTCCAGACGACACTCAGGGAAGAGAGGCATCGGCTGAGGTGGAAGGAAACGTACTTTGGTCGGCGGGGAACTTTTGTGCAGGACTCGAGTTGAGATGCGAAACAAGAAGGCTTGAATTGAGATTCGATGACGTGTTGCTTGGGTTGAGTTGGGTATTTTCATGCAATTGCGATGGACGACCGACCCGTCGCCGGCGGTGGACGTCTCACGAGCGAGCGCAGGCCGTTCCACAAGTCGCACTGAATCCCACAGCAAAAAAGGCCAAGAAAAAAGGTTCCAAGATATTGTGGTCAGTACCCTGACCCAAGAGGAAGAAATAGCAAGGTAGAGGAAAGGAAAGGAGGGAGGAGGGAAGGGGGGGGGGGGGGAGAACGTACTCCATACCGCCAATAAACCGCTCCGAACACTGCTCCCCCTAGATGGGCCACATGGTTGAACGCCTTCCAACCCTTCCACACACCCACGATATCGAGCAGACAGAGCGCTCCGAAACCCCAAGTGATGGGGAAGGAGACGAAGGGGATCAAGATGATACCCAACGAAGCTTGGGGGAAGGAGAGGGTGCAGATGGAGAGGAGGGCGTAGAGAGCGCCTGAGGCACCCAGGGAACCGTTGAGATTTGCTTGTCTGGCGAGTTTCCAGATGGTTGTTGGGTTGGTCGTTGTAGAGGGGAGAGAGCGCAGAGCAGAAAGGAAGCGGGGGAGGGTGAAGAGGTTCACGTGCAGGTGACTAGCGAGGGAGGCGAAGATCCCCGCTGAGAGGTAGAAGGCGGCCAGATGGTAGATTGTGGTTGACTCTGGGAGGGAGGAGAGGGATGGGAAGGAAGGCAGACAGGCCCGGTCGCCGTGGACCAGGAAGGAGTAGGCCATCGGGGCTGTAGAGGGGGGACGTCAGTTGGCAAGGAGCAGGAAGTGAGGAAAGAGAGGGAGACGGACTGAAGGACCAGAGGGCAAACATGTTGAAACCGAAGTGCCAGAACTCGGCATGGCTGGGGTGGTGCGCAGAGAGGGAAGGGAGAGCGTCAGGTTTTGAGCGCAAAGAAGAAGGGAAAGAAAGAGAAACCGAGAGAAAGTAGAATGGGGAAGGAACGCACCTAAACGTCGAACTAGCCAACGTATAACTCTTCCCCGAAATCGGACTGTGAGTCCACCCCTTGCGCATCCACTCCCCAACTCTCACTCGCTTGCTCTTCCAACCCAGAAAGACGAGCGCGTTGACGGAGATGGCGAAGAAGGCGAACCGTTGGGCTTCGGAGGCGTTGAGGTATCCTTCTGCTAGAGGGAGGTAGGTGCGGAGGAGGAAGGAGGAGACGGGGGTGGGGAGGGGGGAGAGGGTTTTCTGGAGCGATTCGAGCGAGGTTTGGAGGTCCTGCGCAGAACGCGAGGAGGCGAAGGAAAGGGGGTCAGGTTTGTCTCTTGCTTTCGCCAAGACCTTCAGGACGGGGTCTGGCTTGGACTGCGTCGGAGTGGTAGGAGACTGAAAGGGTGTGGGTGGGTGCAAGGTGCCTTCAGAGAGCTCGACGCAACCCCCCCCCCTTTCCCCCACTTCTTCTGCCTCCCCTCCTCTCAATAACAGCACAAAGTAAAAGAAGCAAGGAGCGCACCTTCATCAACTCCAATCGCTTAGCGTCGACCATTTCCTTCTGACTTGGGACGGACGTCCGGCGCCAGAACGAGCCTGCGCCGAGCTTGTCCGCGTAGAGCTCGGTGTCTTCGTTCGTCAGATAGGCTGCTGCTGTGAGTAGCGAGCCGGAAACGATGATGGACCACTAGCGACGCACCAGGCAAGGGAGGTCAGTAGAAGTTGGGACAACGTGGGAGAGAAGGAGAGTGAGGGGGAACGAACGAGCACAGGACGCCAGACGGTAGGCCTCAGCTGAGCGAAATCGGTCGTCTCAAACGTCCTCCTGAGCAGCGCTCGTTCAGCTTCTTCTTCGCCTTGCTCTGGTGGGGGCGTTGTAGGAGGGAGGGACGAGGCAGGTACGCGGAGGGGGGTGATGCGTCCTATGGGAGTTCGGGGCAGGGGAGGGGGAAGACCTGATGACGGAGGGCGGGAGGGTTGAGTTGGGCGGGGGAGGAGGAGGAAGGGGGACGAGCAGAAGGGCCGGCGGGTAAGTCCCAGTGGACGGGCCCAGAGCGCGGGCTTGGACATTCTTGTTGAAGAGAGGGTTGGATCGGAGAGAGAGAGAGAGAAGCAGGAGTTGGCCGGAGAATGCCGATGGCAGGTTCCAGAACACCCAATGATCCCAGGCTCCGACAGGTGCGATCGGATCCCCTCCACCCTGTCCTCTTGCTCTCTCCCACCATCTTCAACCATGTCCTGTTCTCACATGCCTGCCTGGCGCCCGCCTCGCCCGTCAGCCTCATTCTCTTGCCTCAGTGTTCTAGAACGTGGGACTGACATGTGAAAGATGACGCAGGTCGGACGTTGTCCACCGGGAGGAGTGCACCCTGTGCTTTGACTCGCACGTCCGTCCCCTCTGTCCTTCCCTTCTCTCTTCTCTCTTGCAGGTGCTGACGTCATCCCCCTCTGTGAACGCAGGATTCGCCCGAGGGAGTCGACGTCTGCCTCGAGTGCTTCCACGGAGGCTGTCCGAGAGAGCACGCCAAGCTGCACTACACCAAGACGGGCCATGGGGTGGTCGTCAACGTCCGCCGGGTGCTCAAGCCGGGCAAGGAGAGGGTGCGTCGTTCCTCCTTTCTCTTGGGTAGACCGGAGTTGGTGTATCGGGAAGAGGAAGACAGGAGGGAGTTTGGAAATGAAGCTCAAGGGAGGAGGGTGGAGGGAGGGTGGCAAGCTCTCACCTACTCCGAGCAAAGCAACCTGACACCACCCTCCTCCTCCTTCTTCGTACGAAACGCAGGACGACGCGGAACCGCCTCTCAAGCGACTCGCGATCGAAGAAGTCCACGACGAAGACCTGTACGACTTCCACCTTCAGGCGCGGTGCTATGCCTGCGGAGGAGTTGAGATCCCTTCCACACCTGAGGTCCGTCCCATCCCTCTCTCTTTTCTCACTTTCGTCACTCTCCCTGATCGTCTGAGGAGTGAACGCTGACAAAGGGTCGATTCGGGGTGGAGCAGATGCAAACCGTCATCGACGGGATTATGGCTTCCAACTCTTCGTCTCGGCAGTCGGAGATCAAAGCCTGGGAGGAGGACCTCACACCGTGCGAACACACGCTCTGCCTCGTTCAAGAACCCCTGTCCTCCTCGCCCGTCTCCTCGAAGGGTTCGCACTGCTCCTCGTGCGAGCTCACCGAGAACCTCTGGCTGTGCTTGACTTGCGGGAATCTGTCTTGCGGGAGAGCGCAGTTCGGCGGAGGGGGGGGCAATGGCCACGCCCTCGCGCATTACGAGGCCACGGGGCATGGAGTTGCGTTGAAGTTGGGGACAATTACGCCTGAGGGAGGGGGGGACGTCTACTGCTATGCTTGCAATGAGGAGAGGGTCGACGGGGAGTTGAAGGAGCATTGCGGGACGTTTGGAATTTTGTTGGCGGAGCAGGTTAAGACGGAGAAGAGTATGACTGAGCTGGTGCGTCGCCTCTAGCCTCCTTACCTCTCTCTTCCCGCCCTCCTTTCACTCGGAGTTCGGTCTTGGCTTCATACGTGAGAGAAGGCGCTAACGACGACGACTCCCTCCCTCCCCCTCGCCCGCCCGCCCCCCCTTGGGCTGCTCCTTTTCGTTTCCCTTGTAACGCTCGCGCCTTGCTCTGGGGCGCGTTAGCAACTCGAGCACAACATCAAGTTTGACTTTAGCATGACGGGCGACGACGGGGCCGAGCTCGAACCCCTCTTTGGACCCGGGTTGACGGGGCTGAAGAACCTCGGCAACAGGTGCGTGCCCCCCCCCCTTCCCCCTCTTCCCTCGCCTTATCAGGGGTTCTCGTCCCCCCTGATCTCTCCATCCTGCACATACTGACCTTGTTAGGATTCTCTGCTGGTGGGGCTCGTAGTTGTTACCTCGCCTCGACGGTCCAGACGCTCTTCGCCCTCCCTGCCTTCCAGTCTTTCTACCCCCCGACCTCCTCGCACCCGCTCACCTGCTCGCTCCCTCCGGCCGACTGCCCAACATGTCAACTCCTCAAGCTCTCCGACGGTCTTCTGAGTGGGAGGTATAGCAATCCGACGAAGAGGAATGGGGAGAGGTGGCAGGAGGGTCTCAAGCCTTCGGGGTTCAAGGGGTTGGTTGGGAGGGGGCATGAAGAGTTTGCGAGTATGCGGCAGCAGGGTACGTTCCCTCTCCCTCTCTCCCGACCCTCTCGGCTCTTTTTGCTCCCTTGCCTGTCGTCGTTCTTTCGGAAGGCAATATGCGGGTTGAGTCCCTGACCTGACCCCCTGTCCTCCTTATTCTTCATCGTACAAAGACGCCGAAGAGTTCTTCCAGCATCTGCTCAAATACCTCCGGACCGACTACTCGCTCCACCCTCCCTCCTCCTCCTCGCTGCCTCTCCCGACGGACGCGTTCAGATTTGGCCTCGAACAGAGGTTGCAGTGCACCTCGTGCTTGGGGGTGCGGTACCGCGTCGACTCGCAGGACTCGGTGTCTGTCCCTGTGGAGGCTGTTCAGAAGCAAGACGGGGAGGGGTGGGAGGCGGTCGATTTGAACGCTTGTCTGGATGGACTGACGGGCGAGGAGGAGGTCGAATACGAGTGTGCGAACTGTGAGGGCAAGGTGACGGCTGTCACGTACGTCCCTCCCCCCCCCCCTCCTCCCTCACCGCGTGAAGCTTGAGAAGAGAATTGACATTCTTCCGTACGTCGGTCAATGTAGGAGGACGCGGTTCGCGACGTTCCCCGAGGTCCTCGTCGTGCACGCAAAGAAATTCCAGCTCGTCAATTGGGTTCCTCAGAAGCTCGGTCCGTTCCAACCCTTGCCTTTCTTTAGCCCTTCAGTAGACTGACGCCCAGGTTGGGGTTTGGCTGGATGCGAGCAGAGGTGCCGGTGATGTTTGGGGACGAGCTCGATTTAGGTCGGTGGAAGGGGACGGGGTTGGTTGGCGGCGAGGTCGCTCTGCCCGAGGATGAAGCTTGTACGTTTTCCCCACTCCGCTCCTCCCTCGAAGAGAGAACTCCTTTCTCACGCCCTTCGTCGGCTTCTACTTTTGGTGTGGAAGCAGCCGCAGGCAAGCAACTCGAGTTCAACACCGCTGCTTTGGACATGCTCCTGGGCATGGGCTTCCCCTTGATCCGGTGCCAGAGGGCGCTGCTCGCGACGGGCAACCAGGCCGGGGAGGAGGCGATGGAGTGGCTCTTCGCGCACATGGACGATCCAGGTCCGTCTACCCCCCCCCCCCTCCCTTTGAGGCGGCCAACTGACGAAAGGGGTCTTGGGTGGGGAGGAAGACATCGACGCCCCGCTCGAGAGCACGTCCAACGCTGGTGCGGGCGAGGGAGGACCGTCGGCCGAGCAGGTGTCGATGTTGGCCGACATGGGTTTTACGCCTGCCCAGGCTCGCAAGGCTCTGCGATTAAACGTGCGTCTTCCCTTCCCTTTCTCTCGCACTCTTCTCCTTTTCACTCTACCCCGTCGATCCTGACGTGGTTTCCCTTCGAACAGAACGGCTTGCCAGACGCAGCCGTAGAGTGGCTCTTCTCCAACCCGACCGACCCAGGCGAGGACGCCACCCCCTCCACTACCTCCGCCGCAGCCAGCCCCAGTGAAGGCACTGGCGCTAGCGGTGAGCCTTCGTGGGGCGGCTCGGCCGATCTGCCAGCCAAGTATCGCTTGAAGGCATTCATCAACCACAAGGGACCCTCTGTCCACTCGGGGTACGTCTCTCTCCCTTCCCCTTCATGTTAACTTATCACTGACTTCGTGTTGTTTTTGGTCGGGGTTAGACACTACGTCGCGACGATCGAGCGGGACGAGCCTGGCGGAGGAGCGGTCCTGTTCAACGACGAAAAGGTCGCAAAGAGCTCGGGAGGGGCGCACGAGACCCTCAAGCAGGCTGCGTACCTGTACGTCTTTGAGCGGATCAGGGATTAGAGGGAAGCGGTCTCTTCGATAGGTCACGGAGGGGCTGGCTGGCTGGCTTCTGTGATGAACGCGACGACGTAACGGTGATTGTGTTGAAGAATGAGTTTTCAATCTTTCCTCTTGCGTCTTGTTTTGAGCTCTGCAAGAGTAGGGCGCACACTGGCTGCCTTCGCACGATAAAGCTTGTTGGGAAGAGAAGAGATCTTGGTATAAAGGGTGGTGGTCTTGCGGGAAAGGGAGGAAAGAGGAAAGAGATGCTAGACTAAATGGGACCTTTGGGACGAAGATCACTCGTCTTTCTCTGCGAAGGAGGCGGAATGTCAGCGTCCGTTTTGGGGAAGGGGAGTGAGCGCCAGCGGAGAGAAAACCCACTTTCTGATTGCGACCCGACTGCAAGGTCCTTAACGCCGTCGACGATCTCCTCAACCTTGTCGATGACGGGAGCGAGGACGGGCACCTTGCTCTCGGCCTCCTTGACCTTCTCCGGCTCGGCCGCCCGCTCGATCGAAGGCTCCTCCTCAGCCTCGACCATCTCCGCCTCGTCGTCGTCGTCGTCGTCCTCGTCCGCCTGAGGCTCCGCGACACCGTTGGTCGTCGACGACTCGCCCCCGTTTTGCTCCTTGGCCAGCGTCGCCTGCCAATCCTCTTCAAACTCGGCAGGGTCCTCGGCAGGGTTGACGATCGCCTTGGCTATCTTCTTCTTGCCCTGCTGGACCAGCTCGGTCTTCCACTGCTCGACGACGGCCGGCGCCAGCGAAGGGGCGTACGTCCGCGCGAGAAGAGCCGCCTCGGGGATTCGGTCCGTCGCGACGAGGAGGTCAATGCAGGGCTGGATGTCGCCGAGCTGGAGGTAGGCGGTGAATGCGATGTTGTGTAGGCTCTTGTCGACTGGAAGGCAGGGACGTCATGGAGCGTAAAGTCAGTCGTTAGCCACTGGAGCAACACAAAGAGCGAGAGGGTACGCACGGGCAGTCTTGGCCAACCACTGCATGCCCTCCCTACTGCCGATGCTCGAGTAGATGAGAAGGAGTGCCGGCAGATCGCCAGCGTTCTTGAAGCACTCCTCGGCGAGGTCGATCTTCCACGCAGCGAGCGCCTTGTCACCGACCGTCTTCCACTTGGGCTCGGACCCGACCGATGGCGCCTCGCGAACGAGCTCGAGCGCAACGTCCAGGTCGTCGAGCTGGATCGCGAGGTCGAACTTGTGGTCGGCATCGGTCGTCACATGGAGGGCGAGCTCCTGCATCTCCTGCGTCTCGAGGAACCGGGCCACGCGCGAGCGCTGGTCGTTCGGGATAGTCGGCAGGATCGTTGCGGCTCCCTCCATGTCGCCTCGGAGGACAGCCGTCTGGTAGTCGATGACGGCGACCGAGAGGGTGTACGAGTAGAGGTTGACATCCTTGTCGGCGAGGTAGAGTCGGCTCTGTGAAGGAATGTAGCCGAGCAGGTACATGGGCCTGCGCGAGACGGACAGAGGGCGCACAGTCAGCGTCAGAAGCGGGTGGCATAAGAAGGGGTGTGAAGGACGTACTGGTCGAAGTGGTTGATGACGTGCGACTGGTCGCCGATCAGGTAGCTGAGCTTGTTTGTCGCCGTCGTGTAGATGAAGCAGTCGCCGACCCACTTGCTCGTCTTGACTCTGTAAGTCGGCAGAAATCTAGTCAGCCCAACTGCTCCTTGCAGCCGGTGATAAAAAGCATTTGGGTACGTACCCTTCCGAGATCTCGGCGACAAGCTCAAAAGCCTCCTCGACACCCTCGTCCGTGATCTCGACGCCCGACTCGAGCGCAGCATCGTAAGCATCTCGGTCGAACTTGAGGAGGTAGAAGGAGTCCTCGCCCGTGATGGCGACAAGTGTTCCGTCTGCCGACCACGAGATCTGCATGGCGGATGGGACGAGCGTCAGTCAGATCCTGACATAGAGAGGAGATTGATTGAACTCACACTCTGAGCGTCGACCTCGATCCGTCGGACGACCGCTCCCGTCTCCCAGTCCCAGAAGAGAACGAACCCGTTTCCCCTCGCTCCGAGCAAGACACCACCATGGAGACCCTCGACCGCCCAGCCAGCACCACTCTTGATGAGCCCGGTCCGCTCGCGGAAGTTGCGGTACACCCGCACGCGCGACTTGCCCTCGAGGACGGCGTACGTGCTGCTGTCCCCAGCCCAGGCGAACGACGTGCCCGTGCCGAACGCCTTGTTTCGCCAGGCGAGCGAGGTGTAGACGATGTACTCGCCGTCTCCACAGACCGTGACGAACCTGCGACAAAGCGGAAGAACAAATAGATTATCGACTCAGCGGCCATCAAGCAAGGGAGCCGACACGTCAGAGAGGGGACGCACCGTCCGTTGGGGGAGTGCTGCAAGCTCGTCGGGAAGATCTCCGTCCCTCCAAGCTCCTTCATCGAAAGCTGCAATTTCTGACCATCCTCGACCTCATCGGCGCCGTCTCCACCGATGGCCTGCTGGACCGTCGTCGTCAAGATCTCGGTGTTGCGAGCGTAAACGATCTTTCCAGCGACGTCCATCGAGATGGAAGGCTCCTCCCGGCCGAGCTGTAGAGGGGAGCAAAAGGAGGAGCAAGAGAGTCAGGCTCAAGGGAGGTAACTATCTCTCGGAGGGTTGAGGACGAACCTTGATGACCACGGCACCCTCGTCGTAACCGAACGCGACCTCGTTTCCGTTCTTTCGGTAGGCGACACACCAGTTCCTCTCTAAGCCGTAGCTCAGCGTATTTTCGAGCCTGTACGTCGACGAGTTCCAGAGCTTGACGGTTCCGTCCTCCGAACCCGAGACGATGAGCGGCAGAGTCGGGTGGAAGATGGCGAACGAGACGTTGGCCGTGTGCGACTCAAGCGCCTGGACGCACGACTTGGAGTGGTAGTCCCAAATCTTGATCAGGCGGTCGTCACCGCACGTGATAAGGTAGGGCTTGTCGCCTCCGTGGTAGTACTCGACGTAGTTGACTCCCTTGTCGTGGGCGTCGATGCTGAAGTTGGGCTGAGCCGAGCCGAGCGACCAGACCTTGACCGTGTGGTCCAAACAGGCCGAGGCGAACGTGTTGGAGTCTTTCGGGTTGAAGGCGAGAGCCATAATGTAGAAGGTGTGGCCCTCAAACATCTGTGCGAAGGGCGCAAGAGCAAGGATGTCTGATCAGTGATTGCTCGACCCCAGAAGGCGTCTGCCCTCCCAACCGAGCCAGCACGTACCTGAACACACTTCCATCCCTTCTCCCAGTCCCAGCACTTGATCGTCATGTCGTCACTTCCCGTCAACACCAACGGCAGTGTCGGGTGGACTGTCAGACATCGAATGTAGTCCGGGTGCGCCTCGAAGGCCGCGATCTTCTCGTGCGTGTTGTAGTTGTAGATCCGCAGCTGGAAATCGTCCGAGCCTGTTGGAGGTAGCGATTCGGATGTCGACAGTAGTGTGAGAAGAGGTGCAGGGCGAGGGGGTGGATGGTCGCGGCGACCAGAGGGTGAGATGGTGTTGAAAGGACGCGAGAGGCAAGAAGAGAACGACAGGCACACAGTCAGCGGACTACACTCCTACGGACCTTCCTTTCCGTCTGAAGACCTTGCTCTCTTCCCGCTCGGTCGTACCGGCCAGACCTTGTGGCAGCGCCACCTACAGCCCGAGCAGGCAGCTCGCCCGCTGAGCTCATGTCCAAAGAAGGGCACGTACCTGCTACAAACCAGTTCTTGCGCGCAATGTACTTTACACACCGAACCGGCACGTCCGTCACCTCAAAGGTTCGGACAAGCGCTCCGGTCGCGTAGTTCCAGATGTTGACAGATCCGTTGTAGAGACCACTGCGGAGCGCGAAGACGAGGGGATGTTGAAGCGAGGGGGGAGGTCATGTTTCGGTCAGCTCAGGTCCCCTTCAGTCGTAGTTGTCCCCAAACAAAAGCGCGCCAACAGCCTTGACGAGAGAAGCAGCCCGTATACCGAAGAAGACGAGGTCCTCTAGGCTTCCCAAAATTCCCAGCTGGCTGAGGAACAGGTGAAGAGGGACGTACGCGATGACATGAGGCTCGGTCGGATGAAAGTCGACCGACTTGACCCGATCGGAACGGGCGTAAAGCACGCGCTGGAGGTGTGAATTAGCAGGGAGTCACACGCAGACGAGAGCAACAAGGAAGGGAGGAAGGAGGGAGGTCAGTTGAGCTCGAGGTCGGATGGGCTGAAGGACGGCCAGCGCAGGGGCGCGAGGACTCACGTTGATGTCCAACATCATCGGCTGCAGGTCGACGCGGAAAGAGCAGCTGGTCAGTCAGAGTACAAGAACGCGGTCTGGACCTCGTGCTGAACGTACCATGTTGTGCAGCTGGGTAAGGGAGGGGTTTGGAGGAGGCAGAAGGAGGTTCAGTCGAGATGGCCAGACGAGATGCGACGCTCAGGGTGGTTACACCGCGTGCTGTAACTTGTCACAGGCATGTTACGCCGGTCTAGAGACTCATAGCGGTCCACATGCAAGTCGACTCCGTCTTCTATCCACGACCTCCCTCTTCTTGACCCAGCAGCTTTGGCGCACCAGTGATCCTTAAGGTAGATAGGTAAACGATAGCCTGAATCGCTGAAGACATTTTTCACTGTGCTCGTTGCAGCCGGTAGGAAAAAGATGCCTCGATGGCCTGCCCTCCCCTGCCCCCTTCCGCCCGCCGCTCCACGGGCAGACCTCTTATCTGCTCAACGCAGGGATGCGGAGCAGTTTCTCGCGCTGACGACTCTCGAGCTCTCATTGTCACGGCTCATGCCCCGTGGCAGGAGACCGAGGTGTAGGTGTCATTGCGCTTCGGTACGATGGTCGAACAAACCCTGCCGAATTGGCATGAAACGCCAGGTGCGGGTCTCTCCTACTTTCTGAACTACCGCAGGGTTGGCGAGTGACATTTTAGATCTTTGCGACTTCGTGTCTGCGAAGGTAGGCGGCTTGACAGCGATGAACGGAGGAGGCTTCCTCCTTCATACAGCCCTCCCCCCTCCTTTTCACACCTCAAGGCAACGCGCACACCTTAGCTTCTGCTTGCGGGACTCTCAGGGATCCAGGATGACATGATACTTGAACGACGACTGGACTCGGGCGACGGTTTGCGCGCGCGCGCAGTCTGCCTCAGACCCTTCCCCCCACCCATATTACGCTCAACCCTCCCCTACACAAGATACCTTCTCGAGATGCGCGACTCACCTCTCTGCGCGCGCACTACCAGCCAGCCCGTGCAAGTTGTTGAGGTAGTCGCAAGGTAGTCGAGCTTCTGAGTGCCAGTTTCTCCCCCGCGCTGGACCGTCCTTCCCCGCACGAGTCGATTCCAGCCCACGTTCGCACCAACCATCACTCTCGCCCTCCCCTCTAACCTCCTAGTTTTCACCAACCCAACAACCCCTTCGCTCCTCCAGACGACCCTTTCTCCTCCCCCCTCTCAGCTCCTACCCTCTGCCAGTCATGTCGACCCAGCCTCTCCTCCAGCGAACGGCAGCCAAGCGGATTGCTCTCCCCGTCCGACAGGAGCCCAAGGTCCGTTCCCTCCTGCCCTCCCGTCTGCTCTCGTGCCTCCCTCTATCGTCCAAGTCCGCGTTCAACGACCGCCGTACTGACTCTGCCTGCCTCCTTCTGCAGGTCTTCTTTGCCAACGAGCGAAGTCAGCCCTGCCCTCTCTTGCTGCTGTCGAAGCTGCCTCAATGTCAGACAGCTGATCCTTGCCTCCGTCGTTGCTTCCTCCGCCGGCCTCTCAAACAGCCTACCTCAGTTGGTGCGTGTCTTTCTCTACTCTCCCCGTTTGACGACCCGATCGTGCAGCGGGAAGACGGACTTCTTTCAGCTTCTTGCTTGTCTTGAAGGGATCCGAGGCTGATAACGCTTCTCTTCCCTCGCGTGCGCACTAGGATGCACTTCGCCGTCGTCCTCGGAGGTCTTGCCGTTGGACTGCTTAACTTTGGTGACAAGGTACGCCTTCTCTACCCGGTTGATAGTGAGGGGAAGTGAGGTTGGGTTGGGAGGGCGGCCGTAGAAGACTGAATTTGGTCGCAGGCCTCTTGCGATTCCTGGCACCTCCCTTCGCTTCCAACTTTTGGACGAACGCGTCAGGTTGCTAGACAAGCAGGACTTGAGACTGACCATGCTATTTCCTCCTACTTCGTCCACTCTTTCCTTTGACGCGTCGTCCTTCTCGTCCGCCATCTGCGTCGACTCCAACCTCCTTCTCTTCGCGACTACCCGTTACAACTCCCGCCGACCACCACACCTCCAACTCACAGCTCTCCAAGATCTTCGGTGCCATCTACACCCTCATTGCTTGCGCCATGATGGGCTACGCCCTCTTCCGATATCACCAGCGAGCCAACGCAATCCGCAGAAAGGCTCAGGCGTACGACGACCGAGTTGGCCCTGTACGTTCCTCTCACCACCTCCCTCCCTCCCTACCGCCCGTTTCTGACGCCCTTCTTTGATCTTGCGCGAACTTCAGACGATCCTTTGCGGTGTCCTCATCATCTCGGTCCTCACAAACATCGTCTTCAAGCTCACGAGCGAGTAGAGCCACTGTCGTCCCGGCTTTCCTCTCTTCCTACCAACCTCGCTTTCAAAACACTCGCTCTATCGCATCAAGGCTTCCTTCCTTCAAGAAAGAAGCTTCGTCCTTTTTCTCCCCGCGCGCTCCCCGGCTCTTCTCTTTTCAGTACACCTAGTTGTTTTCAGTTCCATCCAAGCTGTCAATCTATGGAGAACGTCCCGTCGCTTGAGAGAGCACGGTCGATGCCCCGAGATCACACCGTGGCCTTGACGTGGACACCAAAACGAGCCTTCGTCCATATGGTTTAGAGAGTGATAGAGGGTCGCTTTCAATGGGCGACTGGCGAGGCGTATCGGACACCTGCAGAGTTCGGTGCGGTCCCAGACCTTGAGGGCCGTGTACTGTAGGTTCGATGATGCTTGCTTTCCGACTGGCGGCGAGCGTCAGCCCCATCAGAAGGAGAACCCAGAGAGAATTGGAACTTTTGCTGAAGCATGGGCTTGGTCGACGACAAGACGCTGAGATTCTGCGGGGCGAAGACCAAGAGAAAACGATCAGGTCTGGGGCGTGCATCGAGAGACAGGAGAGAGATGCCCACCACTGACATGGTCTCCTGCTCGGAAGTGATCGTG
Source organism: Cystofilobasidium capitatum (assembly GCA_014825545.1). Lineage (NCBI taxonomy): Eukaryota > Fungi > Basidiomycota > Tremellomycetes > Cystofilobasidiales > Cystofilobasidiaceae > Cystofilobasidium > Cystofilobasidium capitatum. The sequence goes on from MVAJ01000001.1 coordinate 728,698, forward strand.
TTGACCTGTTAGATAGACGAAGTAATCAGAGAAGGGTCGCTGCAAGATTTGTTTGGAGGGACTGACCATGTTCTCGAACTCAATCTCTCTTTGCGCGCCGTGCAACCTCTTGACGACAACTCGAGCTTCCTTCAGTCGTCATCGCATGATGAGCCTTCGAGGTAAAATGGGCCGGAAATAGCAGCCGAAGAAGAGGATGAACTGAATGAAAGTGTAAGGGCAAAGTGAGTCAACTCGAGGTTACGAGCGTGAGGTAAGAGAATACGGACACGCACGGCAGGGATCAACTGAAACCCGAGCGAAATTCGATACACTCCCGCTCCTTTGACGAAGGTGCAACCGTAGGTCGTCCAAGAGGCGGTCATTAAGCCAAACTTTTGTCCAAAAACGAGACCAAGTCAGTCAAAGGCGTTCCATCGACCGCACTAGAAATCCTGAGTACGCACGCTAATCATCTGCTGATTCAGGCTGACAACGAGGCCTCGGATCTGTTAGAGAGCGATCTCGGCGTTGTCTGTTCGACAAGGTGGAATTCAGACCCCCTGCCAGGGGTGGATAGCGAGGGAGGTGTCAGTAGAACGCACAGAGAGGGCAGGTCATACGGAGGATCCCGACTGAGAGACCTGCGATTGCTCTGCCAGCAATTGACAAACCCTGTCTGGTGAGCACAACCGTGAAGGCCAATCAAACAGCCGATTTGGACACGGCAAGCAAAAGGGAAGGGCCGAGTCCGATCCTTCTCATCAAAGCTTCTTCGCGATAGACGAACCTGGATGGTGTACCTTCGCCCCAGCCTGTCAGCACTCCAGCCAGCGCCTGCCTCTCCCACGAAGCAGCCACCTGCGAAGACTGACACGATCGCGCCGTTCATGGAGGATTGTGTGGACGAGGGGAAGTCCGTGGTAAACTGCTCCATCGCGAATACGCTGCCGTTGACACCGGAGTCGTAGCCTAGGCGGAAGAGGGGGAGAGACAAGTCAGGGACAGATCAGTAGAAAGAGGAAAGGGTGCGCACCGAAGAGAAACGACCCGAGTGAGGCAAAGGCGGCGACGGTGAGGTTGTAGGCGAGGCTCTGTGAACGAGCAGAGACAGTCGGCCACATAGCACTGCACTCAGAGAATCTCGCAGAGACGGACAGGACGGGTGGAGGAAGGGACGAGAGGAGGAAGGGATCCACGCATTCCGTGAAATGTCCACAGGCAAGGACTCCGCAACCCAGAGACCTGAGATCAGTACGATGTACTGAGCAGGCTCCGCCCGTCTTGCTTGCGCGAGACCGGCAGAAGCAGAGGGTAGGGTCAGCAGGACGAAGACGACGTGACGCACGTCAATCGTCCTCCGATGAGCGAGCGAAAGGTGAGGAGCAGCGCTGCGAAGAGGAAGGTGGTGTTGGTGGGGGGACGGCGGGAGGCAGACGAAAGCGGACTTTGGGCGGTTAGGTCTCGCTCGTGCGAGTGCTCAAGCACTCTTTCCCTTCTCCGAGGACTTCCGCTCGGTCAAGTGTGCACGAGGGTCGAGGCGCAGACACTAAGCTTGCAGTGTGCACGCGATGAGGAGAGGGGGCGAGTTGGAATTGCAAGCCCGCGCGCCTTCGGGCATGCGACGATAGGATCGAGAATCGGAACTTCATCATCATCACCAGCACCAAACAGTAGTGGGCGTTTAGTCGAGCTTGGTAGAACCTCGGATGAGACCAGTTCGTCGGGCAGCAATAAGACTGGAGGGAGGGGGAGGCGGGGCGGGGTCAGCAGGGTGCGCCGGACAACCTCAAGCGACGAAGAGATGACGTACCCAGCCTTCTGTCCAGAAACGGCGTTTCGGGCGATGGTAGAGGCCTTTCCGATATGCCTTTTTTGCGTTGTAATGGTCGTGGAGGGTAGGAGGAGATGTGAGATAGGTTGCGGAGGTGTTTGGGGAAGAGGAGGAGCAGAGGAAGGGGCGGCAGGAGAGCGCAGACAGTCAGCCCTCTGCCCTTCACCTGAACGCAAGAGAAGACAGCGACGGAGACGCACTGGTGGTTTCCTCCTCCGTGAGGGTGGTCGACGGGGTTCATAGCCACACCACGAGTTCGGGGCCACGAGTTTCGCTTCGCCTTGAACTTGAAGTAGGCTCGACCGGCCTTGAGCAAAGGCTTGTCGACTCGTCCTCCTCCAGCAACAACACCGATAGTAGCTCGGGCGGATCCAGAGACGGTCTTCTTGGCTCCCGAGGGGAGTCGGAGTCGGGTCTTGTTCTCGTCCTGGGAGTGGCCGATGACGGTGGCGTAGTTTCCAGAGGTTCGGGCCATGGCTCCTCGGTCACCGACTCGCTCCTCGACGTTGCAGACGACGGTTCCCTCGGGGCACTGCGAGAGGGGGAGGACGTTTCCGATGTTGAGGGAAGCCTTCTTTCCGCAGTAGACGAAGGATCCGGTGGTGAGTCCCTCAGTGGCGACGAAGGTCTCCTTTCGGAGCTTGTATCGGTAGGGGTCTCGGAAGACGACCTGGGCGAGGGGGGCACCTCTGGAGACGACGAGTGAGTAGAGCAGGCAGAGGGGGAGTGGTTGGGCGACGGCAAAAGGGAGGAGGGGGAGAGGAGTAAAAGCAAACTGTCAGACCGCTATCCTTCCAGCACGCGACCAGCGACTCCCTCGATCTTTCCCAGACCAGACCACCATCCTTCCACGCGCGACCAGCAAACCCTCCCGAGCGAGACTGCGAGCAAGACGGGAACGCACCGTCCGGAGTCGTGGATGATGTCCTTGACGATACCACGGATGTAACCGTTCTTCTCGGCGAAGTCGAGAGCACGGAGTCGCGCGGGGGCCTTGTTCAAGTGCGTGTGCGACTTGAAGATACCTCCGGACTTTCGCTGGTTCTTGATGACACGCTGAGAGAGGGGAAGGGCGGAGAGGTCGTCAGGGGATGTCCAAGAGGAGGAACGAGAGCTCTGGGGCGAGACTCACTCCCATGGCTGCTGCAAGTGACAGGGCGAACAGAGGACGCAGAGAAGGTCAGCAAACAATGCCCTCAGGAACGTACCAATGGTCCCAGTCCCCAAACAGCAGCCCTTGATGTCCAGTCCTCCCCGTGCAATCCCCCCGCATGTCTACGTCCTTCCTGCTCCTCTCAGTCAACCGGTCTCTATCCAGCCGTCGTTGCTGCTGCTGCCTGTGTGGATGCTGGAACCGGAGGTGTAGGCGATGAGGAGGAAGGGATGGGATGCGTACCTGTTGAAGAGAGGTGAAGGATTGTGGTCAGTTCTTGGTCAAGATCAATCATTCGTGCTGCCCTGAGTGCCAACCCCTCCGACGACCAAAACGACCCTCGAAACGATCTGCATAAGACCCGTATCCCTCTGTCCGACCTCGGTATCCCTCCCTGACAGCACGGATGGCCAGCTGAAAGCAAGAATGGGTACTTACCTAGATCCTTGACGAAGTGTAGGCTCAACAAGCTAGCTCGATGCGACAAGTCGACTCTGGCGGGGGCGGCGGGCGGCGCGGCTGGGTTTCCCAAAAACTTCCCAAAACGCCTCGTGCTGGGAACTCTGCGTTTTCCGGCCCTCGGCCAATTCCGTCTGGTCATCAGTTTCCTCAACCGACCCTGAAGTAGAAACTCATTCTTCGTTGCACTCTCTCCGTACCTCTTCTAGCGCTCCCTGACCCTGGCTTCAATCCTTCAATCTCACTGCACCTACCGAAACGAACGCTCTGCTAACTCTCACAATTGACAATCGTTTTTTTCGGCCTGACCACTCGAAACGAACGCCCTGCTGACCACTCTCACAAAAGACAATCGCCTTCTTCCTGAAATTATCATCACATTCCCCCACTCAACCAGTCCCTGACCTCCCTCTCGACCCCGCTCGTCGTCCGATCCTCGACGTACAACTCCCCCAGCTGTCCAGGCACAGGCACTCCAAAACGTTTCCCAACGAGATCTGCTGCGAAAGTTTCCAGGGCGGCTGAAGTGAGCGGGTCGGAGGAGGTGAGGGATGTCAAGGAGAGGGATTTGATGAGGCCGTGCTTGGAGGTGAGGGTCGCTCTCTGTTGAAGAAAAGATCGAGATGCAGGAGAAGTGAGTGGACACTGCCGTTTGACGTAGAAGGAAGGATGGCAAGAGAATAGAGGGCGGACGCACCAGCTTTGCACCATTCGTGAGTGCTGGAGAGTCAATTTCGATGGAGAACTCTGGCGTTTGGCCGTACTGCCATGTCCAGTCCTGCAGCAAAGGAAGGGAACCGCTCGAAAGGCATCAGCAACCGTCATGTTTCAAGACTTGTGAGCGCAAAAGATAGACCTTGAGTTCAGCAGCTTCCTTAGGCACCTCAACAGCCCTCTTTCCTCCTGCCGTTCCTACTGAGGCAGGATTCACGTCAACCACGCCCAACCCGGCATCGCCGTACGTCCGACTGAACTCGTCCAGAACCGCGTCGACGAACAGGCTGTGGGAAACGTGCGGGTGGAGGGAGGCGATGTTGCGCACTGGCGAAGGGACGGAGTCAGTCCCTTTGTTGGACGAAAAGACCTGGGCGAAAATAGCACATCGCACAACGAGGTCAGTGATGAGACGTTGCCTGAGATGGATAGGCTCACCCTCCCGGACTTGAGCGCTGCTCCGAGTTGGCTGAGTTTGGCGTTGATGAGCATGGTGCCGTGGTGGTACGCTCGCCGATTGTTGAGTCTGTACGCCGAGCCCGAGATGTAAGGAGAACAAGGCGGCAAGTGCCGAGGTCAGCTACGAACGTCGGAGGACGACCTTCTGTGGTGAAGAGACTCATCTTTGATCCCTCGAGGGTGATGTCGCTTCGCTCGTTGACTTGCGCTGGGACGCCTAACGACTGGAGAGCGCGTGATATTAGTTCGGCGCCGGGTCGCCGATCAAAGATGTCCTTGGGAACCATGATTGAGTAGTTTGTGTTGCCGAGGTCCTGAAAGAGCAGAAGCGCAAGGTGAGCGGAGAGTGACCGCAGCGGTATGGAGACGAGGCGGAACGGACATGGTAGACGGTGCCGCCACCGCTGCGCCGACGGATAATCGGGATGCCTCGCTCTTGGAGCAGAGGAATGTTGGTCTCCTTCCATGGGTTCTGCGAGCACAATCCAAATTGCCGTCAGTGCTCTGCAGGACAAGTGCTAGCGGGCGAGCGGAGATGGGGGAGGACACGGACCTGGTTGCGGCCGAGGACGACGCACTCTGCGTTCTGGTAGAGGAAGAGCATGGGCAGCGCAGGCGGGGTGTTCTTGAAGAGCCTTCGAGTCCAGAGCGAGGGCAGATCAGCGTGAGACGAGAGGCAGATCGCGGAGTTGAGGGACCGCACCAGTCCTCGAATGCGAGGTTGAACCAGGGGTCTGTCGATGACGAGACGTAGAGCCGAGGGTGATCCTGGTGGACGCAGCGAATCAGCGCAGCCATCGCACGCAGTAGGATCCTTGAGAGAAAACTCACCTCGTCAGCGCTTGACGGTACTGTCGAGCTCGTCGACCGACGCGACCAGGCCAGGGCGCAGGGACCCGTCGGAGCAAGGCGAGGTGCGAGCGAGCGGAGCAGAGAGGCCGGCAGCATAGGGGGCGAGAGGCGAGGCAGCGTGTGTGTGAGAAACACCGATAGCTCTCTGGACGACTTGCTACGCGATGGAGAGAGGAGAGGTTGAGGGAGGAGTTGGGAGTCGGGCACAGAACAAAGGGTCGCGCGCGTCGAACGTCGGGCGATGCCCTCCACCTTCCGCTCGATCGCCCCCAAAGCAAAAGGGGCGGTCTCGAATCGTCGAATCCGACTGAGACCCATTGCACCAACTCCAAGACCGTCGTTCAAGATCAGCCCACTCCTGTCCTTCTCTCTCTCAATCAAACGCCAACTACAACTGGCACCTCATCTCTCCTTCATCCTCTTCGCCCCTCGTCACTTCCTGCTGCCGGCCACCAGGACTCAGACTCTCGCGTCGGACTTCTCCAGTCACTCAACCCAGACCTTCTCGAGACCTTTTGTTCATCCCTCGACATCCTTCCTGTCGCACGCTTCTCTCGCCATGTCGCCCTCTCTCGTGACAACGCTCGCCTCCGCAGCCCTCCTCGCTGCGATGCTCGCCCAAACCGCAACAGCTGCCAGCCCGCAGAAGCTGGCCAAGCGCTACGTCGGATCGGACTTTGAGACGGAGTTCAGTGCGTTGCGCTCTCGATGTCGCTGGCACTCCCAAAGTCGGAAAGATCACTGATGGAACTCTGAACACCTTGCTCAGACTACTTTGACGACGCTGATCCTACAAATGGTGCGTCGTGCTGCGTTCCTGTCACTTGACAGCTTCACGCAACACACGTCCCTGATCTCTCATTGACTCTTGATTGTCTGGGTCCCCTGCTCCTCAAAGGCTTCGTCAACTACGTCTCCAAGTCCACCGCCAAGACCATGGGTCTCATCCAGTCGTCCAGCAACTACTTCAAGATGAAGGTGGACGATCAGACGCCGGTCGCCTCCGGACGAGGTCGAAGTGCTGTCCGGATCGTCAGCAAGGACGAGTTCGCAGACGGTGTCTACGTTCTGGACCTCGACCACATGCCTGTCGGTTGCGGAACGGTATGTCCTGGTTGTGGTCTGCATCCCGCTCATAGCTGGTGCTGATTCAAACCTGTGCCTGTCAATGTCCGCAGTGGCCTGCCTGGTGGACGACGACAGTCAGCGGCTGGCCCAAGGGAGGAGAGATCGACATCATCGAAGGGTCCAACGCCTGGCCGGTCGAGAACTCCTACGCCTGGACGTCCACCTTCGGCGCCAACACGACCGCCAACCTGACGGCAGCTCCTCTCCAGACGACCGAAGACACGGCGTCGCTGCACACCATCCCGACGTGCAACATTGAGCAGACGGGACTGCAGACTGGAGTGCAAGTCAGCACGACTTGCGATGCTACGAAGAACGACAACCAGGGGTGCGGAGTTGAGCTCGGTACCAACACCTGGGGAGCCAACTGGAACAACCAGAACGGAGGCTACTACGTCTTGCACCGAGACTTCAGCAAGTGAGTCGCCAGATCTGCACTTGTCATCTCTTCCTCCCCTGACCTCCTCTCGTTCTCGCTTCCCGCCAGATCTCGAACCATCTCGGTCTACACGTTCGCAAGGACGGCGTCCAACACGCCCTCTGAGCTGTCCGACTCGTCCTCGGCGACTCTCGATCCAACGTCGTGGGGCATCACCCCTCAAGCTCAGTTCACCATCCCCCAGTGCACGAGTTCGACCTTCAACGCCCACGTTATCGTCTTCAACATCGCCCTCTGCGGAGACCTGGCCGCCAACACCTTCACTGGCAATGGCTGCCCTGGAGTCTGCAAGGACTTTGTCGCCAACAACCCTGGAGCGTTCGCGGACGCTTGGTGGGGAATTAGGAGTATGAGGGTCTACAACGAGAAGGGGGCACCTGTCGAGGAGTGAGTCTCTTCTCCTGATCGTCTGAGCCCCCCTCTCTACAGAGAGCTGACCGGGTTGCCTGGTCTCCCTTTTCCTCAGCGGAATGCGACCTTGGGTAGCTGCTCTCATCTCCGTCGCCTCGATCGCCATCGCCCTCATGGGAACCGTCGGGCTGCTCTACTACGTCTTCCGAAAGCGTAGAGGGTGAGTTTATCGACACTTGTCCACTCCTTCTGGGCTCTTGCTGATAACACCCTTCCTTCGCTTCGCAGACACAACCACGCCCAGCACGTCGAGCTTGTCGAGTCCGAGGGAATGGAGGACATGTCTGGCAAGGGTGGCGTGTACACCGACGACCCCGACGACTATGAGGGCGGTCGACGACCGTCTGGCCACGGCCCTTTCATCGACGTCCCGGTCGACGACAACAGGAACCGACAGTCGATGGTCGGCTCAAACCGCAACTCGCAGCTCGTCGGGTCGCGCAGGTCGATGGCTGGCAACAACTCGAACCGCAATTCGACGATTGGAGGGAACCGACAGTCGCAGTACGACGACAACCGAGTATCCATGTTTTCGTTCTCGGCGCCCAACAACCGTCTGTCGGCGTACTCTGCCGTCGGCGCACAGAACGCCAACTCCAAGCGGTCGTCTCGCGTCTTCACCGACCCTCGTGCCAACCAGGGTCCGCTCAAGGTCGGTGACGGAGGAACGGTCCCCCGAGCCCCTACCGACATCATTCCTGGAGAGACGCCCGTCGTCAGCAGCATGAAGCAGTATAACTCGCTCGGTGGCTCGCTCGGTGTCAACCAGAACGTCGGAAGCTCGCGAGCTGGTTCCTCCAAGTCGTCCCGCAACGTTTCGCCTTCTACCAGTCACCAAGGCAGTCGACGAGGCAGCGCTTCGGGAGGTCAGCCCACGCTCGCTACTTCATCCAAGACTGCTACCCCTCGATCTGCTCGACGAGCAAGGATCAACAACAACTCGTCGAACCGCAGCTCGGTGATCTCGGACTCGAGCACGACCCCAGTCGTTGCGGCCGCCGCGGCCCAGCCCGCCTCCTCGTCAGCGATGGACCGAAAGTCGTCCTGGGACAGTCAAGTCGGTCAGAACCTCACCAAGCACAACAAGCCTCGCCGGGCGAGTGCAGATGAGTCAGCCGGGGAGGCGACTGGCGGAGAGGGTTGGGGAACGGATGACGAGAAGTAAGGCGGGCGGCCAGTCTCTCTTCACCATCAACCATCACGCATAATATATACATTTTCTATATTCACTTATCTCACTCACATATCTTGTCTACCATCGTGTCTGCATGTTGCCTTCCACTCGTTCGTGTGCCCGTCCCGTCGCAACGTATCGCCCACTTGAATTGACTGAAGCAAGTAGGACTGACCTTAGACGACGCGCAAGCTCACGCGCGTCTCTCTCGGCTTCGCGACTCGTCCAGCTCCTCCTCCAGACAATCGTTACCTCCTCCTCTCCTACCTCCACGTCCTCGCCCCCTCTCGCCAACCATGACCAAGGGTAAGGAGGTCGCAGGATCAGCTCAGGATGGAACCATGATCTTCAAGGTGCGTTCTGACCTCATCCCTCCTCCGGGTCGCTGCTCCTTCAGCCTTCCTTCCTCTCCTGCAAGGGCACCGTCATCGCTCGCTCGATGAGAGATCGCAAGACTGATCACCTCACTCATCTATGTGTGTGCAGGCTACCTACTCGGGCGTTCCGTACGTCGCTGCTTTTCCTTTGCTAGAAACGTCGAAGGGGGAAGTCGCCCATCTGACTTGACTTTCTGCCCCTCGCCTGTCTCGCTTTCGTCCGGTCCCTCTTTCCCATCGGCCTACTGTCCACCTCTTCAGAGTCTACGAGATGTACCTACCCCCTTCTCCCTCTCTCTCTTGCCAGATCTCGCGTAAACTGACCATACTTGCGACTGTCACTTCTCTGATCTGCAGGATCTGTAAGAACGTCGCCGTCATGCGACGGAGGTCGGACGGCTGGTTGAACGCAACGCAGATTCTCAAGGTGGCAGGATTCGACAAACCCCAGCGTACGCGAGTGCTCGAGAGAGAGGTTCAAAAGGGAGAGCACGAGAAGGTGCAGGGAGGCTACGGAAAGTACCAAGGTACGTCTCAGACGCGTTGCCCAGAGGAGGGAGGACCGAACTACCAGAAGGGCGCAAAGCGCTGATGGTCCCCTCCTCGTACCCAGGAACGTGGATTCCGGTCGAACGGGGACTCATGCTGTCGAAGCAGTACAATGTGGAGGACCTGATGCGGCCCATCATCGACTACATCGCGACGGCCGAGTCCCCTCCTCAGGCGCCCAAGCACATCACCGCCGCTCCCACCGCCCGAGTGCCCAAGAAGCCCAAGGTTGCTGGAACGGCCACGTCGACACCGACCAAGGCTAGCGCAACGACCTCAGCGTCCAACCAGCCTAGCGCGACTCCCCAGTCCGCCAGGACGACCCTCAAGTCGGTCTTGCCGTCGGCGGTAGCAACGGCAAAGGCAGACGCAGCGGCGCTGGAGAGGAAGGCAAAAAAGGACAGGGAGGAGAAGAAGGCGTCGCTGGCGGCATCTACCGCGGCGGCGAGTTTGGCGGCGGCGGAGATGGAGGTGGAGGACGCACCGTACGACCTGGTCGAGTCGGCATCGAGCGTGGACGACGAGTCGGTCAACGGGAGCCCGAGTCGACGCAGCTCAAGTTCACGCTCGCCGAGTCCGATCCTCGGTAGCGACGATCCGATCGACGGCGGACAAGGAGGTGGAATGCACGGGAACGAGGCTGGGGCCAACGGGCGAAAGAGGAAGTTCACGGACGGGTACGAGCCTGCGCCCAAGCGACCGACGCCGTTCGGAGGGGAGGAGGGTCTGGGACACCCCATGCAGTACTCACAACCGCAGCAGTACAGTCATCCGATGCACGGCGGTTTCGCGCCGAGTTCGGACTTCATGGGTGCCGAGCGCTACGAGGAGACCATCCTCGACTACTTTATCACCGAAACCTCTCAGATTCCCTCCATCCTCCTCAACCCACCGTCCGACTACGATCCGAATCAACCCATTGACGGAGACGGCCACACTGCGCTCCACTGGGCCTGCGCGATGGGCAGGATCCGAGTCGTCAAGCTCCTGCTGGCCGCCGGCGCCGACATCTTCAGGGTCAACCACTCTGAGCAGACGCCCCTCATGCGCAGCGTCATGTTCAGCAACAACTACGACGTCCGAAAGTTCCCCGAGCTGTACGAGCTTCTCCACCGCTCGACGCTCAACATCGACAAGAACAACCGCACCGTCTTCCACCACATCTCTGACGTCGCGCTCTCCAAGGGCAAGACGCACGCCGCTCGATACTACATGGAGACGATCCTCGGTCGACTGGCAGAGTACCCCAAGGAGCTCGGAGACGTGGTCAACTTCCAGGACGACGAGGGCGAGACGGCCATCACGCTCGCCGCGCGCGCGAGGTCGAAACGACTCGTCAAGGCGCTGTTGGACCACGGAGCGGACCCCAAGCTGGCCAACCGAGACGGCAAGACGGCTGAAGACTACATCCTTGAGGACGAGCGTTTCCGGTCATCCCCCATTGTCGGCGGAGGTCAGACGACGTCCGCTGATCGAGCAGGTCCGGGCTCATCGAACGGCCATCTCACCAACTCAAACTACATCAACCATCAGCTCCCTGGCAGCGCCCCTCCTGGACCAAACGTCTCTCGCTCGTTCAATGAGGCTGCCTCCCTCCCCTCCCACAAGCTCTTCCACTCGCACTCTGCTCAACTCGCAGCAGGCAAGACCAGCACCGAGCTCGCCAACCTCCTCTCGACCCTCGCGCGTTCGTACGACGAGGAGCTACAGGCCAAGGAGCGAGAGATCAGTCACGCCAACGGCCTGCTCACTTCGATCCAGACGGAACTGAGCGAGACGAAGCGACAGACGGAGGCCATGCGGGCCAAGCTCGGTAGACACCTGGACGACGGCCACACGCGACTCACGGCGCTCGAGAAGGAGCTCGAGCAAAAGATGGAGCAGAACTACGCGCTGGGGTACAGCGAGTGGAGCGCGTCGCAGGACGAGAGGCTGGCGTCGTGGAGGAAGAACGCATCTCAGCACACGGCCGAGGATGTCGTCAATCTCCACGAGCTCACGTTCGTCCCACCGGTCGAGGCGTCCGTCATTTCGCACCGCAAGGTCCTCGCAGGCCAGCTCGAGAACCTGCAGGCGCAGCGACGGGAGCTCTTTGGCCAGTACGTCGCGGCAGAGTCGGGTCGAGGCACGGGGGAGAAGATGAGCAAGTACCGCAGGATTGTTCGCGCGTCGGTGGGCGCTCAGGAGGAGGACGTCGACGACACCGTCGCCAGGGTGCTCAAGGTGAGCCTCAGCCCTCCTTTATCCGTCCCTACAAAGTAAATGACTGATGGTTCTCTCTGCTTTGCAGGAGCTGGAGTCTGGGCCCTCGTCGAGTTCGAGGCCATTGTCGTCTCGACCTCTCAACGTTGGGGCGCCTTCAACACCCGCGTCTTCCAATGCCCCTCTACCACCTACCGCTGGTCATCGCTAGCCCACTCGCTTCTTCTCTCATCATCGCACACATCCTGTCTTCTTCCAATTTACACTCTCATCACACTTGCCCGGTTGTACTCTTTGCGCAGAGAAGGGCCTCCCTCCCCCTTCTCTCTCCCCCATGCCCCCACTTTTATGCCATAATGACCTCTTTCCTTTCATCGCTGTTTGCTGCTCACACAGACGCGGACGCGCAGCTTGCTTTCTTTTCGGCTTAAACGGAGGGAGGAGGGAGTCGGTAGGGTCTCGTGTGTCCTCACGGCTCATCTCGCTCCCGACGCGTCTGCCAACTCCGAAGTGGGACCGACTATTTAGTCGACGCGCTGCTGCCCTTTCCCCTCCTCCTCTTCCCTCTTTGCGCTCTCTTCTCTCTTTCCTCTCGCCTCTGGTCTGGTCCGGTCGCAGAAAGTGAGACCACATCAGCGAGAGGACTTTCGTTTGAGCGACTCGTGCTGATCTATTAGTCCTCTAGACTCCGACCCCAAAGCACAACTCCTCCCGACCCTGTCTCAACATGGTGCGTTTCCATCTCTTCCTCTCTGTCCCTGCATGCCCTGTGTTGACCGATCCCTTTCCGTCTAGGTCTGCCTTCCTGACGCCTCTGCCTACCCACCTCGAGCGCCCTTACTGACCTGTCTCCGCTCGTGACAGGGCCTCGCCTACAACCTCACCGTCGCCGCCTTTGCCTCACTCGGGTCGTTCCTCTTCGGTGCGCATTCTTTCCCCTCTCCTCACCTGGTCTGTCCTAACGTGCCTGCTGTTCCTTGTTCCTCCCAAGGTTACGACTCCGGTGTCATCGGAAGTGTAATCGCGATGGAGCAGTTTACCACGGACTTCCCCTCGTCCACCCAGTCCTCCATCAACGGCGCGATCGTCTCAGTCTTCGCAGGTGGCTGCTTCGTGGGAGCGGCAGGGGCTGGCTGGAGTGCTGACCGATTGGGACGAAAGTACACAATCCAAGTGCGTCCCATTTGAAGTCTGAAAGAAACGGATTGAACTTGACACTTTCCTTTTGCCACCTTCAGATCGGCTGCCTGATTGGCCTCCTCGGTTGTGCTCTTCAGACGGGGATGACTAACGTCGGCATGTTGATTGCGGGACGAGCCATTGCAGGTCTTTCGGTCGGAATCCTCAGCATGACCTGCCCTCTCTGTGCGTTCCCTCTCCTTCTTTCTCCGACAGCAAGGTACTGCTAGCTGAGCTTTCTCTACAGATAACGCCGAGATTGCTCCCTACAAGATCCGAGGACTCGTCGTCGGGCTGAGCCAGCAGATGATCGGCGTGCATACTGAAAATTCCTGCCTGGGTCGATGGGACGCCTTTGACTGACTTGGTCTCGTTTCTTTGACAAAAGTTTGGTTTCATCACCGCCTCTTGGACGACCTACGGCTGCACCTTCGTTAACGGAGCGGCAGCGTATCGAATCTCTCTCGGGATCCAATTGATCCCTGCGGTATGTGTCCCTCTCCTCTCCCCTCACGCTTGTACTTTTGAGTTGACTCGCGTGCCCTTGATCTTCCGTCCAGTTCATTCTCTTCTGTGGCTGCTTTGTCCTGCCCTTTTCTCCTCGATGGCTCATCATGCGAGGACGACTGGAGGAAGCTCGAGTTGTCGTCAAAAGGTTGCATGGCGCTCAGGGAGAACTCGAATTTGAGGACATGGTCAGTTCTCCAGAGAGAGTTTCTTCTACCCTTCTCTTACCCCTTCGCCTTTTTTTCAGGTCAATACTATCACGTTCGAGCAGGAGACGATGTCAAAGGTGGGTGCCTCTCTACTGTTTCTCAATCTCTCCCCGAGATCTGATCATTCTCGATTTTCTTTATGCCCGCAGCACATCAGCGTTTTGTGGTCGACCAAGCCCATGATTCACCGAACGCTCGTCGCGATGGGCGTCCAGGCCTTCGGCCAGTTCACGTGTGTCCCTTTCTATCTCTGTCCTTCCATCATCTCGTTGACGAACCTGCCATTTCACTCAGAGGAATCAACGGTCCGTCGTCCTTCTTCATCTTACCGAGGCTTCCGATGATGCTGATCAAGACATCAACATCCACGCTCCAGTCATCAATTACTTCGGACCTCAGATCTATCAGGTTGGTCCGTGCAAGTGAACCTCTCTCACACGTCCCACTGACTTTACTTTTTTTCCCCCACAGAGTCTCGGCATCATCGGCAATAAGGCTCTCCTCGTCCAAGGGCTGCAGGGGGTTGTCGGTCCGATTACGAGTGCGTTCTCGAGCTCTCACCCTCCTCCTGCGAGTGCTTACGCTCTGCGCTGACCGCGCGTGTATTCAGACCTCTTCTTCATTATCTTCCTCGTCGACCGCGTCAGCATCGGACGAAGGAACTCGCTCATCTTTGGCGCCCTAGGTTCGTCCTTGATATCCTCAGCGCCGAGAGCCTTTCATTGACAAGCGCGTATTCCACAGGCATCGCGATCTGCCTCAGCATCGAGTGCGCGCTCAACTCGATCTACCCCCCGAACGCAGCCGACATCGCCGCGTCCAACGAGACTGCACAGCGGACCGCCATCTCAATGTTCTTCCTCTCGTCAATCGTCTTTTCACTCTCTTTCGGACCAGTGTGTTGCAGCCCTCTTGATGGCCTGAGAATCGTACTGACGAGGCCTTGTTTCCGTTGGACCTCCAGGTCTCTTGGGTCTACGCCTCCGAGGTCTTTAACGCGCAGACGAGAGCCATGGGAGGCGCTGTCGCAACGTGCACCGTGAGTCGCTCGCCCTCCCTTCACTCTTTCGCAGATACTCACCCGTCTTGCTCCGTTTAGAACTGGGCCGCAAACGTCCTCTTCGCTCAAGTCTCCCCCATTGCACTCAGGGCTGTCGTGAGTTTTTATCTTCATCACCTCTCAGACGAAGGGAACACTCTGAACTAATTCTTCTCCATTCCCATCCTTCAGTCTTGGAAGTGAGTCGTACTTTGGGACGGTTTTCCTTGCTCTCTCCTCAGCGCTGACTCTCATCTTGCCCGCGCTCGCATAGATACTACCTCGTCTTCGTCTGTGAGCCGCTCGTCTCTTTTCTTACTCCCAACCCTTCGGCTGACTCCTCCTCCTCCTTTCCAGGTCTTGGGGTCGTCGATGCCATCCTCGTTTATCTCTTCTTCCCAGAGACAGCGGGAAAGGTGGGACCGTCTTCCTTTGCCTTGTTCTCGCTGTGACTTGCGACGGCGAGACTGACATCCATCCCGCCCTCCTTCGGACTTGCAGACGCTTGAGGAGATCGATGAGGTCTTCGGAGATCGGAAGATTGACCACATCGACATCCGAAACCTACAAGCCGCCTTCGGTCGAGCCGACAAGAACGAGAAGAGGGACGACCTGGACCACCTCGAACACCACTCTAAGGGAGGGATCCTCGACGACCGGCACCACGTTGAGCGAGTGTGATCCTTGTCAACGCCGCTTGCGTCTCCCCGTCCCACCTTGCCAATTCTCTTTCCTTGAAGTCTCCCAAATACGCCAGTCTTAGCTTCCATTGCCGCCTCCCTTTCTTCCTCTCTCTCCAGCTGTATCTTAGCTGCTCACTCTCAGACTTTCCTCCGATCGAACGACCTTTGACGATACCTGAGTGCACACGAGGCCTGAAGCGCTCCTTTCGCGTTTGCACAATGTTCGCGCACGTCGACAGGGAACGAAAGCCAGAGTACATGCTGTCGGTTGTGGTTGAGCAGCGAGAGCGACGAGGGAAAAGGGTCAACGGAGGTGAAGGAGAGGAATCCAAGGATGGCGTGGGAAAAAAAGAAGCAATAGAGCGAGGTTTCTAGAAAGATTACGCGAGCGTTCTCGAGATCTACTGTTGGAACTTGGCGTTCACGGCCTCGATGGCTAAAGCGCAACAAAAAGTCAAAGAAGAGCCGGGTGTCAGCGAGCCACTTTGGAGCAGTGGAGAAGAAAACACACCCTTCTTGCCAGCCTCCGTGTTCCAGGGTCCTGCGTCGGACGTCGAAGGGTCTGTCGACGTTCCGCCGAACCGGACCTCGAGGTTCTCTGCGGGGATCTGGGCGAGAAGCTGCGCCTTCCAGTCTCGGCCGGGGATCGAGATCTTCTTGACGGTGACCTCGTCCAACCAGGGCTTGATGAGCGACCAGACACCCGAGAAGAGGTAGGGAGCGTTGATGATGAAGAAGCGACCCATCGTCTCGGGGTCTGGGGGCACAAGTGGATGGCGCAGACGGATCAGTTTGGTGATTTGAAGGCCCGTCATCGGTCAAATGTGCGACGCACAGTAGTTCTGTCCAATGGTGGAAGCCTCTCCGACGTAGGTCTTAACCTTGTAGAAGTTGCTAAGTCCAACGTTGTTGAGGTCGAGGATGGTGCAGCTGGTCTCGACAGTCTTGCCGGTCGCGGCCTCGCAAGCCGGCAGTCGCTCCCGGAGGAACTTCTCGTACTCGTAGACGAGACACTTGATCATCCTCTCGGGGGTCGTAGCGGCGAAGAGCTTGTTCATGTCGAGGTTGCCGAGGATCTCGACGTACACCGGCCGGCCGTCCTTGTCGCATTTGTGGTAATATTGCGGGTAGTACTTGTCGATGATGAGCTTCTCCTCACCGCTCGGGTAGTCGAAGGTCCTGCAATTAAGGGGGTAATATGAGGTCAGGACGTCGATCTCGCTAGGCAGAGCGCGTGTTGGGAGGACAATTGGGAAAGGGACGTACTTCCACAGCTGGTCGGTTCCGTAGCTCTTCCTCCACTCCTCGTTCGTCTTCCACATCTCCTGTGCCTTGACAAGGTCAAACTTTCGTGCTCGGAGGAACCGGAGGAGGGTGGCGTCGTCGTATCGGTTGTAACTACAGGCAGGCAATGGGCAGGTTGGGGCGTCAGAACCTGTCGGTTGGGATGCGTGCCCTGCACCCATAGCGGCGCTTGGGGGACGAGGTCTACGCACCCAGGTCCGTTCGCAACAACCTCAGGTG
The DNA here is from genome assembly GCA_014825545.1 of Cystofilobasidium capitatum. Taxonomy (NCBI): domain Eukaryota; kingdom Fungi; phylum Basidiomycota; class Tremellomycetes; order Cystofilobasidiales; family Cystofilobasidiaceae; genus Cystofilobasidium; species Cystofilobasidium capitatum. Next base: position 745,569 of record MVAJ01000001.1, read on the forward strand.
CGAGAGGGTCGGCAGGGCAAAGGTTGGCGGCGACGATGTTCTTCCTGAACTGCTCAAGGCCAGCCTCCTGCTCGGGCGTGCTGCGTGTCGTCAGGGGTGGTGAGAGGAACGAGCGAGAGGTCGGAGCGAGGTACTACTGTCAGTCGATCGTTCCATCGGATCCAGCAGAGGAAGATTCCAGGATGAAACCCCGCCAGTATCCAACAAGCCCGACTGCTTCTGAAGCGATGTATCGAGCTCAGGAGGTGCTGGGCGGGTTGGCAAAGATGGAGGAAGGGCTCAAGGCTGAAGGTGCAATCGCGAAACGTACAGGTGACCGACGTGGCCGGACAGCATCTTCTCCTCGACGGAAGCCATGATGAGAAAGGGTGTAGGGTGAAGGGAGAAGGGGAGGGGTTAGGGGAGCGGTCGGTGTGGGTTGGGGCTGAACGTAGGGTCGTCGAGATGGAGTGGACGGCAAGGCGGGCAGTCGGGACGAAGCGGCGGTACAGACAAGGTGGACGAGGGACAGTCGTCAGCATTCGCACAGATACGACGAGCGTGCAGAGTGGTTGAGTTTGAGTACGTACGAAGGGACGGGGTGCTGGAGTAGTCGTTCGTGGATGGTCTAGGCTGAGATCCTCCCCCTTGCCCTGGATGCGCTGGTCCTCGAGATTCAAACTCCGCTCGGTTTTCTGACGTCGACGAACGCGCTCTCAAGGACGCGACGGCGCCAGAGCAAAGAGCGAACCCGAACTATTCATCAGAGAGGGAGAGGAAGGGGGATGGGACGTGACTACGGAGAATATGAGACATGGCATGGTGGGGGGATAGGAGAAGAGAATAAGAAACGTGGAGAGAAGAAGAAATTCGATGTTCGACTTCCGGAGGCGTCACTTGTTGCGTCGTGAGGAGTTTGTCTTCTTGTACGTCTTGCTACCTCCTACGCCAGGTCGGGTGTTGGACGAAGCAATTTCCGTGGTCGAGCTCTATTCAGGGAAAAACGAACAGATGAGGTCAGTCTTCAACTGGCGCACAGAAGAGGGACGCTCTTCGGCCTCACCCTCAACTTCTTCGTCGCCACCTGTCCGTCGTTGCTCACCGTCGTCGGTGCTGGTCGCTTGCTCTTTGGAGGAGAACCTTCCGCTTGCGGCAGGCTGTCGTCAACCTCGTCCTCGTCCTCGTCCCTGCGCGTACAACAGAGCGTCAACGCCGTCAGCGAGCCGGATACACAAAGAAAGAACGACAAAGTCTCGGGTGGACTCACAGCGCAGCCAGTCGGCCTGGTCCACTTCCCTCGTCACCGTTGGCAGAGTTGCTCCTCGAGTCGACGACCAAGATCCTGCTGTCCTCCGCCCCGCCTCTCTGACCCTTCCCACAGAACAACGGTATTGAGCGTCAGCGCGGGTTTGCGGATGAAAAATCGCGCGACGACATACCTCATGAGCGCTGGAAGGTGTTGAGGACTTGTCGGCGTTCGAGTTGATCAGGTCCCTCGCCTTGCCGGAGCCGGTGCGGGCGAGTCTGTGGAAAACACGTCCCGAATTCAGTCAGTGCGATACACCCCAGCAAGAAGATCAGCAAACAAGAGGACGCACTGCTTGTTCAGCTTCCTCTGCATCTCCTCGTTCTCCTTTTTGAGACTTTCGACAGCCTTATAAGCCCTCTTCAGCTTGTTCTCCAATTCCATCTGCTCCCTCTGAGTCGAAGCCTCGATGCCCTTCTTGATGATCTTGACCAGTGCCTGCTCCGATGACGAGAGCGCGTTGATCTTGTACCGATCAGCGAGCGAGTTTTTCTTGTCGGTAAGCTCTGAGACCTGGTCGGACAGAGCGCCGGCCTTGGTCTTGACGTCCAAGAGTTCGGCCGACGTCGTAGAGACTTGATCTTGGAGGTTCTGGACGAGGGCTCGGAGTTGCGCACACTCCTGCAGCGGGAATCAGCTGGAAGTCGATACATCGTCTCAAGAGTGAGCGGTCAGGACGGACCTCCGAAGAACTTGAGATCTGCTTGTGCTTCTCTCTCAACTCAGCCAGTTCTATCGTCGACTGCAGATATTGGAGAGCACAAGAGTAGGTTCAGGACTCCAGAACTTCACGAAGAAGGAAAATGACGGCGCACCAGTCGCATCTCCTCCTTCAGCGCTTTCTCCTGAGAGGCGAGCTGACCCTGCAGCTGTGCGACCTGCTCCCCTCGGGACGCCTGATCGTCTTCCAGCTGAGATCGAACCGAAGACAGTCGAGTCTAAAGCACCGGTCAGAGTTAAGCGAGTGGAAGTCAGTCGGTGCAAGGAGTTTTCGAGTCGCGAAGAGGGAAGGCCGGACTTGCGACTCCTCCAGGTCTCGTCGGGCAGTTGCGAGCGACGACTCGAGCTCTCGGTTCCTCAGCTGCAAGAGTTCGATCTCGGCCGCATTCTGCTTCGAGTCCCTTTCAGCCCTGTGTGAGAAAGAAATGCATATCAATCAGCTTTGTCACCAAGATGTGTGAGAAAGAGGGAGAACGCACATCTGCTCCGACGACGTCCTCGCTTCCTGCAGCTCTAATCGCAGCCTCTGTAACTCCTGACTTCTACTCTCTGCAGTCGATCGCGAGGTCGAGAGTTCTTCTTGACACCGTCGCAGGTCGGCGAGGGACTGTTGGTGGTCGCTCGTCAACTTGATCTTCTCGTCCGAGAGGACGTCGGACCGATTTGACGCCGCGACGATGGAAGCTTGGGCGTTGTCGAGTCTGCGAGGGACGAGGCTGGTTAATCTCTCGTGCTGTTGAGGGTAGACAAAGATTTGGGGGACTCACTCGGTACGAAGTTTCGTTCGAGCGCGCTGTTCCTCAGCGAGGACACCCTTGCTGTCCTCCAGCTTCTCCCTCACATCACCGAGCTGAAGCGCTGCATCCTGCTGAGCCTTGACAGCCGCAAGGTAGTCGGCATGCTTCGTTTCGACTTGCTTGCGCAGCTCTTGGGCGGCGAGCTCGGCGGTATTGAGGCTGTCGAGGCGAGCCCAGATAACAGTGAGAGTCAACTCCCCCTGCGGCTAATGAGATGGAGACGACTGACCTGGTCTTGAGGCCCTGCATCTCTTGCTTCAAGCCCTCGATCTCCTGCTGTCTGCTCTGGATCAGTGCTCTGAGAAGGCGTGCAGGGGCGTCAGTCTCGGAGCCTCACATTTGATGTGCTCTCCACGCACCTTGAGTCCTCCAGCGCCGCATCTGTAGATCAAAGCGACAGAAGATCAGACTATGTATCTCGAGGAGATCGTTTGACTAAAAAGCTAAGACGGACCTTTGGCTCGCAATGCTTCCACCTTCGACACATCCCTCGACTCCAGCTCCGTGATGCGTGCGATCCGCTCGGCGAGGTCTCCAGCCTTCAGGCTCAGCTCGTTCTTGAGGTAGGTGATCGTCTCGGTCGAGAACTGGACGCGCTCCTTGGCCGTCTCGAGGGACTCCTGAAGAGGGCCGACGGCCTCCTGGATCTTGTCCTTCATGCCTTCGAACCAGTTGTCGTTAGAGTCGAAGTAGCTTTCCAACCCTGCAAGCAGACCAGCAAAGGAAGCAAAGTCAGGACTCCGTCGCACGTCTCAAGGGGCAGGTCAAACAGGAAACGCACGTCCTCGATGCTCCCCGATGTGGCCCTTGAGGTCAAGGACTTCGTCCAACAGGTGCGAGTGCGACTTGGTAAAGTGATCCCTCGCCGACCGATGGTCCTGCTGGACCGTCTCCCTGGAAAGTCAGCAGATTGCCCAGTCAGTTGCTTGGGTCCGAGAAGGGTGAGGTAAGTGATGTCTCACAAAAGCGTCTCGAGTGACTGGGATCTGTGGTAGGAGTGATCAGAGACCTTGCTGCGCGCGAGAGGAGCAAACCGGGTGCACTCACTTGGCCCTGAATTCCTTGGCCAGCCTTCGCGACTCCCTCTGCTGATCCTTGAGGATCGCAACTTCGGACCTCTGTAACCGACGAGCCAAACGATTTGGGTCAGCGCTGCGTCAAGGAGGAATCAGAAGGAGACTTACCAGCGTCCTGATGGTCTCGTCCTTCTGACTCGCCTTACCCAGCGCCAAGTGCATCAACTCCGTCAAGTCGTCCTTGCTCGATCCCTCCCCCTTATCTCGCTGGACTGCGTCGTTCCTCGAGCCCTGTCGTCTGGTTCGACTGGAGTCGACTTGTCGAGGTTGGCCACCCGGTTCACCACCCGCCGACACCTCTCGAGAAGGCCTCCTCCCCACCTCTTCCTCAGCGCTCACGGTCTGATGGTAAGGTCCGAGCGGACGAGTGACCTCTGCGGGAACTTTGGGCGGTCGGGACTTGTGCGGTCGAGCGGGGAGAGGGGGAGGGTTGATCGACGAAGGAAGTGGGCTTTCAAGTCGAACCGTTCGGTAGTCGTCATCGAGCTCTTCGTCCTCCTCAACGGGATCGACCTCCATATCGTGCTCGGGTGCTTGCGAGTCTCCTCCCTCGTTCACCTCGTTTGGAGGCGGCAAGTGTCGAGCTGAAGGACGGACGACCTCATGCTCGGCCGATGCGGACTGATCGATGAGGTCTCTCGCCGCTTGAAAATCCTTGTCCAAGCCGAGGTAGTCGTGAGGGACTCCTCCTCCGCTCTTCCGTCGGCTAAGACCAGAGGCTGTCGGTTGGTCGCGAGCCTGGGTCCGTTCGTCCTCCCCAGACTCCTGCTCCCTCCTCCTCAACTCGTCACCTTGTCGTCCTCCCCCGCCCTCGACTCCAGGACCATATCCTGCGATCCTCTTGCTTGCGACCTGAGCTCGAGGAGGGTTGGCCGTCGGTCGTGCGGTTGAAGACGCCGAAGGTCGCAAGGGAGGGGTGTATGCGCGTCCGCGAGACCCGGAAGAGACGGCGTTTGGATCTCCAGGCGAGAGCTGTCTGACAGGAGGACCGGCGCCTGCTAGAAGACCCGGTCGGCGAGACTTTGAAGCATGCATGGAGGAAGACGGGTCGAAAAAGTTGAGTCGCGAGAGGAGACTGGGATGGCCGGGTCGGGCTGAGCTGGAGGGCTGAGTTGGTCGAGCGGCAGGACCAAAGACGAACTGGGGACGGAAGGTAGACGTCGAGCTGTCGGAACTTCTGGTAGTACTGTCCGGGATAGGTGGATCGGGTGGAGAGGAAGAGTCGGGGGGCTTAACGGCCGGCGCGAGGAACGTCGAAGGACCGACCGGCTGCGCGGGACGCGAGAAACTGAAGGAGGCTGCGGCTTCGCTCTGGATGTCAAAGTGAGACGACGTCTCGACGCGATTCTTGCCGTCCGAGGTCGACTGGGGAGGAGTCGGGATGGATGGGCTGCCGAGGGTGGTTCGAATGGTTTCCAGGGCAGAAGGCGGAGTTGAGACGATGTCAGCCCATCTCGCTCCATCCTCTGGTCGAGCTCGAACTGAAAGACGCACGTGTTGTCTGGAGAGCCAGGCACCTTCTGCTGAACGTCCATGCTTGTCGATGTACGCGGCCTTAAGGTAGGGAGGAAAAGTCGATGGGAGGTGGGACGACGCGAAGGAGCGCTCTCCGCGGTGGGCCCTGCTCGAAGACGACCCTTCGTCAGTCGATTTGGACAGGAAACAGCGAGGGTCGCTCGGTTCTTCAGTCTGATACACCTTTATTGAGGGAGGATTGGTGCGGTGTTGAGGGGGCTTCCAGAGTCGAGTGAGGGTTGAGGGCAACCTAGCAGCCTAAGGTCGGGGCGCGTCTGCAGCAGGGCAACACGCGAGGTCCCTCCTCCTCTGGTGCTCCTCTCCAGATTTTTCAGGCCTCAGAGAGTCATATCAGTCGATTGCCCACGATCAGCCCCGTACTACAACGTCTCGTCAGGTCAGCAAGTCGGCTCCTGAGGGTGGGTTCGTTGGCGGGGACCTACTTTTATTCGTAGTCGTGCAAGGCATGTATCGAGGGTCGTAAGAAAAAAGCAAGAGCAATCAAAGGGTCTTGGCTATGCGCAGGAGAGGAAAAAGAAGATACTGAGCGAATTCTGTACGGAGATGATAGAAGGAAGGGGGGAGGGAGGATACGCCAGAGACGGAAAGGGGTCCATGCCTCCTACTTTTCACCTCCTCCCGACTCGCCCTTGTTTCCCGAGATCTCCTTCTGAAGCTGGTCGATCCTCTTAGAGAGTTTGTGCTGTTTCGACAGAGACGGCAGGTCAGCCCAGGAATCGTCGGTACGGAAAAGAAGGAGGGAGTGGGGGACGTACGATCTCGTTGACGATCGTCGCCTGGTCTCCGAGCGTCGCATCCGGGAACGACCCAACGAGCTCGGCAAACTTGACCTTTGAAATCTGGTTGCCTTCGTCGTTCTCAGCCTCGGGGTCCTCGACGGACGGGTCGCCCTCGGCCTCGAGGTTCTCCTCGGGGAAGAGCTCGAGGAAGCGGCGCGAGTGCTCGACCTGCGACTCGTACACGGCGATGAGTGACAGTGGGATGAAGAAGATCACGCTCATGACGTAGATGTTGATCTGAGGGATGCTCAATCTGTCAGTGATAGGTCCAGGCTAGGCGTGCGAGGGTGAAAGAGGACGTACCCTCGTGTAGGCGTGCTTCGTCGTGACCCACTCGAGAGGAGCGATGAAGATCGCCTCGATCAAGTTGAATGGCGACGGGTAGACGTAGGAGTCCGGTGCGCGGATCATGCTGATCGTCTTGTACGAGAAGTGCGTGAGGTACTGATTGGTCGCGTCCTCCGCGATGTCCGAGTAGGCCGTACCTGCCCAACACGCACGAATGGGTCAGTCTGACAAGGCAAACGACGAGATTGCGACAGGATGAGCACAAACCGAACAACGCAATGAGGATGTTCAATAGGATGATGATCGTAAGGAAGGACCAGGCGTAGTAGATGCTTTGGGGCGATTGCGACAAATGGGTGGGCCAAAGGATGGTCAACAAAACGCATCGTCGCAACACACACAAGCACGCTGGCACGCACATGAGCCCGAACGGAGGACTGAATCCTTTGGCTGTCGAGTCGAAGTCTGGCGATCCAAGAAGAGCCTGCGGAAAAAGTCGCGGAGTTGTCAATGATTGACCCGCAGGGTGACGCAAAGACCAGCGAAAATACAAGGATAAGCGAGCAACACTGACCTGCAGGAGGATGTTGATGATGCTCCACGGGTCAGATAGCTCGGTATCGGCGGCATCGAGCGCAATCATGCTCTGGACAAAGCCCGTCGCCAGGATTCCGAGGAGCAGGAAGAAGACTACCGTCTCTCGCAGCATCCTGCGAAGAAAGATATCGAGTGACGACCGTCAGTGTTAGCATAACGCTAAGAAAGAGGCAGAAAAGGGTGGGAGCGCACCTGAAGACGACGACCTGCATAGTTCCGACAACCTTCCATCCGTCGAAGATCGTGATGAGCTTCAACCAGAGCACTGGACGTAGATTCAACCATCTTCCGTCAGCAGAACAAATCACGAGCTCGGCCAAAGAAGAGGGTACGACTGACGAGGTGCAACGCAGGACAGGACCTGGAACGACTTGAGGCGGTAGTAGCCACTGGCCTCCTGGTAAAGCGCAGGCGGCGAAGAGATGCAGGTCAGTCAGCACACCCTTCTTCCCAGAAATCGTGGAGAGCACGCGCCTCGTCAGGAGTAGAGAGTCCCTGGAACCGCAAGAATAGAGCCGACAGCAGCAGCGCATCGGTGAGGATGGCGTTGATGCTCCAAAAGTCGATGGCCTGAATGAAAAGCGACGACAGCCTCATCGACTTCCACATCTTGACGAGCTCCTCGAGCATCTGCGAACCGGCCATGACGTAGAGGGCGACCTCCCAGCCGTCGAGCGTGTGGGCCGGGTCGAGGACTCTGTTGAGCGGCGAGGCGACGGCGGCGGTGTACACTCCGAGGAAGATGATCCAGGTGAGCTGTCGGACTGAGGAATCCAAGCAGAGATACAGGGGTCAGTCCAAGAACTCAAAAAGGGATAAAAGGGTGAGCAGAACGAACAGATGTTCTGGTATCGGGGGACGCCGAGCCGCTGAGGGTTGAAGTGCGCGGCGAACTTGGTCCCAAAGCTGGCTTCGGGGTTGGGCTTGGCCTCATACCTCACGTAGTCGATGTCCGAGTCGTCGTTGTTTTGCTGAACCCACTCTCCCTTCCAGAGCGAAGAGACGACGTGCTGGGCCTGAGACAGGGTCAGGCTGGTTAGTAAAGTCGATCGACTGGGGAGGTTAGGCTCTGGAGGGGGACGTACCTCGGTGCTTGACAGGAACTGCAGCGCCCCCTGGTCGATGGCAGATTCCAAAGCAGACGTCGGTGGCGAATCGTCTCCGTCGGACTCCAGGTATTTGTAGCGCGACCTGGTTCAAGTCGAGTGAAGCCAGTCAGTCCTGAGTGGCGCGCAGTCGAGAGCGAAGGGTGAGGAACGCACGACATGATGGTCTGGAGCATTTCTGCTGGGGTCTGGTGGACGATGCGTCGTGCCAGCATCTCGCAGGCGACGGCTCGGGTCAGGTTCTCTGCGAGAATGAAGAAACGAGGGGTCAGTCGAAGGCGCAGGGAATCAGTCAGAACGCAGACGCTCACCGTCGTAATCAGTCGGGTACTTTCTGGAGGCGCAAGTCCCAGAGCGTCAGTCAGCACCGTACTGGTATCCAGAAACTCACTGGACAACTCACTTGGCGTCTCTGCGGTGCACAAGACAAGCATTCGAAGTCAGCTCTCTCTTCGCACGAGCCCTTGATGAACAGTTCAGCGCAGAAGAAGCTCGCACCTGATGAAGCTGGCCCTGGCCATGAGCAGAGCGTAAGGGACGGCATTGGCAAAATCTCCTCCTGCCTGAGCGTACGACTTCACCACTCCAGGGTGGATGATCGAGCTCGTGGGTGCGGTGATGAGCTGCGAGCGAGCGAACGGAGAACGGCAAGAGACGCGACAGGACGTCAGCAGGAAAAGGGTAGGGTGATCTCTGTGCTGTTTGGGGCGCACCTCGATGTCGACCTCGACGGGCAGGAGTTTGAGGGTCATGGCCCGCAGTCGACGAATGAGCTCTGGGGTCGGAGGAGAGGAGAGGGACTTGAGCCCAGGAAGACGCGGAGAGAGAGAGAGAGAGGACACGCACTGGTCATATCGGATGCCTTTGGGTGGAGCGAGTGCACGCTCAGGAGCGACTGGAGGTCGGCGCCGGCCTCGGGGTCTGCCATGTCTGCCGAAGAGAGTGAGAGTATGGCTTGAGCAGGACGCGATCAGGGCAAGGAACGAGTGACGCGCGACGGACTGGTCCCTGAACCTGTGAAAGTACATTGGTATGCATCTAGGCGGGCCCACATTTCAAAGCTGCGCGCCCAGGGACGGCCTGGGGCGAGAGAGCGAGAGAAGCAGACACCAGACACCCCCTCCCAACCCTCCCCAACTTCTTCCTTTTCAACCATGGGTGGCATGGGACGACAAGGCGCTCGAGGAGGTCAGTACTGTCCTTACGCAAGACGTGTCTTACTGCAGCTGACTCTCCTCTCTTCCCTTGCGCTTCAGCCCTCCTCACCTCGAACCTGCCTCAGCTGCAGAACCTCATCAAGCGGGACCCGGCTGGCTACAGGGAGGAGTTCATGCAGCAGTGGAACCACTACGAGTCCATGCGACGTCTCTTTGAGCTCAACCCGGACGAGGAAGGCGAGCGCTTCAGGGAGGTCATCACGTTCATTTCCCAGGTCCGTCCCTCCTTCCCGTCCGAGCGCACACTCGCTGCGTCTGTCCGCAGACTGACCCCCCTCCACCCCGCCCTCTGGATTCAACAGCTCTGCCAGAGCTACCCCAAGGAGACTAAGGAGTTCCCCAGCCACCTGTCGGCCCTCCTGCTCGAGCATCACAACACGCTTTCGCCCGACACCCGAAAGAGCATCGTCCAGAACCTGGTCATGCTTCGCAACAAGGAGGTCATCCCTTCCATTGAGTACGTGTCATTCCCTTTACTTTTAAACACCAGGAGATGCTGACTCGTCTCCTACCTCGCAGGCTTCTCCGAACTCTCTTCCCTCTCCTCTCCATCCTCACTTCCGGCACCCTTCGATCGTCCATCCGAAAGACTATCCTGACCGACATCAAGACCGCCAACGCAAAGACGAAGAACCACAAGCTCAACCGGATGGTCCAGGCTCTGCTCTTCGGCATGGTCGAGCGCGGCATGGGGGCCGATGCGGAGGGAAGCAAGGTCAAAGGCAAGGGCAAGGTCGAGGCCAAGGGTGGAGAGGCTATGTGGGCCGTCGTGCTCGTCAAGGAGCTCTGGCGAAAGGGTATCTGGAACGACCCGAAGTCGGTCGCCATCGTCGCCCTCGCCTGCCACCACCCCAACACCAAGGTCCAGTCGGCCGCGATCCACTTTTTCCTCGGGAGCGAGAACGAGGACGAGGACGACTCTGAGCCCGAGGAGGAGGCGCCCAACCTCCGAAAGCTCCAGCACCAGCGTCAGATCAACAAGAAGACCAAGGGGCGAGACACGCAGATGAAGCGACTGCACAAGGTGTCGGTCGACAAGCGAAAGGACAAGGCCGAGAAGGCGCAGGTGCAGGTCAACTTCCCTGCCCTCCAGCTTCTGAACGACCCTCAATCCTTCGGAGAGAGGCTCTACGAGGGCATGAGCAAGCACGGTGCGTCCTCCCGGCTTTCGTCTCTGGCGACTTCCTCGCACTCCGACTGACCTCGAAGCCTCTTTTTGGTTTGCGACTTGCAGACAAGCACTACGCGCTCGAGCACAAGGTCCTCATCATGCAGCTCCTGTCCCGAGTCATGGGCGCCCACAAGCTCTGCATCCTTGGCTTCTACTCTTACGTCGTCAAGTACCTCACGTACCACCAGCTGCTCATCACGCTCATCCTCGTCTCGCTCGCCCAGTCGGTTCACGAGCTCACGCCGCCCGACGTGCTCACGCCCGTCGTCCGCAAGATCGCGGCCGAGTTTGTCCACCCGGGAGTCGGGTCCGAGGTCGTCGCCGCCGGTATCAACGCCATCCGGGAGGTCTGCCGTCGGCAGCCTTGGTGCATGGAGGAGGACTTGCTGGGAGACCTGATCGAGTACCGTAAGAGTAAGGACAAGGGGGTCGTCACCGCTTCCCGTGGTCTGCTGCAGCTGTTCAGGGAGGTCAACCCGGGACTGCTCAAGCGACGAGAGCGAGTGAGTCGAAAGCTTCCTTGCCACATATCCCCTTCTGTGTTTCTTGACTGACCCCGCTACGTGCTTTCTTCGTACAGGGAAAAGCCGCCACGATGGGTCTTACGTCTGATCAGGTGCCTGAGTACGGACACGCCCGGGAGGTTCCCGAGGGTATCGACGGTCTCAACGTGCGTTTCACCCGTCTTGAATGACCTCGTCGCCGCCCAAAGACTGACCAAATCTACGCTTTTCGTCGCGTGCAGCTGTTGGAGGAGCACCTCGCCAAGCTCGAGGCTGGCGGATCCGACAACGAAGACGCCGGGTCCGACGCCGGCTGGGACGAATGGGACCAGGACTCGGATGCCGAGTCGGACGACAGCGGCGGGTGGAACGACGTCTACTCTGACGACGACGAGGTCGAGATTGACCTGTCCGACAGCGACGACGACGAGGAGACGCAGACTCGAAGGGAGAAGAAGCGCGAGTTGCAGGAGAAGAGGAAGAAGGCCTTGGCTGGGCTGGCTACCAAGGAGGAGGTCAACGAGGACGAGGAGGAGAGTGAAGAGGAGGTGGAGAAGGGTATGGACGCCGAGGAGGAGGAGGGATCGCAGGCGGGCGAGACGGCGGATGCAACCAGCACAGCCGGAGACAGCGTCGCGACCACCGAGTCCCGCTTCTCTGCTCTTGCCACCCAGAAGGTCCGTCGGACATCCCATCGAAATGTTGACTTTGGTGTCTTCCTTGCTGACCGCATTCCTCATCCGACGAACGTAGATTCTCACCCCCGCCGACTTTGCGCTCATCAACACGCTCAAGATTGCCGCTGCCACCGAGGCTGCTGCGTCCGGCGGAGGATCCGGTGCCAAGCGCAAGCTGGCCATGCTCGAGGCCCAGAAGAAGGCCAACAACACGGGAGGGGACGACGCCGAGGTCTTCCTCGGCGAAGGGGACATCCTCGGCCCGCGCAAGAAGGCAAAGGAAAATTACGATGAGCGGATGGCGAGGATCGCCGAGGGTCGAGAGGGACGGGACAAGTTTGGAAGTGCCAAAGGAAAGAAGAAGCAAGAGACGTACTCTTCGTCGTCCAACAAGGAGAAGAAGAAGACCAAGCCCATCATGATGGCCCTCCAGTACGTCCTCCCTCGCTGCTTTGCCTTCGACTGTCGACTCTGGCGTTGACGGCGCTCCCCTTTCTTTTGTTGTGCAGCTCCCGAAAGGTTACCGAGAAGAAGAAGCAGTCGCTCCGAGAGAAGCAGCAGGCTCTGCGAGCCCACGTCGAGAAGCAGAAGAGTACGTCCCTCCTCCCCCATCTTTTGCCCTCTGGGCATCAGAAACTGATGTCGTCTTCTTCGTACTACTCTTGTCCCTCTCGCACTCCAGAGTTCAGGGTGAGTCGTCTCGCAGTTCTTTCGCTCATCTTCAGTGCGCACTGGCTGACCCACCTTCCATCGTCCTTCGACAGAAATGAGCTCGCCTCCACCTGCTCTTTCTCTTTCACTCTACCTCTCTCTCGCTCAGCGTCGCCTCTCTCTGTCCTCTCCTTCCGGTCATCTCTTGTTTCTTTTGTTCTTGCTTTGCGCACCATCACCCTACCCTCCATCGGCCGGACTTGTCTGCAATGGGAACGTCCAGATCCAAAACCTCCTGCCCACCCCAGCCTTACGCCGAAAGTAAAAGAAAGAACCATGAGCTATGTCCAACCAGCGGCCCTCAGCTGTACCACCCTTCCCTCCTCCATCCGTCCAGGAGCTTCTCGTCCTTCCTGCGCGCACGTCCCAACCCCGCCCAGCCTGAGCCGCTTAGAGCCACCTCTGCTGCCTGTTGTCGAAGATCGAGTTGGTAGCGAACTCGGCGGGGGCGACTGGGTCGTCCTGTTTCCACAAGAGCGAGGGGAAGGAGGGAAAGAGGAGAAGGTAGGGCGTTGTCAGTTTCCATGCTCGGCTTCTCCGGCGCGACCTCCCCGTCTCTCTCTGCCCTTCCCTTGAGAAGAAGGAGGAAACCGCACCCTCTGTCCGCGCTTGGATCCGGTCAGCCGGCGATCGCGTTCCATCATCTGGATGTCCCACTCGTCCAAGCTTACGCGGGGGGGCTTCCAGTCGTTGTCCCACCTTTACCACCAGAGGCCAGAGGAGGGTCAAGGAGAAGTGTGAGTTGCGGGCTCGGGGCAAATTGCAAGGCAGGCAAGCCCTTCTTTCGACCTCGAGTAAGGTGACGAGGGCTTGAGAGAAAGAGGCGGACGTACGACTGCATGGTGTAAGGTCCGGCGTTGGAGATGGTTGTGAACACTGCGTTTTGCCGAGGGATGGGGAGATGGAAGGCCGGGAGGGGAGGGTCAGCCAATCTCGTCGGAGGGAGACGGAACAAGAGACAAGGTCGAGAGCAGACTGCAGGGATGGGAGGGGACGTACGTGCGACTGCTGCAAAGGGCAGGGCTACCTCCCAGGGAAAGGCCATGGTGTCTGAAGGAGTAATGGTTCTGGATACGGGTCGGTCGAGGGTCGAGGACAGGTAGGTGAGGACGTTCTCGCCTGACTCTCATTCACTCCTCCGCCTTTGACTCAAGATCCTCCTCGGTCTTACAGATCCCACACCCTGTCCTCCCTTCTAGCCGCACAAGACCGTCTTACCCATCTCCCTCAGCCCTCACGTTGCCATGGCCGTGCGTGCTTCCAGCTTCCGACGCCGCAACCCTCTGAGCGCAGCCAGCTTGGGACTGACCCTCTCCCTCGGAACGCCTGCAGAGCACCATCACCATCCCCAAGGACATCCATGAGTCCCTGCGCAAGCTCAGGTTCCGAAAGGCTACCGACAACGCGGCCGTCATCTGTGCGACCTCCTAGCTCTGCTCGATCGAGCGAGGTCCATCCGTGAACTGACGCTTCATCCCTCCCTCTGACCTTCCCCCTCACCGACCTGACAGACAAGATCAACAAGAAGGACCTCATCGTAGAAGAAGACAGCACGATTGAAGCGTTCGAAACAGTAGAAGACCTAGCGGACGAACTCCCGTCCAATTCGCCCCGGTTCATCGTCGTCTCCTACCAGCTCACCCACCCGGACGGACGCACGTCCACCCCGCTGTTCTTGCTCAACTGGAACCCGTCCTCGGGATCGCCGGATATGAAGACGCTGCATGCTTCGGGGTTGTCGCTCTTTCAGCGGACTGCGGATGTCGCTCGAGTGAGTGTCGCCCCTTCTTCCCCTCGGTCAGAACCCTGGTGGGATCCTGACTATCACTTTGCCACGCTCGGTTCGCAGGTGGTGGAGGTCAGGGAGGAGGAAGAGTTGACCAAGGAGACGGTCGAGGCTGTTTTGCTAGCTTGATGTGGAAGGATGGCCTGTTGTACCTCAGGCTTTGAGCTGCGCGCTGGAGGATCTGTTGCCCTAAGCAAGGGCTTAGCCCAGTATCTCTGCAAGCGTGCCTCAGATCTAAACGACGACTCTGTTCATGCTATCCTGCTGCATGCACGCGAAGGAAGAAACGCAGGTGTATGTGTGGGGGAGACTCATCCTGGCATGACGCGTGCCGATAGGCCCGCTTCGTCCCTCCTCCGAACTGGTCCTCTACTTCAGCCCATCTTTCCTTCTCTCCCCCTCCTTCACCACCCCTTTTTCCTTTCTTTCTTGTCGAACGTGTTCGATGTCGTTCCTCAAGAAGGCTGCCAAGGGCGTCTCGTCCTCCGTCAAAAAGGACGCTCCCAACGGTCGCCCATCTCCCCCCGCTGCTCCAGTCAAGCCGTCGACTCCATCTACGCCCGCGTCCGCCAAAGACAGCAAGCCCTCGTCTATCAGTCTCCCCCCCCAAGCCAGCTCGACCCCCAAGGCGACCGACCATGAGGCGGGAGGACGGACGCCGAGGACGCCAGCGGACGAGGGGATCGCCTTCTTTGAAGGTGCCGTAGGCAGGACCGAGGGGCCGATCCAGGTCTGGCAGCTCGACCTCGAGCCGGATGGCAGCCCAACGAAGGAGAAGTCTGTGCGTCCCCTTCCCCCCATATCCATCCCCTAGCGGTCTGGTCTGATCCGAGAAAGCATTTGGCGATTGCCTCAGTACATCCGACTCCCTCCTCCTTACCCTCATCCTTACGTGCTCAGGATCTCGCTCGAGCCAGGAACGCCCGCGACGAGGAACGGCGTCATCAAGTCCGACTTTCCTCTCGACGGCGGCAAGTTCGAGCGCTTCAGGTGGTCGGAGAGGGCGTGAGTTTCTGGAAGCGCTCTTGTCGAGAGGCTGAGAGCCGGATGCTGATCAGTGTTCTGGGACTGCGCCTTCTTCAGGTTGCCGTCGGACTTCTCAAAGCCCATCCACATTGACCGTACGTCTCACCCTTGACCACCCTCCTCGAGGTTGAAGCTGAACGCGTCCTTCCTCGCCAACGCAGTCCCCATCTCCCAGGCTGGCTCGTTCGCCTACTTCATCGAGTACGACGCTCCCCCCTCGGCCTCTGACCCCAAGGCCGCACGCGCCCGTCTCCAGTCGACCAAGGGCTTCTTCTCGGTCGACCCGATCCTTCGTCTGCCCGAGCGATCGTCCATTCTCAACTCGACCCTCGCCGTCGACCCCGCCGGCGGCGCTCTGCCCCCTTCGACCGAGCCCAAGCTCCTCCCGCTCGATGGGCTCGCCATCCTGAGCGTGATCGCTAAGTGGCAGGGCAAGCTTGAAGGGTGGGACGCCTACCTCGACGAGGCCTCTCGAAGAGGGTACAACATGCTCCACTTCACACCCCTCCAGACGCGGGGCGAGAGCGGCAGTCCGTATTCAATTTTCGACCAGCTCAAGTTTGACCCCGAGCTCTTCTTCGAAGGCAAGGGACAACCTGGAGACGGCGTCGAGGAGATTGGGGCGATGATCAGGAAGTGCAGGGAGAAGTACGGCCTGCTGAGCTTGACCGACGTCGTCCTCAACCACACGGCCAACAACAGTCCTTGGTTGGAGGAGCATCCCGAGTCAGGTACGTCGTTGGGAAAGGTATGAGACACTTCCACCGTTCCGGCTTAGACTGACCCACGACCTCACATTGTGCAGGCTACAACGTCGTCAACTCGCCACACCTCACTCCCGCCCTCGAGCTCGACGATGCCATCCTCAAGCTCTCGGCCGACCTGGCGTCGCTCGGTCTTCCCACGACCATCACCTCCGAGTCGGACCTCTCTGCCATCGGAGCCGCACTCGACAAGGTCATCAACGAGCTCAAACTGTACGAGTACTACGTCCTGGACGTAGCGGCGCACAAGAAGACGCTCGTCTCGGCGCTCGAGTCGTCCTCCGTCTACGACGATACGTGGAACGGGCCCGAGGTCAAGGGCAAGTCACACGCCGAGCTCGCGGCCATCCTCAAGTCGCAGGAGGGGGCGATTGACGGACTGGGCGAGTTCGCTGAGCGGTGGGGAACGCGCGTGTCGACCAAGACGGCCGTCGCGTTCGTCGCTGCTGCATTTGGAAAAGGTTCGCCTGCGGCGCTGGCGGACGAGTGGGCAAAGGTCCTGGACGTCGTCAACGTCGACCTTTACAAGGAGTATGACGCTGACGGCATGGCGCAGCGGGACAACGTCGTCTCGAGGGCCAAGTACGAGCGGCTGGAGGAGGGTGGACCTAAGATGGGAGAGATCTCGGCCAAGTCAGTGCCGCCCCCCCTTTCCTTCTTCCCCACCCTCATCGCTACTTTCGTCCGCTCGTTTGCTCACTAGGAGGTACCTTCGCGCTTTTCAGGTCGCCGCTCGTGGGAAGCTACTTCACCCGACTGCCGCAGAACGCGACGACCAAGAGGCACGACCAGGCCTCGCTCGCCCTCGCCAACAACGGTTGGATCTGGGACGCCGACCCTCTCGCCAACTTTGCCGAGCGACCGTCCAAGGCGTACCTCAGGCGAGAAGTCATGTGCGTTTGACTTGGTCGCTTCGTTTGAACAGTAC
Source organism: Cystofilobasidium capitatum (assembly GCA_014825545.1). Lineage (NCBI taxonomy): Eukaryota > Fungi > Basidiomycota > Tremellomycetes > Cystofilobasidiales > Cystofilobasidiaceae > Cystofilobasidium > Cystofilobasidium capitatum. The sequence goes on from MVAJ01000001.1 coordinate 762,536, forward strand.
TGAAAGCTGACGCTTTGTTTTGTGTTGGCCTTCCTCAGCGTCTGGGGCGACTGCGTCAAGCTTCGATATGGCAAGCAGCCCTCGGACAACCCGTTCCTCTGGGAGCACATGACCAAGTACTGCGAACTCCTCGCCGGCATGTTCGACGGCTTCCGGCTCGACAACTGCCACTCGACCCCTCTCGAGGTCGGGATCGCCATGATCGACGCTGGCCGGAAGCGCAATCCCGACCTCTACGTTGTTGCTGAGCTCTTCACGGGGAGCGAGGATATGGACCTCCTGTTCATCAAGAACCTTGGTATCAACAGTTTGATCAGGGAGATGTACAACGGCTTTGACCCCAAGGAGCAGTCTCGTCTGTGAGTTGCCCTCCTTCCGATGTCCTTCTGCCAGACACTGACCTTCCCATCGTTCTTGCAGCATCTACCGATTCGGTGTCGGCAAACCCATTGGCGAGTCTCTCTGTTCACGACTCCCCCTACCCGGCGCTCAATCTGACAAATCTGTTCCCTCCAGGTTCGATGGACTCCGTTTGCCTCACCTCGCCCGACACCCTCCCTTCGCCCACCGGCAAGGGACCCTCTCGACCTTGCAACGTCACGCCCCTCTTTGGCTCCGCCCCGCACGCCTGCATGATGGACGTAACGCACGACAACCAGTCTCCGCTCGACAAGCGAACGGCCGAGGACGCGCTCAGCACAGGTGCGCTCGCCACCTTTTGCTTCTCGGCGATCGGTTCCAACAAGGGCTTCGACGACCTGTACCCCAAGCTGCTCGACCTGGTCACCGACACGAGGATGTACGACGTCGGAGGCGAGGGCGTGGACAGGGGAATCGGCAAGCTCAAGCGGGTGCTCAACCACCTTCACACCGAGATGGTGCTTGGAGGCTTCACGGAGGGCCACGTCCACCAGGAGAACGACGTAGGTCTCTTCTCAGACAACTCTGGATAAGAGAACCGGGCTGACGAAGACGTGCTTCTGCTCTCACAGTACATCGTTCTCCACAGGATCCACCCTCAGACCCACAAGGGGTATCTGCTCGTCTCCCACACCGCATTCTCCAAGGATGATTTGAAGTCGAGGGGTGCAAGTGAGTGGCCGGCCTGCTTTTCTCTGTCAGCGATTGTCGACGTTGACGAGCGTTCGTCTTTCCTGTCCCCCTCCTCTCACTAGTCAACCCCATCAAGCTCTCTCGACAGCAGACCAAGTACATCACCGGTGCTTCCATCAAGATCACATCCTACGACGACCCCAAGGACCCTAAGATCCTCAAGGGTCTCCCCTCGTCGCTCGTCGATGTCCCTCTTCCAAAGCAGAACGTCGGAGAGGACGCCCAGGGTCCCTACACCGAGATCGTCGTCCCGGACGAGTTCCCGCCTGGCTCGATCATGCTCTTCGCCACGCAGATGGTGGACATCAAGGCCGACCTGGACGCGCTTTGCACCTCGGGAGCCGATGAGGCCTTCAAGAATCTCGACTTGGTCGACCTCAACGTTCTTCTGCATCGGTGCGACGAGGAGGAGCGGGATGCGACGGGTGAGTCCATCTGCGGAGATCTTGCTTGCTCGTCCAGGGGCTGACTTGTATGACTCTCGTTTCTGCAGGTGGTGATGGAGTCTACGATATTCCTGGCTACGGGAAGCTCGTCTACTGCGGTCTGCAGGGTTGGATGGCTCCCCTTCGACCAATTATCCGGAACAACGTGAGAGTCTTCCTCATCTGCGACTGCGACTCTTACTCAATCTGACGACCATTACTCTCCACAGGACCTGGGTGCGCCGCTCTGCGAGCACTTGCGCCAGGGCACTTGGGCACTCAACTACGTGACGGATCGGCTGGAGAGGTACGTTTGCCACAAGCGCCGAAACGAGGACCCCCTCGCTAATCCAACTTTGCATTCTCTGACTCACAGGCAGCTGGACCACCGACCAAACCTGAATGAGCCTCTGCAGTGGTTCAAGGAGCGATTCGCCGCCATCAAAGCCACCGTCCCCTCCTTCCTCCGACCCAAATACTTTGCTCTCGTCATGTACGAGGCGTACAAGGCCGCTCGACGAGCCGCCGTTGAGCAGTGCTCCGAATTCATCTCGTCCGGCCACTCGTTCACCCAGGACCTCGCCCTCTGCGCCGTCCAGATGTACGGACTCGTCACGAGCGCTTCTATCGACCCCGCCAAGCCCGTCCCCAGTCTGGCTGCTGGTCTCACTCACTTCACCACGTCCTGGGCTCGATGCTGGGGTCGAGATGTACGTCGACGACCTTTTCCCTCATTTTTGAACGCGAGGGCTGATCAGCAACAACTGCTTCTCTTGCCAGGTCTTCATCTCCCTCCGAGGGCTCTTCCTGACGACCGGTGCTTTCCATGCTGCTCGGGATCACATCCTGGCTTTCGGCTCCGTTCTAAAGCACGGCCTGGTCCCCAACCTCCTGGACTCGTGCCGAACGCCTCGATACAACTGCCGAGACGGACCGTGGTGGTTCATCCAAAACATTCAGGATTACGTCAACAAGGCGCCCAACGGCATCTCGCTCCTCTCCGATTCTGTCAAGCGACGTTTCCCAGCGGACGACACCTGGGTGCCTTGGGACGACGCTCGAGCGTACTCGTGGTCGAGCACCATCGCCGAGCTCATCCAGGAGATCGTCCAGCGACATGCAAGTGGCATCGAGTTCCGAGAGTACAACGCCGGACCCAACCTTGACCAGGTACGCTTTTCAGACCTCCTCTTCCCCGTCAAGAACGATTGTGGAAGCTGATGTCGCCCATTCTCTTCTTTTGCAGGACATGGACGACCGAGGGTTCGACCAGAAAATTTACACCGACTGGAAGACTGGATTCATCCACGGAGGCAACCGATGTTCGTTCTCTCGATCAGTCGAGCGCCGCGTCAGCTGCTGATCCTCTCCTTCTCCTCCGCAGACAACTGCGGAACATGGCAGGACAAGATGGGTTCTTCGGCCAAGGCTGGCAACAAGGGACTTCCGGCTACTCCTCGAGACGGTGCGCCGGTCGAGATCACGGCCCTCCTCAAGAGCACGCTGCGATGGCTTTCGGAACTGTCTGCCAAGGGAGCTTTCCCCTTCAAGGGAATTGACGCGACGAGTGGGTGTCCTTCCTCGGCATGTCTGTCTGAATTTATACTGACTCCTCGTCACTTGCAGTCGACGGCAAGAAGACCTTTTTGACGTACAAAGCCTGGTCGGACCTCATCCAGGCCAGCTTCGAGAAGTACTACTTCGTCCCGTCTGGTACGTCCATCTTGCCGTTCAGCCTTATTGATTTGAGAGCTCACACGTCCGCTTCGCACCACAGACGTCTCCGAGGACTCGCAGCACGTGATCCAATCGAACCTCGTCAACCGACGAGGCATCTACAAGGACGTCTACGGGTCGGGCGAGGGACGAGAGTGGTCGGACTACCAGGTACGACTTCTGTTCCCAAATCTGCGCTGTTGAGCGACGAAACTCAAGCTGACACCGATTCCTCTGCTCCACAGCTACGAGCCAACTTCCGTTCGTCAATCTTTAACTTTGTTCAAAGCTGCCGCTCTGGAACTGATTCGCTCTCCTGCGTTGACAGCCATCGCCATGATCGTCGCGCCCGAGCTATTCACCCCGGAGAAGGCTCTCGGAGCGCTCAAGGTTGCCGATGGACTCCTTCGAGGCCCCCTCGGTATGAAGACGCTTGACCCTGGAGACTCGCAGTACCGAGGTGACTACGACAACGCCAACGACGGTACTGATCAGAGTGTCGCGAACGGCTGGAACGTCAGTCGCTCCATTCACGATCCTTCCGACATCTCAAGTGTTAACAACTCAAACACTTTTCCCTTTTCCAGTACCATCAAGGTCCCGAGTGGGTCTTCCCGACAGGTTGGTTCCTCAAGGCGTTCCTGATGTTCGACACCAAGGTTGGACTCGGTCGAGACGTGAGTAGACAAGCCTTGTCCATCTCCCCCCCGCGGAGAACTGACCAAGAAGCCCTTGATTGAACATCACCAGGATCCCTCCGACAGCTTGCACTACGTCTCCGAAATCCTCCTCGAGCACCGACGACACGTTGCCAGCGACGCCTGGGCAGGGTACGTCTCCACCCTCATCTGTTCGCGATAGATTCCACGCTGACAGGCTCCACTGTCTCTGTTTCTTCCAGTCTGCCCGAGTTAACAAACTCGAACGGCTCCTACTGCCACGACTCGTGCCGCACCCAGGCCTGGAGCGCGAGCACGATCCTCGACGTCCTAGAGGAGATGAACGCCATCAGCAACGGCAAGGACTCTGCCACCATGGGCTAGATCGCTCACCCGCGTCTTCACCCTCTTGTCCCCGAACACTTTCAATCCCGTTGTTTATACTTTCCTTTGTATCTCCTTGTTCTGTTCCTTCTCACCCTGCATTAAAAGCAAACGTTCCTAGATTCTTGTCCTCTGCTCTACAAACTTCCCCTCCCCCATACATGACCGTTCACTTTTCTCTCTGCTCGCCCGCTCGCGCCGACCCTGAAAAGAAACCACACGCTTCCATGCGAGAGAGGGACAAAAAGCAGAACAGAAAGAAAAGAAGCAAAAAAAAGACGAAAGAGGGGGCTACCGGTGAACGACAGCGAAGAAAGAGAAGAGAAGAAGTACTTTTGCTAGATGAGGAACTAGGATAGAAAGATTGCGGAGACCTTGGGTAAGTAAGGACATGAAGAAGGGAGGAAGGGGCGACCGCCTGGGTCGAGAGAGAAATGGCCACGAGAGGAGGGGCGAAGAAAAAACGAGAGGTGGGAGACTTCTGGACGGAATACCCTGTGAGAAAGAGTGCGTTGAGACCGAATGAGGGTTGGTTGGTAAGGACGACTTTGAGGGTAGTTTTGATCGTTCTTAGAGGAGGCAGACCAGTCCGGCAACTACAAGTCCCGCCATTCCAGCACCCTTGATCATCCCAACCTCCCTCAGACCCCCACTCGTGGTAGTCGACGTCTTGGAGGTCGAAGACGAGCTGACACCTGCTTCTCCGATGCTCTCGGTCGTCTCGCTTGAAGTGGTGTTCTTTGCCGTCGAGGAGGACGAGGAGGGGACGAAGGCCGACCAGGGGATGACGGTCGTGTTGGCCTTGGCGGGAGTGGAGGCGGCTGTGCAGGCATCCTCCGTGTCTACACGAGGCAAAGTAGCAACAAGCTCGATGTCGGTCTTGTGTTGCAGAAGACAAAACGGTGAGAGAGGGAACAGGGCAGCTTACCAGAGACGATGGTGGTCGAGTTCATGACGAGGGCCTCGGTCGCTCCGGTGGTTCGGTTGGCGAGCTGGAGCAGGCAGTTGTTGCACGTCACGAGCGAGTTGAGTCCCGAGGTCGTGCAAACGGACGTTTGCGCGCAGGAGTTGCTGTGGGAAGGAAACAGAGGCAGGGGGTAATAAGACAGGCGCGTCGGGTCAGCGGGGTGGAGCGTGCGTGACTTTGCTCCGCGTCCGAGCTGGCGGAGGGGCAGGCAAGCAGATGAGGCGAGAGAAGACGCACTCTGAACCGCAAGACTGAGCAAAGAGAGAGACAAGCAGGACGACAGATGAGCTCTCATGCGAGTTTAAAGCGAGAGGAGCCGAGAATGGGTCTGCACGTACCGACGCAATGGAAAGGAGGCCAGAGCACGGTCGCTTGCAGCTGGACTGAGTCGTGAGGACGGCAGTGAAGTTGTAGGACGCGCTTGGGTCGACAAGCGTCACTCGACGCTCGAGCTGGTTAAAGCCCGAAGAAGAGGAGGAGGCTGCGTGCGGATCATGGCTTGGGTGTCAGTCTGGGAGGAAGGGATGGAGAGGGAAGCAAGAGGAACGAACCGGAGGCAGGGCCGGCGGCGAGGAGCGTGGTCAGAGCGACGACTGAGAGGGCAGAGACGAGCATGGCAAAGAAAAGTGAGGGTGTGTTGAAAACGAGTGTCGGGGGGTCGGAGCAAAGAGAGCAACGACTGCAAGCAGAAGAAGAAGTAGGACTGAGAGGGGATAGAAGGGAATGGGGGAGAGGAAGGACCTGCACGAACAACAAGACGCTCGCGCCCAGCCACCGCATCAAAGGGCCCGACGCCAAGTACACCTTGCAGGCCACTCCTCCTTCTTCCGCTTGCAAGAATCTGCTCACTTGCTCTCTGAGAGTGTCTCGAGTCTACACTTTGAGTAAGAAGGTCGGGTTTGCTCGAGGTCGGTCACCCAAGGGGTGACGGTGCGCAGATCGCTTTGTCCTCGAACCTCTCGCACTGGCGTCTCGCCCACTTGTTCGTGCTTAACCGCATTTATTATCATGCGTCCGGATTCGTCTCGAGGTTGATCTGCGAGCCGAACTTTGCGTACCTGACAGAAGGGAGACGGGAACGGGTGGCGAGCAAAGAGTCAGAGCGCGCACGACCTTCCACACGAGCGACATGAAGTCGTAGATGAACACGTACAGGTGCACCTTCAAGTCCCTCATCCCTTCCTCACATTCCCGCTTCTTCGCCTCCAGCTTTGACACGCGCTCGTCGATCGCAGCATTGTCCTTCTCGAGCGTCTTCTGCGCGCGCAAGAGCGACAGGTGGAAGAACGAGTCGCCCGTCTTGTACCTGTGCAAAGAGAAGAAGAAGAAGAGATCCGTGTTCATGAGTACCTTGACTTCAGCAGGGAGCTGCGATAGTATTGCAGGGAGGGAGCCAAGATGGCAGAGGGAAGGACATACAGCACGGGCTCATCCTCGTCCGCCAGCTCCAGCTCCATTGACAAATCCTCCAAAGCCTCCTTCTCCTCCTGCACATACCCGTGTAGCCATAACGAGATCGCCAGACTTCAGTCAAATGAGGTTGCTAGAGAGAGATAGGTTGAAAAAAAGGGAGGGACGCACCAGCACGCGCTTGAGCTCATCGTCCAAGTCGGACATCCTCGTGTTGAGCTTTGAGAAGGTGTTGATCCTCGATTGGTCCTCTGTCACCCAGCAGAGCGCAACGTTCGTCCGATCGCAAGTTAGTCATGCCACAGGGCGAGGAGAGACGAGTTGTTGGGACGCACCCCAGGTCACCTCGACGGCCTCGTCGGGCTCGGTGTTGCGATCCAGCTGGAAGGAGCGACCGGCACCACCCACAACCTCTTTGCAAGTCAGTCATCCTGCTAACCCGCCTGGACTATTTGAAAGGATAGAACGAACCATCTTGGGTGCCATGTTTATCTGAGTAAAAGTGGTTTGGAGATTTGGGGGAGAGAAAGAAGGGTGGGTGTCGGGTCGACGGAGCTCTCCTCTCGCTACCTCTCTTTCCTCACCTACTCTCCAGGATCGCCGACCCAAGACCTCAACTCATCCGCTCGTACAGCTCGGCTAGAGGTACGGGGTCATGTTGACGCAGGCATCCACCAGACCAAAGATCGATAACAAGTACTACCAGCGGGCCGTCGGTGCGTCCAACCTCTGCCGACCTGCGCGCGCCGTGTACCAGATGGGCGGACTGACTGAGATGTCGAGAGTTGCCCTCGAGCAGGAACGGCCAGACCTTGCTGGATATGCTACAAGGAGACGATGACTGTCCTTGCCAGTTGAGTTTGCCCGTCGGATACTGCTGTCGGTGCCAGGCTCTGACTGACTCCATCTGACCTGTTCTCCCCTTCGCATCCTCGCCCTCCCCCTTCCCTTATCACCAGCGCTAAACAAAGAGGACTTCATCTATGTCTGCCCAAGCCATCTCACAGACCGCGGGTTCGCATCGCCCGTCGCTCCTGCGTCCCCGACCGCGACAGGACCAAGCAAGGAGGAGATTGGCAAGGTGATTGCGGAGTACGAGGCCAAGGAGAAAAAGCGCAAGGCTGCCGAGAAGGACGAGAAGGGCAAGGACAAAGACAAAGACAAAGACAAAGACAAGGACGAGAAAGAGAAGGAGGACGAGAGGGATAGTAAGAAGGAGGACAAGGGTGGGTCATCAAAGGCGTACTTGACGCCCTCCGCGCCGCCTACTCCGACACACAACGTCTACACGCTGCACAGGGACATTTACCAGATCCGGCTGACGGAGCTCAAGAAGAAGGAGAATCTGGTGAAGGTGCTTGCCCTTCCTAATGTCAAAATGAGGGCTGCTGGACTGATCTCTGTTCGTTTCTCACATTCCAGGCGCACGCTGTCTCCAAAGGTATGTCTGCACCCCCTTTCCATCCCAAATAGCGCCTTCAGACTTACCAGATTGCTCTCCAACATTCTCAGAGCTACCAAAGGCACCCTCGAATGCCTTCCCGCTTTCCCGACCCAGGCCGACCGGCGACGGCGGGGGCGTCCTGTAGGGCGTGGCCAAGCGCGCGGGATTTGTACCTGCTCGACGACGACGACGGCTTCGATATTCGGTTGTATGGATGGACTCTGACCCTGTGCACGATCCCGCGGACACGTCTAAACCCAACGACAGTGATGAGCGGCGATGGGTTGGGGTGCGCGCCTCCACCCGTTGCGCCCGCCAGAGCAACCCTGCTCCTCAGCCTTTTGCGTACACCTTTCAAAGACTCGCAAACACCTCTATCTTGAACATTGTGTAGGAAAGCGAAACAGAGACGTGCTGGCGCAACACAGACGAGGTCCTCTTGGAGAAAAAAAAACCCCCCCAAAGCGGCCGCATTGGGTCGGCTTGATTTTGAGACAGAGGGGCGTTGACTTCTTTCTTTTGCGCTCAGCCCCGCCAACAACACCGATACCCCCTTTACCTCACGCTCAACCAGCAAGCTTCTCTCTCTCCTCCAGCAGCACCAGATCTTGACAACACTCGCCCGTCCGCACCCGATTCCGTTGGCGTCATCCCGGAGGACCTTGCCCTTGCGCGAGACTCGCCTCACGCAGTAAGTCCCAAGGGTCAGCCAACCGAAGGGTCATCTCCCACCGACTCCTCCCTCTACCCTTCTCTCGCCCGACATGGCAACGACTCCTCCACCTTCATCCCATGCTCAGGCTACCCAGTGTCCAGACTCGACACCGGATCCTCTGCTCTCCTCGCCCGACACGCCCCACCCTCCCTTTACGCCTGGGCCAACCCATTCGTCCACGTCCGCCCACCACCCGAGGCATGCGCCCCACTCGCCATCCACCTACAAGTCTGCGTCCAAGTCGGCCGACCGACTCCTCAGCAGTCTCCATCGACGCGGGTCGGCCAGCGACGACGAGGATGCCATGCAGGTCGAGCACGACGACAAGCTGGCAGGACCGGCCGTCACGGACTTCTGCTTGGGGTCGAGCACGAGTAAAAGTCCGCCCTCGACCCTTCCTCTCAGCAGGCAGTCGACCCTCCCTTCCTCCTCGGCTGGATCAGCACGCCCTCCGAGTCTAGCCTCGCCGCATCGACCACTGTCTATCGTCGTCCCGCGGACGCCAGGCATGGACGTCGTCGTTGACGGTGCGAGCGGACTCGAGGACGAGGATGACGTCGAGTACGAGGCAGAGCCGGCGCCTTTGCCAACAGAGCAGGATGTCAGTCGATTGGAGGAGAAGCTACGAGAGTTGAATGTGGAGTATGGATTGGAGGATGAGGAGGGAGACGATGAACACCGAGAGATGGTTGGACTGAGGGAGATCTACGGCCTGGTCAATTTTATCCTTCCCCCATTCCCGTTTAGTAGTAGCTGTCTGCGTACTGACATGCTTCTGATTGTTCCTTTTGGCTCTCTAGACTGCACCTCTGGTTCCTGGATTCAAGACGGCCGCCGCTACCAAGCCTCGCCTGGACACGCTCGTCGCCGAGATCGCCTCCCTGCACCGTGTCATCGACGTCCAAGAAGAGCTCAACCGCAAGGCGTCTCAAGAGCAAAGGTGCGTCGCATCGTGTTTTGCGCTTGAACAGTCTGGGCAAACTCGTTTGATGACCTATCGGCCTCTCTTCTTGCTCCACCAGAGCCATGTTCGACGTCGAGCGGGAGGGATGGCAAGCCGAGACCAAAATCCTCCTCTCGAGGAATCACAGGCAGCCTTCCTTGTCTTCCGGTCAACCTCGAGCATCGACAACTCAGGATGAGGAACAGGGCTCGTTGGCGGCTGCGACCGCTCAGCACAGGAAGGAGAGCGGTTACGAGCAGATCCAGGTCAACGGACCGGACGATTACAACAAGCTCCTCAAACAGTGGATGGTACGTGGTCTCCCACCCTGCCAATCGAATCTGGCGTACTGACGTTGGTTCGCTTTGTTCTTACAGGATCTGCAAGCGGAACACCGAAAGAGCATCGCGGAGAAGACGGCCATGACCTACAAGGTGCGCCCTACATTGGTGATCCCACCGTCCACCCCAAGCTGATCACCACGCTCGGCTATTGTACAGATGCGCACTTGCGAAAGTCAGATCAAAGCGCTCACCCAGGAGCTGCACTTCCTCCGACCTGCCGCCATGCACGGTCGCCGGCCCGCCCAAGTCTCGCCGAAACAATCGACCTCCCTTCGAGTTTCGCCCGGCGGACGAACGAACCCTCTTCCCATGATCAGCCCTCCTCAGCCCCAGTCGCGACGACAGACCCTCGGAGACGCTCGGTCGGAACACCTGCTCCTCGCCGCTCGCCGCCTGCGGACGCTGCGTGAGAAGAACCCCGAGATTGGACTCATCACCGCTGCCCACTACGGCTACGCTTCCCTCCAGCCTCCCAACCCCAACGCTCCCGTCGACATGCTGGCCGAGCAGTCGGAGGTCGACGACGAGGAGCTGGTCAAGGATCGAACTCCCAAGGGCAAGGGACGAGCAAAGGGCAAGAAGGCAGCCGGCAGTGGCGCCATGGCCCCTCCCAAGACCCCTCTCGGAACGGCAACGAAGGGCAAGTCGAGGAAGAAGGATGACTCGCGGACGCCTGGAGGATCGCTTGGCACCCCTGGGCGAGGCTTTGAGGACCTGCTCGCGGCCGCTCAGAGTCTGCAGCACCCCCACCACTCGACTTCGCATCCTACTTCCACCCTCCGAGACGCCTACGCCGAGCCCCCTCCGAACCTCGGCACTCCTACGGCGCCCGAGTCTCCCAAAAGACGACGAGTTGGAGGAGCAACGTCGGGTGGGTGGGTGCCCGGAGCGAACGCGCCTGTTGGATCTAGCGACCGACAGGGTGAACCGACCCATCACTCGTCCGCTCTCGACCTCCTCGCCTTCGCAACCGCTCACGACAGCCCCGCTCCTCCTTCGGCGGCTCGCCTCGGCGGTCTGCTCGGGTCTTCTGGAGACAGCGACGTGGCGTCCGAGTCTGGAGGGTCGGCGGGTTCGACCTCCCGAGGTCTCGAGCCGGCGTTCGCACTCCGGTCGGAGTCGCCCAGTCTGTGGCTCGACAGTCAACCCGTCGCTGGTCCATCCACGACACCTCGTGGCTTGCGACTACCGCCCGATACGTCGCTGCTCTCGTCGTCCGCCAGCCCTCGGTTCAGCCAGACGCCCAACGCCCTCCCTCAGCGCATCAAGGAAGACCTCGCGACGGATCTTGCCAACCAGTCACCGCCCTCTGGAAAGGGCGGTGCGTCGACCGTCGACGGCGCAGCTGCTCCTCCGCGCAGGGCTAGGAGTCCTTACCTGAAGTGGAGTGTCGACGAGGACGAGTTGCTCGCAAGGGTACGTCTCTCTCTCTCGCGTTCTTACCTGCACGAGACGCATGCTGACAAGTCGATCTTCGGTTGCAGGGTGTTGCCAAGTACGGACAGAAGTGGGACCTCGTTTCCAAGGCCGTCCCGACTCGAAGCTACCACCAGTGTCGACAGCGATGGCTCCGCAAGCTCGGTGAGTCGCAAGTTCAGGAACTTTCTTGCCATCCAGTGGCTGACCCTCCGCCTTCGCTCTCAACTTGCAGGAATGTTCGACCACAAGAGCGCCGCAGTCACCGCCGCCGCAACGGCTTCTCAGTCTAAGCTCGCGCCTTCGGCCGTTCCGCCAGAGTCGCCCTCTCGAAGGAAGGGGTCCGACATCCCCTTCCTCGGCTCGGAGTCGAACTCTGCGGAAAGCAACTGAGGACATTTTTCTCTCCGCGACCCTTCCGCCGCGCCCTCTCCACCCTCGCATCGGCCACCTTTCGCTCGTTGTACCCCACCCTCTCGCCTGCGCCTGTCTGTCACATCCTATCTACCTTATGCCCAAGTATCCGCCATGCGTCCCGAACGACCGCTTACCCGCCAGGACGTGTCCCTCTTTCCTGCTGGGCGTTTTGCGAAACATCTCCTCCCATCCACTTATATAGCTTCGTAAGAGCAATCGCATGTTATCCCCATCTTCAATCATCTCTTGGATCCGCCCGACGTGCGAGGCTTCTTTGCAGGCGGCTCCTTGGTCGACTTCGCCGCTCCTCGCTTGGGTCGACCGCCCGACGCGGGCGTGGGTTCGTCCTCGTCCGCCTCGTCCTCGACCTCTTGCAGAGCCTCCTTGGTAGGCGAAGAGGACTTTCGACCGGACGAGCGCGTCTTCTTGGATGGGGATGAGGGCGTCGATGTGGACGGCTTGACGGGGCTGATGGACCGACTCGAACAACGTGTAGGGACAGAAGTTCGAGTGTCGGAAGTTAGACGTCGACCTTCTCCCTTCCCCTTTGCACCTGCCATAGACGAGGGGCGTTCATCGACGTCCTCTTCCGGCGTGTCCTCCTTCTTGGTTGCGGAGGCGAGCATCTCAAGGTCCGAGAGGGATGAGCTCTCCTTGGTGGGGATGTCGACGAGGATGGTCGAGCTTTTCGAGGAAAGCTCGTGCGAACCAGGCTTGGTCTCGTCGACTGGGAGTGGCTGACGGGCCTCTGACGAAGGGTGTCCGACGGAAGGAGCGGGCGTGGCGACTGTCTCCGTCTCTGTCAACTCGCCCAGAGCGAGCGCGTCCTCGACGTTGGCGAGTTCCGACCCGTCCTCCTCGTGGCTCGGATCCAAGGTCTTGTGCGCAGAGATGAATTGTGGTTCGGCGGGCTTCTCGGCGTCGAGGGAGGGAGTGTCGGTTGATGTTGAGGTTGGAGTGGGTTGGCGGGTGACGGCAGCCGTTCGTCGAGCTGGGTCGTCCTCCTCGTCGTCCTCTGGTACGGGGACCTTGCCCTCCCCGAATGCTTCGGCGTCTCCTTCGACGGTAGGGGTCGTCCCTTCGGCAGCGGGAGTGACCTCCTTCCCGCTTGTACCTTCCCCGAGGTCCGCCTCCTCTTCCTCCTCCTGCTCGTCCTTAGGCGGCACCATGTCCCGCACGTCCTTCAACCCACCCATCAGCGCAGTAAACGCCTTCTTCCTCCTCCCAAGCGTCTCCTTGACGCCGCCCTTCTCTTTCAGACTCCTGCTGAGCTCTTCTCCAGCCTGGGCGATCTCGGCCTCGAGCGTCGAGCGGTCGCCGACTGCGAGGATCTGCCGGGCGAGGACGTCGTACTCGAGCTTTCGTCGACGAGTGTCCTCGGCTTGGACGAGCTGTGCGCGACGATCGATGATGTCCCGCTGGAGATTGGCCTTGTTAAGCTCTGAAGGGATGGTTCGTCGGCAGAGGCGAGCGTCAGGGCACGAGCTGCGACGACGAAGGGAAGGGGAGCGGGGACGGACCGATCTGCTTGCCCTTGGCTTCATACTTTGCCCTCATCCTCTCCTCCATCCGCTCGACGATGCCGACCTTCTTGACTCCGAATTCAACCTCTCGCAGCTGGGCGTTGAACAAGGTCCAGACCTGCTCGGCCTTGAGCTGGTCGTCGTCGCCCTCGGTACTTTGCATGGTGACATCCGAGCCTTCTCCCTCCACTGAAGGGACCGCCGAGGAAGCGAGGAGTTGCGAAATCTGCTGGATCCGACGGCGAAGGGGGGCTTCGATGTTGTTGAGCTTGCGCTGGATGAGGTCCTCTGTCGTCCAGGCGAGGGGAGGGAGGGACGGGCAGGTCAGCATCGGACAGGCTCAGCGGCAGTCCTGCCCAACCTGGAGAGGCCATTGCCGTGGGGAGTAGAGACGCACCTTCCTGCTCCGCGTTGAGGATGAGGTGCTGGGGGATGCGCGACATGACAAAAGGGCGGGAGGGGGAGAGAGTGGTTCGGAGGGAGGCAACGACAGTGACAGAGCGCGTCCTCCTCCTGGCCCCCATATCCTCCTTCTCCTTAATGTCGTTCAGATCGCCCGCAATCGCCAGGAGCACACTCCAGGCCCTCCCTCGTCCTCGCGTCTCGCCCTCGCGGTCGTGTCGGTCGCTCTCGACGCCTTCGTCGACACCATGGCCCACGCCGTCATCGCAGCCTCGCAGACTCCGTCCGGCCTCCCCCTACTGTTGGCCAGCAGAGCGACGCGCCTCCACCTCCCCACCCGACCCCAGGCCGCTGGAGGCTAGTGATCCGCACGTATTGGAGCGACGGGAGGCGATCCTGGAGGAGGTCAAGAGGATGGAAGAGAAGCGAGGGGAGCAGGTCCGGCTGTCCTGTAAGTCCGACGTCAAAGCCTCCCCTTCCGTGTCGTCCCCTTCCTCGGAGACTTTCTCTCGTATCAGAGCAGCTGACAGGCTGTGAGCACTCTCTTCTCTTTCTCCTTCTCTTGTCACCAGTCACGGCTCTGGACGAAAAGGGCATCATCACCCAGCCCCACCTCAACCTCACCAAGCTGGAGATCGTCGAACGGACAGGGATCCACGCGCGGGACGTTCGCCCGCTCGACTCGAACAACGCCCTCTCGGCAGGAGTGTACGGAGGACGGCAGAATCTCGTCGCTACTCTGCTTCCTCGAAAGAAGCAGTACCTTGTCGTCCGTCCCTGCTCTTCAACCCCCAGTTCGGGGAGCGCAGCAACTGACGTAGGCGGTCTTCCCTGTCACAGTTGAACCTCCTGTACATTCGCGCTCTCATCCTGCCGACTGAGGTGCTGTTCTTCGACTCGGCAGAGGGACCAGAGTCGAAGCTCCACAACGTCTTCATGGCCAAACTCCAGGTGCGTCCTTTCTCCCGAGAGCTGGCACCTCAAGCGAATTTAAAGGTCTGACAGCCTTCATCCCTTCATCGCTTGCAGAAACACCTTGCAGAAGAGTCGAAGGACCCCTTCCCATTTCGGGTACTAGAATCCGTACGTCTCCTTCTTCCAGGTTTGCCTCAAGCCAGCCTGGAATGACCGTCTTCTCCGCTCGAACAGTACCTCCTCTCGACGGCCAGTACACTTGAGGCCGAAATGTCCCTCCTCCGAACCCAGGTCCACTCGATCCTCTCTTCACTCGAATCCGAAATCTCCCGCTCCTCACTCAAAGGTCTCCTCTCCCTCGGCCGTGATCTCACCGGCCTAGGCGAACGAGCCGGCCTGGTGAACGACGCCGTCGAGCGATGTCTGGTGGACGACGACGTGCTCGTGCAGATGGACTTGAGCGGGAAGAGTTTGAGTGCGGCCGATCAAGGGGGGATGGACGATATCGAGTTGCTCTTGGAGAGCTTTTCGCAGAGGATCGAGGAGGTCATCTCGGAGGTTCAAACGACGACCGTGAGTCTATCCACACTCAGAAGAGAATACCGCCGTAAGCTGACGTGTGACTGTCTGTCCTCCAGGCCAACGTAAATTCTACACAAGAGATCGTCGAGCTCTCGCTCAACACGACGCGGAACGCCCTCTTGGTGCTCGATCTCAAAGTGCGTTCCTCCATTCCTGGATCGCGCGCGCTCAGGGCGACCTGACAAACCCCCTTCCCTCTTCCTCTCAGCTCTCGCTCGTTTCTGTTGGCATGGGATTCGGTACAATGATCGCGGGTGCGTCTCCGGCCTCCTTATGCGAGGCCTTGCGGATCTCGTGAGTGACACTAATCTTGTCCGCTCTTTCTCGCTCTCCTCGCCCAGGCGCGTTCGGTATGAACCTAGTCTCAGGGTTTGAAGAGACCCCCCAGATCTTCTACGTTGTCACGCTCTCCCTCGTCGGCCTCTCGGCCGTCCTCGTCGGCGTTGGCCTGCGAAAATTGAACTCGCTCAGACGGGTCGGGCTGGGAGGGGCGATGGGCAAGAAAAGAGGAATCGAGCAAGGGAGATGGCTCAACGTGAGGGAGTTCTTCAAGGGAGAGAATGAGACGGTGCTGTAGAACTCATGGGTTATCCTAGATAAGTTGATGGAAAAGTGCGCGACCGTCCTTGCGCCGGTCGCTGGAGGTTTCGAACAACAACTTCATGGTCATCACGGCTGGAATTGTACAGAGCAGGAGACAGGCAAGCGCCGAAAGTGGGCGGAGAGGGAGATGATATCAGTAGTGACCTGTAGGAGACGAGGAAGACGGGTCAGAATTTTGATTTTCGGCTCGGGGGAAGTGTGCAAGTAGGACGACGCACTGTATCGACTACCGCTGTCGTAGGCATATCGGGCGTCGCCATGGCTCAGACTGGCAGGTCCTAGCGAGAGATGAGAACGACCTATGACGAGGGCAAGCCAAAGAGGCAGAACATCAGCAAGAATGAGGAGATTGTGTGAGAGAGCGTTTGACGATTGACCTCCGTAACCGTCGTCGAGCGACCTACGGCGAAAGGACGGACTATCTCCATACTCAAAGTCGTACGACGAGAAGGGCCCCCTGCCTCTTCTTGAGACGGGTAGAGGTGGTGGACCTTCGATGTACCGCGATTCTCCACCGCCGTAGTCGACATGCCGTACGTCATACTCGTCCTCGACCTCGTCCAAATGCTACCAAAAGCGTCGTGAAGCGCGATCAGTAGGAGGGAAGCGCGAGAAGGGGGAGAGAAGACAGATCGCACTAATGCGTAGAGCTGCCGAGCGGTCGCAGCTGCCGTCCGCAATATCGTGTCCTCCCGTCGAGGGTCGAGATTTGCGCCGACTTGGGCAGAGAGGTTGTGCGCTGTTAGACGAGAGAGGTCAAATCATCAGTACAAGCTCATATCCGGGATGTCGAACGAGACACTCACCTTCGCCGGTCGCCAACCCTATCAGGCTCTCGAAACCTCGCCCACCCCAATCCCAGCCTCGTCGTCCGTACCCCTCGCGCATCCAGTACAAAAACGCCTCGAACGCCGCAGCTGCACCCAACTCTCGGGACGAGACGTTGTACCTGGCCACATCCAAACATTAGTGTCAGCGTTTCATCCCTCGCGGTCGGACATGGAAGCAGACTGACAGGTCTCTCTGCCAGTAGACCTGGAGGGTACACACATCATCAGTTGGAGCAGCGAGATTGGTAAAGGCGCAAGAACGTACCATCTGATGCGCCGCTCGAGCGAACTCTTGGTCCGATCGGTAGTTTTCATAGTCTGCAACATGAAGAAAGCGAGGGATCGTCAGGAGGACACATCAAGAAGCGAGATACCAAGACTAACACCCTCGCAATCCTCCCACAACGCCGTCGTACACTCCTCGTCCCATCCTCTGCGAGTGCGCGCTGGCGAACTGCGACGAAGCGCACGGGAGGCGAGTCAGGACCAGCACACAGCTGATAGACTGCAAGGAAGTTTGAGGACGTACCTCGTACCCTCCCCAGCCGGGCTGCGGATTCCAAGTCAGCGGAGGGGGCGAGTAGTCGTACCCCAGTCCAGGATCCCATCCACCCCTCGTCCGCCAGCCTCCTGCCCGTTGGTAGGACGCGCCTTCGTCGACGTTAGGCTGCTGAGGGTAGGCGTAGTCGTAGGGTCGGGCATAGCGTTGGTCGTACTCCATCCCAGGATAGCCTAGTCAGACGCGAATGCGGAGAGCGGAGAGTCAGAAACAGAGAGGGAAGAGGAAGCAGTGGGGGAGACACAGCGCACGCACCGTAGTTCGTTGGCGTGCCCTGGTAACCTCCCCACTCCATCTCCCTCCAGTATCGAGAGCGGTTGGACCTGATCGAGCCACAAGAGGAGGTCAGCTTTCGAGATCTTTGGGCTTAGGCAGGGCGGAGCAGCGGGACGAGGGTGGGCCGGAGGGCGCGCACCCTATATTGAAAGAAGTTGCGAGCGCGCGGGGGCGAGTAGGTTAAGAGCTGCTTGTCGTTAAGGGTCCGTCGTTCGACTGAGGGAGTTAACGAGGAAAAGGATCAGGGCAGGTGGACGTTGTCAGCAGCGAAGGCAGGTCGGACGGATCAGGCGTTCGAGAACAAAGGGGATCACAGGGGCAAGCGAGCACGGTTGTTCCCAGCTTGAGAAGAATCCAAGGAAGATCTCTCAACTCGAGAAGAAGAGGAGACCGTCAACGAGCTGGCATCTACTCAAGGGAGAGATGCAGGATCAAGGAGAAGGGGTAAAGCCCGGCGCCTGGCCCAACTGGCGGGGCGAAAGGGGAGTGACAGATCACTGTCAGATTCGGAGTTGAGCGCAGAGTCACGGATTGTCCCTCTCAAGTGGTTGACGGCGTACCAACAGCAAGCGAAGAGGGCAGTCAGCACTTGATCAATAGTCTGCAGAAATTCAGCCAAGTCGAGTCTCGCAAAAGAGAGCTGGGAGGAAGGATGGAGTCGCGGTCGGCGTTCCGTCGCTGCAGGAGCTGGTCGTCTGCGCGACGCCTAGAGATCGGGAGGGACAAGAACAGTTTCCCTTCCAATTCTTTTTCCCACTCTCCTCCGACGTATCAAAGCACAAGAGAAGGAAAAATGTAGGTTTCTCGTTGCTCTGGAGATGCGTCGAGGAGAAACAGGCTGGGCTGAGGAAAGGGAGCAAGGTGCGCAGCTGACCGGCTCCCCTCGTGCGTCGCGTGCGGGACCGATCGCTGGTGCAGCAGAGTCGCCTCGAGTGGCCCTCCCTCTGCCCTCCCCTGCGCCGCTGGCTCGCACTGTCGACCCTGTTCAGAAGTACGACATGCCAGACTACCTGAAGAGGGGAAGCAGGGTTGTTGAGAGAGCCCAGGTGCAACAGGCTGCTGTCGATCGCCCAGAGCTCATTTGCGAGCTGATCTGCGATCGCGGGCTCCGGCCGTCAAACGCCCTGCTCTGCAAAGTGGGAGCCAAGGACACCCCCTCACTCCCGCACCAACCTCTGAACGCCCAACAAGTCAGACTCCTCCTCCCAGCTACGGTCCTCAAGCAAACACCCCACCTACACACCCGGAAGATCCACTCGGTTTCAAGGTCCTCTTCACCCACTCGTTCTTCAGCCGCACCGGACCCGCCTCTCCTCTTCGGCCCCTCGCCCACGCAGATCGACTTGTCGGCCAACTCGAAGCACCTGTTGCGCTCGCTCCAAGTCAACACGTCCTGGGCAGTCTGAGGGAGTCCCGAGTGTCGAGGACTCTCTTCTCTCATCCAACACACCTCCCTCTCGACAGCTCGCATGCTCGACGCCGCCATCCAGCTCTGGGCTCGCCAGCAGCCAGTCGTCGTCGCCGCTGTGGACGACGACAACCTCGGCCGCAATACGAACCAGCTTGGCCTGCTCACGAACGCTGTCTCGTTTGGGATCCTCGTCCTGACCATGGTCGGAGGTGCGTCCTTTCCTCTGTACTTGGCCCTTGTGTCCAGCTCGAACCAGCGCTGGTTCGGAGGGAGGGAAAAGGGCCATGGCTTGCACGCGTCCTGGAGCCCTACCTGACCTTTAGTTGTTGCTCCGCTTTCCAGCTGCCGCCATGATGATCAGCATGCTCAGAAAGGAGTATACTGCCGGAAAGGGTTCGACGGTGCGGAGTAGGATGGTCCTGTTCCTCGTTGCTGGGGACTTTTTCCTAGGGTGCGTATCTCTCATCCCGCCCGGCTACGCTCCTCCCACTCAGAAGCCTGACTTTGCTCGCATCTGCTTCAGACTGGTCGGCGTCATCCCCACGCTCGCCACACTCGTTCACCATCCTCCTCAGACCGGTACGGCCTTCTGCAACAGCATGGGCTACCTTCTTGGCGTCTCTCTCTACGTCCAACATGTCAACACGCTCCTGCTCTGCGTGTCCACATTCCTCATCCTCATCCACCCCCTCAGCACCGCAACTCGACTGCTCGAACGGCACTGGAGGTGGCTATTCCCTCTTCCCTGGGTTTTCTGCTGCACGATCGTCGGCATCGCCTACGGTGTATCGGGTTCTTGGGTTGTGCGTGTCCCTTCAGCCTTTTTCGTAAGATCAGAGTTTCACGCTGACCCGTCGTGTTCCAGTACAACAACGGACTGTGCTTCTACGGCCCCGGCCTGTTCTCCGAGATTTGGCAGTTCATCCCTCGGGGCATCGTCTTCACCGTCATCAGCGTCCTCTACGTTCGACTCTTTGTCTTCCTCCGGCGACCCGACAAGATCCGATCCTCCACGTCCCTGCAGGGAGGCAGTCAGTCTTCGACGACCGGCCAGCTCAGTGAGGCTCCTACAGGTGGTCGGAGGTGGAGTCGGTGGAGGTTTGGAAGTAGGAGCTCATTCGGCTTCCGCTCTTCCGTCAGCGGGAGCGGTCAGCCGAGTCGTTGGGCAGGCTTCACGGGCAAGAGTGGGAGAGGGTCGGACGGATCGACGACGAGGCCGCGGGTGGAGAGGGAGGAGAGCGCAGGTGGACCAAAGGACCTCGGCATGAAGAGTCTTCACGTCGCTCCGGTCACCCAGACGACCCACTTCGGCCTCCAGTCCGCCAACGGAACTTCCAGCACTTCGTCGGCCAACCGGGACCTGCCGGCATGGGAGCGCATCGAGCTGCCCGATTACTCGAAGGCGGCCATCTTTGGGGACTCACCTCCTCTGTCGCCAAAGACGACCAAGCGCGGCTCAGTGTCGGGTTGGAAGTGGGGGATGGGTGTTTCAAAGTCGTTTGGAGGGGTCGAAAACGAGGGACTGAGCTCGACAGATTCGGGCGACGAGCCCATCCCTTCCCACCAACCACGTCGGTCGACCTTGGCGCCGCTCAAGATCCCCTTGCCGGCAGCACCTGCGCAACCGGCGCTGCGACGCAACCCTTCCTTCATCAACCCTCCTGCACCTCTCTCGCGGAGGCCGTCAGGTCAGACTTCCGAAGGAGAGGGCGACGGTCGACTTCTCGACTTCCCCTTCGCCAGTTTGCGACGGGGCTCCCACGTATCTTTTGCCGAACACCACACCCCCTCGACACCGACAACGAACGCTCGAACGAACACGCCTCCACCGACAGCGTCCGGGTCAGGGCTCCCTCTCAATCTACCTCAAACGTTTGGAGGTATGGAGCCAGGGCAGAGCCTCTCGTCTGGTCCTCAGGACGCACCAGGTGCCGCAGCCTCACTTGCGGGCTTCTCGTTTGCCAGCCAAGGGTCGGTCGCGCAGGCTCCTTTGCTCCCCAGCCAGGATGAGTCGACCGAGTTCTCGCCCTCAACGACAATCAGGCCGAGGTTCTCTGACGCGGCGCCCGACAGGGTCGCCCCTGCAGGCACGTTAACCGAGGGAGCTACACCTCCGCCCATCGTCCTCTCGCAGGACTTTGCAGAGACCGGCTCCAACGCCAACACGTCTGAAACCCGACGAGACTCGGTCGCTACCGGCTCCGAACGGTCGGGGAAGGTCGTCAAGGTGGTGGATCTGACGGAGGATCGAGAGCTGGGGCCCAACGAGGACGAGGAGACGGACGACGAAGAGTACGACCTCGCTCGCATCCTCGAGTTGACCCAGCCGCCGACGGACTACGACTACTACCGGAGCTTTGACGGCGGGAGGAACTCTGGTGCACGTGGGATGGGAAGCTCAGGCGAGGCCGGCTCGGGCAGTCAGACGGGCAGCGGGAGCGATGGAAAGACGCAGGAGAGCATGAGCAAGTTCATGAACAGAAAGGTCCGTTCCCTCTCCCTCCCTCAGCTCCACGGCGCCAAACTGACGTGCCCTCCTGTGTTGCGATATTCCAGGCGTCTCTGTTGATGCTCTCCTTCCCGCTCGCCTACGTCTTGCTCTTCGTTGTCTCGCTCATCCGGATCATCTACGACTTCGCTAGTCCGAAGCCGATACCAGTGAGTTCCCTCCTTCCCGCCAAATGTCGCATGTGACCATGCAGGACTGACGAGCGGCTCTTCCTCTGCAGCCTCTCTCGGCGGTCTCTCGATGGCTCGTCTTCTCTCAGGGTCTCGTCGATGCCCGTAAGCCTCTTGCACCCTGCCGCTCCTTCTAGTTCAAATAATTCTAGTCCAAATGAGGCTGACGTTCGATTTTGATGCGCTCGATCAGTCATCTACGGTATCATCGAGTGGAAGGTCAAGCGAACGGTCCGCCGTCGGACGCGCAAGATGCAGTCTACCTCCCACGAAGACTCTCGTGGAGGTGCTATCACCGGAGGCTCGTTCGGAGGTCACACGAACCGAGGGTCAACCGCGACTGGCATGCTCAACAAGACCAGATGGAGTCAGGCCCGACCCGCCGGCGGATCATTACCTTGATCTTGGACCTCGCTCCCAAATGTCCGACTTCCCATCTCGCCCACCTTTCTTTCTCGTCTTCATGCACATACACAAATCACGCATCAACTTTCGGTCTGTCTGTTTGACTCAGGTGCCAATGGCGCTGTCTATCTTCTACGGTCTCTCACTTTTCTTCCCAACGGTCTCTCCCTCTCGATGCGCCTCATTGTTCCACCGCCACCCACTCAACCACTTATTCGTGTACTCTGGATCTTTCCTACTTTCTCTTCTCTCTGGACTTACCTGAACACCTAGACCTTCTTCCCCTAAATATTATTGATTTTTGCGCTCCCTCTCCATTCTGGTCACCTTCCCACCTCGATACCTCCAGAGCCCTGCAGCACTTCATGCTGGTATCGCTGGCACTGTAGAGATAGATGACTCTGCGATGGCCACTCTCTCACCTTTCCCTTCCTGCGAGACGAACGGAGGACGGTGTCCTGCGTTCGCAACATGTGCATCGACAGGAACTCGTGTCGAACTCGACCGGTCCTCATACAGCATGGTCGAGGTTTCGGCCCACGAGGATCCGTTTGCCTCACTCAAACCACAACTCTCCTCGATCGTACCAGCATATCTCCTTCTCTACAGACATGGTCTTCTGCCTGCCCTCAAGGAAGCCTCCAACGTGGCTGGAGGAATCGACGGCCGAGAAGCACAAGTCAGCTCAACGGGACCTCGCTCGACAGGAGGTCGACCTCGCCGGTCTGACCAACACGCAACGACAGCTCAAGGAGGAGGCTCTGCACAACCTGCAAGCTCTGATGGAGGAGAACAAGGTAGATGTTTAGTGAGTTCTCTTCTGCTGCTTCGTGGAGGGTGATCTCGTCCAGGAGCTGATGCCGAGCCCGTCTTGCCTTCCCTTCGCGCAGCGTCGTCCCTTCAGAGGACGAGCATCTCTCAGAGATCCCCTCGCCCGCTGATCGTAGACTCAAGTTCATCACTGGGTGAATACTTTACTCGATGACTGTGGCTGAGACATTAATGCTGACCTACTGCGGTTGTTGTTCACAGGTTCACTGGCAGCGCAGGAACGGCACTCGTCCGTCGAGAGTCCGCCGACATCTATGTTGATTCGCGATAGTGAGTCCCTCACGCTTCATTTTGCTCGGCTCGTTGACTGATCTACTGGACCATCTTCAGCTGGGCTCAGGCGCCGACGCAGGTCTCGAAGTCGTGGTCGGTCAGGCGGGTCGGTGATGCTGGGCAGAAGAGCTGGGCAGAGGACCTCATTTCAGTCAGTCCCCTCGCGTCCTCCTTTCCTCCACAGGTCTGGACTGACGCACAGAGTGCTTGTAGTCGGTGGAGAAAGACAGCTTGCGTGTCGGTATCGACCCAAGGCTAATCTCTGCAGCTTCGGGCGGCGCCCACTCAGGCAAGTTTCTTTGTCAATCCGTCGAGAGATGAAAGCGTACTGACCATTCTCGCTCACCGCCTCAGCTTCTGTCGGACCTTTGCTCTCCGCGTCGAACCTCACTGTGGTTCCGATCGCAAAGAACCTCGTCGACGAAGTCTGGGTGGGTCAGCCAGCAAGATCATCTTCCAAGATTAACCTTCACCCGCTCAAGTTTGCAGGTCCGTTTCCCACCTGTCGTTTCGCCTCTTCACCTTTGACCAACTCAGATGACTTGATATCCGCAGGCAAGAGATCCGCGGTCAAGATGCAGGAGCTCATCGAGTCCCCTACGTTCAAGCAGGATGGTGTCCGAGGCAAGGGCATGCTCGTTTCTGCTCTGGACGAGATCATCTGGCTTTTGAACCTTCGAGGGACGGACGACGTTCCAATGACGCCAGTCTTCTATGCGTACCTGTCCGTGACATCTCCTCGTCACCTCCGTTAGTGGAAACAGTTCTGACTAGCATTCCTTTGCCAGCTGGATCCCCTTCGTATTGGGCGGCCTGGCCGCTCATACCGACTCTCGGATCCTCTTCGTCGACCCGTCCAAGATTAGCAGCGACGTCAAGACCTACCTCGCCTCCGTTCAGATCGTCGTCAAGCCCTACAGCGACGTCTGGGACTTCCTGGGCGACGTCAAGTCGAGCCTCGGGACGGAGGAGAAGGGCCGTACGGAAAAGGTGTTCACTGGGGCAGCTCTGTCGTGGGCGGTCGAGTTGGCGCTTGGAAAGGTATGTCCCTTACTAGAAGTCAACGACCGAGATTGCTTTGGGCTGATGACCGTATCCCGGCTTTGGATGTTCGCAGGACAACGTTTGCAGCGTGCTGTCCCCCATCGCGGAAGCCAAGGCGATCAAGAACGATGTCGAGATCTCAGGATTCAAGGCCGCCTATCTTCGTGATGGACGAGCTACAGTCAGGTCAGTCTCGACACACGACTTGGCGTCTTCGACTGCGAAGTCTCTCTGACTCCTCGTCTTTGGCTCGCGTGCAGGTGGATGGCGCGGATGGACGCATTGATCAACAAGGAGGGCAAGCTGGTCGACGAGTACGAAGCGACGTGAGTCGCTTTTTGTTCTATCAAGTTTCAGCATCCTTTCGCTGACTTCCGCCTCGCCCAGGGTTCTGCACACATGCTTCCGCAAGCAGGAGGAGCACTATGCCGGTCCAGCGTACGGTGACATCAGCGGATCCGGACCCAACGGCGCCCTTCCTCACTACGAGCCGGTAGAGGGCAACTGCAGAGTCATCGACCGACAGACGCCGTACGTGAACGACAGCGGATCTCAGTACCTCGACGGCACCATCGACACTACCCGCACCCTTCATTTTGGCTCGCCGACGAAAGAGCAGAAGAGGGCGTTCACTCGAGTCCTGCAAGGGCACATGGCTGTGATCAACACGGTCTTGCCTGCAGGCAAGTCGGGCGTCGACCTCAATTCAATCGCTAGAGCACCCTTGTGGAAAGAGCAGCTCGACTTCGGACACGGAGTTGGGCACGGAGTTGGACAATTCGGTGGAGTGTCAGTCTATCTTTGCAGCTTACTCGTTGAGAGGGCAAAACCGACTGACTTGGAGTCTCGTTCTTTTTCTTCCAGGCACGAGGGACCTCAAGGCATCGCTCTCCCGTACCCCTTCAAGCCAGGCCACGTCGTCACGTGCGAACCTGGCTACTACAAGGAGGGGCACTTCGGCATTCGCATCGAATCTCTCATCCTCTGTGCCAAGCTGCAAAAGACGAGCGACTACGGAGGAGACTGGCTCGGCTTCGAGTTGATCACAAGGGTGAGTTGCAACTCCTTATTGGCTTTCGTCCGTTCTCAACTGATCCAGACCTTGGTTCTTGTCTTCTCCAGGTCCCCATCGCTACTAATCTCGTCGACTCCAGCATCCTTTCGCCCTCCGAGACGAAGTGGCTTCGCGAACACAACGAACTTTGCAAGAGGGAGATCATGCCTCTCCTGACTGGGCCTAAGGATTCGGAGGCGCGGAAGTGGTTGAAGAAGCAGTGATGGACGCTTCCTCTTGAGTCTGATGCGATGAACCTCGTCATGCTGTCGACAGCTGCTCTCGCAGCAGACGGCAGACAGTCTTGGTCTCGGCAGAAACGTCATCCGCCGACCTACGAAGCAAAGGAAGGTCAGACAGGCCAGCCTTGGCTGAGAAGTTGGAGCGGGGCAGGTAGGAGGTGACGCACCAGCTCGTCGACAAGAGCGTCTCCTCGAGCTCTTCGGAAGCCTCTGACTCCAACGTCTGCAGGACCAGGTAAAGCTGCTCTGCAGTCGTAGAGCGAATCTGCAGGCGGTCAACGCGCACCGGGTCAGCGAGACGAGTCTTCGAGCGCACAGAAGAAAGGACGGCCTCACGGTCGGGAAGCGATGGTTGAGCAAAGTTGGCAAGTGTTTGATGGCGTCGGCGGCACAAGCAGGGATGGCGAGCATGCCGGTGATACTGTAAGAAGCGGAAGGAAATTATCAGCGGCAGCAGTCGAGAGCAAAGGGAAGAAACTGACATCTTCATCGACGCTCGAACTCGCTGGACGTTGCGAATTCGGACGAGGTCTTTGGTGGCAGTGGAGAAAATCGACCGTACACTGAAGTCGATCAAGTGTGAGGGTCAGAGAACGGTTCGAAAGGTACGGAGAGGAAGGACTTACGCCGTTTTGCCCGAAGACGTCCCGGCAAGTCTTGTCAGATCGCTGTCTTCGAACAGGAGCACGAGCGTGTCAAGCACAGGAATGAAGATTCTGTTGAGAGTCTGGTTGGACTCTGCGATGTCGACCAGCGCCCGACTGACGGAGAGGAGGGAGGCTTCGCTTGGTGATAGGGCCGAGGCCGGAAGAGTCGAGATGTACCGCAGGAAAGCGCTCGATGCCGGCTTGGACTGAAGTTGAGCAAGAAGGACGTGTCAACGCGCCTGCTTGGTTCAGTTCGAGCGACCTGCACTCACTGTTCCCTCTGAAAGACTGCCGATACTGAGGGACAAGCCTTCGAGGATCGGTCGACGGTAGGGCTGGTACGCCATCAGTTGCACCAACTGAGGAATGACGGACGAGGCATCGGTCCACCTCACTCCATCAGGTCTACACAGAGAAAGCGGGTCAGGAATCAGGACGAGAGGACGATGGAGAGATATAAGTAGGGTGCTCACCGTTCTGCCACCAATGAATTGAGCTCACTCGCCCCCGGCAATTGCCACTCCTTCCTCTGAGGACCGTCCAGGATGATGATCTCCCTCAAAGCGTCCCCAGCTGCTCGACGCACGCCATCAATCCGCTCCGCCGCCAGCTTGAGCACCTTCCCAAGCACCTCGCGATACTGGTCGACTGTAAGCCACTCTTCCGGCTGCGGCTGGCGGAGTATCGAGGCCACGACCGTGGAAGATCCTTGGATACAGGCGACGCGGATCCAGGAGCCGACATCTCCTCGTTGATCCGAGGTGTAGTCGTCCAGACCTTTGGAGAGAGCCTCGAACACTCGAGTGAGAAGATCTCTGCTCAGGTCTGCGAAGGAAGGAACGTCAGGAATGTGCCACTTGGTCGAACACGGCGCTTTTTGAGACTCACTCCGACTAGGATGCCGGTTGGTAGGGTCTCCGATGATCTTGCAGATGGCCTGGAAGGAATTTCGACGCGTTTCGACGTCCGAAGCAAACGTCTTGGACTGGCAGAAGGAAGATTGATTCGAAAATTGACTCTCGTCAGCCTGTCTTTACGTCCGGTTTAGCCTGAGAGATAACACGCACGCTCACTTCGACGAGACCTAGAAGGCGAGCGAGTACAACGTTGCAGCCTGCCGAGTGATCGTAGGTGAACCCTCCCAGGACTTTCGCCAGCGCTTGTTTGAGGGTGGCGTTGAACGTGTTGAACTGAGCTAGCAGAGTAGGAGGGAGCAGAGATCAGATGTCAGCCTTCATGGAAAGAATGGCGACGACGGATGACAACAGATACTCATCTTTTGATGTCCTCGGTTGTGTCTTTCCTCTTGCTTACCTCCCTCCAGACCTCGGCGACACCCTCCCAAACCGTCTGATCTCGGGTTTTCAGACCCAAAGCCACGACGTTCCTCCACACGCCGTCGATCTCCGCGCTGTCCAAAGCCGAGGCAGAGAGAGAATGAGAGATGATCGTGCAGATTGCCGAGAGGTGCTGGTCGGCGGAGAAGGAAGTGAACAGCTGAGGCCGCAGAGTCGTGATGACTTGCAGGATCTGGGAGACCACGTCGAAGATTTCATCAGAGGCTGTCCTGGATACGCCAAAATCGTGTCGTTGGAAAGGAAGGGAGCGTACCTTGGTCCGCTCGCTGTCCGCCATCGGAGACGTGGAAGCTTGCCAGGCTTGAGCAAGCTGACCGAGCACAAGCAGCAAACCATGCGTCCAGGTCCCGTCCAGAGTTTTGCCTAGGTCCTCTCTCTGCCGAAGTGTCATCCAAACGAGACGAGGTCAGCACGCTTCCACACCAAGGTCTCGAGTACGGACTGACAAGCTGGTCGCCGAGAGCAGGCCCGAAAGCTTCGAGATCCAACTCAACGATCGCTCGCAACGCCTGCGCAGCAAGCACGCGTATCTCCTTGTCCCAGTGCCGAAGGACCGACGTTCTGTACCGATCGAGCAGGTACGTCCGGTAGACTTCATGCTGGGCGACCTTCGGAGCCGCCGACAAGAAGGCCGCTCGTCGAACGCCGATCGAGTAGAAGTCCGTCTTGGAGAGGACGTCAATACCCTCCGGGTACACACCCTGTCAGAAGACCAAACGTCCACCGTGTCAGTGTGTCACCAAGGAAGGCATGTCCAGAGGGGAAGAGAGGGACTGACCAGTCGACCGACACCTTCTTGAAAAGCCGCACTCCCGCTCCGTCTAATTCCAACCTCCCGATCACAGCAGCTCGCTCCTACGCAGGCACACGCCAGAGTCGTCGCCCAAGGCCGGATCTGATCCTTGGTAAAGCAGCGCGAGAGCGACCACAAGGCGTAAAAGGCAGCATCCCGGACGGCCGATCCAGTCGAGTGCGTGATGGTGTATGGGTCAAAGGTCGTAGCGTGGACGAGCAGCGGGACGACGTCTGCCAGCACCTCCACTTCCAGCACACCCCGTCTGGCCAGTTCTGCAATAGCGAGACAGCAACCGTGCCAGGCACCTTCCTTGACGGCGCTTAGGTCGACCCTACCACCATCCTCCACCAGGAGATCGCGTGAGAAGAGGTCGATGACGGCACTGGACAGCTGGAGCGCGAACGAAGGTGGTAGCATGGCTGAGAGTCGAGCGAGGTACTTCGCAGATGACCATCGGACGATCGTGTCCTGTTCGAGATACAAGTAAGAGTGTCAGGAACTGAAGCAGAACGAGGAAGAGGCAAACAACTTACTTTATCCTCCAAGCCCTCCAACAGACTCTCGATAACGCCTTCCACGTCGTCGCCAACGTCTCCCTCCTCCTGACCCTCGCGGGTCTCATTCATCCCACCACCAAAACCCATCGCGCGTCGCCCACCCCTCTCTCTCCGACCCTGCAGCTTGAGGGCACGCACGCCCAGCCGGCCGGCCACCTTGATCCGCAGCTTTCGGACGAGCGCGCTCTTCTCTGTACTGGTGTTGCTGGGTGGGAGAGAGGTGAGGTAGGTTTGGAGGAGGTCGAGTTGAGTGGTGGTGCACGAGGGGATGAAGTTGGACAGCGTGAGGAGGAGGTGCAACGAGGCGATGTCTGAGTAGAGAAACTCCGGAAGGAGGTGCACGCAGTCAGGTCTAGAGGACGAAACCAACCCAGAGAACGTGTATCAGTTTTGACCGTTTGTTTTGTGGACAGGGGAGGGGCTTGACCCCACCTGGCCATCAAGTTGGCGACGAGGATCGCCCCAGCTTCGACTTCCTTCCCTCGACCATCCTTGAGAGCCGCATGCCCTACCTCCCACACCTTCTCCCGCGTCCCTTGCCCGCCGACGGCATCCAGATCGAAAGGGACGAGCGCGACGAGCGAGAGGTGCGCAAGGAGGACGTAGCGGGTCGCCCAGGATGACGGAGGCAGAAGCTTCGGATGAGGTGTTGGGTGCAGGAGAGTGAGGAGGAGAGGTAGGTGGGGTATCGAGGGCGGAAAGTGGGTCACTAGGCAATGGAAAGCGACCAGGAAGAAGGAAGTCAGCGAAGGGGTCCAACAGTCCTTCCGACGACAGGAGGAGGAACTTACAGCATGACTTCCAGGAGCGGACTTTGAGGATCCACCAGAGCAGGGTCCCCATCCTTTCCAACCGTCCCGTCTCCCAAGGCTTGCTGCACGACTCCGACTGCAAGTCCGAAGAGATTTCATCCGTTGTTGCTTTCCGAGGATAAATATCGAGAGCAGACTGAAGGAGTGCGTGCATGGCCGACAGGAGGGGAGGGATCATCCTAGCCAGGTACGGATCAAGCAGCGGCGGAGCAGGAAGGTACACGTCGAGCTAAAAATCGAGAACAGGTGTTCAGTACACGTTCTTCGGGTCATTTTTCGGGCAGCCAAAGGAACTCACGATGGCGCCCATGAAGTTGACGAGCTTGAGGTCGGCGCCGTCCGTCGTCGTCGCGGGATCGTAGGCGTTGAGGAAGGTGTCGAGCGTGGCAAAGAACGCGGCGGCATGTTGAATGCTGAAGGACGATAGCAGACCGTCCTCTGCGAGGTCGTCCGACATGGCTGCTGCGTCCATCTTGTGCTGCGGTTGGTCTGATTGTTGAAGGGCAGATGCTGGCAGGCGGTCGAGCGCGTCTGCTGTCGACGAGTCGGACCATTTCCAGCAGCCGGCTTCGACCTCAGCCCACAGGCCTGCTGCACCTCACCAGAAAGATAAACTCCAGCAGAAAACATGATAACAACGTCGATTCTCGTCTGCAGGTACGCGTCCAGGTCCGAGAGCGCAAGGGAAAGAGTGTTAGGTGGAGCTAAGGACCGATGAGTCTTTTGACCTGCGCTCGCGCCCCGTCGCGCGTGCCTGCGTCCCATCTGCCCTCTCGTTCACTCGCCAGAAACCCTCCCCAGAAACCAGCATGTCGTTCCTCAAGTACGTCGGACTGGTAACAGGTCCCTTGCTAGACTGCGGTCGAGAGGCTGACTTTAGCTTCCATCTCTCCCCTGTTGCAGCCGTTTGCGAGCTCCTCGCCGCCCAGCAGCCCCCACCGACCAGCAGCAAGCTCCTCCTCCTCCCTCACCCAACGCGGCCCACTACGCCTACCAGCAACAGCAGCAGCAGCAGCAATACATTGCTCAGCAGCAAGCGCTCCACGCCCAGCAGCAGCAGCAGCAGCTTCACTCCCCGACATTAGCCCACGCACCGCAGGTCCAGCAGGGGCCTCCTCCCCTGTACCTCTGCCAGCCGTTCGTCAAGAGCACCATCATCACCGGCAACTTCAAGACGCTTGTCACCCAGCCCAAGTACGTCGACCCGAACGAGTGGGTCGGAATCAACCGTGAGTCTTTGCAGAGGCCACAGGCGGAAGAAACACGCCTGGCTCAGATCGCCCCTCCGGACCTGTAACTAATGGCTTCCTGCCGTTCGCTCGTCCAGTCTTCGACTTTTTCAACAACCTCAACCAGTTCTACGGTCTCTTATCACCGTTGGTCACACCAGAGTCGTGTCCGACCATGTCGTGCGGGCCGGGGTAAGCAGTCTCTGCGATCTCTCTGAACCCTCCCATCGCTGACGACCTTCTTCACCTATTGTCTCTGAAGGATCGACTTCGCCTGGACGGACCACTCGGGCAAGATGGTGAGACTACCAGCACCGGCGTACATCGACTACGTCTTCTCGTGGGTGCAGAGTTTGCTGGACGACGAGAACACCTTCCCTACGAAGAATGGTTCATCTCACCCCTTTCTCTCCGTCCTCATCTGGATCAGCTGCTGACGCTCAAGTCGGCATCTTTCCGCAGGTCGTGAGTACCCCGCCAACTTTGCCTTGACGGCCAAGCACATGTACCGCCAGCTCCTACGCGTGTTCGCCCACATCTACCACGTCCACTTTCCTATCATCCTCCACCTGTCGCTCGAGGCCCACTGGAACGCGCTGTTTGCGCACTTTATGGCGTTCGGACGCGAGTTCAACATCCTCGACCTGAGCGATCTCAAGAGTCGGGATCCGGCGTACGTCCTTGCTCTCTTCTGGCGTGTCTCGGTGAAGGTTGGCGAAGACTGACCCGATTACCCGTCAACTTGACCAACAGGAACCAGCTGTGTGTTGCAGACTTGTACGAGCGGTGGAGGGAGATGAAGATTCTCGACGTCTAGAGCTGGACTCTCTTTCTTTACACATTCTCTTTCTCCGCCTCTTTTGCGCCGCTTCAAGGCATTGCCATCCATCTGTCCCAACTCAACCAGCCCCACAACCCACTTCCACACGCACACCTGCACGACACGTCACGGATCTCACTCACCCTCCCTGTCAAAAAACCCTCTCTCACATTGGCCGCCTCTTCTCCGGATGCTCATGACCGTCCTCTCTCGCTCTGATCTCGCCGGGTGTGCAGGTGTTCAGGAAAGGGGGTCCATTGATCTTCCTTCTCCTGCGAAAACGTCTCAGGCCCGCTTGTCGTCCTGCTCCAACTCGAGCCTATCGAGGATCTCCTCGGCCTGCTCGACCTCGAGCTCCACCTCGTCCTCGTCCAATTCGCGCTCAACCTCGCCCTTTCCAAAGATTCCCCTCTCATCTGCGTCCTCCCCCTCCCCCGCCAGCTCGGCTGATCGAAGCCCGCTTTCGAGCTCGAGGAGCCGGAGAAGCTCCTTCGACTCGTCCACCTCCCCCTCAAGCGGGAAATCGCTCAAGCCAAGCTTCCTTCGCCTCATAACCATCGCGTTCCCGCTGAACGTATCCGCTCGCTCCTTCGCGCTCGTCTGTCGAACCTTGCCAACGAGCCAGTCGAGTGCGTGGGTGTCGAGGATGACGTCGTGAGAGCGGAGGAGGTCAAAGACCGAGACGGACGAGACGGATGCGAGCGTCGCGACGGGGTTGTTGCGGATCGACCGGGGGAGCGACTCGACCGGCGGAGGCGCCCAGGGAGAGTGCAGCAGCAGCGGTCGACGAATCTCGAGGGCTATAGAAAGGGAAGTATGACGAAGGATGTCAGACGGGACAGTCTGGAGAATGGGACGAGCAAAGGCAACGCGAAGGAAAGGAAGCGCAAA
Source organism: Cystofilobasidium capitatum (assembly GCA_014825545.1). Taxonomy (NCBI): domain Eukaryota; kingdom Fungi; phylum Basidiomycota; class Tremellomycetes; order Cystofilobasidiales; family Cystofilobasidiaceae; genus Cystofilobasidium; species Cystofilobasidium capitatum. The sequence continues at coordinate 795,228 of MVAJ01000001.1, forward strand.
CGCACCGTCAAACTGCTTGCTGACAGCGTTCGTCTTGCCCCGCTCCTCCCATCCCTCAAGGACGAACCCGTCCGGTCCAACGACCCTGAGCCGGCCCTCGCGCAGCTTCTGGCTGAGCGCAATCTTGAATCCTAGCTGGCGCGTCTTGCGCGGCAGGTCGGTCGAAAAGTCCCTGTAGCGCGGACCGTGAATCTTTCCTCCTCCTCGACCTACATGGGTTCGAAGTAAACACAAAGGAGGCGTCAGTCGGACAGTTCTCCTTCCTTTTAAACGGAGACGGTAGGAGAAGGGAAGGACTGACGGATACCACTGCCCGAATCGGCCACTCGAGCCCTTCCCGTTCCCTTCTGCCGGTGCAGCTTCTTTCCACTACCCCTGACCTCGGCCCGATTCTTGGTGTGCGTCGTCCCTCGCTTGAGCAGGTTGAGGTGGTGCACGACGCACGAGTGGAGGATGTCGCGTCGCAGGGGGAGGCCGAAGATGTCCCTTGGTAGAGGTAAGACGGACAAGGCGCTCTCGGACGGCGGGACGGCCGGGTCGAGCGAGAAGAGAGGGACGTAGAGCGGGAAGAGGGGAGCGTGCGGCGGCAGAGGATCATATTCAAAGGCCGACAGGGGGTTCACTAGAAGGAGGAACGAATTGACCGTCGGAGGGAGAAGCAGAAGGCGAAGGAAGGCGGAGTCGATTGGGCGAGGAGAGGAAAGTCGGAGAAATGGAGTTGCAAAGGAGAAGTGCTAGTCAGCTGCATTCCTTTCGCTCAACCGAGCCATACACGCCGTCGAGGGGAACGCACCGATCTGGCCGTCGACGACGACGTCCTGCTTGGGCTGGCTGACCATGCTGAAGACGGCCCTGCGACCGAGCTGCTGGGAGGAGGAGGGGGTTGAGAGCAGGCATGGTGGCGGCCTGAGGGAGCGCGAGGACGATGCGAGGGGCAGGCGCAGGGGCGAGAGGAAGGAGGCTGACGGTCTGAAGGCCATCGTGCTGGAGATCTCGGACGGGGGTCGGGGGAGGAGGAGGGCAGCGTTCAGTCGAGCCAGCAGGGGGACGGGCGGAGGGTCGGGGTTCTGAGCGTCTCTTTTCATGTGGAACATCCAACTCGGCCTGTCTAAGGGTCTCGAATCCCCAATGCCTCCTTTGTGCACTTTTTCAAGACCGCGTCCAATAACCTTTCTTCCAAAACTGACTTCTCCGCCTACGTCTGCGCGCGTGCTCGGCTGACTGGATGGCGTCCGATTAACCCGCTTGGGCCGTCGTGGCTGACGTTTGACCGCTGGCCAGTCCTCGACACAACCTCGAGAACGTCGACCGCATGGATCAATTCTTCTGCTTTCCGCTTGAACTGCGTTGACTGACGTCTGGCCTTTAACAGACCGAATCCCCTCGGTACGACCTCCTCAAGAGTAGGGTCGATCACGCCCACAAGACGCTTTCCATCGTTCATCCTGAGGCCGAACCGCACGAGATCGACCTCAAGATCCACGTCATGCTCGCCAACGTCCGACAAGTTCAGGCCGTCCAGAGCAAGACGCCATTCATCAAGCTGCCCGTCCTTCTCTTTTCCAAGGGGCCTTACAGACGTGCCACGGATCGCAGCAGCAGGGCTCATGTTCTTTCAACAGTTCGCGGGCTTCAATACGCTGCTCTACTACGCGCCTACTCTGTCGGGTTCGCGCCACCTTCCTCACCATGCTCGAGAACATCGGAGCTCCCGCTACCTTTGGGTTCTACGCTGGGATGTGCGCTGCTGGTCTATTGTTTGTCTCGTGCGTTCTGCTTCTGTTCTTTCCCACCTCTCCAACATGGCCTCGTCCTGACGCTCTCCTCCTGCCTCATGCCTCAGCTTCTGCTACCCAGAGACGCGTCTTCTCACCCTTGAGGACTGCTCCAACCTAAGGTCGAGAAGGAGGTTCTCCTGCGGTTGTCTTTCCTGTCGAGGTCAAGCGACGCCCAAGCGATTCTTCCCGCAATCCGCCCCCCCCCCCTCTGACGACTTGCCTTTAGACTGAGAAGATGTCAAATGGAGCCGCTGCCTCCTCCTGCTACTCGTTGAATGTCTTTCTGGCGAGGTGCTGATTTCTCATATAGACATGCTCTGCATTCTCCAACGTGGTCAACTTGCTCCTCGGCCATCCCTTCATCCCCTTGACCCTCTTGACCGCCTCTGAAAGACCGCATTCCTCTCGTACAGTGCGTCCTTCGACTCCCCACGGGCAAAACGCAGGCTCAGATGATCTCTATTGTCGTTCCCGACCCAGCGGCTCGCGCAAGGTCCACGCGCAGCAGCCCGCAAAAAGAAAGCAACGGTCAGACGTCGCAGCCTCTCCTGTCGACCGTCAGCAGCCCCCCTTGCTCTGTATCCCTCTCTCTCACTCTCCCGGTCTACTCTGACTCTGTCAGGCTCCTTTCGTCGCCCGTTATGTCGCTCGACCCCCTCGCCCTCGCCGCCCAGGTCGCCCACAACCTCGTCCAGCTCCAGGAGGCCGGCTTCGTCGACCAGAGTCGGGTCAACGACCTGCTCGAGGTCCTGCCCGTCCCAGGCAAGGCCAACTGGTGCGTTTACACCATCTCCCGAACAGCGAGACAGGCCACCCGTGCTGACAACCTCTGCTGGTCTCTTTGATCGCAAGGGCTTGGACCGCGCAGGCAGACGTGCGTCGCCACCCTTGCTTTTGGCCAGGCTGACCTCTTTAGGACATCAAGAGCGGCTCGCTGATCTTCTCCACTCTTTGCAGGACGAGCTAACGCTGGCCGAGGATGAAGAGGTGATCATCCTCAAGCGGGAGGGCGAGTGGTGGGTCGGACGAAACGCTGCTGGTCAGACGGGGTCCATCGTGCGTCCGAGCTCCTGCAACTCTTCTCGCAGTCGACCTTGTCGCTGACCAGTGCCTTCATCTCGCTTGCCAGCCTCACAACTACGTCCTACCTCTCCCCTACCCTCCTCTTCGCTTGTCCGCGCCTCCTCCTCCGATCCCTTCTCGAAAATCCTCAACCATCTCGACCATCTCCAGCGACCCCTCCTCGACCTCCTCCTCCGTCTACACCGTCCCTCCTCCGGTCGCGCGCGTCAACTCGTCCAACTCGATCCCGTCCGGTCCCGTTCGTCGTCCGTCAGGGTACTCGGATCGAGACTTTGCAACGGACCCGTTGCGGAAGGAGTACGGACCGACGAGGGTCGAGAAGGCTGGAGGGGCGGTCAAGGCTCGGTTGCCTGGGATGATCGCAAAGAGGATCTGAACGCTGTCATCAGTACGTCCTTTTTTCTTTCCAGCTATCGTCGAACCGCGTTGAAAGAATGAGAGCTGACAGTGTCCATCGTCTTCGTTCGGTTGCGCTCATACAGCCACACCTTTCCCCCCGCTCGAGTCCAAGTAATACCGCCTTCCCTACATGCTTCACCGCCTTCCACAATCCCCGTACGCTCACCTACTCCTAATTCGCATTAAAAGCATGTCCTTCCATACCCTTTCTGCTCCTTGAGGGGGCGCGCGTCCGACGTACGCAGCCCTACCTTCGAACCACCTCTCTGCTGTCCTCTAGCCTAAATCCTCAATCCCAATGATACCCATCCCACTTCTCTCTTCCTGCCGAACTGTCTGCGCGTTGCGCGTCGGTGTGAGAACGGTAAAAAGATGTTGGGCGAAGGAGTTCCGTCTCTGCCGAGGGAGATCAATGACGAGGCGCCCCGACAAGCCTCGACGCTCTGCGCGGCTGGGCTTTGCAAAGTCCCCTGCTCCTTCAACCGCGTCCCTCCCTAAAGCTTCTCTTCTTTCGAACAACTACTCTCACCATGTTAGTCTGCAGGGTCCACCTTTGCCTTTCGTGGGCCTGTGATGGATTGACTGACGTCGTGGATGGGTGTTCAGGTCTTACGCCGACGTCGCCGCCCACCACGCCCCTCCTCCCTCCGAGCAGGTCCGTCTCTCCCTCTCTCTCTTGCCCCATCCACTTCTCTCCTCTCCTTCAACCCTTACTGACTGAGGCTGCTCTCTTTTGCACGCGGGACGACAGCCCCAGCCCGACCAGGGTCTCCTGGAGGGCCACGTAGACGGCTCCGAGAACCCTCACGTGCCTGACGGAACGGGAGGTGTCGAGGTCGTCGCCCACGACTTTAAGGAGGTGCGTCTTCCCCCACTTCAACTATCTTTCTGCGATCATCTCTGCAGCTGGATTAGAGGACTGACAGGATGGATGTCTTTCTCTCTGATCGGTGCAGAACATGGAGGTACGTTTCGACGAGACCTCCCATCTACCTCTCTCAAGCATCCCTCTGACACTCTTATCGACCCTCTTCCCTTTCTGAAACGCACCAGACCGAAGCCACCCAGGTAGCCGAGGACGTCGACGCCCGAGCGTCCGAGCTCAAGAAGCAGGCCGAGGAGGAAGCCGAGAAGGCCCGCCAGGACGCCCACCACCTTAAGGTCAAGGCTGAGGAGGAGGCCGAGAAGCTCAAGAAGGAGCTCAAGAAGAAGGGCGAGAAGGCCGAGAAGAAGGCTGTTTCGGTGAGTTTCCCTCCTTCTCTTGACTGCTTCTGCGTTCCGATTCTCGCCAGCGTGGGTTGGTTGGCTGCCATACCAGTGGGGTGACGAAGATGGTCACTCGGAGGGCTACCACAGCAGAGGGGACGGCTTGGACAGAAGGCAAGATGACTTGAAGTGATACCGGATCTGATCGAGGTCTTTCCTGTCTCCTGCAGATTTACAACCAGGTCGCTGCAGTTCTCTCGCAGCCCAAGGTCTTCGTGCCCCTCGTCTCTGCTCGTGCGTCCCGTACTCGTCCAACCGCTCGTCTCGCGCACCGAAATCTGACTCTGGCCCGACTTTTGGGTTATTGAATCAGTCGATGTTGCACTTCTTGGTTTCATTGGTTACAAAGCCTACGTCCAGGAGAAGTCGTGGAAGCCTGTCGACCGACGGGCGTGGACCTCCGTCGCCGTCGGCCTCGGAGCCCTCTTCTCGCTCGAGGGGTAAGATTTCCTCTCCCATCATCTCCGCCTCTTTTCCGAAATCCTCGTCCTGACGAGGCTACTTGCTTTGTCTTTGGCAGTTACGGCTTCAACTCGTACTTCTCGAAGCGAGACTACAACGGCAACGCCAAGCTCTAGATCGCCCCCTCCCTTGAACGCTCTTGTCCTTCCGTTCCCTCCTCACGCATCCACCACCTCTCCTCGGTTCTCCCAACGAACTTCGCCTCGGAAGACTTGTCGGCGCGCAAGAACTTCTCTCTTTCAAGCTCCTTTCCACCCCTCGATGACCTCTCTCGCCCAGACCCCAGACCCTTCTCCACTGCCCTTCTTCCCTATCCGCTTACAGCTTCTTGAAAAATTTCCCATGATCCTGACGTCTACATCTCGCATGCGACAGGTGTTGCAAGTTGCGATCTTTTCAAAAGGGCGTCCTCGTCGTCCTGAACCTCCCCCGCCCCCAACACGCTCCTACCATCCATCAGCAGTCCCTTTCTCCTCTGTCATCGCTCACATGCTTAGATCGACGCTCTCAGGGTCGATCCGGGAAGCGCAAGGACGTTAGGACGACTCTCGATGGCGAACGGAGAGAACCCTTGACGAGCGGTCGTCCTTCGTCGGTTCAGGCGACTGTTCCGGGATGGCTAGCTGGACTTGTACTCCTCCGAGTCGCCGTCAAATCGTCCTCTACACAAGGCCAGCCTTGGACGGTCGTAGACGAGCCGCCTGATGTAGCCTTGTTGCGCGATGCAGGTGGGGTTGGGACCGTTGACGGAGATGAGCTGCCTGGTCGACCGGACGCTGCGACCCTCCTCCTCCCACCCCTCCGTTCTCAGGGATACTTACTGGCGAGACCGTCGACCATCACTTTGGCTCTGATCACTCTTCCTGGTTGACAGAGAGGGTGGGCGTGATTTGTGACACACTGCGCGTTGTGGGGTCAACATCCTCGAGCTCCTCCTCCCGACTTTCTCCGTTTCCTCCCATTCCAAGCGGGCGGCTTTCGACGTCTCGTTTGGGGTCTGGAAAGGCCAACATCAGATTTGGGTGGTTCGCGCCTGCCGACGGTTGCCGACGCAGATGGAGGAGGAGTGACTTTGGGATCGAAAAGGAAGGAGGGAGGAAGCGGCAACGGTTGCAGGAGGGACAAGAGCAAGTACGAGATCCACCGACTGACGAAGGCTCACGATTCCTCTCCTCTTCTCTTTCTCTCTGAAGCTAGAGGTCTCTCGAGATTGAAGAGTCGAGGACTCGGTCCCGCCTTCGCCTCTTCGGCTCGTCATTTTCTACGGCCGGGTGTCAGAAACTCTGGCACTCAAAATCAGTACACCTCGTCGGACGGCACTCGTCGACACGACTCGGAGGAGGATCGAGAAGAAGCATCAGAGTTGGAGATGCACAACTGACGAGCACCTCAGCGCACCTAGTGTGGCCTGTGAGAGATGAGGAGGGGGTGGGGGGGGGAGAGCCTCCAAGCTGACCGCCCGCTCACAACTTAGAAACGCGCGCAGGTACGGCACCTCGTCCGAGCTCTGAACGCCTCCGTTTGCCTTTCGTCCCCGTCCAGCCCACCTGCGTCACAGCAAGGGACCGGGGGAATGATGCTGAGCTGGTAAAGGAACGCGGAGTCGTCTTCCCTCCTTCTCCTCTCACCACAACACCAAACCCCTCCTGCTATCGACCCTTCCTCAGGCCTCTCAAACTCCGAACTACCCCAAGCACCCTCTACCACTCGACCTCCCACCTACTATGGGCTTCCTCAACAACCCCTTCACCAAGAATGCTCGACCACCGTGCGTTCATCCACCACTTTTGACCCTCTCGCCAAGCTAGGCTGACCTTCCTTATACGCTCTGCTCTGCTCTCGCCTGTCAACCTGCAGTCCTCCTGAGTGGCAGCACACAAAGCCCAAAAGACCAGAGCATGTCGAGCACGCAACTCCCTCTCCTGGCTCCGAACAAGAGGTAGGCTTCGGTGACGGCTCGGTCGGGATCGAGCAGCGCCCCGCTTACGAGCGGTATCAGACGGGGCTGGCGCAGGAGGAGGTTAATGAGGACATGGTCCAGGTTGAGGGAGAGGGTGCGCTTCCTTCCTCCTTTACGATCAAGACTCCACCGACTGACGCTCTCTGGTTCTTCCTCCTCGCAGACAAAATGTCAAAATTCAGCTACCTGCTGGCCTGTGCTGCCGGTCTTTCGGGGTTCCTGTTCGGGTAAGTCCTCCGCTGCTTCCTTCGATTCGTTGATATTTACTGACCTACAACCTTGCCCTCCTGCAGCTACGACACTGGAGTCATCTCTGGAGCTCTCGTAAACCTCGGGAGTGATCTCGGACACGAGTTGAACGCGCAGGAGAAGGAGTGGGCGGCTTCAGCGACGAGTGGTGTGTGTTCTCCAACCTTCACACGCGCGACCTCGACTGACCAGCCTCTCTTTCCTTTGCAGTTGGAGCTCTCGTCGGCGCTCTTATGGCCGGATGGGCGTGCGACGGGTTTGGACGAAAGGCCACCCTCGCCATTGGAGATGTCTGGTTCACGGTCGGTGCTGTCCTCATCGCCGCCTCGTACTCGTACCCTCAGCTCGTCGTCGGTCGGTTGGTGCTCGGCTTCGGAGTCGGAACCGCTGCCATGGTCGCGCCCGTGTACATCGGCGAGCTCGCACCCAGTCACCTTCGAGGACGACTCGTCACGATCCAGTCTTTGATGATCACTGGAGGCCAGGTCATCAGTTACGCTTTGGTGAGCCCCTCGACCTCCCTTCACTACACTGCCATAATACTGACCATCACCTTGTTTTCTCTTCTACAGGGCGCTGGTAGGTCTCTCTTCCTCAATACGCCCTCGTCGACCTGCGCTGACCTTTTCTTCTTGCGCGCAACCCAGGCTTCACCTTCAATGGAGGCTGGCGAGCGCTCTTCGCGGTTTCCATCCTACCCGCTGCTATCCAGGCCATCCTCGTTCACTGGCTTGTGAGTATCATCTCCTGCTGCCTTCTGCTTGAACTGCGTTGACTGACGTCTGGCCTTTAACAGCCCGAATCCCCTCGGTACGACCTCCTCAAGGGTAGGGTCGATCACGCCCACAAGACGCTTTCCATCGTGTATCCTGAGGCCGAACCGCACGAGATCGACCTCAAGATCCACGTCATGCTCGCCAACGTCCGACAAGTTCAGGCCTTCCAGAGCAAGACGCCGTTCATCAAGCTGCCCGTCCTTCTCTTTTCCAAGGGGCCTTACAGACGTGCCACGATCGCAGCAGCAGGGCTCATGTTCTTTCAACAGTTCGCGGGCTTCAATACGCTGCTCTACTACGCGCCTACGCTATTCGGGTTCGCGGGATTCGACAACCCAACGGCCACAGGAATCATCGTCGCTGCCACCAACCTCGTCTTCACGGCGGTCGGCATGTTCACCATGGACCGAGTCGGCAAGCGCAGACTTCTCCTGCTCATGATCCCCTTCCAGGTTCTCGGGCTGGCGCTCGTCGCTGTTGCGTTCGCGAAGATGACGGAGCCCAGCGGTGGAGTTTTAGCTGCCGAGTTCGCGAGCCTCTACGAGGCCAAGTGCGTTCTTTCATCAACTCTGTAGCTAGGACGCAACTGACCTTCTCATCCTCTCAGGTGGACAAACATGATGATCGGGATGATAGTTGTCTACGTTGCTGCATATGCGACTGCCTTGGGGGTGAGCTACCTCACTCGTCTCTCTTTCTTGCCCCTCGTCCTGACACTTCCCCCCCCCCCCTTGCCTCTCTTAGAACATCCCCTGGCACATGGCCGAGCTCTTCCCTCTTGAGATCAGAGGATACGGAACATCCTTCGGTACCGCCATCTGCTGGGCCTCCAACATCGTCGTCTGTGAGTTGCATGAACAGCACCAGCGCGGTGAAACGTACTGACAGACGCCCTTCACTCCCTCAGCTGCCACTTTCCTCACCATGCTTGAGAACATCGGAGCTCCCGCTACCTTTGGGTTCTACGCTGGGATGTGCGCTGCTGGTCTATTGTTTGTCTCGTGCGTTCTGCTTCTGTTCCTTCCCACCTCTCCAACATGGCCTCGTCCTGACGCTCTCCTCCTGCCCCATGCCTCAGCTTCTGCTACCCCGAGACGCGTCTTCTCACTCTCGAGGACTGCTCCAAGCTTTTCCTCAAGGACTTCGGTATCAAGGAGTCGAATCGGATGCGGGCGCAGAAGCGACAACTCGCTATCGACCGCAAGGACATGGTCGAGAAGGAGATCAGCCAGAACTCCCCTGACCCCAAGAAATAGACGTCCCTTTCCCTCTATATCCTCTCGTGCGCTCGAGACCCTCCTCCATGAGCTCGTTTTTTTTTTCTCTTCATGCTCTAATCGCGCGCTCGATGCCCTCCTCCATGAACTCGTCAAACACTTTCTCAAACACCGTTCTTGCACCGGTTGGGTTCTCCCCCCGAACACCCTTTGCTTGTAGCTCTAGTCTGTCCCTAGTAGATGTCAATGTCTCTGCTGTTGCCAACTTCTCTTCCTGCGAGCCTGAGCAGTCAGCGAGGGAGCGAGTCAAGACGTGCTCAGCGACGTTTTGCGTACGAATTCGAACCTTCGGTCTTGTCCTGACGAGCCTGAAGGAGACGAGAGATGCCTCACCCCGGCTACCACTAACCACCCCGCCTGACGCCTTTCTAATCGTACGTTTCTCCTCGAGTCCTGGACCTGCAACTGTTCCCTCCGAGCCTGACGTTCATGCCACTGTCTCTTGGCCTAGACTCGACCTCCCGACCCCAGTCGCCAACCAATACCTTCCCCCTTCCCTTCAAACTCCTCGCCCGCCTCTCATGTCGCCCATCGAGATCGACAGTGTCGCAATGTGGAACAAATTGCTCAGGTCTGCTACGGCCGAGGGTCAGGTTGTTGTGGTCGACTTCCACGCCCAGTCCGTCCCCTTCGCACCTCCTCTGCCTCCGGCCAGCTGCTGACTAATGTGACTTAACCCCCCTCTGCAGGTGGTGTGGCCCGTGAGCATCTTGCCGTCTTTTGAGCTCTTTAGATCGTTTCTGACAAGCTCTTTCTCTTCTTGATCTTGACGGGCTTGCTCTCAGGTGCAAGGTACGTTCGCTCCGCCCCCCCTCGTCTGCAGCTGCGCCTGAACTGACTTGACCCGACCTACTTGCCCTGGCCAGACCATCGCGCCAAAGTACGATCAGCTGGCCGAACAGCACGCGCTTCACAAGTTTCTCCGGGTCGACGTCGATGCGCAGGCTGCCATCGCAAAGAAGTAGTGCGTCCGTCTCTGGGCTTGTCCCTTGATCGCTCAGCAGCTGACCTGAACGATTCCAATCCTTTCCTTTGCAGCCAGGTCTCCGCGATGCCCACGTTCCTAATCCTCAAGGGGGGCAAGGTTGTCGAATCGCTCAAGGGAGCCGATCCTGGAGGGTTGACGCGCATGGTCAAGAAGCACGCTGGAAGCCAGCCCTTTGCACCGTTGCCCGAGAAGGCGGAGGAGGCCAAGACGGCAGGAAACGTCCGTCCTTCTTTGTCCGCTTTCAGTTCATCGACGGCGCCCTAACAGACTGACCGGGCGTCTCTTGCATGTTCTCAGGACCTTTTCAAGGCTGGCAAGTTCGCAGAAGCTGCTGAGAAGTACTCGGACGCCATCGCCATCGTTTCGGACTCGGCCGTCCTCTACACCAACCGCTCGCTAGCCCACCTGAAGGCCGGTCAAGCAAGCGAAGCTACTGGTGACGCGCGAAAGGCGGTTAAGATCGCACCCAAGTCTGGTAAGGCGTATGTTCGACTCGGAGACGCGCTCGCTTCGTCGAACAGCAAAGAGGAGGCGAAGACTGCTTGTGCGTGTCCACCTTTTCGCACCTTTCCAGCCAGATCTGTGATTGATCAGACCTCTGTCTCTTTGCGCTCACTTAGACCGCAAAGCGCAAGAACTCCTGCCCGCTGGACTCATGAAGACTGGTGCGTCTCTCAGCCCAACGCATCCGTCGAGAAAGGGACCACGCGACTGACCAACTGCGCTGCTTCTTGCTCCTCCACAGAGGTCGAGGCGAAACTCAGCCAGCTCTGATTTTTATGACAATATCCATCAAGATCGGCACTCTATGCAAGCAGCGCTTCTAGTTCTCTAGTCGTTACAGCAAACAAAGGCAAAGGCGGACAAAAACAGGCGGCCGTTATAGCAAAACGATCAGGCTTCAGGCCGGGGAGCGAAGTCGGCCTCTGTGATGTTGCTCTTCAGACACATGGCCTTGAAGTGCCCATCCTGGTGAAAGAGCTCGAGAGGCGTTCCGACCTCGGCGATGACGCCCTTGTCCAGGCAGATGATGCGGTCGAAGTGGAGGATGGTCCTGCAGACAAAGAAGGGGAGGGACCAGTTGATCAGCGAGTGAGTAAGGGGGAGGAAGTAAGGGGATGCGCACCTGAGCCTGTGAGCAATGCAGAGCAAGGTCTTGTCCGCAAACCTGGAAGGCGAAAACATTCAGAATTGTCAGCGGCAAAGTCACAAGCAAGGCCTCTCTGAAGCCTACTCACTCGGTGGCGATCGTCTGCTGGATCTGAGCGTCCGAAGCAAGGTCTACGCTGGCGGTGGCCTCATCCAATACAAGGATCCTGGCCTCCTTGCACAGGGCACGAGCGAGCGACAGCAGACTCCTTTGGCCGACAGAAAAATTGGCACCGTCCTCATCGACCGCAGTGTCGAGATGAAACTTCTCCGACGCGTCAGTCGAGTTGACGAGGTGCGCCCTCCGGAGAGCAGACCAGAGCTCGGCGTCGCTGAGCTTGCCAAATGGGTCGAGGTTGCTTCGGATGGTGCCGCTGAAGAGTTGAGGGTCTTGAGGGATGATGGCGACCGAGCTTCTCAAATCGTACAGACCCAAGGTCGAAACGTCGAGTCCGTCGATCCAGATACTTCCTGAGCGCAGCTCGACCATGCGGAAGAGGGCGGCCATGATCGAGCTCTTTCCAGCACCCGTGCGGCCGATGATTCCGATCTTCTCGCCTCCTTGAACGTTGACATTGATGCCTTTGAGGACGGGAGGAAGGTCGGGTCGGTAAGCTTGAGGCCAGAGGGAAGCGTGGATCAGCAAAGAGTGGAGCGGACAGTCGGAGGGGGCGAACGTACCCATGACGACGTCTCGGAACTCAACTTGGCCAAGATGAGGCCATGAGCTGTCGGTCTTCTTGTCCTTGATCTTGTAGGCGGCTTCCTGCTCCGGCAAATCCGCGTAGTGAACGACTCGCTCGACCTGCAGAGGTTTGCGCGTCAGTTCCTGCCTTTTTGACGAAGGTCAAGAGGAGAACCCACAGAGTTCACTGAGAGAGTGGAGGAAAGGAGAGCTCAACGTCAGTGAAGGTCCAGACAAGGTCGCGCTTCGTGCGCCTCACTGTTGTTCTCGATTTCGGCCGTTTGACGAGTGACCATGCCGAGCTGTTGGGTCAAGGTGACGCAGAACGAGAGAACGAGACCGACTTGGGCAGCGCTGATGCCACGCACACCGACTACACACATGATGCCGACGACGAAGGACAGGATAGCTCCGAGCGAGTCCTGTCGTAGAGAAGGACAACGGACATCAGCGAGAGGCCACCATGACCAGGAGGACAAGGACTTACCAGTCGGATAGCGAGCCATCTCTGGTTGGTACAGATGAGGTAGAGGGCTCGACTCTCGAGGTCCATGTAGTAGGAGTTGTGCTTGACGTAATCCTTGGTGACTGCGTACGCTCGGATCGTGCTGAGACCATTCAGAGACTCCGAAAAATGACCGTAGAGGAGCGACCGGAGCATCGAGTCGATCCGCTTAATCTCACGAGCACTTCGACGGTAGTACTGCTGGAAGTAAGCGTACCCGAAGAGGATGATGACGATGGCGATGAGGAAGTAAGGGAAGAAGATGGCAATCAAGATAGTGGAGCCGAAGACGTTAGCGATCGTCATGATACCTGCAAGCAGCGTGGACCTGGCGCGTCAGCATGAGAACTTAAAAAAAAATATGCTGAGGCTGACTCACCCATGCGCAAGGAGTCGCTGAGCAGGTTGTCGGCAACGTCAATGTCCTTGCCAACAACCGACATGATTCTGCCGAGTGGTGTCGAGTTAAAGAGGGTCATCGGAGCGAAGAACAGGCGTTCAAGTGCGGCATGGTGCAAAGCGCCGCTCGCATTGTAGGAGATGACGGCCATGGTACTTCCCATCAAGACTAAGGGGACGATCGCAGCCGATGGAGGGTCAGCAAGTATCAGAACAAAATCAGAACGAGAATGGTGACGCACAGGTGAAGATGGCCTGCAGGACACCGAGGCAGGCGTAGACGCCCATGTACTCCCCTTGGCCCATGTGAAAGTGGTTTCCCTGCCACCAGGTCAGCCAGACGGACGACAAGACCAGCGACCTAGCGAGTGATAGACGGAAGAAATTGATCAGCACCAATTTAGGGATCATGGGATTGAACAAGAGTCGTACCCTTGCATGATGAAGGCTGCCAGGAGCAAGAGTGGCGCGGTAACGGCTCCCCGAGCGGCCTTGAGGTACTTAGCATAGATCCTCGTCGAGACCTTGCCCTTGATGCGCTTCTCGGCGACCATCAAACGACCTTCCAGTCGACCGGTACCCGCAGCAGCGGCAGACTTCTCCATCGCCTCGGCTCTGCGAAGCTTGTTGTCGATGGCCAGGTTCTTGGCCGCGATCTCCGCGTCTTCGCCGCCCTCGTCCTCTTCAGCGTGGTCGCCTCCAAACTCCTGCAAGAGTCGAGCGAAAGGGCCCTTGGCGGCCATCAGGTCGACGTAGGTGCCCTCCTCGACGATCTTGCCATCCTCGACGGTGTAGATGAAGTCGACTTCCGGTAGAATGTGTAGAGCGTGAGTGACTGCGAACGCAAGACGAGATGTCAACCGAAAGAGATGTCAGCGAAAAGCTCCGCATGATGGTGCAGAGATAACGACGTACCCAGCAAGACAGCCTTGCCCTTGTTCCGAAGCGCCGAGATCATTGCGTCCTGGAAGAGTGCTTGCGAGACACCAGCATCGACGGCAGAGAGAGGATCGTCGAAGATGACGATGTCGGCGTCGTAGTAGAGCGCGCGAGCGACGTTAATCCGCTGACGTTGTCCGCCTGAAATGTTGATGCCTTTCTCTCCAATCTCGGTGTTGTCGGCGTCTCCCAAGGTGAGGCAGTCGGCAATGAGGCAGGCGTTGGCCATCACCTCCCAGTAGCGCTGCAAGGTATGCGAAGAGGATGTCAGTTCCAGTCTTGGCGGGGGACGCTGAAGGACTTCTCTACGAACAGCCTCCTCGAATGGCTGGCCGAACAGGACGTTCTCCCGGAGCGAGGCCTGGAAGGGAGGAGCGTCAGTGCTGAGAATCGTGCCTTAGGTCAAGGGGGGCTCACGTTCTGGATGAAGGCCGACTGCGAGCAGTAGGCAACGCGTCCTCCAAAGATGCTGCAACCAAGGATGGTCACGACCTGGTCAGCAATTGAAACCAAAATCGAACCAAGCCAAAGGAAAGGGAAGGAACGAACACTTTGCCATCCAGGGACGTCTTCTTCATCTCGCCAATTATAGCGTTGAGGATGGAACTCTTTCCCGACCCGACCTTTCCGACGAGAGCCGTGATCGCTCCCCTCTTGACCTCCATGTTGAGCTTCTCAACTTTGAAGTGCTCGACCTCCTTCTCCGTCTCCTCCACCTCCTTCACCTCGCCCTTGTCCTTCTTCCCATCCTTCTTCCCGCTCTTGCCCTTCTTCTCCTGCTCTTCGGGAGGCGCACTCAGCCACTCGAACGAGGCGTTCTGCACCCTGATGCCTACGTCGAGATCCGGATCGATCTCATTGGCCTGGTCGAGCGTTTCCGCCTGAAAGACGACCTCGAGTCGTTCGAGCGCGTTCGAGGCGTCTGCGATGGCAGACAGTGCTCGAGGAAGGAACATGAGAGGCTGTCGGAGCAGTTGGAAGAGCCTGATCAAACGCAAGGAGACGGTCAGCAAGCTTTGCGGGAGTGAATGAACATCGAGTGACACTGACGAGAGAGCGGTGAAGATGTTGGCTGGGTCGAGAGTGTGGCCCGTTCCGGAGTCTGAAAATCGAAAAAGAGGGGCATTGTCAGGAAGAGGCGAACGCAGACAAGACATCGATCGAGAGACTGACAGCAGAGGAACGAGACGACCGCTGCCAGAGTGGGCTGTAGGCGAGACGCAAGAGGCGAGGGTCAGTCAAAGTGTTCAACTGCAGCAGCAGAGGTCGACTCACGAGTGACATCGCAATACTCTGATTCGCGGCCTTGATGAGCAGGATGGACCGGATGCCGACGAGCTCATTGCCTCGGATGTCGGCGATACCTGGGAGAGGGCGATAGTGTCAGTCAAGCGAGCTCTGTCCAGAAACGAGGTCGAAAGACTCACGGTCCAAGAACGGTCTCTCGAGCGTGAAGTACTTGATGATCGAGAACGACCCCAACAGCTCCTGGAGCAAGCGCGACCGAGCGTCGGTCCACTTCATCGACTTCTTGCGGACGTCGAACTGGAGGCGCATAACTCGGGTTTGGACGGGGGTGAGGATGGCGAACAGGGAGATGCCGACGAGGGCGGAGGGACCGATCTGGATGATGAGCAAGACCGTCGCTGTTGCCGCAAGGAGGGATTGTCAGTGCGAGCAAAGATGTTGCAGAAATGCGGCGAGACTCACTGATGGCGAGTTGACTGTTCACGTTGAAGTCGAAAGGGACGCAAGGCGTAAGCGACAAGCTTGTCAGAATCGTTAGAAGGAAGGGGAGAGATGCACATGGGTGCCGTCCACCAGGCGTGAAACCACTGCGCAGCGAAATCGACTCGTGAGACGTCGGCGCTGAGGTGGTTCATGAGCTTGCCGTTGGACAGGTGCGTTCGCTCCTTTTGCGAGAGGAACATGGCTGAGAACGAGTTCGAGGGTAAGGAGGCAGCGAAGAAAAAGAGGAAGGAAAAAAGGATGGGGAACGCACAGATTTGGTAGATGCAAGTCGTTAGTCTCGCTCTGGTCGTCACTCCAACCGACATGGACCTCCAGAAGAACTGGTGCTGGCACACGCTAGCCATGATGGTGAGAAAGAAGAGTCCAAGCGCCATACCGACACCTCGGCCGATGTGGGGCTGAGCGTACTGCTCTGGGTCGGCCGTGTGTCGCGCCCGCTCTTGAGCGAAGAGGATGATTTGACGGGTGACGAGGGGCGACATCAACTGGGCCGTGTCGCCGACGACTTTGAAGAGACCTCCCGTCCAAAAGAAGAGAGCGACGCCCTCATTCAGACTCCAGGCGAGGGATGCCTTCTTCTTGCCATCCTTGACCCTCCACTCCTGCTCCTTGTCCGACCGCTGACCCTTGGTGAGGGCCCACTTGGCGCGTTTGAAGACCGAGGGCTTGACGTCTCCGGCGGCGAGTCGTGCGTTGTACTCGTCTGCCTCGGCACGGCGTCGAGCGAAGGCCAGCAGGAGTCTCTCGGCGGAAGGTGCCGACTCTCGGGAGGGATCGAGCTTCCAGAGACTGTAGATTTGGGTCAGGACAGAAATAGGTGTAAGCTTCGGCGAGGAGCGGTGAACAGAGAGAAGCAGGGTGAACGCACTCGGTGGCCTGCAGGGTCCGTCGATAGCCCAGGTTCATCATGGGCGTGATCCAGGAGAAGCTGATGATCTCAAAGAAGTTGGCGGAAGCGAGAGGGATGATGCTGGGGTCGTCAAAGGAGGAAGGGGCTGGAGGAGGTCGAGTCTTTGGACGCCAGAGCTGCCACCAGGCCGTCCTGAGCTTCTCATGACCCTCGTCGTCCTCGTCGTCGGCCTCTCCAAGTCCCTTCAGGCGCCAGTTGCCACCCGCCTGCACGTCCTTCTCGTCGTCGAGCGGGTCCTTGGTGCCCTTCTCGAGGTCGTGCTGAAGGACTGCGGCGTTGTGCGTCGTCCCTGAGCTTGGGCCGAGCGCGTCCGGAGGGTCCCTGGCGAGCGTCGAGGGCTGGCTGTCGAGGCTTGACGACCGATCGTGATCGGCAGAGGTCTTCATCTTGATCCGTAGGGGTTTGTAGTGAAGACAAAGAGCAGAACGACTAGGCAGAACTCGATGGAGCACGGTCGGAGGGAGCACGAGGGGGGCCTTCGCACGTCGCCGAAAGCTTGAACCTCGAATGATTTAATAGAGACCGGCTCCGGAGGAGAATGAGGTGGTCGTCCTGGACGGCTCTAGGCAAGGTCGGATGCCTGCTGTGCTGTCGGACCTGGAGAGGGATGAGCTGCAGGATAATTGGACGTTGCTTGTCTGGGCGTGTCTGCTCGTCGGCCGGAAAGTGGCTCGCGCTCGGAGGCGTACGCATTGTCCCATTCTGCCCCAGCCCAAGGCCCACCCGGGGGTCACCGAGTTTGGGCCGCCTGCCCTCTCCTCTTGTGAGCCTCCGCCTTGCCCTCCATCGGACGACGCCAGCATCTCCAGAATCGAAACATGTCTGCTCTCCAGTCGGACCAGATCGACCAGACGCACAGGACGCTGCCCTCGTCCTCGTGGTCGGTCGTCGGACTCCTCCTGCTGCCGTTCAAGCTCCTGCCGTATTGGGCTCGCGTGGTCGTCATCCTCGGGGCGCTCTACTACCTCCAGACCCTCAAGACCCGCTACCAGCTCTACCTCAAAGCCGAACGCTACAAGCTCGAACGACGACGCAAGGCCGGTATTCCAGACTCCGACAAGCGAGACTTCAAGGTCGCCGCCGCCGAGGCGCTCAGGACGCGCAAGGACGAGCATGAGAGGCTCGAGAGGGAGAAGGGCTTGAGGAAGCGGGCTGGGAGGAACCAGGGTGGGTGGGAGCAGTGGGGAGTGGCCAGTGGACTGAGAGAGAGGGAGACTACTCGTCAAGGTACGTATAAGCCTTCCTTTGGGGGAATGGACCAGCGATGGTGCCCCAAGCCTGCGCTGACCCGCCCTGCACTTCTCCGCCGGTGCAGCCTCTCGAGAAGACTCCGACGCCCCTAGCATCCGGTACCCTTCGATCGGCCCCGAAGCACAGTACAACCACGCCTCGTCAGATCTCACGTTCGGGCAGTCTTGCGAGGGCACCTTGCAGAGTGGCCAGGGAGACTCGGAGGACGAGAGGCGAGAACAGCTCAGGCGTGACAAGGCGGCCCGTCGAGCTCGAGGCGATAGTTTCGGCAGGTGCGTCCCTCCTCTGACGATAGATACTTCCTACTGAGACTGACATTGTTCCGCTGTGTATTGCAGTGGTCCCATCCTCCCTTTTTCTCAGACGGTCTCCGCAGACGACTCGCTTCGACCCTCAAAACGCCCCCATACCGCGGTCTCGAGCGTCTCTGCAACGTCCGACGAGAAGCGCATCAAGGTCAAGCAGGAGCCTGTCTCGGACGACGACATGGAAATCCCTTCCGAAGAGGACGCCAGCCGCCAACAGCAGGGCAGGGTTCGGAAGCGGGATGACGACGACAGCGAAGACGAGGCCCGGCAGGAGGACGAGGAGGACGAGTTGATGAGCAGCGGTAGCGAACGCCTCGTTCGACCCTCACCTTCCAAGCTTTCAAGGAAGAAGCAACGCCGCCGTCGACAGTCGAACTCGTACGACTCGCAGCACTCGGACGCCGAGGACATGGACGCCTCGTCTGCCTCGGACGACGGCAGAGAGTTCACCGACGACCACTCCATGTCCTCCGAGTCGAGATCGCCCTCCCCTCCTCCCGCTCGACCCTCCAAGAAGACGCACAAGCGCGTGATCTCCGAAGTCGGGTCGGTCACCTCGACGCGACGCCGGTCGTCCCTGCCCAAAAAGCGCAGAAAGAGCAACGGAACACCCGCTCCCATCTCGGAGGAGGGGGAGAGCGCTGACGAGGAGTCCAAGTCGAATCCCGCCGAGAGCTGGCAGGACCCGAGTGGGATCCGCTTCCGGCTGGGTGCGAACGGGCGGGGGTCCGAGCGACTCGTGCTGGTCAAGAAGCAGGTTCGCAAGTTCCCCGACATGCCGGTCGACAGCGAGCATCCCAACAAGGACGAGCTTATCACGGCCAATCTTGAGCAGTGGGTCAACGAGAAAGAGTTTGTCGAGCTTAAAGCCAAGAGGCAGCTAGCTTGGCAGAACTCGGACGATGAGGACGAGAAGGAAGGCGCGGGAGAAGTCAAGGTGCTTGAGGAGGCTAGTCAGGATACCATCGACGGCGTCAAGTCGGTTCTTTTGAACAGCTCGATCCTCGTAAGTCTGCTCAACAACTGCTTTTTCGCTCTGTTCGCTCCCTGACACCCTTGCCTTGTCCCCTCCAGGGCCGATCTGGGAACCTGCCTTTGGGAAGCGTCTACCAAGTCAAGAACCCCTCGTCCATCCCTCTCCGCCCTTCTCAGTCGCTCGCCTCTCTGCACGAGCTCTACACGTCCTCCGGCCTCTTTTCGACCAACTCGCCTCGACCTGCGTCTCCTGCGTCTAGCGTCGGGACCAGCACGCCCAACAAGCCTCGGTTCTCGAGTACGGCTAGTCGAGTGAGGGGTAGTCCTTACGGCAAGACAAGTGCAGCTCGTCAGGCTAGAGAGGCAGAGGAGCAGAAAAGGCTCGACGAGGAGCTGGCAAAGAAGGCTGGGGAGGAGAAGACGTCCGCGGCTGCTTCGCCTGTACCTCAGGCGCTACCTGCACCTGTCACTCTACCATCACCCGCGGCGCCAAAACTGCCCTCTTCCACCTCAACGCCCGCAGCCGCTGGATCCTCTCCGTTCTCGATCAGCAGAGGCGCCTTTAAGGAGACCCCTTCCAAGGAAGGCTCTTCTACGCCCGCACTGCCACCCATCCCCAAGGCGCCAGCAGGAGCGTCGAACCCTTTCGCCATTCCCAACTCCTCTCTTTCAAAACCTGCGCCATCAATAACTGCTAGCGCTCCTTCTTCGTCGGCGTCCAACCTTTTCGCCGCCAGTCCTTCGCCAGCCCCAATCCAGCCCGCCAAGCCCGTCAAGCCCTCGCCTCTGGGAACCAGCAGCTTCAGCTTTGGTGCACCCGTCAAGCCTGGGGACTCCGCCCCTGCTTCGCCCATTGCTACTCCTTCCTCTGCCCCCAAGGTTTCCTTCGCGTTCGGCGCATCAGCACCGACAAAATCGACGACGCCTTCGGTCGCCCCTACTGCGCCAGCACCAACAGCGGCAGCAGCTCCTACCCTTAAGCCTCCCGCGTTCGCCTTCTCTGCGCCCAGCTCGTCGCCCAAACCAGCGCCTGGCGAGCCACCAAAGTTGACGCAGTCGTTCAGCTTTGGTGCACCGGCCAGTACGCCGGCCGCTTCACCAGCAGCAGCGGCCACGAACTCATTCTCGTTCGGAGCAACCGCCGCTAAGGCCGACACGCCCAAGGCCGACGCCCCCAAACCGTCCTTCTCGTTCGGCGGCGCAAGCACTCCGTCGGCCTCGTTCGCGTCTACCCCGACAGGTGCTTCGACTCCCTCCTTCGGTGGGAACCCTTCCTTTGCCTTCAGCGCGTCCTCGACTGCTCCTGCTGCTGCCAGCACCGCACCTCCTGCCAACGGGAACGCGGTCGGCGCCCCTTCCAGCAGCGCGTCGGCCTTCGGTTCGTCGTCCTCGACTCCAGCACCCACGCCCAGCTTCTCATTTGGCTCGAGCGCTCCTCCGATCCCTTCCACCACAGGAGGAGCCTTCTTCTGTGGAGCGTCAAAGCCTGCCGAGACGGTCGCTGCAGCGCCCAAGCAAGCCTTCTCGTTCGGATCGACGACCAAGCCAGCCGAGGGCTCGACACCTGCTGCGCCTCCCAAGGCGACGTTCTCGTTTGGCTCGACAGGGACGTCGGGAGGGGGCTTCTCTTTCGGGAAGTGAGATCATGATCTGATGATCCTTTCCTTCAGCAGAGTTGTTGAGAATAAGATTACATCCGATACATCTAGACAGCCCGCACTCCGTCTATGTGGTAAGTCTCTCCAAGGAGAGTCTTACAAGCGACCCTAAGCACGATGGAAGGTCAAGCAAAAGGCGAGTCAGTCGTCCGTTGGCCAGCGAAGCAGTGGCGCGGCAAAACTCACATGAGACGATCCAAACGGCCAATGATGGCAAACACTGTGCTACAAGCAATGGCGAAGCGCATGTACTCCTCCTAGCGAAGCGCGAAGAAGGTCGAAAGTCAGCAGGCGCAGGCAGGCGATCACAAAATCAAGAGTGGAGCGCACGCTCTCCAACGTCGAGGCGGTCAGGTACGCCGGAATCGTCCCATCGGTGCGATGGTGCTTTTCGTGCAGGTCCGTCTCGCTGCCATTCTCGCTGCCATGACCGTCTCCGTGGCCGTCGATGCTGTCTCGGTGGTCGGTGTCGCCCATGAGGACACGCAGGCCGTAAACGCTCCTCTCGAGATACCGCTCGACGAGACTGTCAGACGAGAAACGCACAAACTTGTCAGCTCTTACGTCTCTAGAGGAAAGTAGAGTTGGGAGACGTACGGGCAGGGGGTGATCTGGGGGAGAGGCGTCGCCGACCGAAGGCAGGTCGAGCAGAGACTCAGCACGGCCAGGACGTCGCCCATCTGCCAAGTGTTCGCTCTGCGTCAGCCAACGCTTTCTGCACTAAGGGAGTGGAGGGACACTCACGAAGCGACTGTCGTTGAGCTGAGTACGCTTGAGCAAAGCCTTGCGCCAGGCCAGACTGTCCATCGTGGTGAGGATGTAGTGAAGCTGCGACAGGAGACTCGAGAGGTCGATGAGGATGTCCCGAATCGATCCCCAGCGTTCTTCGGGCCACATGCCTCGGAAGCTGACTTCATACGACATCGACTCGTGGCGAGCTGAGGGTGGGTCGAGAAAGAAGGGAAAAAAATCGGAAAATAAAATAAAATAAGGATCAGTCTTGCTCGGCATGCTGATGGTCCAAAGTCTGCACGCACCTCCGAGCGAGATGAGCTTCTGCTTGACTGCAGAGAGCAGAGGAGCGGACGTCTGATCAGCAAGAAGGCGTTTAATCATGTAGTGCAGGGGTTGACGTACTGGCCATCATGTTCTTCTCAATTCTCTCTCTCTCCTTCAGCGACGCCGCGGTCGGGACAGTCCCAGCCACACTGATGATGCTGCAGATGCCATCTCCGAGTGTGCCGATCAGGCCAGCGTACGACAGTCGAATGGACCTCTTGCCCGAGGACGTCGGAGGGACGAAGCAGAAGATCCAGGCGGCAGAGATACCAATTATGACGTTGACGAACCTCCGCCAGGCGACGTCCCAGCCCCAAGAAGCGTTCGTGAGCTGGCCAAGGGAGCTGTGGCCGTTCTGGAAGCTAGAGTCGTCCAGAAGTGAAGGCGAAGGAGTCAGGTTCGGGGAGGGGGGGGATCGTACACAGGAGAACGGGACACTTACCCATAACCGAGGACGAGACCCATGGAGACCGAGAAAAGGATCTTCGTGAGAGGAGGAGAAGGGGCGAACAGGCGGAAGACGAGGACACAGGGGAAGGCCACAGCGGTGACGGCGCCGATGCCGTACGGACTACCGACAGCGCTGCCTGGTGCGCCGATACTCCAAACGAGCAGACCGACGAGGCAGCCCCAGAAGGTGGCAGTTAATCGCGCAACGAAGGCCAAAGCCGTCTCTCCTGAATAAAGAGATATACTCATCTGAGCCATGATTATGACCCATAAACCGCGGTTCTCGTAGAAGAAGTTGGCCGTCTGGGGAGTCCAGGAGGGAGTTGCGACGAGTACCGTGAGGATTCCAGCCTTCATCGCAAAGAGTCCTTTTAAAAGATGAAGGATGCGTTCAAGAGATAGAAGGGCATCGAAGAGATAATGGGTGCGAGGTCAGCTCGATGGTCGAGACTGTAGAGCCCGCAAGACCGACCTTGAGTGGAGGTGAGCATCCCCCCCCACTGATGTAACCGCTGCAGCAGAGCCAAGAAGGCGTTTGACGGTTCCATGCTGTCCGGATCTCTGCGCTGCGTGCCATTCATGCTGTCCTCCCTGGCTTGCAGACCGGGTATCCGATCGGGGTCCTCCTCGCCGAAGTGCTGACCGTCGCTCTCCTCCTGGTTCCTGGTGGGCAGGAGATGAGACCAGGCGAGAAGAGGCATCCTGATTCCGAGCAAGGCGGTAGAAGTCAGTAAAGACCTCAAGGTAGGTCGGAAGGAAGGAAAGGACGTACCAAAGTCTTTGCTTAGGACGCTTGAGCTCAACCTTCTCTTGCTCCTCGACCAACCGCAACACATCTCCAGCAAAGGCAAGCTGAAACCACCCAAAGAAGATCGTTCAAGGGTCAGCGAACCATCTCTGGTCATAACAAAGAGGTGGTCGACTGACGATGTGGAACTGGAATGCGAAGCACCAGAAAAGCTGTCGGTGCGGTAACTTCTTGAGCTCCGCATCGTCGGGCGCAGGCGCGTTGGGATCGAACACATGCTGGGTAGAGGAAGGCGGAGAGCGAACGCACGAGGCTGTTGTCAGGACTTGAGCGAGCGCGTTGATTAGAGAGGAGGATGTGAAGCCGGACTGACCTTATACGGATCGATGACCTCCAGCCTCTCCCTCTCCTTGAACTCCTTCAGCGTGAACCTCAACTTCTCTACGACCTTACGGTTCTCCTCCTCGAACGCTGGCCCGCGCTTGGTGGCCTTCTTGTGCGTGACGAACGACCGGTCGCCGTTGAATCGGACGAACCAAGCTGATGAGTGCTTCATCGCGTCCGAGAGGGCGTGCAGGAGCGGCAGGGACGAGTGTGCGAGTAGCTGAAGTTGATGGTGCAGTTGCTCGACTTCGCTGAGCGAGAGCGAGTGCTCAAGGTTCATGTACCTGTGCGTTAGAAAGAGTGGTCAGACAGGTTCAGCAGGAGCGCAGTTCGGGTGAAGTGGGGGAAGAGATGGCCGCACCGCTGCGACTCGTACAGTCCTACTGGCTCCTGGACCCTCCTCAGCTTCTCGAGCAGACTGATGTGACTGCCGTGCGACTTGTGGTGGTGACCCGCCGAAGATCGGTGGGACGACCGATTGCGCAGTATGGGGAAGTGAAGCTTACGGTCCTTCTTTCTCGACGAGCGTTCGTGCGGGTGGAGGAGAGAGTGTTCGTGGTGGTCCAAGTGGCTCGAGCTGAGCGGATCTCGGTGCGAGCCGTGGAGCAGGTCGTCCGGGTTCTCGGGGAGCATCGACAGGTCTCCGGCGGGACTGGGCGGGGCGCTGTCGTCGTCCGAGTGAACAGGCGAGGACGGTCGAGAGGTCTCATGTTCGGACTGAGCGTAGACCGAATTGGGGCGGGTCGAGAGGGCTTCGTTCAGCCCTGCGAGGTCTTGCTCGGACTGGTTGAGCGCCCTCTTAACTGAGAAGGCGGTCGAGTCCAGAGCATCGTGCAAAAGGGCCGACTTGAGGATGTCGAAGAAGAAAGAGACTGGCAAGAAGTAAGGGATATGAAGTCAGACACAGATAGAAGATGAGTTGGTGCTTGAGTAGTTGAGGACTGACCTCCAGCAGAGCGCTGGTTGACGTTCTTGGCCTTCTCACCCAGCCTCTGCAGATCCTTCGCTCCGAGCCTCCCCCAGGAGATATCCATCCCCAAGCTCCCCTCCAGCCCCTTCATCGCTCCCAACCCAACCGTTGACGACTTGATCCGGAGGTCCTTGACGGTCTTGCCCAGCGCGATCCACTCGTTCAACGACGCCTCCCCCTCGCCGGCCGAGTCAAACAGGTCCGTGATGGATCGCACGAAATCCTCGAGCGGATTGAGGAGGGCAGTGACCGAGTCTACGTAGGCGACCGAAGCGGAGGACGGGAAGATGAAGATCGAAGCGAGCATGGACACGCCGATCTGGATCGTCATGGGCAGGAAGAAGACGAGACCGCTGAGAGCAAAGGAGAGAAAAGAATCAACACCTGTCTTAAGCAGGGGCGAAGCAAAATTCCTAACCTGGTGTAGTAGTTGTAGGGGAAGAGCGGGATGAGCGTGAGGGATACGTCCACTGCAAAATGAAGCGACAAACTGCAAAATCAGCTTTGAGGCCAGATTCCGGACAGATAAGACTAGGACGCACTCTGCACGCAGGCCAGAACGCAGGGCAGGGTGATGGGACTCGGCGCAGTTCGGATCTTGATCCAACACTGCAAGGCGACAAGGACATGGGTTGGTCAGGTTCGCTTTATGGTGAACAGTGCGCACTGGCAAACGCACAAAGAAGGCCGAACCGACGCCCAGGAAGACGGCGCAGACGATCGAAACCTTGGGTTCCAGATAGTCGCCATTGAAGATCTGAACAGGTCAAAAGCGAGAGGCAAAGGCATCGTCAGCGAAAGTTGCCGGTTCGGGGCAGAGCGCAAAAGGATGTAGACCGCACCATCGTTCGTACGGCATCTGCTTTCGGGATCTCGTTTTCTCGAACGACACTGCAGATGGCAGCGCAGATGCAGACCCACGTCCACGAGATCGCTCCGAAGAGGATGGTGAAGAAGTGGATCTTGACGGGAGGAAACGTCAGAGGAATTTAAAGACTCGAGTCAGTCTAAATTGAGCGATCAAGGAAGCACATACGACTGCGCCGCACCTCTGCAACCTGAACGAACGACTTGTCCGGCGGTTGCATAAACGCAATGACGAGGACGAAGAAGCTGGCCTGGCCGAGGACGGTCTGGACGTCGGTCAGGAGGATGAAGAGCATGCCGATCCAGGCCGAGAGCGAGCACCGAAAGAGCGTCTTGAGGTTGCGCTTCGTTAGAGCCGGTCGGACCCAGCCCAGAGGAAACACTGAGTTGTGCTCGACGGCGTGGGCGGCCTTCTGCCAGGAGCTGCGAGGAGGGTCTACGGGCGTCTTGTCTGTCCCCTTGCCGTTGCTGTCAGGCTCGTTCTGTCCAACCCTTGACGACACCCGGCTGCTCCGATGGCGCGGACGGTGAGAAACGTCGTCTGCTGCAGACATCCTGATCGACCCTGCAGGCGTCCCGGACCTCCCTCCTGCTCCGCTACGAGTTGATGAGGGCCGCTCCCTGAGACTCCGCTTGGACGCTCCAGCCACAGCGGTCGAGCTGAGGTCATCGGTCGAGTCCTCGAGGCCGTCGAGCGTAAAGTGAGGTCGGAGGTGTTTTGACCGACTGGGAGGAGAGACCAGTCTGGGCGAAGGATTCGGAGGAGGTGGGATCGCAGAGCTTGACGAGGGTGCTGGACTGTCGTTAGGTCGGTTGACAGGATCCAGGGACGCGGGTGTCGAGGAGGGCGAGAGCAAGGTTGCCGGACCAAGCGGGGAGGGCGACGACGGCAGCGTCGTCTCGGGAAGCATGGCGACCGGGCGAGTGGGAGGTGCGAGATCTGACAGAGTATGGACAGGGGAGAGATAGCGAGCTGGACGACTATTGGGCGAGAGGAGGAGTCCGACGACGCACGAGCATTTCCCAAACGGAGAATCCCGACTGGGCACAGCCCATCAGCGATCGAGATTTCAACCCGACGCAGATCAGCCTAGGCTGCGATTCCTCTCCCCGAACGAATATCTCTTGATCTTTACTCGTACTGAAAGCACCAGCTGCCCTCGCATCCCTTGTTTGATTCTGAGAGCCCTGGCTCGCGCCCGCGCCTGTGGCCATCCATTCACGACGTCATCGGCATCTGCGCGCCCCTCCACCTTTTCTCGCCGTTCGCAAGCTCCGCCGCCCGCCGTCGCGGCCGTCGACTTCTCTGCCCCGTCGTCCTTCTCCTGGCAAGCGAACTTCATCGTCCTCTCCCACCCTCTCCCTCTCCTCCTCCTCTCTCCATCTGCGCCAGCCCATTCGTCCGGGCAAACATGCAGCTCCTCTCCTCCCTCGTGCTCGCCGCCCTCCCGCTGCTTGCTTCCGCCGCCCCTGCTGTCAACACCCTCGACAGGAAGGCTTTCGCCCGATCCATCGAGCAGGACCTTCGAGCTCGAGGCTGGACCGACTCGCGCGTCCAGGAGCTCGAGTTCAAGACGGCCCTCGAGGCCTCGCTGCTGAGAAATGCTGCCGAGAAGCGACTCTTTGGCTTGGGCGACGGCGACTCGAGTTCGACGGAGGGTTCGTCCACTTTCAACCTCTCGAAAGTGACCAAGCTGACTTCGCTCGTGTGCCTGCGCTTCTATCTTAATCAGGATACGCTCCTCGACGTGTTGCCTGCCCGTCAGATACCACCTACGTTCGAGCTGCTGATTCGTAAGTGTCGCTGCTGTCACCGCTCCCCTTTCCACTGTCGACTCTGACCCCTCTTCCTCGTCTTGCAGGATCAACCAGGCCGAGGCGGCCCATATTCAGGAGCGTCTCAACCCCGACCGATTCCTCACCTATCTGTCGTCCATCAACCTCCAGCCGTCGGACCTCAACCTCGTCCTCAACTCATCCTCGTCGACCAACTCAACCCCCGTCGTCGCCCAGGCCTTCTCCGGAGGAGGCTACCGAGCGATGGTCTCTGGCGCCGGAGGCTGGTACGGTACCGACTCTCGCAACTCAGAAGCCGTCACGGCCGGAACAGGTCAGATCGGCCAGCTGACGGCGTACATCGCTGGTCTCTCCGGCGGAAGCTGGATGGTCGGGAGCATGATGTCGCACTCGGCCGACGGAAACGTCTCGATGCTCGAGATCGCGCAGAAGCAGTGGAACCTCAGCTCCAACCTCGTCATTCCTGACGGCGGCCTCATCGACACCGCTTCGTACTTCTCTGACCTCGTCTCGGAGGTGGGCGATAAGAAGGACCAAGGCTTCCAGGGTCAAATCACCGTGCGTCGCCTTCCTCACACTCTTCAGCGGCTCAGTGCTGACCGCAGCCTTGTCTTTCCGATGCAGGACTACTGGGGTCTCGCGCTCAGCGCTCACCTCTTCCCTGCTCAGTACGGACCGACCGAGACGCCCAACCTGACCATCAGTGATCTGTCCGGCCTCGACCCTTCGACCGTTCCCTACCCTATCATCATTGCCGCCGAGAGAGAGGACGGAGAGATTTCGGTTGCTGAGAACGCTACCGTTTGGGAACTGACCTACTGTGCGTCGTCTGAGTTTGCGTCCCTTTGGTGGGTCGAGAGACTGAGTGAGAATTTGCTTCCTGACAGCCGAGTTTGGTACGTGGGGATTCGGAGGAGGAGTCTCGAACGCTGAGTCTCGTCACTCTGGAGGTGCTTTTACCCCCATCAAGGTGCGTTCGTCTGAATGTCTTCCTGCTTGAGCTTTTTGGGGCCCTGACAGTGATTCTCACGTCCAGTACCTCGGCACGTCGCTCAGCAACGGAACGCCCAACTCGACCGAGTCCGACCAGTGCTACGTCGGATTCGACAATCTTGGATTTTCGGTCGGAACGAGCTCCACCCTGTTCAACGCCGCCTACGCCTCGCTCGCCAACTCGAGCGGCAACGGTCTGCTCGAGAGCGCTATCGAAGCCATCCTGGGAGCCATCGACGCGTCAGGCAACGACATTGCCGCCTACCCCAACCCGTTCGCCGACTGGGAGCCCAGCACCAACCCCACGGCCAACTTCAGCCAGATCACGCTCGTTGACGCTGGAGAGACTAACCAGAACATCCCTTGTGAGTGCTTTTTCCGCCTCTGGAGGTCGACTTCGAACCACGGATCGCTGACTAGTCCTCTTCGACGCGCAGACGAGCCCCTCCTCATCCCTCTCCGAGGGGTCGATGCCATCTTGTCGTTCGACAACAGTGCCGACACCACCTACTTCTATCCCAACGGGACTGGTCAGTCGTCTCGCGCATGCAGGTCAATCAGGTCTCTGGGCTGAATCTCTTTCATCTGATCAGCGCCCACAACAACGTACAGGCGTTTCAAGCAGCTGACGGACTCGCTCGGTATCGACCCTCTCATGCCCACAATGCCCGAGAGTCCCAACACATACGTCAACCAAGGCCTCAACACCCGGCCCACCTTCTTTGGATGCTCGGCTGACGCCCGACCCAACTCGACCGTCCCCCTCATCATCTACGTGCCCAACTACCCCTGGTCGACCTTTTCAAACGTCTCAACCTACCAGCTCGCGTGGGAGCAGGAGCAGGTCGACTCTGTACTCATGAACGGTGCGAGGTCGCTCACGATGAACAACACGGTTGGCAACTGGTCGACGTGTCTCGCCTGCGCTCTCGCCGACCGGGCCGTCGCGCGAGCTGGCAACGAGCGAGCTCAGGTCTGCAGGGACTGCTTCTCCACCTGGTGCGTCTTGATCAACTCACTCGGAAAGGTCAGCCCCTTGACTCCCTTGCCGTTGCGTTGATATTTGCAGGTGCTGGGATGGCACGACCGACGACAGCGAACCTCAGGGCACATACGAGCCCGTTCCGGGAACTATTCCTTCCTTCCTCGCCAGCCTCGGAGCGTCTGCGACGGCTGTTTCGACGCCTTCTCCCTCGACCAGCCAGACGGCGACGAGCGACCAGAGCGCTGCGTTCAGCACGGCGTCGCTTGGAGGGTTGGGTGTCGCGCTCAGCGTCGTCCTCTCCTCGGCTGTCTTCGTTCTTGCCTAAGGAGACACTACCAGACTTTTCACTCAAAAATATCCCTCGAATCCATCTTCTAGCATCTTGCGCCTCTAACGCTTTCCAGCCTTCCCTGGATCCTTTTCTCCAGTCGGGACCGGATCTTGTCCCGTTCCCGCGCTGCACCCATCTGCACTAGCCACTCTCACTCAATTTCTTTCCTTTCACCTTCTCTTCGATATGCCAGCACCATCTACTATCGCATCTGCATCTCATGTCCTCTTAATCCTGTTCAAGTGCCCACCATGAATACTTGTCGGAGGTATGACGAGTTTCAGATCAAAGTCCGCTCGCCCAACGAGAAGACCCTTTCCGCCAGTCTGACCCCGTCGCCCTTTGCAGCAGCTGACTCCTCCACCCAAACACCGCCCCAGCTCATCCAGACAGCATGGCAAAGACAGAGCCGAAGAAGTCGTGCAAGAAGAAAGTCAGTCGGTGGGCGACAACGGCCAAAACGGTCCCGCTCGCCGCCGCCATCCTCGCACCTATCGTTCGTCCCACTAGACCTGTAGTCTCGCGTTGCACCCTGGACCTGAGCCCATCTCTCTCTTCTTGGCAGCTCACTCTGCTCGACATCCCTGCCCTCACCCAAGCCTGGTACTGTGCGCCCGCGCCTGCTTTCAGCGTCTGACAGGCCGCGCGGCTGATGCTCCTGCTCCTAAACCTTCAGCCCGGGATGGCATCCCTCTTCTGCACAACGCGCCTTCGACAGCGATGTCGTCTGTTTCACTAGGTCAGTGGCCTTCTTTTACATCCCCAGAAACAGAGCTGACACTTGCTTGATTCTTTCCTCGATTCGCAGCCTTCTCCGTGATCGGAAACGCCCTCCTCATCGTCCGTTTCAGCTCCAACAGTCCCTCCATCCGTGCCTTGGCTGTCGAAGCACCCCTGGTAGCCTTCTGGATCAAGACCATCGTCGAGATCGTCAACCTCAGCTTGTACGGCCGACACGAGCTCCCGGCAGACTACGTCTATGGCGAGGGCTTCTGGTGCGCCGTCTTCAGCTGCGGAATGTCGGGCATCGTCGCCCTCCTGCTGCTCTGGCACTTTGCTGTCCAGCACGCCAAAGACTGGGAGGACTCTATCAAGATCCGCGTTGAAGGTCGACATTTCATCCTCAGCGTGTCGAGCTTTGTCGCTGTGATTGCTCTGCAGGCTCTCGTCTTCTCTCGCA
Organism: Cystofilobasidium capitatum; assembly: GCA_014825545.1. Taxonomy (NCBI): domain Eukaryota; kingdom Fungi; phylum Basidiomycota; class Tremellomycetes; order Cystofilobasidiales; family Cystofilobasidiaceae; genus Cystofilobasidium; species Cystofilobasidium capitatum. Next base: position 825,761 of record MVAJ01000001.1, read on the forward strand.
TCGAAGGATGGTCCTTCTTTGACGGTACGAGTTTCCTTTTTCCTTGTCAAACTTCTTTTCGGACGTCGCTGACGCTCAATTTTCTCGCAGGTGTCTTTTTTTCCATCGGTGCATTTCAACCTCTTCTCTTTGGCATCGAAGGAGGCTGATTACTGTCCTCCACGACGTGACCAGTCACTTGCCTCACGGTCGGCTCTGGACATCTATCTCCAAGCAAAACGTCCACACGGATCATCCTGTTCCCCTTTGCGCTGGTTGCCATTGCGCTGCTGGCGAGCCAGGTCTCAATGATCATCGGCTGTATGTCAAAGTTCTCATCGAGACTGATAATCATTACAGGACTGACTCTCCCTTCCTTTCATTTTCAGTTTTCGACGGTCACGACGAGCTTCGACGGAACAAGTATCGAGCTCAAAGGATGATGCTTGCTAACGAAGGGCGTTCGGTGGACGACGCGAAGCAATGGGGGCTGACGGAGGAGATGGACTACCTGGACCGGATGCAGAGGAAGGAACGACAAGCATCACAGATGGTCAAGCTCATTATCTCCCTCAGCACTTTCTTGCTCTTTTGGGTTCTGGGCGCTGTCGTTTTTAAATACGCAGGTGCGTACGCCCTACCAGTTGCCTCTCAGTCATCAAATCTGACCCGACTTCCTCCTAACCCCTCCCTCCCGCAGAGGGCTGGACTATGGGATCAACCCTTTATTTCACCTACGTCTCCTTTTTGACTATAGGGTACGGAGACTACTCACCCGTCAGCAACCTAGGACGCGTCTGGTTCGTTCTCTGGTCCCTCGTCGCCGTACCGGTTGTCGCCTCCTTCGCGGTCCAGACCATCACCACGATCATCGAGACCGTCAGCGACTCGCGCCTGGCCGCCAACAAGATCTCTCGCACGAAGCATATGCTCAGGTCCAAGGGCGACGATCCAGAAGATGTCCAAAAGGAGGATCACGAGGGATTCCCAACCCATGCGAAGTTTGTGTCCGAGAAGTGGCGCAAAATCCAGCAGGGCGAGTCGAAGGAGACAGACGACGACGAAGACGACGACGAAGACGACCCGTTGGGGAATGTGGAGAAGAAGAGTGTGCAGCAGGGCGACTTGACCGAGCGGGCTTTGGACCTGTGAGTCCACCTATCTCGCCCATCTCTCGATGAACATTCTGCTGACAAGAAGAACGCACTTTTTGATATTTTTAGGACGTGCCGCCTGGAAGCTTTGTCTCGTAGTCTTCTCATCGGCACCCTCGATGCTGGCAGCAAAGCCCAAAACCTCCTTCGTGCGGATCGCAACGTCCAGAGAAGGTTCGCTGCTTCGACTTTCGACTTTAATCTGCCATTCGAGATCCCATCTGACATTGTTCTTTGGGTTTCATTAGGGACATGAAAGAAATCGGGTCCAGCAAGGACTTGGATGCCATCTGGGAGGAAGAAGACAAGTACGTCAAGGTTCGCGCCTTGACGATCCTGGTGAGACATTCCGACTAACTATGGTGTGCTCATGACCAGGTTGGTGGGCGCCAGCGAGGACAATCTCTTGCGCACTATTGGCCTCTACAGGAAGACCTTTGCAGAATTTCTAGTCGTGGGCAGTCTCCTCCGTCAACTCGAAGGTATGTCGTCTTGCTTTCAGTCCCGCCGTCGATCACAACTGACCCTCGCCCGACCCTCGCTCTCCCCTTCTGCGCCAAACGCTCAGGCACAGAACGGCAAGCCTTCCTTCGCATGCGAGAGTACGAAGACGACGCTTCCGAGACGGGCACGCGCGCCGAGCGCGAGAAGGAGCAGATGAACGAGATGGACGGCCCGACAGAGGTCCAAGACGAAGACGGAGAGCAGTTTCACGTAGACACCGAGGACCCAGAGAACAACGTGGACGAGTCGGACGCTTCGGAGTCGGATGACTTGACAGATTAGATGACACTCGAATTCTCAAGGTTGTAGAAGTCATGTCATCCCTCTTTCCGATCACTAAGGAGACTTGGCGCGCAAGCTCTAGTCCTCCATCTCGTCCTCCCTGCAAGCGAAACAAGAGAGGAAACCGGACGCATCAGCGGCGAAGTGAGAAGACGAGACCGAGCAGAAGAGCGACTGACAGGCTCTGCTTTGCCTTGAGGTCCGCCTCCGCCGCCAACGCTGCGGGTACGAGGACGTGTCGGCCCTTGGACTCGGCGCAAACCCATGTGAGCTCGAGCTCAAACTCCTTGTCCTTCTCGTCGGCGTGGCACTTGTGGATGCTGTCGTGAGCGGAGGGGAGGTAGAAGGAGGGAGGACGAGGAGGGAGGTGGGATCGTCAGAAGGGTCCCACAGGGGAAGAATGCACGAGAACGAGAGGTCAGGGAGGGACGTACATCCGAGCCGCGTGCATGACGGCATCCCGAGTCTCCAAAGTGTCAAAGTCGAGCTTCTCCAGCTGGTAGGTGCAAAAAGCAGAAGGCGTCAGCACCTCTGAAGACACGGCTCGACAAGGCCAGATGGACGCACCTCCGTCTTTGCCAGCAGCTTTCCCTTTCCAACCGCCGTCGCCCGGTGACCGTAGCTCAACCCGCTGGGCTCGATCATGTACAGTTGAGGCCCGTTGCGGTCGATCGAGCCAAAGATGGACGATACGCCGAACGGTCGAACGGAAGAGTAGAGGGTGTAGGCTTGGAGGTACATGGACATTCGAGAGATAAGATCCTGTGAGAGAAAGGGACGAATAGGGTTAAGTCCTGCCTCATTAGGATGGGGAGGATGGGAGGGAGACGGACCTTGAGCGTGGTGGGCGCGTTGTAGACGTCCCTGTAGTTCTGCGCCTCCTCCCGTGCGCGTGTTGCGATGTGCTTCGAATCGGAGAGCAGTCCAGCGGAAGCCTGCACGACAAAGACGACGGGGGAGAAAGAAGGGGGGGGGGGCAGCCAAGGTCAATCCCATCATCCTTCCTCTGCGCCTAATCACGTAGCGAGCAGACGCACCATGCCGACGTGCGGGTCGATCGTTTGTATACGTCGGTTCGTGCCCTTCAGCAGCAGCTTGGAGTGGACGAGCTTCTCAACGGCGAGGACGACACCGTCCTTGGTTCGGATACCGATGGCCGTTCTGTAGGGGCGAGAGAGGCATGGTTGCAGGGGTGCGAGATCAGCCTTCGGGACGTTGTGGACGAGGCGACAGAGACTTCGAGACGCACCCTCCAGAGTCAACACACTTTCCAGCGTACTCCACCTGGAGTCCGAAGGAGCAGGAGTCAGTATCCTGAGTGGTCCGACAAGTCATCGATCCAGGAGGGGAGGGAAGCAGGACGATGGGGGGCCTCCTCCGCATCTCCTCCCCTCTTGCCTGCCCGCCTGAGGCTACGCACCTGGAAGATCCGACCGTCTGGCGAGTAGGTCGATGCGCTGAGGTCGTATCCTGTTCCAATCGAGGTCATACTAGCGAGCTGGGTAGGGTGTGCGCTGAGAAAGTTGGGGGGAGCTGAAAGATGGCGGTCAGGGAGACGTGGAGGAGAAAACGAAGCAGGCGAAGGAGCGAGCCCAAACGACGACGAGCTCTCGAGTCACTTTCCGACCCCCTCCTTTTCTCCTTCCCTAGACCCAGATCAGAGCAGCATGGGGCTCGGTGTAGGGTACGTCCAACGACATACTACTTTCACGTCGAGTGCCATGGAAGGGGAGGGCTGACGGGTGCCTCTCTCTGTCTCGCAGCGACCTCCTCTGGGCGTCGCTCCTCTTCATCAACGCCATCGCCGTCCTAAACGAAGAGCGCTTCCTCGCAAGAAGTACGTCTTTACGTCTCCTCCACTAGAGGTCTCTAAGCTCAGACCTTTCTTTTTTGGTTCGAAATCAGTCGGTTGGTCAACAGCTGCCGTCGTGCCAGGAGCGGGAGTGACCGCGTACGATGCCTACGCCAACCAGGACGCGATGGGAGGAGCAGCCGGCCCGAGCGTCAAGTCCAAGATTGTCAACCTGATAGGAGCCGTGAGGACGTTGATGCGTAGTACGTGCTCTTTTCTTGGGAGGTGTCAGAGGGGGGAGGAAGAGGCGTTTCGGCTGACTCCATCTCGCTCTCGCTTGCTCTCCAGTACCGCTCATTGCAATCAACCTCGCCATTATCATTTACGAGCTTGTGTTGGGGTAAGAGTTGCGAGAAGAGAAGACGGAGGAAAGGGGAAGTCAGAGGGGTGGGGGAGTCATAGGAACGAGAGGGTTCACCTGTACGTCCGCCCCTACTGCTGCTCTCGCACCACATCCGTCATCCTAGGCTGCCATCTGACCTCGATCCTTCCCAGTCTCGACGTTCTACAGCGCGATTTTCATGCATCTCACGAAACAGAGTCTTCCATCCGCTCGTTGAGGACGCCTTGCTCCCCGACGCCATGAGGAGCTCGCCCGGTGTGGGTCGGCATGGCGCCTCGTGCATCCACGTCTAGGAAAGAGTGTGAGGCCGACAGGAGGGCGCAGAAGTGATCTGGGGCTTCAAGATGAGGTCTGTGGACGCAGGGAGAAAGGGTTGTCCCTCAGCAAGGACAGAAGGGAACGGCAGTCTCGCCTAGGGAGGTCAACTCGATGCTCGTACTTTGTTCTCGGACGGCCAGCTAGATGAAGGACGAGATCCGAGAGGCAGCATCCGAACGAGGTGGCGTCTGGAGTTGCTAGAGTAGTCGGGGACGGCAGAGTGAGCCGTTGCGCGCTGTGAACGAAGACCAAACGAAACGCTCGTCAGCACGAGAAGTCTGTTGATTGACAGGACCGAGCAAGAACTCGCCTGGTCCCAGACGACGACCGTCCTTGGCTCCCATTTGATCCGGCACGTGAAGTCGAGGGACTGGACGTGGCGGTGGAGAAAGTCGAGCAGGTTGGCGCTCTCTGAGGGGTAGAAGCCCACGACGGACCAGGCTGAGGTTGGACTAAGGTACAGCGCCTTCTCTCCCGTGACCTGTGAAAGGCAATTCAAGCCCTCTCAGTTTCGAGAAGATCTGAGGGGCAACAGGAGAGAGACGAACAGGATGACGGATGACAAGTGGATGGACGGTGAAAACTCCTTCCTCCCTTGAGCGTTCAGGACCGAGCTGCGCCATCTTTGCAAGCGGCAGCGACGAGTGTTCGAGCTGGAGGCCGTCGAGGGTTGCCGCGAAGGCCGGAGAAAGGGCGTTGTAGGCGGCCACTAGCGAGCTGAAGACGGTGTCTCCTCCACCTTTGGAGCGAAGTTGTCAGTCGAGGAGTCTTTGCGGCGGGACGATGACTGAGAGACGCACCTCCGCTTGGAAGCTCAAGCGCCCACATGAAAGAGACGGAAGGAGCGTGCTCCTCCCAAGTCTGGTCGTTGTGGAAAAGCTCATAGGACGTCCGAGGGCCGAGATAGTCGCGCAGGGTTCCGCTGAAGACGGTGGACGAGAGGGTCAGACAAACGTTCAGGCGTGAGAGTCGTGAGGAAGGACTCACGCTTTCGGATCTGCGTAGATGACCTGCATCTCCGGACTCGCGCCTTTGGGATAGCCTTGCGTCGGGTGTCGATGCAACGGTCCGAAATGGCTGCAAGGTGAAAGGAGGGGACATCAGATTACTGGATCGGTTGAAGAGAGCAGAGGAGGAAGGACTCGCCGTGCGACTTGAAACTGCTTCTCAAGACCTAAGTCTGCGAAGTCTTGATCACGCTAGAGAGACCAGAGATCCGCGAGTCAGTAATTGGCTTCCTTCATAGAAGGAGTGGACGTACAAAGACGAGTACGCCTCGCTTCGCCGCCAAGAGGGCAACCTCGTCCAATCCCGCCGAATTCAGCTGGCTGAGCTGCACGCCAAAGATCCTGTCCGGGCCAAAAGATCGAAATTCAGCGCGAGCGGGAATTATCTGGTGTTGAGAAGACGCACTCTGTCCCTATCCGAGGAGTGATATCCTCAGCCCGTCCGACGTCCAAAAGCAGGCGCGTGAGGGTCGGCAGCTGAGCGTCCGCCCTCAGACCTGCCTCTTGAACCTCAAATTTGGGGTGCGCTTCGGCTCGAGAAAAGTCTTCCGGACGCGTCGGGAGGTAGGCCGGATAAAGAGGGTCTGATGCAGGCTCCTTAGATGGGCTTGAGTCGCTCGGGCGGGAGGACGAGCTGCTGGACGCGGCCAAGTGCGACAAGGCAAGGTGCGCTGGGTGCTGGAGAGGCGTGCCCACCTGGGCATCGTGCAGTCTCCGGAACCTGGACGAGGCCGTCATGAGCTGTCGATGTACCGGCAAGGGACTCGTACTTTGAGTAAAGCGAGAGATGGTCCGGACGTGGTTGGCTCGTAGCTCTGGGCGTTTCGCTCTCGTCCGCCAAACGACGACGGAGGAGCAACAAAGTCAGAACTCCCTTTACCCTACTCTCCTTCCCTCCTCTCGCTCCTGGTCCAGGTCTCATCAGCGCCCGCCTTCTTCCCTCGGTCGACGTTCGCAAGCATGAGCCGTCGTGCTGTCCTACGGGTCGCCTACTCCTCCCCCCTCTTCCTCCGCCCTTCGACGCCGCGGCTCGCCTGGCCTGCTTTCGCTCGCCAGCAGTCGTCCTCATCCTCGTCGAGCTCCTTTTCCTCCCCTCGGACAGTCTCGCATGGACAGCAGGTCGAGACGGTCGAGGTCGACTCATACATGGCAGACCCGCCAGCCCGCGCAAAGTGCAAGTTGACGGGTCCTCTCGCTCGGTACGACCAACTGATCTCATCCGGCGTGCTGCTCAACGACGACCACCAGCGGACCATCGTCAAAAAGCTGCAGGAGATGCACGACAGGCTGGCAGACTACCACCCTGCACCGATACCAGAGGAGATTCCTCAGAGCTCTTCGGCGGGAGGAGGCTTCGTGAGCCTACCCTCTCGCGTGGACCTTTGGCGACCTCCAGGCTGACTCTCGCTGCACTTACGCTTCTTCCATTCCTGCAGCTCAGTCGGCTCTTCACTCCCCGGTCAAAGAAGCCTGATCCGACGGCTGCGGTCGAGCTCGAAGGGACCATGACTATCCCGGCCAACGTACCAAAGGGCCTGTACCTCTACGGCACCGTTGGCACGGGCAAGTCCATGGTGCGCATTTCCTTTGCGCACTCGCCCGTCGTTTGAGAAACCTCTGACCTTCAAGATTACTGGTGCTTCATCGTCCGCAGCTCATGGATCTCTTCCACTCGACCCTTCCTGCCCAGTTCACCAACTCGCGCCGGAGAGTTCACTTCCACGCCTTCATGATCGACGTGCACAAGCGCAACCACAAGTACAAAGTCCAGTACGGCGAGACGGGCGACCGAATGGGCGAGGTGGCGAGGGATCTGGCGAAGGAGGCTAGGGTGCTGAGTTTCGACGAGTTTCAGGTGCGGCTTGAGGGAGGATCGACCATCCTGATTGCTCGCAGAAAGCTGACACGACCCCACCGCCTTTGATTCAGGTGACGGACATCACGGACGCCATGATCTTGCGCAACCTGCTCGAGAGGTTGATGGGGTATGGTGTCGTTTGTGTCATGACGTCAAAGTGAGTCTCCGCTCGAAGGCTGCCTCTTTCCTACGCTCGTCCCAGAAGTGACCCACCCGACATCCTGTACATCAGTCGACACCCAAACGACCTGTACAAAAACGGGCTTCAACGACAGTCGTTCATCCCTTGCATCAACCTCATCAAGGAGCAGTTTGAGATCGCCGATCTCACGGGAGACGGTGGGTCGCGCTCCTTCCTTGTCCTCGTTCTATGTTGCTGACCATCTGCCCCTCCCCCCTCCCCCCCACAGACTACCGTCAAGTACCAGGTTCGCTGCGGAAGGTCTACTACGACGCCACCTCATCGACGGACGCAGCCGACTTCCGAAAACTCTTCGACGCGCAAACGGCCAACGCGCCCGTCATTCCTGGTCGCAAAGTCGAGATCTGGGGTCGCAAGCTTGCCGTCCCAGAGAGCTCCTCCGACGTCGCCTGGTTCGACTTTGAGTCGCTCTGCGGCAAGAACCTCGGCGCGGCGGATTACATAGAGGTCACAAAGACTTTCAAGACGATCTTTGTCGACGCGGTGCCCAAGATGGATTTAGACACGAAGGACAGGGTGCGTTGCTTCCTTTCTTTATACCTTGACGTTGTCAGGCTGATCTAGTCCCTTCTTGCGCAGGCTCGACGGTTCATAACCTTCATAGATGCGTGCTACGAGTCTAGGGTACGTTCTGCTCGTTTGCAAGGGCCTCCTCGCACTCGACTGACCTCCCTACCTTCTCTACACAGACGAAACTCTTCATGTCGACGCAGGCGCCGATGCTGGAACTCTTCTCAGGCTCGTCAGAGTCGGCTCGCTACTTCAGCGATCATCAGCGTGGCCGTGAGTCTCATCTGTCCTAATCGGGCCTTCTCCGGTGCTGACCCTTCCCCTCCGTGCGCCTGCAGTAAGCGAGGATCTCGGTCTGACCAACAACGAGACGGTCACGTCGCCCATCTTTACGGGCGAGGAGGAGGTCTTTGCCTTCCAGCGTTGCGTCAGTCGGTTAAGCGAAATGGGAGGCACCAAGTGGTCGGCCTTCCAGGAGGTCGCAGATCGATGAAGCTAACGCAACGAGTCTTGGTTTGAGGGCAAGAAGGGGCATTTGAGAGCAAGCGGAACATTTCTCTTCTTGAGTATGAGAAGAAAAAGCAAGCCTTGAGGTCGTACGAGATCGGGCTGAAGCGCAATACATGCAAGGCGGGGAGGGCAGAAAGTGGCTGAACGAGCGACGAGAAGGAATGAAGAGCAACGGCAGGGCAATAGAAACGTTTTTGAAGTGGATGTCCGACGGAATTCAACCGATACAAGGACCGGTAGGCGGCAAGGAAGAAGAAAACAGAAGATGATGTGCAGGAGGAGGGGGTGGGGAAAGTCTTGCGCTTATGAGTCTGGCAACATGGATCGGTCGACCGAGAGATTCTCAGGGTTGCCCCACTAGACGGTGCACGCGATGAGAGTCAGTTGAAGGAAGCGGAAGATGCAAGACAGGCTCAGCGACATACCCAGAAAGGGAAGTTGTGGGCCGTGCCAGCGGCGCCAAAGACGGCGAAATTGAGAAGGAAGCTAATGGTCTGTGTTCCTCCGTCGAGAGCAGACGAGATGATGTAGTTGTACTGGCGGAGAGAAGAGAGTCAGACTGTTGGTGTCCTTTGATACTGAGGAAGTCGTTGCGCACCTTGGTGAAGAGCTTGGGAAACTGCGCGGCGTGAGAAAAGAGCAGGGGGGATAGGCATCAGTATTCAATCCTCGAAGGTCGGGTAGCGTACACCCGTTCTGACCTTTCGTCGGACAAAGTACTGGCTGAAGATTCCAATGACCATCGAGGGGTTGACAGAGGTGTTAATACCGACCGACATGAAGCACGCATACTGAAGCATCACGGGCGTAGAGAGGTTGTTCCAGCCGGCCTTGGGTCGCCGTCGGTGGAGGAAGTAGAAGGGCAGGGGCAAGAACAGTCCGAGGAAGAGAGACAGTGGCACCATGTAGTATGTGCTGCCCCAAGCGAACATTTGAGGACCAAGAGCTCCCCATGCGATACTCGTGCCTCTAAACAGCTGTGCGTTCTGACCAGACCACAGTCGGGTGCCTGATACAGAGAGGAGTGCAGGCCGCTGGGCGTCGATGATGGAGACCATCTGCGGCGAGGGTACGCATGAACATCAGCCCTCGCTCCAAGGAGCGCGCAAAGAGGCTTATGTCTTCTCACCATGATGTAGTTCTGATTAGGGAACGGAACGGATGAGGGAGTGGGTCAGTTGAGAGAGAAGGAAAAGAGACGTGGAGGACAAGAGGAGGTGGGGGGTCACAAACCAAGATGCAACCGACGAGCGTTCCCATCATCTGCATCAAAAAGGTGATGCGAGGAGGGATCTTCATGTACTGGCCTATAAGTAGAAGAGCGGGAGGGAGCACCGTTAGGTGGCGCAACGGTGGTCAGACTTATAGGTCGTTCGAGACGCACCGAGCTTGAGATCCTGGAGCAGATTGATTCCTTGCGACATGGTGGTGGCACCGTAGAGAGCAGCGTACCTAATTTCGACAAGGTGATCAAGGGTTTAAGGGGTTAAAGTGGGATGGAGGGAGAGTGAGTTGAAGGAGGAAGGCGGAGTCAGGCCTCAACGCTCCGTCCCCGTCCTGCAACAGAAAAAATAGAGATTCGCACATGTTGGCGATAGGCTTTCCAGGCACAAAGTACGAGCAGAGCATCTGTCGATGAGATCAAGAGGAATGGTCGTTAGTCCCTGTCCATCACGACACCAGAGGGAGGGACGAACTTGAAAAAAACCTGTGCCGCCCGACGAAAACTGGTAAAAGCCGAGGATCGCTGCCAGCGTTGCATAGAAGCAGCAAAGGAAGAAGGCGAAGATGATGAAGACGATCAGGGCCCACCAGGGTAGACCACTCTCGCCGGTATAGTTCGTTGCTTGAGCCATGGCGAAGGCGACGACGAGAATGCAGAGGTACCACCATCGAGGAACCTGCTTGTAGACCTGAAGCTTGATATAGTGCGGGTCGTGCACGAAGGGCTTTGTCTTGTTCCAAGGGTTGAGCGAGAGGAAGAAGGGCTTGATCTCGGCCCTGCCACCGGAAGCGCACAAAGCGGCACGTCAATCCCTCAAGTCTGCTTGACGATTCTGACAGTAAAAGGTGGGACGAACCAGTAGAAGAGGAAGCAGTGAACGATGGTGGCAGACAAGGAAAGGTTCTCGACGAGCAGATAGAGTGCGTTCGTAGCACTAAACCACGCAGGCCCAATCGCCTCACTGCAAATGGCGGTGAAACGTCAGCGCTCTTGAAGGACAGTGTGGCAAAGGACCACGCACTACTTGGCCTTATCGAAGCTGTAGATAGGATAACGAGGTCAATGACGGGGACTGAAGGGAGGCGTTTAGCCAAGACGTACACGTTGTTCGTGAGGATCTGATCCTGAGGGTAAGTGCTGAGGAAGGAAACAGAAACACCGTGAGCCCGCGAACGTTGGGTCGACTGAAGTGCGCACGACGACTCACCTTCCGTTGGCCATGAAGATGGTCTGACTCATGAAAGGGAAGTCTTTTCCGCGCCAGATGTTGCCGTAGTACACCTGAGCAGAGAGAGGGGAAGTGAGCCTCATCTCATACCGTTGCTTGAGATATTTCCTACTTACCGAGGCCATCAAGATGTACGTGAGAACTAAAAGGACGATCACACCGTCAGTGAAGACACGTGGTCAGCGATAGCGTGAGAGACGAACTGATTCCAATGTCCTGGTTGAGCTGCGTCCAGAGAGGAGTGTACAGGCATGCTGGAGAGTAGAGCGCTCGGGCTCGTCAGTACTCGGAAGCTTTGTTGAGGATCACTTCACAACGACTCACCCGACCCGATGAGGTTCCCTGACGAAAAGAAAAGACGTGGCAGCGGGCAAGAGTTAGAGGGAAAAGATGAGCGAGATGGGCGATGGGAATACCCACAGTCGAAGCACCAAGACAGCAGGCCCATGCCCTCGTTGTTGTTGGCCCCACCAAAAATGTTCCTCGTGACCCTGCGAGCGGACAGAGAGAGGTTAGAGAGGGGGGAGCGGAACAAGAACACACATCGACGTACGGAGAGTTGTGCGAGACAAGACAGATGATTGAGACCTGAGCGACGCAAAAGAGGTCATAATCAGCACCCTCGCCTGTTCGAAGACAGAGCAGCAGTATTTCAAACGCACTCCAGTCAACCAAGGGAAGATCCACTCTGAAGAGACAAGCAGGGCGACGTCAGTACTTTCCTGCAGTAGCAGGTAGCAGCAAAGAGCACGAGACGGACGCGGCAAGATCTCGTACACGAAAATGACGGAGAAGATGATCCAGAAGATCTTCCTGCGTCGGAGAGAAAGTCCACCGTCGAAGTGGAGCGATTGCAGCATGGCGGCGGGCTGCAGAAGAGGACAAAAGTTTAAGAGTCAGGCCCGACCTTGCAGTTTCGGAGAGAGAATGGATACTCACACTGATGTTGTGAGGCCAGAGAGCAATCGTGGGAGCGACCAGGGCCTACAGCAGAGTGGAAAGCGTCAGTACGGCAGGGATCCTCTGCGCTCCCTCACGTACGAGCTCGGCGATAAACCAACCCTTTACCGCCGGACCTTCCTCTCAGTCGCTGGCAGGAATCGACTCACATCCTGGAGAAGTCCAGCGTAACCATACCCCAACAATTGACTCGAGAAGAGCGTGAAAATTGCGATCGCGCCGTTCATCGGATTGCTGGAGAAAATGCAGTGGAGATCAAGTGTCAGGACCGGTCTCAGGTCTAGTCGGCGAGACGGTCCAGGCGAGAGCAAACGTCAGGGACGGCCTGAGGTTTCCTTTGAGCGTGCGACGTACTCGTAGTAGAGATTTTGGACGGAGATGACCTAGAGACGACAGAATAAGTGTTCGGGAGGTCAGAACAACCACGTGGAACGACAGCCGAAGGCAACAATTCGTACCTGAATTCCGGTCGCACTTCCAGAGGCGGTAGAGCACATGATGATGAGAGCTGCGTGCTCCTTTACGTTAAAGGGGCCAGGGTTGAGGAAGCGGAACCATCCTCGTCGAGGCAGAAGGCTAAGCAGGAAGTCAGCTTTCCGCCTCATCGAAAAACGAGCGGATGTGGACTCACGCCAACGCATGTCCAAAGAAGTAGGTGAGGATGACGAGGAACCTGAAGGAATAGGGAGGAAAGTCGAAGGGGTCAGCGAGGTGAAGATAGGAGGGCAGCGAGGTGAAGAAGGGAGGACAGCAAGAGACGCACCCTTGGGAGACTGAGATAGATTGGGGCTATAGTCGACAATAAACAATTAGCGCTTCCCGACGGAAGGGGAAGAAATGAATCAACCTTGAAGTAGTAGATCCTGCGCGCACACAAGGAACGAGTCAGCAAGTTCAACCGAAAGAGTTTTGCGAGCTTGAAGACGCACTGAGCAAGGACCGATCCGAAGGCAGAAAACCCGAGACCGAGAAAGAAGGTTCGGAAGGTGAGGACGGGAAGGGTCGGATCGTCTCTTGTAGAGAGGACCTTGGTGGCGATGTCTACAATGGAGGAAATCAGTTGTTCAGCCGAGCGCGACCAAAGACCGAGCGCGCCGAGAGGCTGACCTGCGGAATCCTCGACTCTCCACTCATCTTTGGTCGCGTCTCCATCCTCCAGTCGTTTTTCGAGCTGAGCAGAAGAAAAGGGCAAAATGATCAGTGCCAGACAACCCGACAGCGTTCTCTCTTCCTCAACTCACCTCGTCAACCTCTCGGACGAGACCGTCGTCGTCCTTCAAGTCGGGACCATAAACGGCTTGCTTGTCGATGACATGAGCACCGTCCTTCTCAAGATCGAGCTTCTCATCGCTACTGGAGTGCGGAGAGGCGGGCTCGATGGAGTTGCCAGCGTCGACCTCCATGGGGGGTGCGTGCTGCGAAAGACAGGTGAGAGGCAGGTCGGCGCAGACCACAGGCGCAGGATACTTGAAGAGAAGGAGAAACGTACGTTCGTGGTCCCGTCAGAGACGATCTTGGACGCGCCGTTGGTGAAAAAGTCTTTGATGCCCATCTTGATCCTGATGGAGGAAAAGGTGCTCGAAGGACCCCTTCTGCCTTCCACACCCATCCTGCCTCTATCTTCCCAAACCACGGTGTTTTCCCGCCCTGCAAATGAGGTCGAGGACCAGCGTGGTCGTCTTGTACTCCGCGTGCGATGGGAAGGGAGAGATCTACACTAATCTGCGGAGCAGCAGTTAGCACCTCCATCAAAGGAAGCATTGGCCGCGCCCCGACTTGCCCCAACATCAGCTTATTAGCATCTTGCCGGAAATTTTGGTTGTGTTGGTCCTCGTCCGCATGGGCGGTGGACGAGTGATGAGCCTAAGGTCAGCATGATAAAGGGGAGAGTAAGTCGGCGGGGAAGGCCGGGCAGGATTTGTAAAGGTGAATTTGTATCTAATACGGACCACACCACTCGATAAGCCATCTTTTCAGACGGGCGGCAGAATAAGGGATGGACACTCACGCTCGTCTCCTTCTATTCTCATCAGCAGTCTCTCTCCCCGCGTGCAAAGCGCGCTTCGGCGAAGTAGCGGGCGACGACCTTGTTCCCGCCAAAGAAGCGGTCGTTGAGAGCGCGGATGGCCGTCCATGCTCCCGCTGGGCCGCTGAAGACGACGAAGACGACGACAGCGTCCTCTGGTCGGACTGGGACCGGCGAGACCTGGTGTAGGACGACTCGCTCGACAACGCCGCTAGAGGACGGAGAAGATCCAAAAGAGATTGGTCAGACTGCGCGTGCTGCTAAAGTGAGGGAAAGCATGGAGGAACGACGCACTGTTTACTGCACTCGCTAGCGATCTCGTCGCTGAGGTACTCGTCCACCTCCTCTGGCCCTCCGACGAGGTGCTGCAGGGAGATGACCCGGCTGGACTCTCCGAATCGCTCCCGATCCTCGGCGTCCTTCCTGGCCGTTGTTTCGGAGACGATCTTGCCCATGGCAGCAGGCGCGCGAGGAGCCTGAGACGAGCCTTCGTACGATCCCTTGCTCCGATCCTGCTTGGTCTGGACGACCTCAATCGGCGCGACGATACCCTCCGCGCTGAGTCGTAGGGAGCGATAGTCAGGACGTGGGAGGCCTCAAAAAGTGAAAGAGAAGAGAGAACGCACTTAACACCCAAGCCTTGACCCTCCTTGTGACCCCACTTCTCCATCATGCGCGTCGCAAAGTCTCTCGTGTCGGTCGGTCCGTCGTCTAGCGCAGGCTTGTCCGAGTTGTCGGCACTGCGCGAGGGAAAGATGGTCTGGTCGTCAGATCGGATACAAGAACTCGGTAAGATTCCAAAAGACGCGCCTTGGACCGCTCAGTAGACTCTTGCCCAGAATGGGGGCGACACCTCCAAAGCTGGGAGGCTTTGCGAACTTGGCAGCGATGGCGGCCGCCTTTGCCTTGCTCTCCTCGACGATCCGTTGAAAGTCGTCAGAGGGGACAGATTGCGAGGCTTTGCTCGCTGGCGGAACTGCTGGAGGTGGGTAGGGATTCGAGACAGGAAGTGTGGGAGGCGGCGGGGGCGGTTTCGGCGTCGTGTACGGTGAGGGATGCGGAGATCCGTAGGCCGAAGCGAAGGGTGGGACGAAAGCGCTGGCACGTGGGTCGAGAGGAGAAGCGGGATGAGATCGCGGGACAGGATAATGTGGTGACGGTCCTGGTACTGTCTGAGGTGGCGGCGGATGGCGAGGATCCGATGGCCGAGCGAAAGTGATTGGCGTGAAGGTGGAGGTCGGCGGAGGGGGTGGCGGAGGAGCTGCAACTTGCTGACCTACGCAGGATGACACAGGAGCGGATGCCGGAGGGAAGTATTGAGTTGTTGGGCCAGGAGCAGGCGCTGATGCTGGGTTGATGTTCTGCCGAGCCCGGTCGATGCGTTCTTGGATGCTCTCCCGAGAGGGCACCGATGGCTGCTCCTGACTCGACACGAAACCTGAGGGACCCGTCGATGCTTCTGTTGGCGGTACTAAGGTGGGCATGCGAGCGCCTGAGGAAAGTGCGACCCGACGCGCGTACGCCTCGTCGCCGGTAAGGTCTCGAGGGATCGCCGAAGGCAGGGCGGTGACGGGAGCAGGAGAAGGTACAGGCGGGACAGCTGACGAGTGATTGGTGCTGTCATACGAAGCTGGCGGAGCGAATCCTCCTGGATCAAAGATGTCCAGGGGCGATCAGCGCGGTCGAGCGGACGCCCAAGAGTGAAGGAGGACGAACCCTTGTAACCTGTGACGACCTCGTCCCTCTCGTCCTCCGAGTAGTAGCTTCCCTCGCTTTCGCTCTGTTCTCTCTCCACATGATCCCGTTGCTGCCGCTTCTCCTCTTCCTTCTGCCGCTTAATCTCCGCCCGCCAGCGCGTGTACTCCTCGATGTCGTTGGGCTTTGACGGGTCGTACGGCTCGAGAGGGTTGAAGCTAGGCTTCTCGGCTTCCCTCTTCGACTTCTTCTTGCGACGACCCTTCCCTCCGCCTGCCTCAACTCCTCCAGACGTAGGTTGAGGTCGCTTCTTGTTGGCGTCCTCCTCGATCATCAGGGCCGGGAGTGTTCTGGTGGCCTGCTCGACCGTCGACTCGTTTGAGGGCACCCCGAGCGCGTCGGCCGTTCTTGTCGTCGACGGGTTGAGGACCGCCTCAGCAGATCGGACTGCATCGGTAGGTTTGGAGCCAGAATCGACGCCGGGGGTGGGATGGAAGTGGAAGGCTGCTGATGGCCGGGGAGGCTTGAGCTTGTTGGCAGCAGGACGGCGGATGGGAGCGAAGGCGAGCGCGGAGGACCAGTTCGCTGTATAGCCCAAACCCAGCACACCCAGCGTGTCAGTCCAGTAAGGAAAGAGGATACAAGCAAGGATTAAGAAAGAGGGAACCTTTCTTGGGCTCGTCTGCCGTCGTTGAGGTCGAGGGAGGACCGCCAGCGTCCTGGCCTCCTGCTGCCTGGTTGGTCAAGGGTACGACCGGCGCCTCGCCCTTGTTAAAGGAGATGCCAGAGTAGAGGGACATGCCGAGAGCGGTCCCGAGAGCTAGATGCTGGCCAATTTAGGGGACGAAAAGGCCAGATGGGGAGTTAAAGCTTGTCCAAGAACGAGTTTGGGGTCGACTCGGCGGAGGGACTGGCAGCCATAAGTCTTTCGCACAGGCACACATCTGCACAACCTGCCCAATTCATTTGCGTACTTCAAGCGATATGAGACGGAGAGAATGTGGTTACTATGGCGGGGTTCTTAAATCTCAGTTGAGGGCTCGTGATGATACTCAGAGCCCAAAGCCCAGCCCTACGCCCTTCCTCCCCTCCCAGAGACCTCTCAACCGCTCCTCCCCTCGCACACTGGGACTTAGCACGAAAGCCTGCACGTCTCCGAGCAAGTCCGAATTGTTGCGCAGCTGGGCCGGCTGTCGAGGAGAGGGCAGTACTGTCGGTCTTTGGGCGAACGCGCTGGGAGACGTGGGAGTCGAAGGAGAGGCCGACGACGGCTGGGTGGACGAAATCGATGGATTGGGGGACTTTGACGATGAGAGAGGGAGGAGAGGAGAAGGGAACTGAGACAATGTGGACTCCGGGAGGGAGGCGTTTGATCCAGCTGGAGAAGGATGCGGGGAGGGTGTCGTGACGTCCCTCTTTGGTAGAGGGATGGAATCGAAGTAGGTCGTCCTCCCGTTGATCGATGGCTGATCTAAAGTCGATTCGACCGGTGTGGATGAATGGTGTTTCCTGATAAGGGCGGAGGTCCGGCTCTTGCGCATGGCCGGCGTGGAGGAGGAGGACCGCCTGTGGGCGGGCAACGGAGGAGGCAGCATCGGACCGTTGGCTCTGGGGTCGACAATATCCGCTGTAGGAGACGGATGTTGGAAAGCCGGACGAGTCGGCGAGCTCTTCCTGGGGGTGGGTCGGATGCCGTTTGCGCCAGTCCGAGAACTGGACACGCACAAGGCTGACCGAGCAAGGTCGTCGTCGTCAAGTCGATACCGACTGGGCGTCCGAGCGTCCATGACGGGTCCACCAAAGACATCCCTCGGGGCGTTGATCCTTGCTCCTCCGGCAGATGTCGAAGTGCCCGCCTCCTTCTGCGGCGTCTGCAGGAAAGCCTCGATGACCGCACGACGACCTTTCGTGACTGGAGTGGCGGCTGCAGAGACGGGAGGGGAATCCGAGGCTGTCCTTCGTGAGTGCGAGGAGAGTCCGATTTGACGGGTTGGTGTGTGCGGTGCGGACCTGTCGACGACGGGAGACACTCTTGCACCTATGTCGCCGAACCGGTCTCTCGAGGAAGGAGTCGATGGAGGAGCAAAGTGCGCGGCGGCCGAAGCTGGCCGGTCGTATCTCCTCGTAGGGATGTCGGCGGTGGAGTGTGATAGTCCGAACGGATTCGGAGGCGGGCGAGGGCGAGGTACAGATGTGGACGACGAGCGAGAGGGCGTCGCTCTGGCCCTCGAGATCAGAGCTGCAAGCGCCGGGTCGGTTTCAAAGGTCGTTTGACGAGACCTCACTGGACGTGCTTCTTCGGATGGGTGAGAGCTGGCGGAACTCGAAGAGCGGGGGAGACTTTGTAGACTGGTCCGTTTGGATTCGACCTCGAGCGTTTGTCGACTGACGCTCTGTACGGACGATGCGCTGTCGGACCGACGGTGACTAGACCGACTGGGGGTTGAGCGAGAGGTGGGAGACGAGACATGCGCCTGAGATTGGCGCAGACGGGATAGGGATTCACGAGGAGGGGAGGAGGGGCGCGGTGGAGAGGATACCTTGCGGACGGGGAGGACAAGTGAGGCGTTTGGGTTGGGAGAGGCGCGGGGGAGGAGGGAGGCGATAGAGGCGGTAGGATCGTCCGAGCCTTCGGGGAGGAGGTAGAAGATCAAAAACTCGAGGCACTTCATTCTGCGCGCGAGAGGGGGGAAAAAGAGTCAGCCCTGCCCATGGCAGGCTTCGACAAGGCCGTTGGACGTACCTGACTTGTTTTCCGACATTCTTGCTCTTCAAGACCTTCCTCACAATCTCGAGACCCCCAGTATCCTCAAATGTCTTGAGGTTCTTGGGCGAGTCGACGAGGACGACAAAGAGAGTGTCGAGCAGGTCAGCCGCGAGCAGGGGCGACTGAGGCCAAAGCTTTGCGTCGGATTTCGAGGGCGATGTCGTCTCCGATTGTAGAGACGGCAGATGTCGGGTCAAGAGCAGAAGGTCGAGGATCATCTGCGACAAAGGACTCTGTCAGGCCAGGCCCTTCACACTCAGGTGACAACAGCACGCTTACTTCTATGCTTGACCTCGTTCCTCCAATCAAGTCCTTGCTGCCTCCATGGAGAAGCGACATGCCTTGGATGACGAGAAAGCATGCGGACAACTCGTCCAGACTCGTCTTGATGTCCTCCGTAGGAGCTGTCAGGGAGGTGTTGGGTCTGCGCGTCAGCCTCGACGCAGCAGAGAACGACCACGCGACATGGGATCGCACCTTGATTCAACAGCTGGCCGTGCAAGACCGGCAGGAGTCGGGCAGCTAGAGGAGTCACCCTCGAGACGACTGCAAGCGGAGGCAAAGGAGGGGAGGACTGATCAGCCAACACCTTCTCGCGCCAGAGTTCGCAGAGGGGGGAACCGACCGTTCCAAGCGACGCTGTCCTGAAGTCCAACGAACACCTTGCCGATGCGCTCCCTCTCGGACTCCTCCTTTTCATCCTCTTCGGCCTGGGGAAGACAGAGAGTGGCGAGCAGACCATCGACGGAGCGGAGGGCGCGCAGGCGTCGAGCTGTCGACGAGCGGAGGGACGAGAGCTGCAGACGGGCGGACGGGTCAGCCTCCCCTTCAGCCGGCTGGGGGTCAAACCAAAGGACTCACATCCTCGAGGATCGGTGCCAGGAAGGCTGGCAGGTCGCTCATGGACCCAGACGCGTGCGGAAGAGACGAGGAGAGGGCTTGTTCGCTTCTCCTGTCTCGTCGCGTCGTTCAACTCGTTCTCGTCGTTGCGTCTGAGCGCCTTCCGGATTCTGCCTCCGACATGCCGGCTCAGGCCGATCGACGACACACCCGTTCATAGCTCTCCGCCGCCCCTGTACGCTCGCCCCTACCCTCTTGCCAACACGCCGCTGCTCGCATAGATCCTCAGCCCGCCAGACTGCTGCAGGTTCGCCCCTTTGCCATGAGCGCCTCTCGATCGCGCTCTCCGTCGTCCTCGCTCTCCCCTCCGCCGCCTGTCATCCTGCCGCCCGTCTCGCAGCCTACCAGCCCACACCCCGCCAAAGCTCCCCCACGCAAGAAGGCAAAAAAGGAGGAAGTCGACCCGGCAGCTTTAACTATTCGCAGTCAGAGCTCGCTCAGGATCGGTGCTCATGTCTCTGCGGCAGGGGGCGTGGATCAGGCCTGCGTGAACGCTGCCTCCATCGGGTACGTCACTCCTTTTGCAGCTCCTGACACTGTTCACTACTGGAAGAAGTACTGACAATCATACCTAAGAGCGACTGCGCTCGCCCTCTTTGTCAAGAGCCAGCGTAAGTGGACGTCTGCGCCGCTCGAACAGATTTCTGTCGACCTTTTCAAGACGGCCTGTCAAAGTCCGTACTCCGTCCCTCCCTCCCGACGGCCTCGTCCTGACAGTTCTACCCTTCCCTTCGACAGAGTTCGCGTACGATGCCAAAACGGACATGCTGCCGCACGGATCGTACCTGGTCAACCTTGCCAACCCTGATCCGGCCAAGCGGGAGAAGAGCTACGAGTGCTTCCTGGACGATCTTCAGCGGTGTGAGGCTTTGGGCATGGGCCTCTACAACTTCCAGTCAGTCGCTCTTTCCGTCCACACCCAGTTCCAATGTTGACGCTTTCCTTTCTCGCTAGCCCTGGGAGTTCGATGAAGGAAGATCGAGCGACTGCGATAGGCTACGTCGCAGAATCTGTCAACCGCGCCCATCGTGCGACGTCAAGCATTATCATCGTCCTCGAGAACATGGTGCGTTCCGCTTCCATCTCTCAGGTCCCTTTCTCAGGCTGACAGCTTGCTTTACTCTACAGGCTGGACAAGGGGACGTACTGGGCTCGCGCTTCGAAGACTTGCGCGACATCATCGCTCTCGTCGAGGACAAGGACCGAGTAGGCGTCTGCATCGACACTTGTTCGTCTTTCGCCTTTTCACCTTTAAAAAGATCTTCAGCCTGACACGCTTACTCTCGCAGGCCATCTCTTCGCCGCCTCTCCGTCAAACGACATCCGAACGCCTTCGGCCCTCCACTCGACCCTTTCCTCCTTCTTCTCCCTCGTCTCCCCCAAATATCTCAAGGCAATGCACATCAACGACTCCAAGTTCGACCTCGGCTCGAAGAAGGACCGGCACGAGAACCTCGGGCTCGGATTCATCGGCCTGGAAGGCTTTTGGAACTTGCTGCACTGGCCCGGGTTGGAAGGAGATGCGAGCGAGGGTGGGGAGTGGGAGGGCTGGAAGGGCGTAATTTGGGTTTTAGAGACGCCTAGCTCGGAGAATCCGACAATCTGGAAGAGGGAGATTGAGCTTGTGCGTCCCACTCTCTCCCTCTCCACCTTGCCCTGCGACTTCCCGACCAACTTTGCGCTCTCTTTCAGTTGCACCAACTCGAAGCCCTTCAAGATCCAAGTCAAATCCCCGCCCTTCAGCAAGCCTGGAAGTCGGAGTGTCAGTCCCTCCACGCAGCGGTTAAGAAGAAGCCAGCCAAGGGCAAGAAGGCGACCAAAGGGGACGACGACGCAGAAGTTGAAGAAGAGGACACCAAGCCTATCGTCACCAACCCTAAACGAAGCAGAAGCAGAAAAGTAGACGTGAAGAAAGAGAGCGATCCATCAGGTAGTGAGGACGAGGTCATCCGTCCTCCCACCAAGCGGTCGCGCATTCAAGAAGGGCGCGGAGGATAGATGAAAAGACGCCTTTGTATCATCTCTTCAACTGCCAACCGGGCAAAAGGTCAATGTACAAAAGGTTCGGAAGTGATGATGGAGGACAAGAAAGGAACGGGGCATGGAGTGTGAGGACGCAGAGCTGAGCGCAAACAGGATGGACGAGGACGAGATCGGAGTGAAGAGTGAACGGAAGGAGGCAACGTGGATATGAACAGTGGAGACAGATGGACAAAATGGAGGTGCATGATGGAGACATTAAGAAAGCGATACAACTAGCAGGTGAGAGTGGGGCATGTAGTGTTGCAAGCAGAGCAATGGACAGAGAGAAAGGGCGAAGCCCAGATCATGGGCATTTGTGTGTTGTTTGGGGCCGAGAGTGAAAAGTGGGAAGATCATGGTGGAAGGAAGTTTGGAGAGAGTGCGACTCAGCCTCGTCGGGTGGAAGAGCCTCGGGTCGACGTCGAAGGCAAGGAGATGGAGACGAGGCCCTTCCTCTTCTTGGGCGCTCCAGCGCTGAAGACAAACTCGTCCCGACTCGGAGCGGAGGCAGCGCAAGTTTGGGAGTGCGAGAGGTGTCGAAGGAGAGCGTCGCTGGGAAGAGAGGATGCTTGTCAGTTGGCTTTGACAAAAGAAGCTGTCGCGACAGACTCACTTTCGCATGAAGCCCTGATCACAGGAAGGACTACAACGATGTCTTGTCAGAAGACTGAAGTGGGCGAAGGGAGGCGTGGGGGACTTTACGTACCAGTGGTAGGGTCGCTCTCCAGTGTGGATCCGTCGGTGTCGGTTGTAATCATTCTACGGAAGGCAGGACTTGTAAGCGCGTGAGGTTGAGCCCAAAAGGCTGATTTTCGACAATGAGACGCACCTTCCTCATAAACCGTTCCTGACAGTACTCGCACCCGAAAGGTCGTCGCGACCGCTCGTCTCCCACACTCGTGCTCGACTTCCTGCTGGCGACCCTCGCGCTCGCCGCCCTCTTCCTAGTCTCCGGAGCGGTAGGTTGCGGGTAGGACGTGTCAGAGTTGACCGAAGAAATGGAGAAGGTTGACTGGCGTCGACCGCGGGAGGTTCTCTTGAACGCGGAGGGGATGGCGATGGGCGAGGGGAGTCGGGTGTCTCGGGAGTCGACGGTAGTGACCGGAGATGGCAGGTCGGGAGGGCAATCCTGCAAATCAAGCGAGCGAAGGGTCGTGAGAGACTGTGTAGCAGATTCACAGCAGAGAAGAAGGACTCACGTCCTCAGCGCTGTCCAGCTCCTCGTCGGACGACTCGAACATGAGATCCTCGTCCATCTCCTGCTTGACACCCTTCGAATTGGCGAGCCCGACGAGTATCTCACTCGAGAAGACGACGTCCTGATCCATCCAGTCAGGGACTTCGGTCGTCGTGAGCGGCTCGTGGAAGCCTAGTCCTAGCGCTGAGGAGCCAGCATCGGACGGTCCTCGAGACAGGTACTCGATCTGCGGTTGCTGATGTCGAGAGGTTCTGATCCGAGAGCTGGTGAGGCCGAGCGCGGACGGTGCGGCGATGGGGACGGCAGAGGGGAAGCGGTCGATGTGCATGGGCAGGTGGTACTGGGAGGACGCGGTTGACGGGGCAGGAGAAGGAAGTAGACCGGCGGTCGGCGCGAGGGGATAGGAACAGGTTTCGGGCGAGACGTTGCTCGAGGGGAGGGAGTGCTCGGGATGCAATCCTGGAGAGCGCAGAGACGAGTGAAGCATGGGGCTGTAGGTCGTTGACGGTCCGAGGGCTGAAAGGCGGTTGGCGTAGAGATGGTCAGCCTTCGAACGACTTCCATGGCGACGCGTCAGACAAGAGAGAAATAAACGCACAGGGAGAGAGGCGTCGTCCATACGACTCCCCCGTTCCAGGAGAACTCTCAAGCGTCGTCCGTCGCAGACGTTCACTCAGACCTGGGCTGCGAGTCGACCACGAACTACCGCCGACCAGATTCGGTCCGTAACCTGCGTACGTCGAATACGGCGACGTGTAGGGAGTGTACGTCGGCGACACGGCACAGGTCATTCGAGGATCTCGTTCTACTAGACCGGGACGAGAGACGCAGAAAAGGAGGACGAGTGGTATCAGCCCATGTCGGCAGGATGGGTCATCTCCGGAAGTGGCTTCAGCCCTCACCTTGGTCAGTTGTGCGCGCGTGGCTGCAAGGAGCCTCGGTCGGAGGAGCGAACGCAGGCTCGTCTGTGGCGAGCGAAGGACAGAATGAGAACTAGGATACGTTCGGACAGCCAGAAAGAGAGCGTTGAGGTGGACGGACGGGTTAAGGGGAGGTCGGACAGGAGCTCTGCGACGCTGGGGAGCCTCACAATGGCGGAGGCGTAGGAGGACGAAGTCATGGGTCGGCCTGGGAAGGACCGTCGTCAGTCAGGAGCACTTGGGAAGCTTCAGAGAGGAGGTTGATACTGACAAAGATACGAGAAAGCTGAGGTCTGGGGTCAAGGGTTGGGCTGAAGTCGGGTTCGGGTGAAGAGCAACGAAAGGCCGCTGTGGGCTGAGGGCGAAAGCGTCAGTCGGAGTTTGGGATCACAACTGAAGGCAGCCGTCTCTAGCGCAGAAGGTGCGTGCGTCGCAGAGTGAAGAGGTTGCGTGCAGGATGAAAGTGAAGAAGGAGAGCGTTCAAGAGAAGAGATGGGCTGAAGGTCTGCGATCTCTGTCAGAAGCTAGGAACTGGGTCGGAGGGACGACGTTGCGGGGACGGGCGACGCCAGGAACGCACGCAAGCCCAGCAGCAAGACTTTCAATCAAACTCAATACCTAGCAGACCTCTGACAGACAGGTTCTCCTGCGCTGTACCCTCTCGCACCATGCTACTTGCCTGCGATGGGTCGAGATTAAACGAACGGGCAGGTAAGGTTCACTCGGCGGGAGGGACGTGTGTTTGGGTGCCGCGCAGCAGACCGCGAACTGCGTCGCCCAGAAGTGTCAGCCAGCAGGCCAGGCAAGTGACGCAGACAGAGTCGCACAATATGTCCAAATGGTATGACGCTGATCAGTAGGACGGCATCGCTGCTGCTGGTGCGATGGTCGAGAAGGGTTGCAAGCAGAGGGCAGGCAGGGTCAGGAGAGTGCGATCGAGATAGGGCTGCGAGCTGGTCTCGGGCAGCTGGCGTTGCGGCAGGACGCCAACGACCAGCATTTCCTCCAAAGACGACTCTACACGGCGGGCAACACACTAACAGCGGCCGCACGATGGCCCAGTACCATGCTCGTCCGTCCGCTCGGCTCAGGACACCCTCGCCTCCCAGCTCGTCCCTCCTGTTTCCGTCCCTCCCGACGACAGCTCCACCCGCCCCGTCCTCCCCAACGAGTCTTCAAGCAGGCCGCGTGCGCACACAGACAGAGTCGACCAGCTTCTCGTCGGTGTCGGACTTCAGCACGTCAGCCGCATCAGACTGGTCGCTCATCCTCCCTGCGTCAGGCAGTCGAACGGGCGTCAGCCAGAGGTTTGGTCCCTACGCAGCCCAGCTTTTCCAGCATCCTCCCCAGCCTTTTGTCGAACAGACCTCGCTCGGCCTCCCTGTTCACGATGGCCAGGGCAACTTCGCCTCGCCAGGGTTCAACATCCGACCTCTGATGCACTACCGGGCCGAGTCGGACCTCACGCACGCCTCGTTCGAGGAAATGAGCACGGACGAGTTCTCGTCCCTCTCGTCGACCGACTACGAGCTCTCTTCTGCCTCCGCTGGATCGGACCCCGAAGTCTCACCCTTCCTCTCGCCTCTCTCGCTCGTCTCGGTCCAACCCTTGTCGCCTCCTCCAGCTGGACTGGGTCTGTCGCACGTCTTGGAGAGGAGGGCAGCGGAACGGGAACGTCAGCAGACATCGTCGTCGACCGAGTCATCGCCTTCGCAGACGTACGACCAGTCCCTCTCGAGGGTACCTACCATCGTCGGTCTTTCGAGGCTCAACTCGACTGACACCCCGGCGTCGACGCGGGGCTTCCGATCGACGGTGGGCAAGAGGACGGCGGCGAGGAGACACCACCGACAGACGCCTTCCCTGTCGCCTGGTCACGC
Source organism: Cystofilobasidium capitatum (assembly GCA_014825545.1). Taxonomy (NCBI): domain Eukaryota; kingdom Fungi; phylum Basidiomycota; class Tremellomycetes; order Cystofilobasidiales; family Cystofilobasidiaceae; genus Cystofilobasidium; species Cystofilobasidium capitatum. Next base: position 851,101 of record MVAJ01000001.1, read on the forward strand.
TACGAGCTTCGTCGACTCTCCGACGACCAGGGACGACTGGACGGTCGATCACTACCCCACTCCCTTACTCTCGTCCTTTCTCTGGCCGTTCACCTCTCCGACGACGACCTCGAAACCCTCCTCGCCCTTCTTTCAGACGGTCCACTTCCTCCGCTCGCTGCTCGCGCTGGACGAGCCCACCCTCCTGCTCATCTTCTCCCCACCCCCCGCTCCCTCGACGTCCACGACGGCCAGCCCCGAGCAAAAGTCTGTGTCGACGTTCGCCGGCGAGGGTGTGCGCAGGCCTGGGTTGGGGAGGATGAGGTCGTCCTCTGAGCCCGGGACGGAGAGCAGGAGGAGGTTGCTCATGATGGCTGTTGGACACATCGCGGGTCAAGCGGACTGAGGGAGAGAGTCAAGAGTTCTGCCTTGCTGGAGTGTAAGGGACGGGAGTGGGCGATCTCTGCGTTGGGGGGTGGAGGTGTTGTGTACGGTTTAAGAGGAGGACCTTTCTTTTTCGCGCTTCTTTGATTGTTGGTATCAGTAGATCATCATGTAGGACTCAACCATCCATTACATGGAACAAAGCTAGCGGCGACGCGAGACTACAACGGAGAGGGAGAAATATGGTCGGGGAGGCGAGGCGTCAGGCGGAGATGGAGAGAGGAAGAGAAGAGAGGGACTCGTCAGAGGTCCGGAACGCTAGGTGCTTGGACTTCGGGCTCTTCATCGTCGTCTGTGAGGTGCGAGGCGAAACTGGTGCAGCAGGTCGAGCGTCGGATGGGAAGAGTAGGAGATGGTCGAGCGTTAGTTGCAGCTTCGATCTCTGGTAATTTGCAAGCGCGCCTCGGCACGTACGTGATCTTGTTGCCATCCGGATCCAGCACCGAGAACTGGCAGAACCCCCAGGGCTTGGGCTCGCACACCTCTCCGCCGTGAGGGGCGTACGTTAAGTCGGGGATCGCCTGCGCGTGCTGGAAGAGCTTGGAGGCCTCGCCTGTCTGAAGAACATCGCAGCCCCAAAAGATAGGCTCGTCAGCGCAAGCAAGGGAAATTTAGAGACGAGGGAGAGCGCACCTCGAGCAGGATGATGACCTCGCCCGTACCGAGCTCGAAGGACGAAGACTGGCGTTCGCGCAGATAGATGTTGCAGCAGGCCTGGGAGGTCGCGCAGTCAGTTCCTCTTTCCTTCGAGAGCGAGTAAGAGGAGGGACACACCTTCTCTCCAGCCATCAGGGATAAGAAGCCGGTGTGCTTGCCACCGAGCTTGAAACCAAGCCTAGGTTGGGAGGAAGGGACAGAGGAGGAGGTTGAGATCAGATACCGCTCCCTTCACCGAGCGCGAGAGCAGACCCGATTGAAACGCACCGAGTGTACCAGCTGAGACTGACGTCGACGTTCGAGCAGGGTAGAACAGAGATGGGCTTGATGTAGCGCAGGTCGTGTGGATGGGCCATGCTGATGGGTTGGTGGACGGCAAGAGACGTTTGGGCCGACTCGCTTCTGTGTCCTTCCGACCAGCACCCCAGCTCCTGCCTTCGACCGCACCCTGGCAGCTCCCCAGACCAACGCTGAATCCTACCTCTCTCCCTACCCTCCCTCGCTGATGCTACTGACAAGGCCACTCTTTATCACTTTCCATGCTGACCTTGTGGGTGCTGCGCGGTCGTCCTGCTGCAGCCCTCTGCTCCTTCTGGATCCCAGACCCTACGATTGCTTAATCAGGTCCTCTGGTCGATCCCTGTCCCTGACTGATGTCAGACGTTCGTCTCATCCACCTGCCTCTGCCCAAGGACAGCGATCCTCTCGACCCTCCCCAACCCCTCGCGATTTCACGGATGTCCAACTGGAACCCCGCCTGGGACGCTCGCCTGCTCGCACCTTCGGCCGACGCTACCCAAACCCTCGTCGCGCTCTGGAAGACTCCGCCCGTCCCTGGCGTTGCTGTAACAGCACACGACGGCGCAGATGAGGACTCTACCAGCAACGACCTGCTTCTCCCGACGCTCTGGGGTCCCTGCACGACCTTTTTGAACCCCCTTTCAGTCAGACTTTTGCCATGAATAGGTCGACGTCGTCCCGGCCCAAGGCCCGATCGGGCTTCTTCCGAGCAAGTTCACCTCAAGTGTGACCCCCCAACCAGTCGAAGGTTGACCTCCCACTCTCCCCCCTTCCCTGACTCCTGCTCGCGCTCAACATGCCCAGCTCGAAGCTCAATCCAGATCTGGTCACTCCTACTGCGACGCTCGGCACACTGTCGTCGACACCTGGTCCGATAGACCCTGCTCGTCATGCTCGATTTAACCTCGACATCCACACCTCCCAATCCCCTGACCACGACCTTCCTCCTCAGGACTCGACTCACGCTGAGAAGCGACTGTCCGAAAGGTCCGATGCGTCCCAGGCAACTCTCGCTCCTCACGCCGAACTGGGCGACGTCCAGCACCCCCCGACTCCCCTGTCTGCGCCTGACTCGAAACCAGAGGGTCCCCTGGCGGCGGTTGACATCGAGCACGTCTACGTCGAGAACGACCCTCGAGAGTGGAGCCGACGCAGGAAGTATTGGGTCACCGTTATCGTCTCCATTGGCGCGCTCACACCCACGCTCGCTGCCTCGTGAGTTCCTGTCTTTCGTCACGAACTCGCTCTACTCCGACGTGTTCATATGGCGTTCTCTCTGCACAGGATCTACAACCCTGCCTTTGAGCAGCTCCGCGAGGAACTGCACGCGTCCGAGACGGAGCTCGCCCTGTCTCTGTCGCTCTTCATCTTGTTCCAGGTGCGTCTTGGCTTCTCGTCGCGACCCTATCGCCCCGCTCGTCGGACTGACTCAATCTTGGCTTCTTACGAACAGGGAGGCATGCCTGTCTTTTGGTCGGCAGTGGGCGAGATCATCGGTCGCAAACCCGTCTACCTCATCGCGCAAACGATCTTCATCGTCGGCACGATCGTCTGCTCGAGGGCCAACTCGATGGCGCTCCTGATCGTCTTTCGAATCATCCAGGCGTGCGGGTCGTCGGCCGTCCTCTCGCTAGGTGCAGGCACGCTCGCAGACATGTTTGAAGTGAAGGAGCGTGGAAAGTTCATGGGGTATGCTCCGCTTCATTCCCTTGTCCTCGATCTTGACAACTTGCTGACTTCTTATCTGCTTCTCACCTCGAAGTTACTATTACGGTGTTCCTCTCATCGGACCTGGTGCGTCTACACCTCGCGGACCCTTCCGTTTGATGTCGCATTGACACCCCGCACACTTTCGTCCCTATCAGCAATCGGGCCTCTTTGTCTGTTTATCTTGCTGTTCTTCACGGCTTCGCGTCAGTTCGATAGCTGACCCCAATGTCTTTGTTCCTCCATAGTCGGTGGTGCTCTCACACAAGGTGCCTCGTGGCGTGCAACCTTTTACTTTATCGCTGGTCTGGCTGGTCTTCAAGGCGTGGGTCCCTTCTCCTTGTTGACCCGTCCACGCCGAGACTGACCTTCTCATATTTCGATCCTGACAGGTCGGATTTATTCTCTACCCCGACACCTGGCGCAAAGAACGGTCCCTCGCCTACCAGTCGGCGATCAAGCGTTCGGTCGCTCGTGCTTTTCATGTGCAGGAGATGGCCGATGCCAAGCGACGAAGGAAGGAGGCAAAAGGTCTCAAGTCCTCCGACCCGACGCCCGCACCCACCCGACCAACTTCGCCCTCCCAGCACGTCGAGATCGAAGTCGAGGACAAGCCTGCGCTCGGTCGTCGAAAGTGGTGGGTCGTCGGCGAGCGATTGGCTCCCCAGGATGAGTCGGGCGATTTCAAGCCGTCCTTCAGGGACATCAACCCTCTGCGACCAGCCTTTGCGATCCTCAGAAACCCTGTCAATCTGTTCTGCGTCTTTGGATCGGGCATCATCTTCGCTGGCCAATTCACGATTGCCGTCACTGCTGCTATTGTGCGTCGCGTCGCCTCTTGCAGTTTTTCTCTTCTCCAAAGTGCTGACGGTGGACTCGTTCTCGTTTATCAGACCTTCGCCGACGCTCCGTACAACTACAACGCCCTCCACGTCGGTCTCGTTCTCGTCGCCTTCGGAGGCGGAAACGTCATTGGCTCGGTCTTTGGAGGTATCTACTCGGATATCGTCCTCGCCAGGCTCAAGAAGCGCAACGGAGGAATCGGAAAGCCCGAGGTCCCTATGGTCTCACTACAATCAGGTCCAGAAGATGATCTGACGTTGTACTCTTATCTCTGCAGATGCGCCTCAAGTCGTTTTACCCTGCCCTGCCCGTCATGGTCGGCTCTTTCCTCGCTTACGCCTGGACCTCTGAAGAAAAGGTGAGGCTCCGCTCTATCACTTCTTCCCAAAGAGATCTTCTGATGTCCTTTTCCCTCCTTCCAGGTCAACATCGCCGGGCCTGTCGTCTGCCTCTTCTTCGGTGGGTTCTCCATGATGGTCATCTACTCTTCGGTCCTCGCCTACCTCGTCGACGCCAACGTCGGCCGGTCGTCGAGCGCCATCGCGTGCAACTCGCTCTTCAGAGGCTTCTTCGCGTTCCTCATGACCGAGATCGCCCTGCCCATTCGGTCGGCCATCGGTGACGGAGGTCTTGTGAGTCCTTTCAGCCGCGATGTCTCTTGCAGGACGCTCGTTCACTCTAACTAACTCCTCCCTCCCGTTTGCCTCCTCCTCGCAGTACACCCTCTTTGCCGGTCTCTTGACGCTCTCGTCAGCCTCTTTCATCATGCTGTCCTTCAAGGGTGAAGCCTGGAGGAAAAACAACCCCTGGACTCCGAACAAGGACAAGACATAGCCGTAGAAATCCTTTTTGCCTTGCTTATATACGTTCTCGAGATGTAAATTTTGTTCCCCCCACACCCTTGCTTGTATTCATGCCCATTCTGACATCAAAGGTCGCTTCTAGAAGAGTAAAGCAAGTGATCTGCGATCTACAAAGAGTGATGCGTGCGTACGTGTATCGACTTCTAAAGAGATGAAAAGAGAAAATTGGATACGAAATGTAGAGATGCGAGTACATCTCGAGGATCAAGGCACCTCTGTCCAAGTCCAGCCCGCCCGCTCCTCCAACCTCTTCCGCAGAGCTTGAGAGCCTGCTGAACCGAGCGCGACCGAGGCTGAAACGACTCCTCCTTCGTTCGTGACCGTTTTGTTCTCCAGCAGGATGAGCGCGAGTTCGGTGAGGGCGACTGAAGGAGAGGCGGAACGAGGGAGTTAGGGTCAGCGCACAGGAAGACAGACCCAAGTCTCGAAAAGCACGTACCGATATGCGGAGTGATCTTTGACCCTTCCTTCGGAGGTGGAACGACCACTCTCATCGTCCGACTCCTACCTCCCTCTTCCTCCTTCCGCACCGACAGATCGAGAGGGAGCGACACCGGAGCTTGACCGACAACGTCCCAGCTCGGCGTCGAGACGTACGACCACAGCGTCACCCAGAGCGCGCAGACGGTCGACAGCCAGCTGACGAAGAGTCCGTTCGCGTCCTGCTCCTGGTACTGGTAGAAGATCTTCGAGCGGTGTTGCGAGATGCGGTTGACGATAGCGTGGTACGGCTCCGTCACTAGAAGAACCCACACAGCGGGAGCGTTATGGAACACACTCACCGCACTGTCGCTGCAAAGGAGGAGAGAGACTGACAGGTGCTTCCAGCAGTGGCCAAGCGGTCTTCGCGATCCCAAAGGACATGGACTCTTGATCCCTTGGCGCCGTGATGGGGAGGGAAAGGCACTCCTTGGTGGTTCCAGTGTTGCTGGACGGCGAGCGACTCTTGCGCTGCGGTGAGGAGTCTGACGAGAGGCGAGTTGAAGGTGGTTGTGATGGAGGTTGTGGACGGCGAAGGGTCGAGGAGGGAGGTAGTGATGTCACTAGAGGACGATCGACCGCGCAGAGCGACGAGGGGTGAGCACGTCTGGCGCAGGAGCAGGAAAAGAGTGGAAGGACGTACACGGTCAGACCGAGCAGGTCAAACGTCGGGATGACCAGAGCAGAGGTCTTGAACGCAGCGTAGTCGAAGTGGTAGAGCAGGCTCTTGAGGAAGATTGGCGACCTCTAGGCGAGACGGAGACCGTCGGAGTTGGACACAGCCTCAGCATTTCTCGAGCAGAGCAGGACGCCAGCTCAGAGGGAGAGATCGGACTCACCGTGTCGGAGACAAGATGGATTCCGAGTGCGACGGTCGCGCTGCAGCGGCGCAGGACGCGACGAGCGAGCAAGAGTGCGAGGGGCGAGATCAGGCACGGTCGAGGGGAGACGAAGCCCGTGCGAGTCGGAAGGAGGCCAGAGCAGGATCAGCTCGAAGCAGCGTCGTCTCGACGATAAGGCCTCCGAGACTCACTCTACAAGCTGGTAGTCTGGCTCTCCTCCGAGGCAAAGGACGACGCTGCCCTTTGCGGCCCTGTCCTGCAGGTGCGCGAGCCAGCTAAGCCCCACGACCGGCCGACCGAGAATAGCGTACGCGATCCCAGGATGGGCCTGGAGGTGGCCAGCCCAGAGCGAGTTGATGGGCGAGAAGGACGAGGGCGAGGCGTCAAAGACGAGCAGGGACCGTAGGCTGGCCATGCTTTCCTTAAGGCTGATTAAGGGAGAGGGGAGGGCGTTCGTCGAGTGGTCGATTGCGACGAGAAGCCACGCGAAACAAGGCTCCCATACAGAAAAGACATGCTGCGCGGTCCCGAACGGTGCGTAAATCCTGGCAGGAGGGCACTCATGAGGAGAGAGAGATGTCGGGATGGTAGGAGAGCAGCAGGTCCAGTGCTAGCGAAGACGTGTGCGCTGGCTTGATGATAGACGGACAGGTCCGACCCCTTGCTGCGACACTCTCCCGACCGACACGCCGTCTGAACACAAACAGAATCTCGATACACTGCAGGGTACGTCTAGAGATACAGATAGGCAGCTGCGCCTCTCTACACTAGGCGGACGTCCTCCCAATCCACTCAGCCGCTAACAGCTCCGCGCACTTCTCAGCCTGCAGAGGGAATGATTGTGGGTCAGAGGGCTGCTCCGAGGGCAAAACGAAGAGAGAGGACTAACCACTGCGACGACCGCCGCCTGCGTGTGGCACGACAGGCCCGTAGGGAAGACGCTCGCGTCTGCTACTCGAAGGTTGGACACCCCGCGCACTCGGAGGGACTCGTCTAGGACTCCGAGAGGGTTGCTCGCGTCCGAGATGGGCAGGGTCGACGTCATGTGGTCTCAAACGAGTTTAAACAGGGATTCAGCCAGTGGTATCTCTGTTGAGCAGCATCAGACCGATGGAGAGAGGACGAATGGACTTACAGGCGTTCGTCGCCCACTTTCGCGCGTACGCGCCCAACTCCGCATCGCTCGCGTCCAGCGCCTTGCCGTGCTCGTCAAAGAAGGGGTTGTCCTTGCCGTGCGGCTTGACGTCGTACCCGTCGGACGCCATCCGCTGGACGACCGTCTTGGCAAGCTTCATGCCCGCGACCAGGATGTCGACGTCGGACGCCTCGGAGACTGCGGGTGGGGGAGAATGGAGTCAGGTTTGGAGGAGAGAGCTATGAGGGAAGGAATGGAGCTCACGGAAGCGAGGGTCGCAGATAGGCAGGTGACGAGGGTTGCGAGAGGCGAGCGTGATGACTCCGGTAGACTTGGGTCGCACGAGCAAGACGATGGGCTGAGTGTTGCGGCGAGCGTCAGTTGCGCATAGACAGCAGGCCATGACGCAAAGAGACGTACGGTGAAGTAGCCCTTGCTCTTGTCGAACTTTCCCTTTCGGAGGTCGCGCGCCTGGCCGTCCGGCTTGCCGTCGTCCATGCTCGAGTGGAACCGGTACGGCATGGGTAGGATCTCGAGGTTGGGAATCTCATCGACGTCTCGAGGGTCGGCGAATAAAGGTGCGGCCGGAGTGAACTTGGAGGAGGGAGACAGAAGCCCCGGGACGTGCTTGGAGTTTGCCATGATGGACGCTTGCGAGCCCTGGAAGGTGAACGCTCCTGTCCGACTCTTTGCAAAGGTTGCGACCTGACCAGCTGCATGCATGGTCGACGTCTCCAGCCGGTCCAACGAGTCCGATGATCTGCAAATGGTGGATAAAGACGATGGATCAGGAGGTGTGCTTCTTGACGGAGAGCAGGGGAGGGAGGAAACGCACGGGACAGCGTACGGAAGATACACGCCGAGGTGGTCCGACATGCCCTTTCCAACTCCTGGCAGATCGACCTTGACGGGAATCTCTAGACTCTCCAGATCTTCCTTGGGCCCAACACCTGACAGCATGAGGAGCTGGGGCGAGAGGACCGTTCCGGCGGCGAGGATGACCTCCCCCTGGGTCCGCGCGAAGAACGACACGCCCGCCTCTCGCGTATCCGCCTCGAACCAAACTCCCGTACAGCTCCCAGTGGCGTCGATCTCGACCTTGTTAACGAGCGCGCCCGTCCCGATGCGCAGGCCAGGTCCGAAGCCAAGTCCGTGCTCGGGCAAGAGGAAGTCCTCCATAACGTTGGTCCTCCGACCATACTCGCCGGTAATCTCGTGCACGGCGATGGACGTTGCGCTGGCCTTTGGATCGTTGAGAGACTGGACGAGAGGAACGCCGAGGGTCTTGGTCGCCTGGACGAAAGCTGTGGCAGACGGGTAGGTGATGCGAGGAGGGGTCGTCGTGCGCCAGGGTCCGGTCGTGCCAGAGTAGCCCTTGCTGGACGGGGTGTCGGACGCCTGGAAGAGGAGAGGCTGGCTGGTGTGGTTCTGCGACTTCTTGAAATAAGGCAGGAGGGCATCGAAAGACCAGGAAGGGAGCTTGAGACGGGTCGCCCAGTCGTCGAACTCTGCCGGCAGCCCGCGCGTGTAGATCGAGCTGTTGAACACTGTCGTTCCACCCATGATCTTGCCTCCGACGAGGGAGCAGGTACGATCTACGAGACCTGCTTGAGGGACCGTGGCGATGGAAAGGGCCTTGTCTGAAGAAGGAACGGGAGGGTCCGTCAATACGGGCGACGAGGCAATCTGCCGAAGGGGAAGGGGAACGGACCCTCGTCCATCTGCCAGGCCGTCGAAAGCAACGGCACCCCTGCCGTCCATCCACGCACGACGTCACCTCGTTCCAGGAGGAGGACCCGAGGAGAGCCCTCTAGCAGCGACAGCCTCGAGGCGAGCACGCAGCCTGATGTTCCTCCGCCGACCTGATGGAAGCGCACGAGCGGTTCAGCCCACCGCGGTTGTCAGGCGAGACACGCATCGCAGCAGACGGACGCACAATGATGAAGTCGTAGAGCGAGTCGGCATCGAGGACGCTCGCGTTGGTCGATCCGAGGCTCGAGAGCGCATGTACGGGCAGAGCGGGAGACATGGTCGTTGGCTGGCAGACGCTCCTCTCGTCGACGGCGTCCGTCTCTTCTTGGTCGCTGCGCGAGGGCACAAAACTCACGGCCGAGCACTTTTCTTCAAGGCAATGGAAAGATACATGTGCAGACAGATTGTTCCTCGGAACTAGACACCCTGTCCTTTGCGCTTCCTCTGCGCGCGGACGTCCACTTGGAACTGTCGTCCCCCACTCCCCTCAATCTCAATCGGCCCGTCCATGTTGTTCATCGCCTGCATCTCGCGCTGCGCTCGACTGTCGTCCAGAGACGCACTGTCTCGACGGTCTTGGATGCGAAGGAACGCCTGTCGATTTTGGCCTGCGGAGATGGAGATGACAGGAAGAGGGAGTGTCAGACTCGTTCTGGAGGATGTCGACGACGCGATTGAGAACGCACCTTCAAGTCGACGCAGCTGACTGCCAACGACGAGGAGCTCCGCAAAAGTCTGTCGGTATATCTTGATGGAGTGCAGCAGATGTTCCTCGTTCCCGCCGACCATCCTGAAAAGATCGAGGTCGGTAGCGTCAGCCAAAGGAGACACTCTGCAGGAGATCATCCGCGCGGGTGGAGAAACACGCACTCGTCCTCCTCCTCCCACATCGCGTGCAGTTCGCTCGAAGCGCCGTTTGCTTCCATGTCCCTGAATCCAAGACGAGCTGGAGTCAGTCGACGAGTGAGACTTCCTGAATGGAGTTTGCAAGGACATACCTTCTCTGAACGTTCCGATCCGCCTTGAGGAGCGTCTGCGGCTTCGATCCGGATGGAAGAGCGCTGATGAGGAGGGTGCGCGACAAGGACTCCAGTCGACATGCCCTAGAAGGGAGAAACGTGGCACCGTTCGTCAGCGAGAGACAGCTTATGGTCTGGAAACAAAGCCGCACACTCACAGGTTCAGCGCTCGATCCGCTAGCTCAGTCTGGTCTTCAGTCTTCTTCGCGTCAGAGTCCTCCGTCCCTCCCTCTTGTTGCTCGATCTTCTGCCAGTTCCGCAGGATGAAGTCTGCATGGGGGTGGAAGCTCTCCTCGTCCTCCTTCTCGTGCTCGTCGGCCTTGTTGTGCTCCATGTGGTCTTGACGAGCGAGCTTGTTGGCAGCCAGCCTGGCGTCTCCGACCGTTTCGATGAGGGTGGTGATCGTTTGGACCGCGAAAGAGGCGACAACCGGCACGGCGACGAGGGACCAGAGGACAAAGTAGACGCGCCCCAGACTGCTGTTGGGGGAGTAGTCGCCAAAACCGATGGTCAAGAAGGAGATGTAGACGAAGTAGAGGGTTGTTCCCATGGTCCAGCCCTCTGCGGAAGGGAGAAGTTGGAAGGAGGTCGGGTCATTTTTGGAGAGAATGGGCAACTGGTGGGGCGTACGCACCTGCGTACTTGAACACGACAGCTCCAAGAACCCAAAAGATCAAGAAGCTACTGAGAGAGATGGCCAGGTTGAAGTACTGTGACGACCTGCGCTCTTTCTTCTGCATCCGGTCCAAGAACTCCATCTCCTCCTCTAGACCCCACTGCGTCGCGTCTTTGGCCGACCGACCCTCTCGCGCCAGCATCAACCTTTGTGCTCGATACTTATTCCGTCGCAGCTTCTCGTGGTCGGCAAAGTCTAAAAACCAGAGGGTGGAGATCGTCAGTCTCGCGAATGCGCCAGATGCGAGTGGAGCTGCGACGTACACCCTACGATCATCGAGACTTGGCTGGCAAGCAAGGCGATGGCAACCAGAGCGAAGGGAAACAGGATGATCCTCGTCGACGTCTTGGTAGGGGTAAGGTTGCCGTAACCGACCGTGAGACAAGTGACTGGTCAAGTCGAGGCCAAGCCGAGGAGGAACAGCAGTCAAGTCGAGAAGGACAGGTCAGCCTTCTTCGACCCCAAAGAGATGAGATTGAAACCCACCAATGGAGAAGTAGACAGCTGTGGAATCACAAGGATTTGGATCAGCCTCCTGCCGGCGCACTTGGAGGACAGGGAAGAGGCTCGCTCACCATCGAAGTACGACCACTTCTCAATCCTGGAGAAGACGAGAGCCTGCAGAGCGATCACAGCGACAAAGCTCGACACGCTGAGGATGAAGTGTCGACCGTCGACGCGGATCTTGATCGAGTCCTCCAAATCCTTTTTACGCTGGACAACAAAGTGCCAGAGCAGCAGGACGGCGACAATGCCTGACAGGCCGCAGCTGAAGACCGCGCACCAGAAGCCCTCGCCATAGACGGCGTCGGCCGCAACGTTGTGTCGACCAAAGATGCTGAGGTTGATGATCTCGACGACCGTCTTGATCCAGAAGGCCACCAGGGGAGCTTCGACGACGAGGGCGCTGACAGAGGGGATGTTGGAGCTGAAGCGGACAATGAGGAGGGCGTTGCCGAGGACACAGAAGGCTGCCAGTCACGACAGGCCAGAATGGTCAGCACAACCACCCTCAAAAGAACGTTCGACGATGGAACAGACCTAGAGAGACGGCGGACATGGTGACCGAAGCTGTAGGATCTGAGTGGGGCATCCCATCGACGACTGCTGGGCAGAGCAGGTCCCGTTCGCGAGCTGGTCAGTTGGCTGAGCAGATGTGCTGCAAGCAAGGGCCACGCACCATACCAACGCTGGCTCAGCGCAGGGATGTCGAGCAGAGTAATCTGTTGTCACACAACGCCCGTAAGACTTCGGGTCAATGTTGGGAAGCTGAAGGAGGAGGCGAGGGAAGGAGACGGACCAGGGGCGCGACGACAGCGCAGGCAAGCGGAAGCGACCTCGCCGTGCTGGCCAGTCGACCGACGTGGTACTTGGGGGGCTCCTTTGGAGTCGAGTCTGCCATCCCGTCAGCGCTGTTTGTTGGAGGGCAGCGGTCGTCGAAAATTCATGGGGCGGTACGACGGGCTGGCTATTCCAGTTGGAGGAGTTGACGGACGCGTCATGAAGTCTCTCGCCAGCCTCGAGTACTTCGCAGAGACACTTTGGTTGAGCAAGAAGCCATGGATTACTTGCGGACGACGTTCTCCATCGTCGTTGACAGCGCGCCTACCCCACCAGACGGTCTCCTGCCCTTGCCCGTGATCGTCGACGCGCTCGAGACCTGCCTGGGCGAACCCTGCACGGACGGCAACGCCTCCGTCAACGGCGTTGTCGTGAAGACTCCTAGTCCCGTCCCGCCTCCTCCTATGCTGCTGCTGACCGAGCTTCGGGTGGAAGCCGCCCGAGGGTTGAGAGGGCTCATGTTGCTCGCCCCTCCGGCGCGGGGTGCGTCCGGCGAGGGAAGAGCCGACGACTGACCGCTCCCGCCTATTGAGATCGCGCCTCGAGTCGAGCGTTTGACGCGGTACGAGGAGGGCGGCCCACCAGGGGCGTTCGACAAGGAAGGGATGGAAGCGACGCTGGTTTGACGAGAGGTTTGTCCTGCCCCGTCCGGTCCTCCCGTCGTCCACGAGGTGTGCGACGTCGTCCCCTCCTGGCCGTGCGCCGACTGATTGCGACGAGCCTTTTCGTGGCGGTTCTGGACAGCACGGAAGTGCGATAGGAGCTCGCGCCACTTGATCTCGTCGACGGAGGTGAGTTTCGACCGAGGTGTTGCGGGTGTGCTCGAGTAGGTCCTGTTAAAGCCAAGCGCAGTCAGCGACAGTCTCAAGGGAAAAGCGTCGACTGGCTGAACTCACGGCTTTGGGATGTGTAGGAAGCCCATCGAGCTCACGGCGCTCAATCGGTTACGCAACGACACGAACGCCGTGCTTTGTGGAAGCAACATGAGAAGTCCTGAGGAAAGCGGAAGCGACTTCAGTCCCATGAACGCGCGTAGGAAAGCGTGTCCGAGACTCACCGTAAAGGCACTTGAAGAGATGAGGGTACCGTTCCGGTTCGAGCAGTTGAAGACGAAGAGCTGCAAAACAAGAGGTCGATTGTCATCAGAAAAGTACTTGGTGGAAAAGGACGTGAGCAGCTACGCACAGGTGAAGACGGGCGACTCGATCAATTGGACGAGCTTGTCGATCTGAACGAGCAACTGGACGGTGATGTCGAGGTCGGCACTGTGAGCAAGGTTGGGCGTCAGTTTGGCGGCCTGAGATTGACCTGAGGACAGAGGGAGGACTCACAAGAGGTGGAGGAGATTGGAGGCGTGCTCGTACGCCTGAGCCAGAAGGCACAGAGCAAAGACCGCGACCGGCGAGTGACACCAGCAGCGGTAGATGATGGAGAAGAGCATCTGTCCGTCCTACAAATGCGAGAAGGGCGGTGGGTCAGTCTTGTGCGTAGACTTCCTTCAAAGCAAAGAGGCGTACCTTGGAGTCGAGGTTCTTCAGCCTCTTGCGGAAGTCCTGCAGCTCGTCGCTCGTGATGAGGATGATGTTGAGTCTGGTAGCAGGATCGACGAGGTGCTGTCAGTTGGGAGGTCTTCCAGCAGGCTTGCGAATGGACTCACTTTTGCACCATGCTCGCAGCAAACTCCAGATCCTCCTCTCGCTCCAAGATCTCGGCCAAAGTCCTGTAGATCCGCTCAGCGTTCAGGTCTAGACAGAGCTGCCGGACAATCAAACTTCCTCGCGTCTCCAGCAAGCGGCGATCGGTGCTGAACAACTCGAGGAGGTTGACCATGAAGGATGTGAAGTACGAGTCGTCCGACGAGGACGAGATCTGAGCGAGCAGCTGGAGGTCGCACTTGATGACTTCTGACGAAGGGTCTGAAAGACACTTGAGCAGAACGGGGAACGTGCCGTCGTCCATGGCCAAGATCTAAAGAGGGAGAGGACGGAGAGGACGAGTCAGCGTTCTCAGTCGGGCTCGTCTGCGAATGACGATAGAGACGCACCTTCTTGGGCGCCTTCTGCTGCAGCATGATGAGCCACTCGAGCGCGGCGATCCGCGTGTCCTCGTACTCGCTGAGAAACTGAAGCGTCAGGACGTTGACCGTTGCCTGGTAGTCGAACGGATCCTCCTCGGCCATCGATGACAGACCGCCGGGGACGGAAGGCATCGTCGGGAACGTGAACGAGTTGGGCGTGATGGGCTGGGCATTCACAACACTGGTCGATGGACTCGAGGTGTGGGAGACGCTGTCGACCGTTATCGGGGGAGGGGTGGCGTTGACCGTGCTGCTGGCTTTGATGGTCGCTGTGGATGAAGCGAGGCCGTCCTTCGGGGTGTCCGTCGCCTCCGACTGGGCGCTGTTGCGTCGAACGAGAGGGGTTGGTATCGAGATTTGAGGGGGGTGGCTTGAGGAGGAGAGGGCGTCGGAAATGGTCGGAGGAGATTGAATCGTCGTTGTCGTTGGTGAAGGAAGGGACTTGATGAGGCGGTAGAGGTTGATGTTGGTCTCGCCAGCAGCAGCTTGACTGAAGAAGCGTAAGAGAACGATCGTCGGCTTCAGATCCGGATCCAGATCTCATTCAAGGATTGAACACGTACATGGCGGCGAACGGATGTGCCAAGTTGGGCAAGACGGCCGGGATGAGGGACGGCGTCGCAGGGATCATAATGTCTGGCGCAAAGACAATGAACTCGGACAGCCAATGGAGGACGGTCTCTTGGATGATCTCGTCTGTTTTGGAGGGGTGGAAAAGGAGTGCCGATCAGTGCGACTGCCCAAACTAAGGCAAGTCGACCCAACTCACTTGGATAGGCGACATGCCTCAGCAAGATCTCAACAATCTCCTCGTAGTGTACCGCTATACCCTGACCGGGAATCCAGCTTCCGCTCCCCTTCCCTTCCCAATCCTCTTCCCTCTCGTCCTCTTCAACTAGATCCTCGCCCGCCGCGCCTCCTTCCCGCTCGTCCAGCCCTTTCCCGACAGACGAGCTGACCGTCATCTTGCTCTCGCTCCGCTTGACGCCCGCCGCCGTTATCGTCCCCCCGCCGAGGCCATTGACGAGCACACGCGCCCGGCGCTCTTCCGCCTGCTGCTTGTGCACGCGCGCAATGTCGCGGATCTCGCGCAGAAAGTCGGCGAGGACGTTTTCGGTCGCCACGCGCACGTCGATGTTGTCTTCCGCGAGGTACTTTCTTCAAGCGGAACGAGAATGACATGAGGGTCAGCAGATGCTACAAAACAAGAGAAGGGTCGGAGTGTCTCACAGAAGTCCGTCGAGGAACGAGGGCAGGTACGTGATGAGCTCCAGCTCCGGCACCGAGTCCAGCACCGTGATCCAGCTGACGAGGTGGTTTCGAGTTTTGGGCGAGATGACGTAGATGCGTTCGGCGAGGAGGGGGATGAAGCGCTCGAGGAAGACGGGCGGGGAGCGGTTCGAGTCGCTCGTGCTGCTCTCCTCGGAATTGTGTGGGTAGGCTGAGGAGGTTGGGTGAGGTGCGTAGGTCGAGACTGAGTCGCAGACAGTCTGAGCATGCGACAAGGAGCGCGTGTCAGTGACCTTGAGATCCAAGGAGGGTTCAGGGGCGCGAGTGGACTGACATCCTTGAGCAGGCGGTCGAGGAGTTCGGCGCCGTTCCGGACGACAATGTCACTGTCGGTGGCGAGCTACAAGGAGTATAAGAGAGCAGCAAGTCAGCAAGCCTGCGATATGGTCTCGACGTGCTGCCAAAAGACTCACCCGGTTCAATCCATCAAAGATCTCGTTGAAGTACCAGAGCATGGGCTCTCGGGCAACCTTTCCACTGCAGGGCGGGCAGCAGGCATCCTGGTCAGCCTCGAGCTCAGAAATGGATCAGCGAGAGCGAGCCCAGCTCACATGTTGTACTGAGAGGGGTAAGTGAGAACCAGTCAGGAACCAGTCAGTACGCCATCATGTCCAGAGGTCGCTTCGGGAGAACAGGGGAGGGGGCAGACGCACCACACACTCGACCGCAAAGTACCTGATGCGATTGTCTGGATCTCCAAAGCACTCGAGAACAGGCTCGATGATCCTCCCAAAGTAGGGCACGATCTCCTCGCCCAGCGCGATGGCCGCTCCGGCTAGGGCGAGCAGCCCTCCGTTCCGGGTCGTCGACGTGTTTTCGGTCGAGAGGAGGGAGCGCGACTGGTCAATGATCTGGGTGATCCGGGCTTGGTCCGAGGGAAGCGTCGAGGTCAGACACTGCCTGAGGAGGCGCTGGAGGTCGAGGGCTGCCGACTTTCGGGTGTCGTACTAAGGAGAGAAGAGGCAGAGGGAGGTCGGAATGAGCTCCAGCCGGTGAGGCTGATCGCAGCGAGACGAGAGAAGACCTTACCTTGACATTGTTCTGCTCAGCGGATTGAAGGTCGTCAGCTTTCGTTTCCGACCAGATCTAGAGGAAAGCCAGGGACGAACGAGGCCCTTGAAGATGGAGGGATCTGGGACGGGCGGAGGGACGGGCGGAGAAGGGCGTCAGCTGTCAGGCCCTCGCCCACTCTCACAGCCATCCTATTCAAGCTACAGTGCAGCTCACCCATGTCGACCTACGTGCTCTAATACAGCGACCGAGTGCTTGTCGTATAAAAAAAAGGAAGGGTAAGAGGTTGGTCGAATTCTGGAGGAGGAGGAGGAGGAGGCGTGCGCTCTCAGGTCGCGTCGCTCGCTGCTGCGCGCATCTCGCAGAGAAGATTTCAAACTCCGACCAGCTGCGAAGCTCTTCCACTCTCTGTCTCTTCCATGGCTCCTCCAACTCACACGCCAGACGCTAACAGCGGTAGGCTTCTCGTCTCGCTGAATGACCAGACTCCCTCCTCATCTTCGGTCCCGTCTATTTGGGCTCCCCATCGGATCCTGCCGTCCCCAGGCCCTTGGTCTCCGCGATCGAGGGCGTCCGGCTCTCGCTGCTGTTTCACGGCTTCATGACTCGCTGAACTCTTTGCCCTGAATCGTCGCCCTTTCCTCCTCTCCTCTCCAGTACCTCTAGGAGGAGAAGCTGCTCTGACAGCAACCCAATTTTTGTGTCTCTTGGCGCACTCTACTGACTGTGAAGAAGGGAGAGGCATGGGTGGAGGGAGGGGGGTGGCCGCGGTCAAGGGAATGTAAGAGCTGGTTCGCTTGCCCTTCTGCTTGCGAGTCCGCAGCTTCGGCTCCCCAAACTCGTCCTTTTGCATGCAAGCTTTTCGCTTCGCTCCTCCCCGGAGATGACTGTGCTTTTTGGCGAGCACTAACATAAAAGAGGGCCATCTTTGGGTCTCACGATGCTGATCTTCCCTCACCCCATCTCACCCATCGCACATCTGCCCACCCTGCCCAACTCTCCTCCTTCCAACTCTACCAACTCAATCATCACCATGCCCTCCTTCTTCGCCCGCCGAAAGTCCTCTGCCGCCTCCGTCTCTTCCGCCTCCTCGGCCGACTCCCTCTTCGATCAGATCAAGGCCAAGCGACAGCAGTCCAAGCAGAACCAGAAGGACTTCGAGGCCGCTCACGCCCATCTCTCCCGCTTCGGTTCGGAGGGAGGAGCTGCCGTCCCCCCTTTCTCATCGTGCGTCTCCCAACCCGGTCTCATTCTCCAACCGATCGCTGAGACTGACGCTCAACCTGTTCCTCACAGGCTGCACGTCCCGACCCCTCCTTCATACTTCGAGGACTCCCTCGTCTCCCCTCCCGCCTACGCCAAACGCAAGATCATCGTCCGAGGTCAAGGTCAACAGCAAGACCCCATGCTCCTTCACGCCAAGCTCGTCTCGTCCGCCGCTAAGGGTCGAGCGTGCACCAGCATCGGACGCTGAGGCTGCTCTCCAGCAACCATCTTCTGAACTCGGACACTTGGACTACTTTCCGAACGGCATCTCGTGCGGTCTTTCTCTCGTTTCTCTCTCCTCTCTTGCTTCTCTTTCTGATTCGCGCCACTCGTTCACGTTCCTCCTTAGGTCTCGGCTTTTCCAACCCTACCACCCTGCCTTCATCTTCCTGCAAAAGGGAGCATGTCGTATCGCCATGTCTATCCGGCCCAAACCCAGAAATCTCGCAAATCGGAAGCCAACCTCGAGAGATCGGTCCTTTCCATCCTGTCGGACGCCCCACTTGCTTTCCTGCTCGTACCTTACGAGACCCAACAAGCCCCCATAGTCGCTTTTCGAGCTCATGACTCCTAGAGTAGTATTATCTGAGACCTCGCCCCATCGCGCATCGTCCGTTGAGTCACCCTCGTCGATCTTCTCTCTTTCCCTTTTCCCCTTCCTCCTCCCCCCTTCACAAGCCCTTCCTTCTGCCTCTCTCTCAAACTTCATCTCCGCTTCGTACATAGCCCGCGCCTGCTTCCTCCCGCTCTTGAATACTCATGCATTCTTCTCAAAATTGTCGAGCGTGCAAGTGCGCTGTGTTGGCCTCTCCGTTCAGCCTTCAGCTCACACGACACACCAAAGACCGAAGAACGGAGACAAAAAGCAGGTCTGCAGTTTTCTTCTTCAACTGCTTTCGCTGCGAAGGGCACGTTTGTCGTGAACGAATGCGTGTGGACCGTATGTGCGGGAACGAACTCTGGCTACGGCCCGTCTTTTCAACGTGTTGCTGGCCCGTCCGACCGTCACCCGCTTATGCCCTTTCGCTCATCCTGGAGGGCTGACCGTCGCTTGCTCTCCTTCTTACAGTACACCTGTCGGCCTGTCTTCCCCAACCAGGCGTCGAACTCCTCTCGCGTTAACTCCTCCACGTATTCTCAGCCGACTCCGTCCCTCGACTCTCCTTCAGCACTCCCCTCCACCCCCATGATTATATCGTCTCCCCGAGCTTCGTTCGACGACGACATCAAGAAGAACGGATGACCGCAGGTCGGGTCGTACCAAGGACATTTGGGTCAAATTCGAGTCGATAGGGAAGGACATCGAGTCAGTATCCCTTCTCCCCATCGTTTCGCCCCTCGCTCCTTCTGTCCTATCTTCTGTTCTCGATCCCCTTTCTGCAACTCATCCTCGCCGGCCGCTTCTGCTCTTTAATGTGGAAGTGTTCTCTATCACTTCTGTGCGTACCAGTGCACGCCGTGCATGCCTTTTTGTGGCGCAATCGCCCTTCGACGCGTCCAGGAGACAAACCACCATTCCAGAATCATCAACGACAGCCGGACTGTCGACCAGCCTTACCTCGACGCTCGGGAAGACATGAGCATCCGGGCCGCCCTGATCTTGTACGCCCTCTGCTTGGGTAGCTTTGGGCTCGCCCTCGTCCTCCGACACCGAGGCGACCCCCTCTCCAACTTCAGCTCAAACCAGCTCGCCTACCCTCTTTCGGACGCCCTCAGAGAGTCTGTCCTCCGACAGACGACGACCGACCGCACACCAGCATCGGCAGACGGGCGGAACGCAACGGCCCAGATCTGCGTAGGCGTCCCGACGAAACGGCGCAGCTCGTCCGCCGACTACCTGCCTTCAACGTTAACCTCCCTCGTCGGCCATCTCCCTCCCACGGACCGAGCTCGTCTCCACGTCATCCTCTACTTCACCGACGGAGCTCAAGCTGTCCAGGACGCCCAAAATCAAGGACTGCTGGACGGTCGTTTGGCCGACGTTGGGACGCATCTTGCCGACCCCTCTCGCCCAGCGCCTCTGACGCCCTGGCTTCTCGCGCAGCAAGAACGCATCGGTCATCTCCACCACGTCCCGTTCATTCTGGCCTTCCTTGCAGGTCTCGAACAGTGCCTGCGTTACTCGAGTGGCGATCATGTCCTGTGGCTGGAGGACGACGTCGTGGCTAGGCCGGACTGGCTGGACATCTTGACGAACGACATCCTTCCTCGGCTGGACGTTCTAGGAAACGACGCATGGTCGTTCATCATGCTCTTCTTTTCAGAAAAGTACATGTACTTTTCTAAGGAGGACACAGGCTTGAGTTCGTCTCTTGATCGCTTTGGCGATACTCCTTGAACTGACAGTTGCCTTGTACGAACGGTTCACAGTCGCGCGGCATTTCCTCCTACCCGCCGTCATCATCGTCCTCTCTTCCCTCGCCCTCTTGCTCTACCGCCACTGGCGCTTTTCGGTCCGACCCGTATCCTCGCCAACAGAAAAATCGACACCGGTCAAGAAGCGCTCGACGACTCGCCATCTCGCAGGTACGCTCGTCCTCTTCCTCCTTGTCCTACCCTTCCTCCTCCTGCGACTCTCCTGCGGCAAGTTCTGCCTCTACCCCGTCGCCCCTTCGCTTTCGCTCAAGACGGAGCGCGAATGCTGCGCCCAAGCGCTCCTCTTCTCACGCGCCTCCGCCGAAGAGGTCCTCGCCAGGTTCGTCCCTCTCGTGGAGGGCGAGCAGGCCATCGACTTCGGTCAGCGAGGGCAGGACGACGTCCTCTTTGAGCTCGGAATGAGAGGTCCGCGGAGAGGGTACAAGTTCAACCCGGCATTGTTTCAGCATTTTGGAGACGTCAGCACGTACGTCAACGGTGGGTCGGGGAGGCAGCCTAGATTGAGGAGCTGGACTTTTGAGCTCGGGCTTAGGGAAGGGCAAGGACTTTAAATTTACAGGGATTGCAATGTCGATGGCTTCCGCTCACCTGATTGCTGTGTGAGGTTTTCGAAAGTGATGGGTCTCATATGATACCCTTAGCAGCAGCCATGATCCTCCTGAGCTTGACGTACTTGCTCTCTGTCTCTCCTCCTCCCTTGGACCCGTCGACCGAGCTGGGCGAAGCGGCCGTGCTGCTGAACACGTCTGGCGAGTCCGACTCGCGAGGACGCTTGCCGTGGAGCTTGGAGCTGGTCGGTAGGGGCGTCGTGAAGCTTGTCGAACGTTGCTGAGGCTGGGAAGAGAGAGCCGGTGGGCGAGCGGGTGTGGCTATGATACTCGAGGTGTTGCTTGACGCGCTGCGAGGAGAAGAATGCGTCAGACTAGATGGTCAAATGGTGAGAAATGAGGAGAAAGAGCTCACTTGACAAGATTGGTGATTGGTGGCGATGCCGAAACGGAAGGGGGAGGGGGCGAGCTTTTGAACCTGGGCGCCGTCTTTGCGACCCGAACAAAGTTGGTCTCGACGTCGTGCACCAGTTCCGAGAAGCCGAGCAGGGTCTCGTCCAGTCCGCGAGGGTCTCCAAAACGTCGTTCGGGCACGTCGGGGAGTCTTTCGAGGCGAGAGGACGTCGCCGTGAAGATCGACTCGAGGAAAGCTCGGACGGGAGGTGCTGGAAATCACACGGACGGAAGGTCAGCATCAAAAGTATGACAAGACCGCTCTTAGTGCGTGGACTCACGCTTGTGACTGTAGTAGGCCGAGCGGACGTCCGCGCGCAAGGGACCAAAAGCAAAGTCCTCCACGAAACGCGATAGATCGAGATACTCGAGGATGGCCAGAGCCAGAGATCTAGAGAAAGTCAAGCACAGCGTCAGCAAAGAACCTTGCAAGATCGCTGGGGGACACGTACCTGTCGTCGTGGACCTGAGCAGCCGGAGCGAAGTGAGGCAAGTACAGCTCTTCCGCTTCCTTCTCAGACGAAGTGACGACGGCGACGACGCGAGAGGAGTGCTCGTTGACTACAGCAACGACTCGATCGATAGTCTTGGAAACGTGTGGCGAAGCTGGGAAAAGAGGGAACGCTACGCAGCAAGTCAGCAAATCGAGCATGCGAATAGGGAGGGCAAAGGAAACTCACCAGTCGTGATTCGTACGAGAGTATCGACAGCAATGTCCACGAGCGAAGTCCAGACAGGAAACAGGGCTTCCAGATACACTGTGTAAAGGGCAAAGTAATTAGAACTTGACTCCAAAAGGAGGGGCAGAGAAAGGCTGGGGCGAACCTTGAACGGGCACCAGAGGGTGGGCGACCTTGCGAGGCATCTGAACGAAAGTCTCGACGGCAGCGTTGAACGCGTCGTCTGCCTCGGCCGTATTCAGGATGAGCACGTGGTGTTTGGGAGCGCCGGGCTCGGCGAGAAGCGCAA
The DNA here is from genome assembly GCA_014825545.1 of Cystofilobasidium capitatum. NCBI lineage: Eukaryota > Fungi > Basidiomycota > Tremellomycetes > Cystofilobasidiales > Cystofilobasidiaceae > Cystofilobasidium > Cystofilobasidium capitatum. The sequence goes on from MVAJ01000001.1 coordinate 873,129, forward strand.
TCTGGCGTAGAGAGGAGGCAGATCGTCAGATGACATCTTCCTTTCGCGTGTGGAGAACAAAGGCCTGGGCGACTGACGAGCAAAGGCGAGACGCCGTCCGTCCAGCCGACAACGAGAAGCTGAGACTGATATTGGTTCTCCTCCTTGACCAAAGCTAGAACGTTCCGAAGGCGCTCCGCATCCTCCGCGTCGCCTGTCGGCCTGAACAAACCGATACGACCGTCAGTACGGGGAGCGCGTTTAGGCAATGAGGGGCTGAGCTCACGCTGAGGGAGGACTGCACTCGAAGACAACGAGTCCAACGTGTTCCGAGTCGGTCATCGCAGTCTAGAAAAGCGGAGGCAAGTCAGGGACGGAAGGGCAGAACAATTCGATGAGCTAAGACTCACGACGTCCCCGACGATCACCTGCAACCTGCTCGCCCGAACCGTCTCCGACTTCTGCTCTCCCTTCTTGATCCCAAACTTTGACGCCAGCCACGATCCAGCCTTGGAGTACCGCCAGCTCGGGACGGTCGACAGCATGATGTCGTACTCGAGCATGTCCCGTCCGGACTCGTTGAGGTTGCAGAGGTGGTCCACGAGAGAGTGGAGGAAGGTCGAGTGTTCCCAGAACGCAGCACGGGACTTTCCAAGCTGGCGCAGAGGACAGATGAGAGGTCAGTCAGTCGGGACGCAAGGACAGCAAGGGTTTCTGGGGTCGACGTACCTCAGTCATTCGCCTCTCGACCTCCTTGTAGTCGACATTCGGTCTCACCTCCCGCCCTTCGTCACCCACCTCCAGCCCACGCAAATCGACAACGACAGATCTCCTGTTCCCCAGGCCCATAAACTCGACCTTCTCCTTAAACTCGGCCTCCCTCTCCCTCCTCTCGTCGCCTTTGAGCACCGCGGCCCACATGCCCTCCAACGTCCGCCTCCTGAGCTTGCGGCTCGCAAACTCGTCCGCGAGCGCCTCGGACGCACGCCGCTTGATGCGCTTGTCGATCAGCTCCGAGGCGAACCGCCTGGAGGCGTCGTTGAGGAACTGCTGGAGCGCTCGTTCGTTGGACGCATCCTCCGCTTCAATGTTGTCAATCAACTGCTGGGAGAGGGTTCGGGAGGCGATGGACTTGACCAGAGGAGCCGTTGCGAGCTTGATTAGTTGGTTGGCGAGGTTGGAGGCGAGTCGGGCGTTAAGCGAGATGGGCTTGAGCGGGGTGCGGGGTGTCGACGGTAGGCGCGGTGAGCGCAGAGGAGGGAGAGGATCGAGCGCCGTCGAGCTCAAGGTGGCTTGAGCGGAAACAGGCGCAAGTGCGGGTGTTCTTGATGTTGAGGAGGTAAAGTCGGACGGCGAAGGGATGATGATCTCCTGGAACCGGCGAGGGGGTTCCCGGCCCTTGCCCTTCTCGGCCGCGGTCAAAGGCGTGACGCCAGAGGTCCCGTAGGCAGGCGGAAGATTAGGAACTGATGAAGAGAAGAGTGAATTCGCTGGTGGGGGAGCTGGAGGCGGAGGTGGGGTAGCGAAGACCGAAGGAAGAAAGGGAGAAGGGGCAGGGGTAGCCTGAGGTGAGATCGCAGGCGTTGTGAAGGGCGAAAGAGTAGGTGTGGGAAAAGAGGCCTGGCTGGGCGAGACGGCCCCGGTCGGGAGAGTTGCCTTGGGGAAAGGAGGGAATCGAAGGAGGCTTGAGGAGGCCTTGGGGATGACATCATGCTGGAGAACGATCTCCTGTGCGCTCCCTGCCTCCTCGTCCTCGTCCGCGTACGTTTCCACATCACCGGGAACGCCGATGAAGGGGAAGTTGGGGTCCTTGGGCGAAGGAGTGTGCGTGCTCTTCCGAGACCGGACAGACCTGGTCGGGGTTGAAACTGTCTCGGAGGACATAACCTGGCCGGCGACTCCGTCGATGATCTCGAGGTTGGTCCATCCCTCAGCTTTTGCGCCGACGATCCGTCGACTGATCCGGAGGTGGAAGGCTTGTCGGTTGTCTATGATTTACAAAAGATCCGAGAGGTCAGTCCTGATTATCGAAGAAATTGTGCTCGCAGAGCAGAAGGGAGGCACGCACCGGTAATGGCCACCTCCTTGCTCAACTTCACGCCGTCCGGTCCCACATCCACTCCAAAGTCTCTCAAGACCTTGAACAGGTCCCCTTCGTCGTCCAAACCCAGCATGCCAATCAGATCCTCCTTCGGCAGGCTCTTGTGGTTGGACAAAAACGCCTTCCTCATCCCACCCAAACCGGCCTTGCGCACCTCTCCAAAGTGACCCTCGACGATGGCTCCGACGAGATAGGGCGTCGTCTTTCGCTCGATCACCTTGAAGAACCGCGTAAAGAAGTTTTGAGACAGGTCCGAGGTGGGTTTAGACTTGGCCTGGGGATCGTGTGCGCGCTGGCCGAGGTAGGCGAGGTTGAGCGCGAGTTGCACCTCGGGCGCGTGGAAAAGGTAAGGAGGAAGGGATTCGGTTTGGCGGAGGATGTCGGTGTCGAACAGATGGGTCAGGAGGAGGTAGGCCGAGAACTCAGCTTCGTAGACCGACGCTGCAGGCGGGGCGTCGAAGGAGGTCGAGGTCGAAGGGGTCGAGTTGCGCAGGTCCGTGTAGAACTGGATGAGAGATGTCAGAACTGCAAAGCAGGAGAATATCAAGGGGTCAGTCAGATTTCGACGAGACGCCTGGATGAGTCGCAAGGGGGACGTACTCTTCCGCAGCTGCTCCATTTCCTGCTGAATGCTGAAGCCCTCCTCCTCCCCTAGCATGTGCAGGCAGTGGATGTGGTACCTCGCCATGCGCTCGTGACACTCAATCGCGATCGCGCCCTTGCTACTCTGGATGGTGAAATCCTGCCTGATGGCTCGCATCCGGTCTCGAACGAACCCGTGCGACGGTCGGAGAGTGGCAGGTGGACCGGACGCGGGGAAGAGGGTGAAGAGGTAGTCGAGCGTGTTGCGGAGGGCTTCGGGCGTTCGGACGTCCGACGGGAGAGGTTGCTCGTTGCCAGCGGCGGGTCGATGGTACATCTTGACGGCCTTGTCGTGGTCGATTCGGTTGGTCGTGCCCTCCAACTGCGAATCAAGAGGTGACCGTCGGATCAGCACTGCAGCCAGGCGAAAAGCACCCAAATGAGAAGCAAAGCGGAGGACATACCAGCTCCAGCTTATCGACGTTGAACTGAGCTTCGCGCTCCTCGATCTCAAACTCCGGACACATGTCCTCGCATGTGCCGACGAACGCCTTTGCACGAGCGTTAAGTTGGCGAGGGACGGTCGGATCGTCGATAGCACCCGTCCGCATGGCCTCGGCGCGCTCCTTCACTCGAACTTTACGGAGCTGAGGGGTTGAGCAAGGTTGAGAAGGGGCGGTCAGTCCAGCGATCAAGGAGCAAGTCGAGATCAAAAGGGGATAAAAGGGGACGGGGCTGACCTCCTCGAACCGGTTGCCTTCGAACTTGCTCGTAAACCTCTGAAGTCGTGCGTCCGCCTTGTTGGCCTTGGTGCCCTCGTCGTCCTCGTACTGGAGTGCGTCCTCCGAGAACTCGTCCTCGTCGTCCTCTGCAAACTCGTCGTTGTCGTCTTCATCTCCGAGCGCGCCCGCTCGCTCGAGAGCGTTTCCCCCTGCTGCTGCTCCGCCCCTCCCTCGCTTGCCCCGACCACCCCGCGTACCTCGAACACGTACTGCTCCTCGTCCTCGGGCGGCGGTGGTGCTTGACGAAGGGACGGCCGAACCAGACGAGTTGAAGACGACGGACTGGTTGCGTCCTCCTCCGCCTGACGAGGGTCCGCCGCCGCCGCGAGACCAGCGCTGGGAGGACCCGCCTCCACCGCTGCCGGACGCTGCCGCACCTCCACGAGCAGGGGGCCTCGTAGGAAGCGTAGACATGGGAACCTGAGAGAAAGTTGTTGCGTTGATTGATGCGATGGAAACGAGTCGTCGAGTTCAGCCCAACTCCCTCCGACTAAGGGAAAAAGTGCAAGTGCAGTTTAGGAGGATTTGGGCGGACTCTCTCGACCTCCAGAACAGGAACCTCGACAGAAATCCTCTCTGCTCTATCCTCTTCGACAGACACCATGGCCTCGTACCAGCCCGCCCCGATCCTCAAGCCGCCTCCGCCAGTGGCCACCCAGCGCACGCCCGAGTCGCGCCACTGGAGACGCTACCGCCAGCCGACGTACGTCAAGTCGTTCGCACCCATCACCCACGTCCACTTTGCACCCTCGCGCCCGCACAGGCTCGCCGTCACCGCCGGCGCAGAAGTCAAGCTCCACGCACCTCGGACCAACAAGGTCGTCAAGACCGTCACCCGGTTCAAGGAGACCGCCCGGGGTGGAGAGATCAGGAAGGACGGAAACCTGCTCGTGGCTGGAGACGACTCCGGTCTCGTCCAGGTGCGTTTGCCAGTCTGCTTGAGACCCTCTTTCCGAGGAAGTAGAGAGCTGACGTCGCGTGATTCTTTCTCCGCAGGTGTTCAACCTCAACTCGAGAGAGATCCTCAAGCAGATTCGCGTACATGAGCAGTGCGTATCTGTTTCGTCTCGAGTGCGGTCAGACTGGCTCGAGACTCCTCTCTGATCCTCTCTCATCCCCTCAGGCCTACGCACTCGACCTCATGGTCCCCTCACTCTCCTTCTCAACTTCTTTCCGCCTCCGATGACACCTCTCTCGCCCTGCACGACCTCACGACCTCGTCGCCGATAACGACGTTCCTCGGCCACACCGATTACGTTCGGACGGCCTCCTTCCTCCCTTCCTCGCCTCACCTCATCCTCTCCGGCTCATACGACTCGACCGTCCGCCTGTGGGACACTCGTACCGGTGACGCTGAGATCATCATGTCGCATGCCGGGTACGCCGTCGAGTCGGTCCTCCCTTACCCGCAAGGAGGCCTCGTCCTGTCGGCCGGTGGTCCTCTTCTCCGAGCATTCGACCTCGCCAACCCTAGTAAACCCCTCCGATCGCTCTCGAACCACCAGAAGACGATCACCTCGCTCGCTTTCACCTCGTCCGGCTCGCGGCTCCTGTCGGGTTCACTCGACCAGATGGTCAAGGTCTGGGACGTCGCCTCGTTCAAGGTCGTCCACACCATGCGATACTCCGCACCCGTTCTCAGTCTCGCCATCTCGCCCGACGACACCCACCTCGCTTGCGGTCTGGCTGACTCGACGCTGTCTGTCCGTCAGCGAAAGGCGCTCAAGAACGGTCGGGTGGACGAGGGCTTCCAGGCGGACGACACGCTCATGAACCCTTCCACCTACACGTCCTTCCTCTCGGCCGGAACCGACTTGGGCGACGTCTTCACCAAGGCCGAGACGAGTCGCAAGAAGGACTTGCTCAAGGGCGTGCCGTTCAAGGGAGAGGAGGGAGAGTTGATCGTTCGGGACGGAAAGAAGATTGGAGAGAAGGGCAAGCAGAACAAGAAGCTCAGGGTGTACGATCGGTTCTTGAAGGAGTTCCGGTACGGTGCTGCGTTGGATGCTGCCCTTGCTTCGGTGCGTCGATTTCCTGCGCTCGTGCGTTCTCCGCTTGCCTGACTGACACTTGCGTTGTGGTCCGACCTGCAGGACATCCCCCCCACGACGACCTTCTCCCTCCTCACCGAGCTCTCGTCCCGGGACGCTCTCCGCCTGGCCCTCTCGTCGCGCGACGCCCAGTCGCTTACGCCGATCCTCCTCTTCCTCCTCCGCCACCTGACGCACACCCACTTCGGTCCGCTCGCGATCCAGGTCACCCTCGTCTTGCTGGACCTGTACGCCTCCGTCGTCGGCCAGTCGCCCGAGGTCGACGACCTGCTCGAGCGGATGGTCGTCAAGGTTGAGAATGAGCTGCGGATGGAGAGGGACGTCTTGCAGGGCGTCAAGGGGATGGTGGAGATGGTCATGAGCAACAATGTTGTTGGCTCGGCCAGGGCGCGAGCGGGCGCGGCAGGGTTGGTGGGCGTAGGAGGAGAGTCGACGGCGGACGTGTAGGCGTGCTCTCTCGAGGGACGATTGATATGAGTTTCTCTCGATGTGGGCGGTCTCCGAAGTCGGCTGAAGGGACAGGGCGACAGAAGGCCCAACTTGCAAGTCCAGCAGCCCAGCGTCCGGGTGAAGTCGTTGTTTCACGAGCATGGCATCCTCCTGTTAATCCATGGTCGTCCGCTGTCGACTAGGTGGGTTGGACCACAGAGGGACCGGTGCGTGCAAGGCCGTTTTGCCCACCACCTTAACGCTTTCTTTCCTCCTCACACCCCCCGCCCATCATCATGCCCTCCCCCCAATCCTACAAGATGCCCCCCCCCCCTCGAGCTCGAGGTCCAACGGCTCGTCCCGCTCGTTCGGTGCGGCTGGTCGGGATACCCTGGTGCGTCCCCTCCGTCTCGTCCTTCAACAGCTTGTTGATGTAGACGACCTCCTTCATCTCCCCTTGCAGGAAGGCGGCTGAGTCGACGGTCTCGCGGCCAACTCCGTCGCCCGATCCTCCTCCAGCACCCTCCGCTCTTCCCAGCACACCTTCGTCTTGCAGGACGACCGCCGGCACGGAGGACGAATGGATGGGAGCTGGGTGGAAGAATTACAAAGGTTCCATTGGGCAGGTGTGGATCGACTGCGAAGGATCTCGAGTCAGTGAGTAGAACCTGATCCTGTGGTTCAGCCCAAACACCCGTTGACCGCACCCGCCCGTTCGACAGCCCTCCAAAATACTCGCGACAACCCTCTCCCAACGGTGCCGGTCGAGCTGCGAGACGACTTTGTCGTTGGCTGTGTGTGAGTGAGCGCGCCTATGTCATCCTGCACGACGAGTGCCGCTCTGATTGCCCCCTCCTCACCCTCTCAGGCCCGATCTGGTGCTAGGACCCGAAGCTTTCTTCGTTGTTGCCAAGGTCCGTCTCTCAACCACCCAGTCGCTGCCAAGCTTGCTCTATCGTCGATTGCTGAAGCTCTCGCTCAGTACTATCCTCCCAGGCTGATCTAGGCCTATCTACGCTGGAAGATGCTCAGGACGATTTGAGCGGATCGTCACGGTAAGTCTCCACACCGCAATGCCACACGTCTTTTGCTGACCTCTTCGGCGCTATAAAATTTACGCGATCGTCTAAGGACTGGGCTGGGACGGTGTGCCGCTGATGGGAGACATGCGGGCGGACCGAGCGACCTGCCGCACTATCGGTAGCCGGAGCAGTGCACGATTGGACTACGTCTGTGCGTGCGCTTTTCTCTCCCTGTGCAGCATCCAGGAGTTGACCTGCTCTTTATCGTCGTTCCTTTGCAGACTTACAGTTTGCCCGATGATGCCGACGATGTCACGATCAAGCTCGACGCTTACATTGAAGTCCTCATCACATGTTGCCTCCTTGGTGTCTGGTGCGACCGGTCCATGTCCGTCTTGCTGGGTCTCACCAACGGCGAAGGTGCGTGCGCCATTTCGTCCTCCAAACTCACTCTATTTGCTGATTTCCCCCGCCCTCTCCTGCGCGTGATCATCCTTCAAATCTCGCCACTCATGAATTCCAGACGAATTTCCAGCATGTCAAGGCGCTGCTGCAAGACCGGGAATTCACGCTTTCGTCGGACGAATGGCTGGAACCTCCCGCGCTCCAGCAGGCAGATGTGCGTTGGGTTCGAGGCGTTGATGTTGGTCTGATCCGACCCGTCTCTCGGTAGACAGTCCTCTCGACATCTACTCTTGATATAGTTTCTTCCTGCCTGGTGTGTTTTGCCTCCTCGGCCTCTCTGTTGTTCGTTCCTCTCCTTCCGGGCTATCTCACGACTCCCTTCTTCTTCAACCCAACACATCATCGCCGCACTCGGTCAGGAGGCTACTATGTCGAGTAACGGTTTGAGAGAGCACAAACTAAGTCGAGTTCCTCGACTTCCTCGAGGCAGCAAGTCGTACTGTAACTTATGTGCCGAACCCCACACGTCTTGGGATGCGGGGGCAAGTTTAGGCCAACATGACGATTCAACCTCTCGTCCAGTCCCTTCACCTTGAACCGCAATCCTACCGCGTACCCTTCCCTCGACCAGCAGCACTCGCCTCTCTCCTTGCCCTCCATCGCTCTCGTTGTCCTGCAGGTGTCAGGCAGCTCGAACCCTCCGTCCGACCAAAGACTCCGCCCAAGAGAAAGTGGTCGCACGACCACCCCACACTCTCGCCCTCGGATCCCTCCAGCAAACCGAACCACCTTCCCTTTTGCAGGTTCGTCCTCCTCTCCCTCGCATCACTCGATGATCAGGCTGGATCCGACGAGCTTAATTTCTGGCTGTCGGTTGCTCACACAGCAGGCAAGACCGAAGCTCAGCTCTCCCTCCCTCCGCTTCAACCCGCCACCATGCAGACCATCCGGTCATGGGCTCCCTTCCCCCTCTTCGACCGCCAACGACCTCCGACCGAACCAAGCAGTCGCCGCTTTCAAGCGTACACTCCCGTCGTAGAGCCTCGAGAGGCTGGTCTTGACGTGCGTCCTCTCTCTTGCTCTCATGCCCTATCAACCCGAGCTGCGCTGATTGCTTCCGCGGGAGACACCTCTGACAGGCCGTCATCCAGGCAGATCTTCCTTCAGCGTGCTTCCTCCTCCTCGACCTCCTCGGACACCCTTCCATCGACCCTCGGAAAGCCGTTCGGATCGCGCATGGCCTCCTGCAACCCCTTCCACCGGCTGCTGGCTCGTCCTCGACAGCTCCGCAAAGCCACCCGCCGCGCACACCCACGGTTAACCGACCAAACCAAACGAAGGCTGCCGTCGCCCTCTGCCTTGGCCTGGCTTCCTTTGGCAACAGCTTCGGCTCAAGTAGTCCCGACGACGTTGCCTGCTTCGAGAGTAATCTGCAGACGCTCGTCGGAATCTTTGTCAAAGGTGGCGTGCGCGCTCCAAACCTCGCTCAAGATCAAGTCGTCCCGGACGGCTTCCTCCGTCAAGTTCTCAAGACCGGCTCACTGGAGGACAGTAGAAGGGAAACCTGGTCGGTCTGGCGTCTTTCGGAACACCTGGTCGCGCAGGTCGACCAGATCCTCGCGCCGTCGATCGATCTCGAGTTCAACACGCAACTCATCCGAACGACGATTAACCTCAAGTACCTCCAGGCCCTCTTTGCGTCCTCCTCTCCTGAGCGAGACCTCTCCATCACCCTCTTTGCCGACTGCATCCGCTTGGGCTGTCGTCTCGAGATCTGCGGCGCCCTGCCGACCCTGTCTGCCGCCTCGTCCTCGCCCGAGGACCACATCTCGAGTCTGATCTGGAAGAGTCGAAAGCGACTCGAGCTGTCAGGCTACGTGTCGGATGCGTTGATGGGATTGCCGAACGGAGGCAAGAGCTTCGACCGATGGAGTGGGGGAGCGGCGGAGAAGACTCGGCAGGCTGAAGAGGCCCACAGGGTTGAGCAGGAGCAGAGAAAACGGCGCAAGGAGATCTCTCGAGGACGTCATTCTGGTCTCTACCCTCTTCGGGTTGACGATGGGACGGGTTCGCCCGTGTCGGAGGGAGAGATGCTGGCGCCGCCTCTTCGACTAAAAGGCAAGAAGATCATCCATCGGAGACTGGGGTTGTACGAGCCGTCGCTTTGCTCGCCAGGCTCTTCGACGACGTCCCTGTCCAGCTTGGGTCTCGTCACACCTCCCCCGTCCTCCACCTCTCTCCGGCACCCCGACTGCATCCTCTACCACCAGTCCTACACCGTGTCCGGACCTCCCTCCCCCTCCGGCTCGATGGATGCGTTCGAGTTCTCGACCGGCAAGCTCCTGCACTGCAGAGAACACTCGACAACGTCCCTTCCCTCGCTCGAGCGACGTCGGTCGACCGACCTCCTCCGGACTCCGCTTGAAATGCCGAGCCGGCGTCGCTCGTCCCCCGCTTTGAGAGCGCAGCCGCAGCTAGCATCGCCGCTCAAGTCGCCCACTCCTCGCCCTCTACCAACGCTTCTCAACTCGCAGGCCATCTTCGCCGTTGCAGGTTCTCACTTGGAATCAGCTTTCGGAACCGCTCGACCAAGCCTGGAGCGGGAGGAGGAGCAGATCCAACCCTCAACGTGGCTGCAGACGATCCGTCGTTCAGTCTCGACTCTCACGCTTCGTCGCCAGCTTTCCGTGTCGCCTATGGCCCATCCTTCTCCGATTGCAGCTTCTCCCTTTTCTACGGAGTCCCTCTTCCTAAGCGATGAAAGTCTCCCTCCTCCACTCGCCGACCAGCCTGTGCCTGCGCTCGCCCAGTCGTCCCTCGCCTCGTCGCTCTCCACCTCCCTTTCGTCCGAGTCGTTCCTCGCTTTGCCCGTCCAGAAACCCATCTCGATCCCCTCTTCCTGGAAGGTTCCCTCGATTGGTATCACGCCCTCCTCGCACGTCGCGTACGGAGTCCTCGAAGAGACTGCTGGGAAGGGCCTTCGGAAAGGAGGTGTCCTGAGGTCCTTCAGCCCTGTACCAAGCAGGCTGAACACCAACCTCCGTCGACGACCCTAATCAGCACCGCCAACATCCTCTGCATCCCCCGCTCCATCTTCACGTCTCTCGGCATCTCTTTCAAGTCAGACTTTCCCTTCATCCATTTCGCGCGACCGACTCATCGCTTTGTCAAGTCCTTCGGAAACTCCTCGCTCATGTCCTCTCTCGGCCTACCCTCACATTCGTATCTACTGCACGCACGCACACACGAACTTTATAACGAAAACTTCCATGCCTTCCGATCACGATCTGATGTCTCCTATCCCTTTCCTACGTGCGAGATCGGCTTGCACGTTTCAGTGTGCGAGACAGGCCGACCTTCGTCTAAGTAGGAGGGAAAGAAAAACGACATTCTAGCATCTGTCTATCCAAGTCTATCTAAAGCCTCTCGGGTGGAGCGCTCAGATCTTGACACGACGAACGACCTGAGGGACGAGCTGACCGGTGCTGATAGGGCAGAAGGGGTGGCCAGTGACTGCAGAAGGTTGGGAGCGTCAGTTGCGAGGGACGCGGCAGGCAGAAAGACGAGCTGAACGCACCGTAGAAGCAGGCTCGCATGATATCGGCGTGTCCAGTCATGCTCACGTCTGGGGTAAGAGGGGAAGTGTACCTTTCTTCAGCTTCGCAGACGGGAAGAAGCACGTCAAGTAGAGCGAACAGGAAAGAAAACGAACAAGTGTCTTCGGACTTCCAGATTTCCTCGAGGACATTGGTGATCCTCTTCCAGGTGTTCTCATCGGTCTCGTGCTCGTCCGACTTCCAGAGTTCGTCCTCCTCAGGCATGCTATCCGGCCACCTGAGATGAGGGAACTGCGCCATGGCGACCGACTTGGGTCGACGCTAAAGAGAGACGTAAAGAAACGTAGATGTCAGTCCTTGCCATGACGTGAAAGAAGACGTGCAAGAAGCATAAGACGGACTAACCTTGTCGCATGTGTGGTACCAGGCCCTGAAGTGGCAGAAGGATCGCAAGTCAGCTTCAAGCGAGATATGGAGGGAAGACGGGTGCCTGAACAAACTTCTCGCGGAGAGTCTGCAAAAGAGAAAATAGTCAGCAAGCTTCTCGATTAGGTGAGTGAGAGATGTAGGGGCCGACCTCGATGACTTCGACGTCGACTCCCTCTCCGTCCTTGCCTTTGCCCATCACCTCGCTCCAAACTCCTCCCCAAGAGATGATGCTGTTGAATAAAGAAGCACACGCACACAAAACGATTCAGACGGGCCGCTCAAGAACTGTGCTCGGAAGGGAAGACTCTCACCAAGTCTGACACGTACGCTGCAGAGGCGAGGTGATCCATCGGGTCGGCAGAGGCACGCCCTCCTTCGCAGCGACCACCCAAGCCGACCTCAGAGCCTGCGCTTGCGACTCTCCCAGCGGCGTCAGACGGGCGTCCGGACCCCAGGTAATCGTGCCGTCAGTCGTCTCATGCGACCACTTCTCCTGCCAGGTGCCCTGCAGATGAGGAAGGCAGAGATCGGATAGCACAGCCTGTCAGCACGATCGTATGACTTTGGAGCAAATAAATAGAAGCAAGGACGGGCCTCTGCGGTGTACTGAACCTCAGCAACGTTGTGGTATCCTTGTCCGTGTCCTGGTAGAACGCGAAGGTCCGTTCAATTGACCTTTAAGGCAGATCGCCCCATCTGGGAAAGGTGGGAGGACTCACGACCAAACCAGAGCAGCTTGTAGCTCGCCCCCTCCGCTAGGCCTTCCGCGTTGAGCTCTGCGGGAGGATCAGGTCAGTCTGTGTCAGCTTCTCTGCGGGCCGAGATGCAGGAGTCGACTTCCGCTTGATTGACTCACGCTCCAACCTAGCCTTGAGCTTCTCCCATCGCTCAGGTGACGTGTCGAGTAGACCAAAAGACTGGCCAAGCGCCTCCTCGGCAGAGATAGCGGGGGCGAGGACGTCAGTGTGAAAGAAGCCGGGAACGTGTTCAAATTTGAAGGGCATCTTGGGAAAGGGGAGAGTGAGGGTTGGGTTCATCGAGCTCGACGTTCGCACTAGCCCGGCTTCAGCGGGTGACGAGTGTGGGGCTCCACTCAAATCCCAATCGAGTACGTCCTTGTAGTCGAGCAGGAGGCAAATCACTCTAAGGAAGGTCAGGCAAAGGTCAAAGGAGGAGGTCTAAAAGATGCTGTTGGGCTCTGAAGTGAGAGGAAGGTCGAATTGACAGGTCGAAACAGGAACGTCGGAAAAAGGGGTAAAGGGGCTGACTTCCCTTTCGTCCCTTCGAACCGTCGCCTCCCTACGCTGTTGCCTTCAGTTCAGCGCTCTACTCGATATCCAGGAGGGCCCACTGACTTGAACTGCTGACTGACCTGCTGACTGACATGCTGACTGACATGCTGAAGGGATGAGGAAGACATAAAGAGAGGGCGAGTGGCTGGTCCGACTCTCTCCCTCATTACAACCTTCCAAATCTGCCCAACGCTCCATTCTCCAGCTTTGCTCCTCATCCAACTCTCTCGAGACACAAGTACCTCTCAACACAAGAAGCCCATACGGTGAGTCTTCTCATTTTTCATCTTCATCTCAAAGTCTCATCGCTGACTCTCAACCCTCGCTCGGGAAAAGATGTTTTCCAACGCTCTCACCTCGTCGTCGACCTCGTCCTAAAAGACGCACGTCCCCGTATCGATCCTCCCCTCGCCCTTCTGCTTGGTGCCCCGAGGTCGACCAACCCTCTCATCGTCGCCTCCCTCCAACTAAAGAAGTCCACTCTCGAAGCACCCACCCTACTCCCTCTGCGTCGCTCCCCTCCACCCTGGTTCCTCGGAACCCGTCAAAGCCCTCCAAGCGAGACCTCAAAGAGCGAGCGGTCAAGAACAAGCTACGTCGAGTGGGGAGCTGTGGAACGGAGCAGGTCGAAAGGATGGCAAAGGGTTTTTTTGAGGATGCTATCGATGTGCCGATCTCTGAAATTGACGTTCGCAAGCGAGGGAGTCCAGCCAAGCTCACAACATATGTCCCATCTGAGATTCGAGACCCGCGCCCTCAGTCGGACCAAGCGCTCGGTATCGGCTCGACGATATCGGCCCACCTCTCCAAGCGGATGACCTCGTCTGTCCGTCCAGCCCCGCCCATCCCGCCTCCATCCCAAAATTCCTCACTGGCAAGGCCCTCGGCCAGATCCTCCCTGTCACACCAGAACATCTTCCACTTGCCGTCCTCCCCGCCCGTACGAAGGAACCCGCTCGAGCGCTCGAAGTACCACTTGTTGACCGGGTTGTCGGCCCTCGACCGCCAGACGAGGTCGCGGCCCTCAAGCGCGTCGGCGAGCGAACCGGGCGTCGTGTTGAGCGCCGAAGGCAGACCAGCGCCAAACGTCTCGTCGCGGAGAGTGGACCACAGGAAGTCGACCGTGCCCGTCGCACCTTGATGAGAGGGAAGGACGGCGAACTTGTCGAGGTAGCAGACGGGAAGGGGAACCGAGGCAGAGGGAGACGTGTTTGATGGGTCCTCAGAGGTTGCCCACTCCTTGGTGATGATGGCAGCTCCTGCGTAGTCGCCGGCAACGATGACAAAGTCGAGGTGCTTCTCCATGCGGTCGTAGAAGGCGGACTGGTCGAGCTTGCGCCTGAAACTCTTCTCGAGCAGGGTCGTCATCTTCTCTCGGTCGAGCGCTCGCGAGTTGCGGATGATCTGTATGGGCAGGCCCCGTCGGATCAGGGTGGGAGTGTGGGCCGTGATCTTTCGCTGACTGTCGAGAAGAGCGTGAGGCAGAGAAGGAGAGTGTGCCGGTTTGTTGGTGATGAGGTTGCCGATGAGCGCCGTTGGACTGCGATGCGATACAACAACGGCGGTCGAGCTTTCCGGCATGAGTTTGAGGCAGTCCTCGGCAAGTCGTAGGTTGATTAGAGCAGTCGGGTGTGTTGCCTGCCAGTCCGTCTGAAAGGTCGACTTGATGAAGGTTGCCTCCTGGGTGAGGTTGATGGTGAGGTGAGGGAGGCCGGAACGAGCGTAGGAGGGGATGCCGCCTTCTCGGTTGATGATCATGAGACGACACGGCGTCAGATCCAGAGGAGCGAGTAGCGGCGAGCCGGACGTAGCGGTGTTGTTGTCCGAGGGCACTCCTGCGACGTCCTGCTCCGAAGTCGAGGCGACGACTGCTTCCCTGCGACTGCCAGCGCTGATCATGCCTTCCACCAGCCCTCTGATGACGTCCCCGGCGTCCCCTCGAATCACACCCAATCGCTCTCCGGTCTGAAGGATGAGGGGGGGTAGGACAGGGATCTCTCCAGCGAGGACCGCACTCGTCACTCCGACCAGGTCTGCGCTCTCCACGAACGGCTTGCCGTCATCGCCCACCTGGACCGGAATCTGCAGGATCGGCCGAGCCTGAGCCCCGAGCTTTCCTAGGAGACTGACGACCCTTTCCATCTCGCGCAGCGCCTCCTCCCTCTGCTCCCGGTTCGTCTTCGAGCTCGTCTCGACTGAGTGCCAATCGTCCCGGTCGACGACGATGATGGCAACCAGACCTAGCTTCTGTAGGTACATCAGACCTCGGCAGACGGACTCGAGCTGACGGTCAGTAAAGGGACCCTGCACCTTGACGAGCGCGGTGTGCCGAGTTTGCGACGGTGAGAGGAGTGTCGAAACGAGAGCGTTCGGACTGGTCGACCCTTCGCTGGCCGTCGGAGTTGCCTTGGTGGTCGAGGAGGAGCCTCCGAAGGTCGCCAGATACGCTTTGGAGTCGCGAAGGGACGGAGACGAGTTCAGGATGGAGAGAATGAAGTCCTGCAAAAGTTGAAGAGGTGCGGCAGCGGTCAGGACAGGCTCGCCGGGCAGGTTTGATGTGCGGGCGAGGAAGGCTCACGTTGTGATGAACCTCGCCAACTCCTTCTCCGTCCTCCCTTCTTGCAGGCGAGGCATGCAGCCGACGGACAGCCTGAAAAAGATACGCGCGATGGGTCAATTTGTTACACAAGATTGGCAGGTCAGGTCGAGGGAAACTCACCTCTATGGTCGGGATGGTCGCCTGCGGAGGTGCGAAGGGCCGGAGGGCAGCCCGTCGCAGCTGGAGGACGGTACCTGGGACCTTCATGGGAGTCGATGAGCTAGCAGATCCTACGACCGATCCTCTGAGCCATGCAAGGGTGGGCGTCTGTAGATAGCTGGCCGAGAGCGAGGGGGAGGGGGTCAGGGTCAAGGTCGAGACGTCGAGTGGGAGCACGCGTCGGCAGCAGGCGAACGTTGACGACAGAAATCCTGACCCTACTCGACCCGAACCGATAGAACTCGCAGCTACTCTAGGATTATGGCCAGCTTGACGTCACTGCCGGCAGTGAAGCTGCTGCCCAGGGCGGTCTCTGCGCTCGTATTGCATTCCTCGGCGGACCTCGTACTCGCAGCCTCAGGTCCGTCGCTCCCTCTGCTTACCCTGTCGTTTGGCAAGTCCTCGGTAGGCTGACCATCTCGTCCACTTGCGATAGAGGACCGCTCTCTCAGGACCTTCTCTCTCAAGGACGGCCGACCGGTGGCCGCTATCGTCAACCTGCCCGACGAGGTAGCTGTCATGGTCGTTGATCTCTCGTACGAACAGCCGTCCAGCCGCGACTCTGACGACAGCTTGGGCTCCGTTTGGGTCGCTTGTGGTGGCAGCGTGAGTCTTCTCTGACCTTGATGCTGTTACAGGCTGGCCGGACTGACGTTCGCTCTCCACAGGCGTACCAACTGAGCTTGAGCGCAGGTCCGTTCTTGCGCACCTTCCAGTCAGCGCTCGTACGGACGATCGCGCTCGGCAAGGTCGAACTCAACGACCTTGCTCTCGGTCCGGACGGCAAGCAGCTAGCTTGGTGTGGAGACGATGGTCGAGTTGGCTTGCGTGAGTCTTGCAGAGCTTCTTCGGAGTTGAAAGGTGCTCGTACTGACCGTACTCCGTCTTCGTTCGTTCTTGTGACAGTCGACCTCAAGACTGAGTTAAAGACTTGGATGAAGGGCAAGCATGCCAACGTGAGATTCTTACGCTTATCATACTCTAGAAACGCTCGATCCTGATTATGTGCGTTCTGTAGATTTCTGGGACCGTCTCGTTCCTGCCTCATCACGCCTCGACTCGTACGTTCCTTTCCCCCTGGCCCCTTGATATTTGCGACTGATCCGCCTCGACTCCTCGAACAGTCTTCAGTACCGGCTACGACACATTCGCCCGAACCTGGTCAAGCTCGGTCGGCTCTACTATCGACACGCTAGCTCTCGGTCAGTGCTCTCTGCTCGTCTCAGCCACTCGCAGAAGCCTGACCTTCGACGACCTTGCGTGCTCTACAGACCCGCCCCCAGGATCATCTTCGTCCATGGCGCCCACCTTTCCGATATCGTTCGACTCAGCGCCTTTCTCCAAGACCGACTCTCTGGTCGCGATCGGGACGGCCGACGGAGCGGTCTGGCTGTCTTTGCCCGACCTGGGGATCAAGTCCGGCAAGGGCAAGAAGAAGAAGGCTGGTGGAGCCTGGAGGCAGCTGGACCGTCTGGGGAGGTTTGAGATCGAGGGCGAGGGCGCGATGAACTCGGTTGTGGGAGTGTACGTGCACTTCTCGTCTGGCATCGGGTCATCCTGTGACTGATTTCTTGCACCTGCTGCCTTCGTCTTTCGAAGAGCACTCATCCCTCGAAAAGCTTCGCCAACGTCGGCAGAGTCGACAGCCGCATCTCCTAGCTTGGAGTCCTACCCGCTGGTCCTCACTCTCTCGCACACCGGCGCACTGCTCCTATCCCGTCTCCAATCCAGCGCGACGTCCCCCCCTGCCTACTCGTTGAAGAAGGTGTCCAGCTGGCACACGGTTGGCGTAGCGAAGTGCAACGCTCTCGTAGCCTCGAAGGAGGGGAAGGAAGGGAAGGTTGTCGTTGTCGTCGGCGGGATTGGAAAGGCCGGCCAAGGGGTCGTGGAGAGCTGGCAATTGGTTTTGGAGTGAGATTCGACCAGACAGCGCGGACATCGATACAATGGAACGCCTTTGCGCGAAAGTACAACACAAAAAAACGCCCTCTCCTCGCGTACGTCTTCAGGCAAACTGTCCGATCCGTTCTCCGACCTTGACGAGCATCTCGACCCCCTTCGCGCTCGACTCGACAAGGTCCTGGTCCCACTTGACGCTGCCTGTCGGGGTGACGAGTATGACACTGCTGCCTCCATAGGCGAATGATCCTTGAGGGTCGCCCTTGTTGACCTGCTTGCCAGCCGACTCGTCCTCCCAGTGAATCGAGCCGACCAGCATAGCCCCGATCGCGACGACAAAGCACGTGAGCGGGTCGCCGCCGGACGGGTTTGGCACGACGATCGGTCGGACGGCGCGCGAGTTGGACGTGAAGACGTTGAGGTTCTCGTTGACCGCCTGGGGGTTGACGGTGTAGAGGGACTTGCCCAGGTGGGTGATCTCTGCAAAGTTGAAACGGGCCTCTGCAAGCGTCAGTCGCGTGATCCTTCGTTGGCGAGGCCACAGGTGAAAACGCACCTCCGAGAACGCCGCTCACTCCAGAGTGGAAGCGATGGTAGTCCTGAGGAGCCAGTCGGAAGATCGCCACGCCCGGGTCGTCGCCGACCAACTGGGCTCGCTCGTCACTGCCCAGCAGATTGGGGATGGTAAATTGCTTGCCCTTGACCCTGTACGAACGTCAAGGAAAGTCAGCCAACGGACTCTGCAAGGAGGTCAAAGATGGCAGGACGCACCAGACCTGCTTGGCGATGTCTACCGAGTCAAAGACGGTCAGTCGACAGTCAGCCTTTGAGGTGATGATTGACGGGTCGTGTGGAGCGTGCGGAGGTCGAGTTTCAGGTTTGATCCTGCGCGAGAAGAACGAGTTGAACGTCTGAAGAAGACGAAGTCAAGGATGTCAGCCGCAGTTTGTGATTCCACGTCGAGCGAGGACAAACCTTGTACTTGGCCGGATCTGGCTCAACCAGCTCGTCCAAAGGAAGCTGGAACTGATCGATGAAGCTCTGAATATGCTCTGTCACTCCTGGTCCTTCCTGGTCGTAGATCTTGCCTTGCTTGATGCTTTGCTCGACCAAGAGTTGATCGATCGAACTATGCGACAGGATGTTCACGCCCGAGACGAAGAGGAGATGCATCCCAATCCTGACTGTCAAATGCAAGCAACAACGACGTCAGAGCAATCCTCCCGCACGATGATGAAGAGGACGAACCGTAGAGGGGCATCTCCTCAAAGATCTGTTCTCCTGTCGCTCGGACGATCACGTACTGACCCATCTGCTCCTGGACGAAGAGCTGCGCGGCGTCAGGACGAGGAAGGACAGCACCAGTCAGCCGATCGGACGTGCTATCCCTACTCCACGAGCACGACAGGAATGAAGGAGTCGGACCTTGTTCATCGTGTCCTCGTTGAAGAACTTTCTCAGCCATAGATGCTTGCTACCAGCCTTCTTGCCGTGAGCCGCGTGGGCGTCCACCTCGTGCGTGACCCCTGAATCCGACCAGCATCAAGGCACCCCCTGTCAGCGTCCCTCTAGGACTCAGAGCCAATGGAAGGACGCACCTGCATTCGTGTCTCCTGGCTTGGGCTCGACGACGTCCTGCAGGGCCTGGGCGAGCTGCGCTTGGTTGTCTTCGGCGTGCTGGACTGTGGCTGGGCTGATGGGTTGTTGACGGGCTTGCAGACGAGCAGCCGCATCAGGCTCTTGAGAGGGCAGCGACTCCTGGGTGATGGGCATAGCAGACATGGCGAGTATGGGGGGTAGGGTTGGGGGTGAGCGGGAGATGGGGTATGTATAGCTCGTCGAGATGGCAATGAGGCGACCGACGTCAGACGCAGCAGCCCGCTGCCCCAGCGTGTCCGAACACCTGCTCGGCACGAGCGGCCCCATGCGAGAGGGCGACTGCTCCTCTCGATTAGCCCTTCGCTGTCCAGAAAGAAGTCCTAGCTGTTGAAGAGCTAGCAAAGTGATGGGCCGGGTTTTGTCGGAGTTGTCTCTTCGACGGCAAGCGACGGCCCTGCACGCATCTCTCCCCCCCCCCCCTTCTTCTGCTGCACCCTCACCCAGCGGTGCTAGACAAGTAACAAATCCAGGAGGATTTCGACTGTTTTCTCTCTGGTGCACCATAGTCAGAGTCAGAGGGAAGGCAAGAGCAGAGTGCATGTGCGCACGTCGCGTCGTGCAGCAAGGTTGCTATGGCTCACCACTCCGCCACTTCAAGGCCAGTTCTTCGGCCAGCAAGACAAACAAAACCAAACCGCGAAATACTCTCTCCTTACTGCTCCTCATCCTCTCTGGCCTCTTGGCTTAGATCATGTGTAGTATCTGTTCTTATAAAGTTAAAACTTTATAGCACGCCCAACGGGCGTGCTTTTGTTTTGCATTCTTTTTGCACTCCCGTCGCTCGACTCCTCTGCTTGCACGAGACTTCGACACGTTGACCTCGGCCCTGCACTACTGCCTTGCGTCGACAGGGACCCCCCACACCTCTAGTTGCCTCACTGCCGCTCACCCTCGCTGAGGGTGACGGTGGATAGCCTTGACGAGCCCCGCTTGCCCTTCTCTTCGTTTATCCCCGGATCATATGCCAGGTCATTTGCCCTCCCTCGCCTTATCTATGCCGACCCATTGACGTTCGACCTTGCCTCTTTCCTCTCGATCCTCGCCAGATGTTACGCGTAGAGACGAAAAGCACATGATCCGAGACATACTACACCCTGAACCAAAAAAATCACTCCCCTGCGCCCGCCCCTCCCTTCACTTCGCCCCACCGAACTTGAAGCTGTTGAGCGAGAACTTGAGCTTTGGTTTCGGCTTGGCGGCCTCCTCTGCTGCTGCTGAAGCCGTCGATTCGTCCGTCGTCGTCGAGGTTGGCGGACTCGTCCCGTTCGCCTTGCCGAGTGAGTCGACGCCGCCCGAGATGGCTCCAAGTCGCTTGTGACCTCCTACCGTCGACGGCTTATTAAGCAGGTGCGTACCTACGAACCGACCGAACCCGCCGTCCTCCTCTTCCTCCTCCCGCCGCCGCTTCTCGCTCATCTGGCGCGCGACGTCTTCGATGGCGTCGGCCGGGTCGAGGTCCATGTCCGTCACGTCCGAGGTCGACGCCGTCGACGCAGGCGTGGCCGGGACGTCCTTCATGTCCTCGTCCGAGTCCGAGTCGTCGTACCCGAGGTCGAGACCTTTTGAGCCTGATGCCGGCGTGAAAATGACGGACGCGGGGGGCTTGTTGGTCGCGAGGGCCGGGTTGATGCGCTGTCGCTTGCGCACGGGAGGACCGGTGAGCTGCGTACTGCTCAACGTGGATGCGGAGGACTCGTCGTCCGATCCGCCGAAGTAGTCCTCCTCGGCTCGGTCGCTCCGTCGCCTGCGATGCAAAGGTCACGAGCGGGTCAGCCGGCAATCCACACGGAATTTAGAGCGACAGCAGGACGTACTTGAGGTCGTCCTCGACGGCCTTAGGCTCTGGTGCGGCGACGATCGGCGGAGGTTCGTGGTTCTGCTCCCAACGACTAACGAGACCCTCAAAGCAGATCTTGAGCACGGGTCGAGCGGCCAGCTTTCGAACGAGGTCTTCATGGCTCTCCATCAAGCCGTCCAAGATGAACTTGATGTTCTCCTGTCGCCGTGGAAAGGTGTGAACCGAGAGTAAGCTCAGTTGGAAAGTAGATGCAGATCAGGAGGATGGGAACGCACCTTGCGAACGTGCTCGAATAGCTCGAGGCACGCCGAACAGAGCATGTTCTCCGACGACGCCTCTTGCGAGAGGAGGACGAGGATGGGGGCAAAGATGTCGCCCTTGTTGAGATAGCGGTGGACAAAATGCGTGTTGATCTTGAGGCAGGCGCGGTAGAAGCGGATGGCGGCTGATGGGCAAACGACGCGGAAAAGGGGCGTCAAACGACAGACATCAAGCACATCAGGCCAGAACACTCACCATGCCGCAGACGCTTGTCCCGTGCGCTGAGCAGAGAACCGATCCGCACGTTCAGGGTGCCCGAGAGGACGAAGTACTGGCTCCGATGGCCGTGATTCTCGACGAAGAACGACAGCAGCTCCGTCAACGCAAACAGCAGCTGCGCCGCGTCCGACGAGAGGAACAGCGGGCGACCGTTGAGCGACTTGAACTCGGGCAGAGAGGTCAGAGGCGCCATGAGGGTGGAGATGCAGTTGTCGTAGCAGTAGGTGAGGAACTGCTCGGCGATGGGCCCATCCTTGACCGGCCCGCGTGAGATCGTCTGGAGAGGCAGACACAACGCAGCGTCAGTTTCTTCGGACAGAGAGAGCGAGAACGGCACGAAAAGTCAAGCGGACTGACTCCGGCGCTGTCCCCTTCTCCGGTATCAAGCAGCTGCTTGAGACCCTCGGCCAGCTGCGTCCTCAGCCCCGTCAGCGGACTGCCGTCCTCCTTCTTGCCAACGAGCAGTCGGATGATCTCCACCGTGAGCGTCGTCGTGGTCGAGTGGCTCAACCCAGCGACGGTCGCAGCCTTCTTCTGTGCCGTGTCATCCTTGAGAATGACGTTTCGGACCGCCGATGGGTCGTGGTCGAGCGCGTGGGTGAGGATCTCGATGGCTGCGTTCGAGATTTGATCCAGGTCGGGAGCAGCCAGTACTGGTGGAGAGGGTCCGATCTCTTCATCGCTAGGATTTGTCGGCGGTGAGGGTGGTGAAGCAGGGAGAGGGAGAGCAGCGGCCGGGGAGAACGCCCACTTGAGCACCGATATCAAGCCGTGTTCGATCAACGTCCGAACGAGCTGGAGCCTTGACGTGAGAGCGATGTTTTTGGACATGAAGAGTAGTTGATGGAGTAGGAGGAGAACGTTACGTCGCTGGTAGAACTGATCGACCGACTGCAGGTGTTTTGACGGAGGCGCGAGGGCGTAGGGTGAGGCGATGACCTTGAGAGTCTCGTTCGGTACAGAGCTCGGAACGAGGTCCTCCTCTTCTTCTTCCTCTTCCTCGCCCGCTCGTCGAAACTTGATCGCCAACCCCTTCGTCTCACTTTTGCCCGCAGCAGCCTTGTCGTCCGCGCCAAAGTCCTTGAACAAAGCCTTCAGGAACGCCGTATCGCTCTGGATGTAACTGATGATGTCGTTCTGGTTGAAGAAGATGATGGAGTTGATGATGCTGAGTGTCGAGTCCTCGAGCGATCGGGCAAGGACGACGTCCTTGAGGAACTGGAGACGATAGGTCTGGTGAACCTTGTTCAGGACGTCCTCCTTGCCAATCGGAACGGCCTCTCGGTAGTTTGACGACGCCGCCAAGACGTCTCGGTACGAGGCCTTGAGTTTGGGGTACTCGGGGTCGTCTGAAGGCAGTGAAAAATTGGATGCGAGGTCAGCACCGGAACGAAACGGATGTTAAACCGCCTGGACGCACACTCGAGCATTCCAACCACACCAGAAAACAGCCGTTCGGTCAAGATGAACTCAAGCACGTGAGGATCGTTGGTGAAGACTGACAGGAAGTGGATAAGGGGGGTCAGCCTTTAAGGGCGCGAACGACTTTATGGGAAGCGAGGAACGTACGGAAAGCGCGCATCATCTCGCACAAAGCGTGCAGATCTTCTAGCGACTCGAGCTCCTCCGCCTCCTCGAAGGTTTGGATCATCGCCGTCAAGTAGTCCTGTCGTCCCAGAGGCATCTCGTGTCAGTCGCTAGCAACGAAACAACGCGCCAAGCAGAGGGAGACAGACGCACCTCCTTGATGATGGCCTCCACCAGACGCTCCTTGCCCACGATTGTCCTCGAGTAGCTCCTCACCTGGACCAGCGCATCCTTCATCCCTCCCAACTTGGGCACAGGCAAGAGCGGTCGCGCCCGCTCACGCTTGCCTGCTCGGAAGGCGGGGAGAGGCGAGTCGCCTCCGAACGGCGGTGGTGAGGACGATCCACCGAGAGGGTAATTCGCATCGTCGATCTGAACGGTCTCGTCTCCTCGTGCTGGCGGATCGAAGAACGGATGTTTGAGAGTCAGGTCCAATGGCGGAAGCGTAAGAAAAGAGAGAGCGAGCAGGTACTGGAGTCGAGCATCTTTTGCACGTCGAGGACAAATTCCCAGACGTTCTCGCAGTCCTCCGGGTCGGCGAAACTGAGCGCAATGTCCGTTCCATCCGGTTCCGTCCAGACGACCAGCGTGTCTGCGAGTGAAGGCGAGAGAGTCGTCAGCTCGTGCACTGACCTGCCACCTGGAAGGAGCGCAGACGAAGCGCAGAGGAAAGAAAGACAGGCCTAGACGTACCCTGCTGCTTCTGATAGACATCCCGGTGCTGGATAAAGCTCATCATCAAGCACCTGCCCTTGCGTCCACCAGCCCCAACATCCACCGTCCCCCACTCCTTCTCCTCTCTCAAAAAACCCCCTCCTTCGCCGTCCTCTCCGGCCTTCTCGGCCCGCTCGTCGTCGATTGACGGGTTGTAGACCTCCTCGCCCGTGACGACGAGCATGGCCCGGTCCTTCTCCTCGTCGTACAAGCCGTGGACGTGGCCCGTCCCGCGGTCGAACCATGCCTCGGCCCGGAGCTCGTACACCTTCACCTTCTTAAGGTGCGACGGTTCGATCGACGCTGGCAGGGTTGTCGTCAGGTTCATGTACGTCTGTTCGTCCGTCGACGTTGACGAGGAAGGGGACGATCCGCCGCCGCCAGCTGCCCCTCCCTCTTCTGCCAGCTCGGACGAGCCGAGTGCGTCGAGGGCGCCTGACGCAAGGATCCGACGCGATTCAGCACTGAGGTCAAAGTCGAGGTTGGTGTCGGCGAGGATGGAGAGTCCCAGTCCAGGGGTCGGTTCGGAGGAGGAGGAGGTGTCGGTGTTGGTCGAGGAGGATGACCCACCGTTCGCCAACGCCGAGAAGAAGGATGACAAGATGGATGACGAGCTCCCACTTCCCGATCCGAGGCTGAACGTTTTCGAGCCAGACGTTCCTGCAGGGCTGCTTGCAGAGACGGCGTTGGAGGCGGAGGAACTGTCGAAGTCCATCGACTGGGGTGCAGGTGCCCGCTTGAGAAGGTTGTGGAGGCGCGACGTCAAGGGCTGCTGGCCGGACTTGCTGATCGAGGAGACTGGAGCGGTCGTTTTCGACTCGGTCGGACTGGGCTTGTTGGTACTGCTGTCGGGCGCTGTCGAGGTGGACGGGGCGGACGAGGAGGAGGAGGATGACGAGGAGGATGAAAGGGCTGCGGCGCCCAAGCCTGCGGCTCCTGCCTCGGCCGACGCCTGCCCTCCGAGCTCCGAGCCTGGTCTTAGTAGCGACGGGTCGAGTGTCGTCGGCAGGCTGCTGGATGGAGTGTGTGCAACCGGGGAGGAGCGTTTGGGGACGGGTCCTCTGGGCTTTGGAGGTCGGGAGCCGGCAGCGGAGTGGTTGGACGACGGAGAGGGTGCGCCAGAGGAGGACGACCCTCCTGCGCTGGCAGGCATCCAAGGGCGAGGGGAGTTGGTTGCAGAGAGAGACTGATCCGAACGATACGAGACTGTAGAGTGTGTTGTTGGTTTGGAGGAAGGGAGACACGGTACTGAGGGTGGGTGCTCGCGTGCAGGAGGAGAAAGAGCGAGACGGGGCGATGATGTCGCAGCTGCTAGATCGTCCTGCCAGACTGCCACCTCAAATCCCCACCTTCTTTTGCTCGCACTGATCAACGTCGGAGGACCTGTCAGGAAACACTCGTCCTTTGTGCGGTCACGGTGGGTAGCGTCTAGGTTCTGGACTGGTGCGTCGAAAGGAGCAACCAGATGCGGGCGGGCTGCAGGCTAGTACGATCTCGTTCGCCCGGTCGTCGCTCTATTCCTCCTCGACGCGCGCCACTCTTCAAGGACAGGAAGCAGCAGGACGGTCAGGTCAATGTCAGGTTTCGGTCGTCGACAACACGTCTGGGGCTCAACGGAGCAGGTCGTGCCGGCCTGGGCGTTTGCCAACTCCGCCTGTCACCCGTTTGCACCCCCATCGACCGGTCGGTCTGACGAAGACTCGCATGGACTTGAGTGCTGACCTGTCTCGCTCGCTCCTGCTGACCGCCACTCACTTCTTCCCCTGCTAGGCCATGCCGTCCCTCCTCCCGCTTAGGCGCTCTCGGTCGCGCCCTTCGACACCCGCAACTCGCAGCGCTCGGCTGCTTCGGTCGCTCACGCACCTCTCCTCCAGGCTCAAGGCCCTCCTCGGCGGTCTGCTGTGCTGCTTGTTCCTCCTCAACTGGTACTCTCATCGCCCCAGTCGACCCCGTCTGGATCACTCCAGCACGACGAGCACCCTCAACCGGACCCAAGGCGTTTGGAGAGGGGGTCTCTCTTCCCAGGCTCAGCACGCCGTCTCGCTCGTACCCTCCCTTCGTGAGTCGCTTCAATCCTCGACGGACCTGACTGTCAAGCTCTCGACAAGATGGATTCCGACTTCCATGAGGTGCGTCTGCCCTGTCTCGGTTCGTTTTAGACAGAGAGCTGACTGACCTTACTTCTGCTTGCCAGTATTTGCGAGGACATCACACCGTTCCACTGGGCACCCTGCGTCGCCGCTCGCAAGCAAGGCCTGAATGTCTTCGGCGAAGAGCTACTCTACCCGGACTTCAAGCTGCGCGAGCCGAGATGGGTCGGTCGGCAAGGAGAGCGCGACCGTCAGCTCTGGTTCCAAACGGTCAGCACGATCGCCGAACGAGGTGTCCCCGCTAAGGAGGGAGGATGGATCTCCTACCGAGGACAGCACGGCCAGAATCTCGCCTTCATCAACGCTAAGGTTCTGATGGACGTCGCGTTCGACAGTTGGTCGAGCGCCGCGTGCATGGGCGACTCGTCTGCCATCTCTGTCCTTCTCCTCGACCAGGAATCGACCCAGCCGACCGACCACTCGTCGCTCCTCATCGCTTCGTCGCCCGACTCGTGGTCATTCCAGCACTTCCTCGATCGATCTACCCACATCGTCCAGCAAGGCTCGCACCTCACCCTCCTCGACAATCGACGGGCCGTCCTTACCGGTCGCAAAGGCAGCGACCGCGTGCAGGAGATGTGGTCGTTCCTAGGGTACGCTGAGTCCAAAGGTCAACTAGCGCACAGCAAGAAGGAGGTCAGCGCGGACCGGATCGTCTTCAGCTGTCGGGCGCCCCTCGTCCACCCATGGTTGAGCTTGGCGTCCATCGAGGCGTTCGGAATCGACCATGGATCCAAATCTGTGGAGAACAGGAAGCTGGTGCGTCCGATCTTCCCTTCGTTCGAGATCGTCTGCTGTTCGGGATCTTTGACTGACGTGCGAGTGCGTTCCCCTCCTTTCCAATAGGTCGTCTACGTCTCTCGGTCGAACGGACGAACCAAGAATTCCGGTCGCAAAGTCCTCAACGAGGATGTCCTCCTCGAGTCGATGCGCACCCTCCTTGCCTCTCGCCAGCAAGGCGAAGAACTCTATCTCTTCGACGAGACGGCCTTCGGTTCGACGCGCGAGACGATCGACTTCCTGCACGACCACACGCGGGCGATCGTCGGACCGCACGGGGGAGGGCTGTACCACCATCGATGGACGGGCAACCACACCCTCGTGCTCGAGCTTTTGCCGACGACGGTGAAGGAGATGATGTTCTACGAGGAGGCCAGTCTGCTCGACCAGGCCTACCGGCCGATGTTCTTTAACGCCAGCACGCCGACGGGGACCGACTTTGAGGTGGATGTGGATAGCGTGCTAGAGGTGCTGGACGAGCAGCTGGGCAGGGGGGACCCGAGGGGGGAGACGGTCAGGGAAGAGTACAAGTGGGACGCGCCGGACGTGGGGTTGGGCGTTGTTGGGTACTGAGGTCGAGCGACTGTCTCAAATCGCTCAGACGATATCAGGACTTCCCTTCTGACTTCTCTGCAACGCGCAAGAGGCTTGATGGTTGCGGTGATTGAAGCGAGTGCACTTAGGAAAGGACTCATCGATGGTTCGTGCAGGAGGCCGACGTCAGGCTCTCACCCCCATCTTTGACACCATCACAACTCTGGAAAAGGCCTCCAAGACGCTCGACTCCCTGCGATACAAAAGACGACAAGAGTCATCGGCAGCCTCTCTGACGAGCTGTATCAAGCACCATGGCCCAGGAGGCCGACATCGGCGACCTCAGCCTGTACCATCACTCGCCCCCAACCTCCCCTCCCGCTGCTGGACCGTCTGCCCTCAACAACGACTTCTCGCTCAATACCCCATCGAGATCAGGCACGACGTCCCCAACAGCCAGCGGTCGACCTCGTGGGCCGCTCAGGATCCCTTCGTCGCCGTCGTCGTCCAACCTTTCGCCTCCTCTGCCGCCCCTGATCCCCCCAGCCCCTCCTCTCCTACGCACCCAGCGAGCTCTTTCAAGGTCCAACTCGAGCCCTCGCGCCCGTCGAGCTCCCTCTCAAGACCTCTCAGTACAGGTTCCTCAGCCTGCTCCGTCGACCAAGGCGCTCAACCGCTGGGTTCAGGCTTTCGTGCTCGTCAACTTCGACCTCGACGTCGGACCGGTCGTTCAGCTCTCGCATCCTCCCCGACGATGGGGCGTAGGCGTGAGCGAAAACATCGCCTTTTCGAGCTTCCCGGATACGAGTCTCTTCTCGGAGGGTAAGGTTGGGTGGAGCTTCAAGTTGAACGACGAGGAGTCGAAGGGCAAAGGCAAGGGTGTCGAGGGTGGGAGCGTTCGTACGGGCGAGGGAGGAGGGAAGGAAGATGGTCGACTCTGGGGGTTCGTTATGTTTGTACAGAAAAGGGATGGGACCATCAAGAGAGGATACTTTCAGGTGAGTCGCCTGATCTCTCACGCTAGATGGGTCGTGGGTTTTGAGCTGATTGCTCGACACCGACTCGTGCGTTGCACCCTCTCTCGCAGAAATCGTTGGTCATCCTCACGCCTCTGCCCTACCCTTCGCTCTTCTCGGCTCTCGTCGCGTACCTTGCACCTCTCTACTTCGCACACGGCGCACCAGTTCTTGAACAGGCTTGTCGCGAGATCTCCAAGTGGCCGGATCCCACGCCTGGGACGACGGTCGAGTTGCCCTTTCTGGGTCAGACGTTCAGCGCCCAGCTGCCTGAACCGCATCAAGCTTCCCAACCTTTCCGACGAGACCATGTCGTTTCGGCACCGGAGAGACTCGCCAATCTACACTCTCTCGGCTCCTCGTCCGCTCCGCCGACCCGCCATCCCTCTCCGCCCTCTGGCCACAGTCCGCATCCGCCTTCGTTCTCATCGGGCGCCAAGGGACCGATCTCGAACAAGACTGGTACTTCCTTGCTGCTCGGTCTGCCTCCTGGATCCTCGAGTATGGCCAGATCGGCCTCGGCAACAAACGGACCGACTGCATCGCTGCAGCCACGCTTTGAGCCTCCTCCGGTCAACGACGTTCGTCCTTGCCCTCACTCCCTTTTCGCTGTAGTTTTCTGATCAACTTATTGACGTTCAAAACCCATCATTTGTCCTTTGCCCACAGATCCTTGCTTCGCTTCCCTTGGCGCCTCCCATACCCCTCTTCTCGACGGCCCTCCTCCCTTCCCTCTGGGTCCTCTGGGAATGCCTGATCCTGGCCGAACCGCTGCTCGTCATCGCACCCGATCCAAGAACGTGTTCTGAGATGATCTGGTGGCTGCGGGACTTCGTCCGACCTGTACGTCTTCGCTCCGTCTTATCTCTAGCCGTCACTTCGTTGACGGTGAGACGTCGCCCGACCGCTCAATACTCCAGCTTCCTCCAAGCGGCGACCTCCGTCCCTACTTTCACATCCACGACGCCTCCTTTGCGCTCCTCGTCAACACGCATCAACCGACACCAGGAACCGTCTTGGGCGTGACCAACCCGTTCTTCCGGACGACATGCGCTCACTGGCCAAACGTCGTCACTGTCGGGGAGAGGCTTGAGACAAAGTAGGTCTCGCCTTACACTCTGCCAATCCCTTTCGCCTCGCATGCGCACTGACTCGTCGCAACCTTGCGTCTGACCTCTGCAGCTTACCTGGACTGGGCAAGCGAGCGATGCTGCAGCCTCAAGCAGGAAAGGGTGAGGCCAAGGAGGGCTTCAAGACGAAAAGGAAGCGCGTCGTGCACAAAGACAAGGTCTCGCTGAAACGGTGGGAGGGAGCTGTTGGGTCCCCGGAGGCTTCGTGTACGTCTCACGCCCCGCCCCCTAGCCTTTCGCAGCATCATACTGACTATGTCGGTCTTCACTTCTTGACATCCTCAGCGAGACAGCTCAACGACGAGCTGCGGTTCCATTTCTCTGAGATGACGGAGAAGTTCCTGTTCCCTCTGAACCGGTACTTTGAGACTCTGATCCCCACCAACTTGTTCGTTGCTTTTCACATGCTTTGCGAGTTCCGTCCTGACCACCTCTCTTGGCTCTCTTCCACTCTGCAGGAAAGCCGATGCACAAAACTCTCTTCCGCCTCTCAAGCCGTTCTCGCCCTCCTCTTTCCTCGCCTCGCTCAAGGCACAAGGACACCCCACGATCTTCCGCTCCAACCTCCTCTCGGGCGGTCAGTCCGAAGCAGCTCAAGCGCAGACGTTCTACGAGGGCTTCATGAAGAGCAAGAACTTTGGCGTCTGGTTGGCTTGGATGTGTGAGGAGGCGAGGGTCGAGTGCGAGAAGCGGGCGAGGAGGGAAGGGTGGTCAGGTCAACAGCTTTTGCTCAGGCGGCACTCTCAGCACGTCTTAGATTGATGTACGATCTTGTCATTGCGACTTACGGAGCTCGGAGCAAGCGAGCGGTCTCGGACTTCATCGTGGTTGCAGTCCTTAAGTTGTTCAGTCTCAACTCTGACGCACAGTCGCCAGCCGCGAAGAAACGACATGTCATCAACAACCAGTCTATCCCGCGCATCCCTAACGAAATCTGGCCTAGAGCGCTCAGCTTCTAACACGACGGACGACTTGAGGGATGAGTTGGCCGGTGCTGATGGGGCAAACTGGGTGGCCGGTAACTGCACGAGATCTAAGGCGTTAGCAAGACAAGGGACAGATCGAGATGGAGAGAAAGGGCCTAGCGAACCATGGAAGCAAGCCCAGATGATGTCTTCGTGTCCGGTCATGCTCACGTCTGGAAAAAGGGGGTCTTTCTTGTTAGCCTGGCGTCCAAAGGAAAGGTCGAAAGAAAGAAGGATCGAAGAGGGGGCGAGCAAGTATCGTCCGTCTTCCAGATCTCCTCTAGAACGTCGGTAATCCTTTCCCAAGTGCTTTCGACGCTCTCATGCTCGTCCGACTTCCAAAGTTCGTCCTTCTCGGGCATGCTGTCCGGCCACCGGAGATGAGGGAACTGCTCCATGGCGACCGACTTGGGTCGACGCTGGAGAGAGAGAGAGAGAATCCAGGAGAGACGTATGTCAGTCTTCGGTGAAGGTCAAGGCGAGCAGACCACGACGGACTTTGTCGCAAGTGTACCACCACGCTCTGCAAGAAAGACGATGGCAAGTCAGCCTTTGAGCGAGGACTCAGCAGCAAAAGAGTACGGAGACAAACCTCTCGCGCAGGTCCTGCATCAAACACAAGTGTTAGAAAGCCTCTCGACTGGAATAGTAAGAGTTTCGCACACTTACCTCCATGACTTCAACGTCGACTCCCTCTCCATCTTTGCCCTTGCCCATCACCTCGCTCCAAATTCCTCCCCAAGAGATGATACTGGTCCGAAAGCGAAAACGACACCCTGGTACGTCAGATGTAGAAGGCCAAGACTGGAGGTCGTAGAGGAAGGTCCTCTCACCAGGTTTGGCACGCCCGCTGAAGTGGAGAGGTGAGCCATCGCGAGGGCAGAGGCACGCCCTCCTTCGCGGCGATCATCCAAGCCGACCTCAGAGCCAGCGCTTGTGACTCTCCCACCGACGTCAGGCGAGCATCCGGTCCCCAGGTGAGCGTACCGTCAGTCGTTTCGTGCGACCACTTGTCCATCCATGTGCCCTGCGGTGGCAAGAAAATAACAAAGAGGAGCAAAGCTGTCAGCGCGATCCAACTTCCGCAGCCGGTGATCAGAGTAGAAGACGAGCCTCTGCGTCGTAATGGGCCTTGGCTACGTTGTGATGTCCTTGTCCATGTCCTGGAGAAACGCAAACGTTTCATCAGCCTCTACTCACGGCGATCTGATGGTCCCCTCTGAAAAGGGTGGGAGGACTCACGACCAAACCAAAGGAGCTTGTAACTCGTCCCGTCAGCTGCGCCCTCCTGGTTGAGCACTTCAGGATGGGCAAGCCGTCGCAGCTCAGCTTCTTCGTCAACCGAGATGCTAGAGTCGGTCAAGCAGGCGTCGACTGACGATGCAGCCTGGCTTTGAGCGTGTCCCACCGCTCGGGCGACGTGTCGAGCAAACCAAAAGATTGGCCCAGCGCCTCCTCTGCAGAGATGGCGGGGGCAAGGAGATCGGTGTGGAAGAAGCCGGGGACGTGTTCGAACTTGAAGGGCATCTTGGGAAAGGGGAGAGTGAGGGTTGGGCGGGTCAGGTTGTCCGCCCCGGACTAGCCCGGCTCGCTAGCAATGGACGATTGCGGAGCTCCACTCAAGCGGCCTGCCTTTATTCGAGCAGGAGGCAAATCACTCTAAGGAAGGTCAGGCAAAGGTTGAAGGAGGAGGTCTAAAAGATGCTGTTGGGCTCTGAAGTGAGAGGAAGGTC
This sequence comes from Cystofilobasidium capitatum, assembly GCA_014825545.1. NCBI lineage: Eukaryota > Fungi > Basidiomycota > Tremellomycetes > Cystofilobasidiales > Cystofilobasidiaceae > Cystofilobasidium > Cystofilobasidium capitatum. Next base: position 905,021 of record MVAJ01000001.1, read on the forward strand.
GAATTGACAGGTCGAAACAGGAACGTCGGAAAAAGGGGTAAAGGGGCTGACTTCCCTTTCGTCCCTTCGAACCGTCGCCTCCCTACGCTGTTGCTTTCAGTTCAGCGCTCTACTCGATGTCCAGGAGGGCCCACTGACTTGACCTGCTGACTGACATGCTGACTGACATGCTGAAGGGATGAGGAAAACATAAAGAGAGGGCGAGTGGCTGGTCCGACTCTCTCTCCCTCATTACATCCTTCCAAATCTGCCCAACGCTCCATTCTCCAGCTTTGCTCCTCATCCAACTCTCTCAGACACAAGTACCTCTCAACACAAGAAGCCCATACGGTGAGTCTTCTCATTTTTCATCTTCATCTCAAAGTCTCATCGCTGTCTCTCAACCCTCGCTCGGGAAAAGATGTTTTCCAACGCTCTCGCCTCGTCGTCGACCTCGTCCTAAAAGACGCACGTCCCCGTATCGATCCTCCCCTCGCCCTTCTGCTTGGTGCCCCGAGGTCGACCAACCCTCTCATCGTCGCCTCCCTCCATCTAAGAAGTCCACTCTCGAAGCACCCACCCTACTCCCTCTGCGTCGCTCCCCTCCACCCTGGTTCCTCGGAACCCGTCAAAGCCCTCCAAGCGAGACCTCAAAGAGCGAGCGGTCAAGAACAAGCTACGTCGAGTGGGGAGCTGTGGAACGGAGCAGGTCGAAAGGATGGCAGAGGGCTTCTTTGAGGATGCCGATCGATGTGCCGATGTCTAAATCGCTCCTCCGCTCTCTTCTCGCAACCTCGAGTTCAACCTGAGCGCGGCAAACAGTTCCGCAAAGAGGCGCTTGCAAAGGCAGATCGAACTCGCTCGGAGAGAGTGGGGGGTCGAAAGGCGTTCATATAAGATCCGTTTCTCTTTCGCCCCTTTCCTTTTTCTCCAAAGCTCTCCAACCCGAAACCTTTCCAAACAATCCCGACCCCCACTTACGTTTCCACTTTACTCGGCTCGGGTCGAGGGACCGCCGGCCGACTGGAGACCCTCTCCGATCTGCTTGGCCTCGGAGACGACCTGCTCGACGTTGGCCAGGCTGGAGGGAGGTAGGAGAGGTCGAAGCCCAGAGAGTCAGTCACTGAAAGCATGACGCTGGTGAAGGGTTAAATGAAGTGGGAGGAAAACGCACTTGTCGTCCCAAGCGTTGAGCCTGGCCTGGAGCGTCTGCCACTCGGCAGGACCAAACGAGCGGATGTACGCCCGCTGGATGCGAACCGACCGGGTGGGCTGCGAGAGCTTGGCCGCGACGAGCTGGAGTCGGATGGCTATTCACACACGAGAGCACCATGTGAAAGTTGTCAGCACCTCGCACGGCGACCGAAGGGTGTCCCTAAAGGAGGGAGTGTGAGGGGGAAGTGGGGGGGGGGGCGAACCGTCAATGACCCAGACCTCGACGTCCTTCTCGTCCACCTCGAGCGCATCCGCAATCTCCTGATAGCTAACCTCTCCATCCTCCTTCGAAGCGCACAGTCCTACAAGCGCAAGCACGCGCATCTTCTTTTCGAGCACGCGCTCGTCGAGCTGGTGCTCGCTGACCACGGACGCGTTGGCAGACACCCATTGACGGAAGGACGCGAGCGTGCCGGTCTGGTAGATCTTGACGAGCGAGAGCAAGGGGGTCGTCGTCGAGGCGACTGCTGGCGAGGAGAGGAGCGAGTCGAACGAGAGGATCGACGGCAGGCGGAGGGCGAGGGTGATGGTCGACAGTGTGGAGGAGGAGGAGACGGAGGGGAGCGAGAGGGCGAGGAGGCGGTAGGGGTAGGAAGCTTGCCTGCGAGCGTAGCAACAAAGGCAAGACAAATTCGTCAGTCCCAGGACCTCTTGCTGCAAAGTCAAGCCATTCGGAGGAAGAGACGCACTCGTCCCTCTGGGCGACGGCAGCGGCGACCTTCTCGACAAACTCGACCTTCTGCTCGTCCGACACGCCCTCCCATTCGCTGATCCACGTCTTGATGAGGCTGGGCGAGAGGTCGATAGCGGCAAGGTCGCCGTTCTTGGCGGCAATGTCAATCAGGGCCGAGATTGTCGGCAGGCGGAGGGAGGAGGAGGAAGGAAGGAGGTTGTGCAGGTTCGACAGACTAAGAGGGCGGCGGGTCGGCGGGAAAGCCCCGTGGTCAGCCACATGTTGCCAGCCCAGCTGCAGTCGAGAATTGGCAGGAGTGTAGGACTCACACCTGGTACTGGGCACGCTTGCGGTCCTGGGACGCGGTGGCGGCCAGGAGAAGCTGAGGGTAGAGGGAGGCGAATTCGGGCGAAGTGAGGGGGTGGACGGCGAGGATGACGGCGAGGATGAGGTTGAAGAAACCCTCGGTCTCTACAAACACAGCAAGCAAGCAGCGAGGCAAAGCAAGCAGATAGCGCCAGATCAGTGGTGGTCCAACAACGCAAGCTGAGAGAAGCCTACGGTCGGTACGTACCCTTCTCGTTTCCGGCGCCGAGGTCCTTGACCTCACCAACGAGCTTGTTGACGACCTCTGACCGGTCTCCGTCCAAGCTGAAGGACTGAACAAAGCTCTCCTGCTCGGCCTCGGTCTTCTCTCGGGCGATGTATCGGAGGAGCTCGTCGGCCTGGAGGGGGAGTTGAACGAGGGCCAGGAGGGGGCGACCGAGCAGAAGAGCAGAGCAGAGCAAGAGGGGAGGGACAGCAAGGTAGAGTCAGCTTCGGACCATACCTCCCAGCAGCCGAGTGTGGGTGAGAACTGACCTGCTCCTTGAAGTCTCCGTCTGCGCAGATGGTGACGCTCATGGTTGCTGTGGAAAGTAGGGGTAGTTCGTGGGCTGAATCTGTCTGTTTCCTTGTTCCCCCGCCAAAAGTCGCCCCGCCCAGGGCAGCAGCGTTCCAGCCCTTAGACAATCTCTCACTTGAAATTCTACAATTCAACTACAATGTCTAAGTATCCCCTAGCCCTGGCCTTGGCCTCCGCCCGCCTGCAGCATCCACCCTCAGCAGCAGCAGCGATGGCATCGACAACAGCAGCCACGGCACCGGCCAAACAAATGACGTAAGCATCCTACTGTCCTACTGTAGTAACCTTTGCTGACTCCCTGCGCTCTCCCTCTCTCGCAGCGACCAGGAGATCAACATGAGCTACCAACGCATGAAGGTCCGTCGCCGTCATAGATCCAGGCAACAGCCCGCTGAACGTGAACCCTGACACCTCTCCTACTCTTCCTCTGTCTCTTGACCTGATTGTGTTCCTGCACGCACAGAACGAGCTGCAGGGGATCGCAACCAAGATTGGCGAGCTGGAATCGGAGTCGGACGAGCACGCGTGCGTTTCTCTTCCCTCCATCTACGCGCTTACACCAAGACTTACGCTCTGCACTACTTTCGCGCGTTCTGGATCCAGACTGGTCCTATCGACGCTGCTCGAGACGCTCGAGAAGGACGGGTCGAGAAAGTGCTTCCGGCTCGTCGGCGGTGTGCTCGTCGAGAGGACAGTCAGGGACGTCGTGCCCGCCCTGCAGACCAACAACGAAGGAGTACGTCCCCTTTCTTCTGTTCAACCGTTGGAAGGCCTTGTCGGAAGCTCCTTTTTGAGGACTGCGTCCTCGTCGTTGTGTGACGGGGCGGGGGTCTTTGCGCACGCGCAGCAGGTCTCCACGCCTCACTTGAACTGACCCCCCCCCCCTCGAACCCTTCTCTCTCCCTCCTTCTCTGTCCTCCTATTCCCCTTTCGGACCCCAAATCCCAGATCAAGCAAGTCCTCAAGGCATTGATTGAGCAGTACCAAGCGCGGGAGGCCGAGTTTGAGGCGTTTGGCAAGGAGCACGGGATTTCGACTTCGAGAGTCCAGCGATCATGAACATGGGACCCTTTGAAAAACACTACGGACGGAGGCAAGGTGCAATAGATCCTGGGCTCTCTTCTACCTTTCTACCTCGGCGTGTGAGCGGTTCGTGCGGGCTTTTCGATGGAGGGAAGGGGGACTGGTCGCGGGTGGACGAAGACGACTGTGGGTCCCCAGGAGGACGAAAGACCAACGTAGCCGAAAGGGCGACATCCCTCATCCCTACAGTTCTGCATCCTCTGAGAGCGATTCGTGCGCTCCACTGTCGCTGGTCAAGAGAGGAGGAGAGGGCAGGAGGAAAGTGGAGGGGGTGTTCCCAAACGGGGGTTCTGGGACTTCGTGGGTTCTGTATGGGCTTCGACCAAATTTCAGATCCTCCCTGGCCGCGAGATTCTCCGCCCTCGCAGTAATCCCTTCTACAGCCTACCCTCCCAAACGACACACGATGGGCAAGTCGTCCCAGCTCTCCCAGCTCAAGGCCTCGCTCGCTTCTTCGGGACTCTCGCGCACGTCCCAGCCAGGAGCCAACTCCTCGCGCAAGCGGACGTCGGGCGACTCGCACCCCGCCGGAGGGGCCAAGCGCAAGCGAGGCAAGGACGAGGAGAAGGCGCTCGAGAAGATCAGAAGGGACATGAACCCGTTCGAGGAGAGGGTCATGAGGGTCAGTTCTCCCCGTCAGCTTCTGTGTTGCAACTCCAGAGGTCCCTGGTGGAATGAACGGCGAAGCTAACGTCCATGCGTCCCACTCCACCGTAGACGAAGCACGACGTCGGAGGCAAGGCTCTGAAGGGCAGCTCAGGTCGACCTGGTCACGCCGCCCAAAAGGGTCTCCAGAACCGCCAGGCGCTCCTCCTGCCAGCCCTCCTCGACAGGGGTCACACGGCCTCCTTCGTCGACTCGCGGTTCGGAGAGCACAACTCTACGCTCACGCCCGAGGAGATGATGCTCGAGCGGTTCACGCGCGAGAAGGAACGCGAGCAGCGCGAGGGAGGGAGGAAGCGCGGTCGGGACCTGTTTAACCTCGGTGATGGGGATGACGAGGAGGAGCTCACGCACGGGGGAAAGATCATTGACGACTTTGAGGCGGGTGGATGGGGTGGAGGAGCCGTTGGACTGAGCGACGACGAGGACCTCGAGAGCGGTACGTACCCACTCGTCGTTTGACTTGCGGGAAGCGCAGGAGATCTGACCCTTGCTGTTCGCACTTTGTCGTCCCTCAGGCCAAATCGACGCTCGCACGGTCGACAGGGGGCATTTTGGAGGGTTCGACGACGCCGAGGAGGACGACGCCGACCAGCCCGAGCGCAAAAAGACCAAGAACGAGGTCATGGCCGAGATCATCGCAAAGTCCAAGGACGCAAAGTACGAGCGCCAGCTCGCAAAGGAGCGGGACGAGGTCACCCGGCAGGCCATCGACGACGAGTTTGGAGACCTGCGCGAGCTGCTCATGGGCATCGACCCGACCGCGGACGAGGTTGACGCTGTCAACGCCGACGCTGGAGGATCGCGTTCGAACCTCATCCCGCTCGGTACGCGTGTGACGGGCTTCACGGCGCCCAAGGCTGAGCAGGCCGCCGAGGGCGAGAAGGAGGACTACGACGCGTTTGTGCGTTCGCTCGCTTACGACCGCCGGGCCAAGCCGACGGACCGGACCAAGACGGAGGAGGAGATTGCGCTCGAGGAGAAGGACGAGCTTGAGAAGCTCGAGAAGGCCCGGCTCGCTCGGATGCGGGGTGAGGAGCCCGAGGTGGAGGAGAAGAAGGGCAGGAAGAAGCGAGGGGCGGACGATCTCGAGGACGACTTTGTCGCTTCGGGCGACGAGGACGGTGACTTTGGCCTCGGGGCTGGGTTAGCAGGTGCCGCTGGGGCTGGCGGAGTGGAGATGGTCACCCTCGACGCTGGGAGCGACAGCGAGGAGGAGGAGGACGAGGATGAGAGCGGTGACGAGGACGGTAGCGAGGATGAAGAGCAGGGAAGCGACGAGGACGAGGAAGAGGACGACTTCGACGACCTCGAGGACGGCGAGGGCGAAGCTGTCGCTGAGGAGTCCGAGGACGACAACGCCGCCCCTCCCCCACCTCCTGTCAAGAAGGCCAAGTCGACCTCCAAGGCGACCAAGGACGCCGCCTCCAAGGCCTCGACTTCTCGCCCCGAACTGCCCTACACTTTCCCCATGCCCTCCACCCACGCCGCCTTCCTCTCCCTCCTCGACACCCACCACATCACGTCCGCTGCCGACACCGGGCTTGTCATCAAGCGCATACGGGCCCTGTACCACCCCAAGCTTGGGGAGGGCAACAAGGAGCGACTCCAGGTGTTCCTCACCGTCCTGCTCGACCACATGCTCGACGTCCTCTCCCCTCCCACACCGGCCTTCGAAACCCTGCAGGAGATGCTCCCCCACCTGACGGCCCTCACGACCTCCTTCCCCCTCCTCGCCGCCCAGCACACCATCTCCAAGCTAGTCCTCATTCAGAAGAACCTTACCCGGGGTCTCTCGCGCGGTGCGCTCGACCCCGACGCAAAGACGTGGCCCGGCCCGCAGGAGCTCGGCCTGTTGCGCGTCGTCGGTGCCACCTGGAGTACGAGTGACTTTAACAACCCCGTCGGACGACCGGCGATGCTCTACATGGGCCAGTGCTTGAGTCAGGCTCGAGTACGAGGCGGTCGGGATCTCGCCAGCGGGCTGTTCCTCTGCACTCTCGTCTTGCAGGTGAGTGTTTCCTTCTTGTCGTTTTCTGAAGGGTCCCTTTGACTCACACCCTCTCTGAACTTGCAGTACGAGAGCTTGTCAAAACGATACATGCCAGAGGTCGTTAACTTTCTCGCCCTCACCCTCCTCTTGCTTGCACCCCACTCCTTCACGCCGGCCTCCTACCCCGGCTCCTACCCCTTGACCGAGATCGACTCGCCGCGCTACTCCCCGCTCAAGCTCAAGTCCAAGAGCACCCTGTCGCCCTCGACGCCCGACCTGCCCGCGCTCCTCGTGGACGACGAGGCCGACGCGGCCGTCGACGAGCAGGCCAAGACGGACCTGTTTGCGACCGCGCTCTTGCTCGTCAGCCGGTTCGCTACCCTCTGGGGCAGCCTCGAGGCGTTCGCAGAGGTATTTGAACCGATGGTTCAGCTTCTCGAGGGTATCTCGGCGAAGAAGCTCAGTCCGGCACTGAAGGTGCGTGCTTGCGTCCTTTTCCTTCCTATCTGTCAAGACTTCACTCGCTGACCCTTCCTTCCTTGTCCCCTCTCACCTCAGAAATCTCATGCATCTACGCTCTCGACCCTGTCCAACCAGCTGCGCCTGTTCCTCCAGTCGCGTCGGCCACTCCTGCTGCAGCAGCACAAGCCGATCCCGATCCCGTCGTACATCCCCAAGTTCGAGGGTTCGCACTACACGCCCGGCAAGGTGTACGACCCCGACACGGAGCGCAACAACCTGGCCAAGCTGCGCAAGCAGCTCAAGGAGGAGAAGAAGGGTGCGATTCGCGAGTTGCGCAAGGACGCGCGGTTTTTGGCGGGCGAGCGCAACCGGATGCGGGACGAGAAGGACCAGGCTTGTGCGTTGCTCCTCTTTCCGTTCTCTTCCCCGACTGGTAGACTGATGCGTACACTCTCTTCTTCGCGCGAACAGACGACCAGCGCATGCGGTCCGCCCACGGAGCCATCACGGTCGAGCGAGGCGAGGAGAAGGCGATGGAGCGCGAAAAGGCGCGCGAGAAGCGTCGGGCTGGAAAGTAGTCGGACGACGTCGTCCTCGCTCGAGACTGCACTACTCTACATGGTCTTTTTCCTTCCCGACCTATCGCATCGATAGGCGTCATCGGCTCGCGAAGTTTTGCAAGTTTGGCGATTATCTCGATGTCATCCCGGCGCGTGTGGAGTGTGCGCGCTGCAGGCGAGGCGACATCAACCCCCCCCCCTCCCTTCCTCTAACCTTCCCATCTTCCCTGCAATCTCAACTACTCTCCCGATTCCAGTCCTGCTGCCCATAAAATATAAGAAAGTGACCAAAGAGAGTACTTTGAACGGGCGCTCGTTTGCGAGTGCCGTGGGGGATTTTATGAACGCCTCGTTTCAAGGGGTCCAGTCGAGCGTTTCCCTCTCCTCGGGCACCCAACCAGCATCTAATCCTCCAACCGCCTCCTATCACTTCTCAACAAGACAGCAGAGATCGCATCAGCTGTCCAGATCTACCTCCTCCCAGCCCACGCAGTTGAGCATCCGCATGAGCTCGTCGTCAGGCCACCATCCCCACTCGCAATCGCCCTTCGCCGCCTCCTCTTCGCACCCCCCTTCGACCGATTCCTTCCAGCCGTCCCTGCCCCCGTTCGTGCAGACGTTCAACCGAGACCAGCAGCAGCAGCAGCCCAAGCAGACGTCGTTCCAGGCCAGGACCTACTCGTACGACTACGGCGACATCGACTCGCCCCTCAGCCTCGCCTCGCCCGGCACTACGTCCAGCGTCGCCTCGCCGCCCCCCAACACCCCTCCTCCTGCGTTCCCCTTCATCGCCAGCCCTTCCTACCTCCACCAGCCGCTTCAGCAGCAGTACTCCTCTCGAGGCTACCCCCAACTCATGTCGAACGTGAGTCAGGCAGGTTACGGCGGAGGAGGCGCCGCCTCGCAAGGAGCCTACGGTCACCATCAGCAGCAGCAGCAGCAACCTCCCCAGCAGTACCCGTCCCAGCCTGGACCTTCCTCCTACCCTGTCCAGGCGGCCGGTTACGGACAGTATTCTGCGCAGGATCCGGCTGCCGACCAGTACGCGCAGTTTCGAGCTCAGGACGACCTGTGGGCACCCCCTCAGTTCTCACCGCACGAGCTTGTCGTTCACGTACGTCACACCCGACTTCAATCGCCATCGAGAAACGAGACGCTGACTGTCTTCTCCCTTCCTTCTGTGCTGCTGCTTTGCAAACAGGGTCCGTCGGTCCCGTTCGGTTTTAAGTCTCCTCTCCCTCTGCCCCTGCCAGCACCGTTCTCGCCCAACCAGTCGCGCCAAATACTCCAACCTCACCACGCAGCACCCATGTCGCCCGCACCGCCCGTCTACCCCATCTACGAGGGTCCTCCTATCATTGCTGAAGTGGACATGCCGAGCGACGAGGACTGGGAGGTCTGGAAGACGACGGATGCTAGGGAGGGGATTGTGGACATGTTGGACACCGAGGGCGACATCCCTCCGTGCGTTCTCTTTTCCGCCCTTTCGATCCCCTTCACTCTTTACGTCTGACTGATAGGAAACTCTCTGGTGAACGTTCTCTCTCAGTCGACCGATACCGATCTGCAAGCGATGCCACGACTACAAGGTTGAGTGCTCGTGGCCAGGACAGGACGGCCAGGGCAGCTGCAGCAATTGCTTCTTTGCCTACAGCTCGGTTCGTTTCCCTTAGCGCATCATGCTCTTTTTCTTCTCCGTGAGACTGACACGAATGGCTCTCCGTCTGCGTAGTGCGAGGTGATCCCTCAAAGCGACTCGACGCCCACCCAGGCACCGACCAAGCTCGACAACCTGCCCGCGGGCCTCTCCCCTCTCCCTCCGACCTCCTCTTCCTCCTCTTCGCCTCGCCCCAACGTTTCCTCCCACTCGTCGAGTCAGCACCTGCTCCCGCGACAGCAAGTCGTCCAACACGTCGCTGCGCAGAGCTTCGGTCAAGCGGCCTCTCGACTCGAACCGAGCGGTCCTTCCGTCCTCCAACGATCACCCGCTGGCTCGGATTCTGCTGCATCCAACCAGTCGATCCCTCCTGCGCCTGGAGGTAGTGGACTGTCGTCCAGGTCCGACGAACAGGCCGCCGTCGACGCCGAGGTTGAGCAGCTCAACGCCGAGATGGAGCGCCTGAGGTCGCGCGTTGGCGAGCTTCAGATGAACGCCCAGCGAGGGCTTGACAGGGTGCAGGAAGAGTTGAGGAACGGCCACAAGACGCCCTTGTCGATGGACAGTAGCGGGAGGATGAGCTCGGGCGGGGAGTACAGTCCGGCGACGAGCGGGTCGGGACAGGACGGTTCGACAAGGTACCTCGGCAGTTCGGACAGCGGCAGTGGAGGGCTAGGGCGAGGGAGCTTTGGTAGCTCGGCCAGCGGATGAGGGGGTCTTTTGGCATAAGGCGGTCTAACTCCTCGAGAATATTTCTTTCCCTCGCCCTTGCTTTGCCCATTCCTTATTTTCTCTTCCAGTCCTTCTTTTGTCGACACTTCGTCAAACCCTCCACACTTTGTACTCGCTGCACGACGTCCTCTATGCACCCTCAGTGGTCCTGTATCCATGTCTTGTCTTCCCTCGAAAGCCTGCGCACTTCATCGTAACATTCCCGCATTCCCTTTATGTCCAACGAAGGAGCACCATCCCCGTCCCCGCCAGCGTGGGGTCCATCTTTGAGCGGTAAATCGACCATGCGTAAAAAGAACTTGGTTTGAGAATGTCTTCCTTCCCTCACACCAGCTTGCCTGCGCTCCAGTCCCCACCCCCTGATCCGATCTTTGCGTCCAGCGCCGAGGGACCCTGCACTAACCCCCCCGAAGGCCAGTAGTACATCGTCCTCCTTGCCAACCCAAAGTCGGTCCCTAACGGCGTCGTCGCTGTCGGTGTTGACGCCGACGGTGACGAGTTGGAGGCGGCGGGGATCCGACGGCCTGCTCGGGCGGCATTGATGTCTTCTATCGACGACATGGCCTTTCGCTCTTCTGCGTTGGGGATCAGGTCCGCCAGGTCCGACTGCAAGACGTAGAACGTAGAACAGAACACGATTCGAACGGGGGGTCAGTCTGGGAAGAACTTGCGAACGCTCCGACGACACCACAGGCTCCGACAGTCCACCATGCCTCCCCCAACAGCCGAGAGAGAAAGAAGACAACGCACAAAGTCGTCCTGAGCGACGGCCTTGATCGAGTAGGTGTAGACGAGCCCAATGAAGCCGGCGGCGGCGAGCATGCCTCGGACGTTCCTCCAAAAGTACTGGGCTCGAGCTCGGCGCATGGCGAGCGACATGGACTGCCCGTCAGAAAGCCTCACTTAGCCCTTATGCAAATCGGCTCAGGATGCAGAAAGCGAAAACGAACGTAGCCATTGGGAAAGTAGGTCTTTCCTGCTGCCCTGGAGGAGGAGGAAGAAGGGCGGGTTTGGGTCAGCTCCCAAGTTCTCGAGTATGAAGGCGGAGCAGCAGCACGACGCCCTCCGTTCCTTCCACCTCTCAAACAGAGCGGGACGCACTTGTGGTTGTAGTTATCGTTTCCGAATGTGGCGACCATCGTGGATCAGACGCTGGGTTGTGCTGTAGAAAACGGGAGGGAGGTAGAGAGAAGGTAGGGTTGAGGGTAGCGGGTGGAGGAGGAGACCTCGCTCCCAACACCGACTCCCCCGTACGAGATCAGAGAAGCCATGTCTGCCCTAGAGAGTACGTACCCCCTCCTTGACAGCAGCTCTACAGCACGTATAGACGATCCTGACTCACCATCATCTAATTCTGTGTGTAGAATCCCTGTTCCAGCTCAAGGTGCGTCGCTTCGGCTCAGCCCATCTCCGCAGGCATCGACACGATCCACTGACCCTTTGTCTCTCCCTCGGCAGTTCACGGCAAAGTCCCTTCAGCGCCAGTCCAAGAAGGCAACCAAGGATGAGGGTCAGGAGAAGACAAAGTTGAAGAAGGTGCGTTCGGCCCTGCCCTCTCTGACAACGAGATCGTCCGCTCCCCGGGCCCGACCAGTGGGCTGACCCTCGCTTCCCTCCTCGTCTTTGTATAGGCTCTCCAGCAAGGCAACACGGACGGAGCCCGGATCTACGCTGCCAACGCCATCCGCAAAAAGAACGAGTCACTCAACCTCCTCAGGCTGGCTTCGCGAATCGATGCCGTCGCCAGCAGAGTCGAGACGGCCGTGACGATGCGACAGGTTCATCCCGATTCACTCACGCTCGCAGACCACACTCGGATCCTGACTTTTTGGCTGCTTTCTCGGCTGTTTCAGGTGACGGGCAACATGACGAACGTTGTGAAGGGGATGGACAAGGCGATGGAGACGATGAACCTCGACCGCGTGCGTATCTTACCTTCCTCCATTCCTATCACCTACTCCGCTCCCTTCTCGATCCGTTCCACCGATTAAAACTCCCTCGTCATCTCCTTCGCTCAGATATCGCTTGTCATGGACAAATTCGAGACCCAGTTCACAGACCTGGACGTCCAGACGTCCTACCTCGAAAACACCATGTCGTCCACGACGGCAACGACGACCCCTCAAGACGAGGTCGACACGCTCATGAGCCAGGTCGCGGACGAGGCCGGCTTGGAGATCCAGCAGGAGCTTGGTGGGTTGGGCGCAGACAAGCTTGGGGATGTGGGCGCGAAGGAGAAGGCGGTGGAGAAGCCTGAAGAGGATGACAGGTTGGCAGAACGGCGCGTCCCGTTCTCTTCTCATCTACATCTGTCTTCCTGGAAAGCTCGCTGCTGATGCCGTCTTTGTGAACCTGCGGGTCTTTGCGCACCATCCAGACTTCGAGCCCTCCGACCGGCAACGTAGACTCCCCACCCCAAGCTTCCTTCATCCGGGTCCACCATCTTCTCGGCCCACAGACCCTCCTTTTCCATCATCGCCTCGCATCTCTCGCACTCAACTCCGTCTATCATGACCTCTTACGAACTCTCGCATCTGCGTCTCGGCGGTCGGAGGAAAGATCGTGAATCGTGAAGGAGATCGTCAGTATCGTCCAGGTGGAGCAGAAAGCGGGTGGGGTGTGCAGTTCCTTTCTCTTCGGAAAGCGAGCAAGGAGAGAGTTGTTGAACGAGGTTTGCTGCGAAGAATGTATGGGAGGAATGGGGTGGGGGTGGGGGGGACGAAAGTCGTCTCGTGCTTCCTAGACGTGCTGCTCTGCCACGAGAGCCTGGAGCGTCCTCGGTCTTCCAAGTTCGTCCCAGACACTAGAACGAAGATCATAATCTGCCCATCGCGTAAGGGGAGATGGGGGGAAGGAATTTGGGAAACCTGACCGATACCCGCCCGAATCCATCCTGACACCCTTGCCCATCTCGCCCCGTCCGTCCGACTTGAGCACTCGGACTTCGGCCAGCTGGCAATCTGTCGGTCGAGAGAAGGCGCATCAGGTCAGGTTTCGAAGGAGATGCAAGTAGAGAGAAGAGACGGACCGCTGATACCTTTAGCGTCTGTTCGAAGGAGGGGGCGAAATGCGAGAGTCAGGGCGTCATCGACTCGACAAGAAAGTCCTGACCACAAACCTTTTCTAGCGACGACTGGTCGCTTGATGAGATCTGCGACGAGGTAACTTTTGCAGCCCACAGGAGGAAGATCAGTGCAGGGGCAAGGAGGAATGCAGGAATGGACTTGCCTCCACTGCGATGGCCAAGGATCGTACAGCTCGCTTCGCCGACTGCTCTCGTCTCTGAACAGCGGCCTGCCGTGAGTCAAAACGCAGAACTTCGGTTCAGTGTTCGGGTCTGCTTGACCGTGAAGGAGAATGCGCGCAAGAGGGAGGGGGAGTGGGACTGACGTTCGGTGCCTGTAGTACTCGGTCAAGATCGGATTGTCCTCCGTCGCCTTCCGCTTCTCCTCCTTCGCGACCTGGCGAGCCCTCTCCCCCTCGTCCCTCTCCTCCTCAGAGGGCAGCCTCATCTTCTGCTTGGTCTGCGACGTCTCTGCCGGACGAGTGGACGACGAGCTGCCTGCCCTCAACCCGCCCTTGCTCGCACCGCTCCTCGCGCCCGATCCTGACTCACATGCGAGCGATTGATCAACGTCAGAGAGAGCGAGTGAGTTTGAGTCTGGGAGACGCACCTGAACCTGTCGTCGCGTCTTGAGCGGAGCTGCTGCTGCTGCGCGGAAGAATTGGGGCTGGAGCGGCGGCGGGTCGTCGTCCGACCTCGTTGAGGAGGCCGACGTCATCGTAGGGGTTCTTTCAGACGAAGCCGCTGTTGTTGCTGTCGCTGGCCATGGTGATTGTAGAGTGGGCTGTCGAGGGAGCGAGGGGGTCCTGTCTCTGTCTGCTGTCGGATGGGTCCGAATCGGAGACGGATCAAGGGAGCGTGGGGACCTGTGTTGACTGATTCTGAGCCAACTCGAACGCCTAGCTGCTTCCTCTCCTCCCTCAGACCCCATCCACCACCACGACAGCACACATGTTCCAGTCGGGCTACTCGACCAACGTACGTGTTACCTACACTGCTAGTCAGAACAGCGGATGACGCACTGGACAGCCAGCTGACAGCTTCGCTCTCCTCCGCCTGTCAACAACAGACCAAGTCCGTCCCGACGTACGGCAGGAGGAAGAAGGTGATCCCTACTCTCAATCGTAGCGCCATCGCAGGAGCTGATTCCATCCCGTTCTTTTCTGGCTCCAGAACGTCGTTCGCGTCCTCCGAGACTTTAACTCGCCCGTGTCAACGCCGGTCAAGACCCTCAAGCCCACCGCCGCCCCCGCCATCCCTCCTTCACCCACGCCTGTCCAACCAGCGTTCGCCAGAGTCAAGAGTTCAACCTTTGTCACCCAGACTTTCAAGTCACCCTTTGGCTCGCCTCTTCAACGGCCTTCTGCGCTCAAGGAGAAGAACGCGGTTGTCGAGGCCGGCAACGTCTCCAAGGTCGGCAAGATCAAGACTGGCAAGTCCGTCAAGCCCGTCGCCATCGAGTCGGTCGTCGTCGAGGAGGCAGAAGATGCTGTCAAGGAGAATGTCTTGAAACCGATGTTGGCCACTCGACGGTCGTCATCTCGGTCCGCCACGGCTTCCATCTCGAGTCGAGCCTCGTCCGTCCGGCCCACCAAGATCACTCAACGACCCGTCGTCCTTCCCAGCCCACCCTCGTCCCGCGAAACTACCCCTGCCCTAGAAGAATTCGGCGACGACTCGATCATCATTCTCGAGCCCGAGACGCTGGAGCGCCTCTTGACACCTACTCGAACGACCGTCTCCCTGCCCACCCCCAGCCCGGAGGCCCCCCCTGCCCTCGCAAAGATCGCAGACGACTTTGCCAACCTCTCCCTCTCCTCTTCGCTTTCACCTCTCGACGAGCTTCTCCGAGCATGCAGACAGTCAGCTCCCATCTCCTTTGACACCTTTTTCTCCTCACCCACCCTGCTCCCACCCGCGCCGGCCGGGTCGAGAGGGTCAACCGCGCCCCGCTTCTCCAAGGTCGGCGAGGCGACCTACTCCGAGGTCTTTTCCGTCCAGCAGGGCGGTCGGGGCAAGAAGTTGTCCATCTCGAACTTTACGGACCAGACGGTCGTCATGAAGGTTGTCCCGCTCGTCGTCGAGGGTCTCGACGTTAGCCTGCACGAAGACGACGACGAGGAGTACGAGCCTGAGTACTCGCGCCCCGAAGACGTGGCAAGGGAGATCAACATGGGTCGACTCGTTGGCGGACTCGATGGTTTCCTGGCGCTCAAAGAGTGCGTTTTGCTTTCTTTGGCTTTGCGATCCATCTGCACGCGACTAATGGTTCGCGATGTTGGTCTACTCCCAGTGCCGTCGTCGTCCAGGGTCGCTACCCCGATGCGCTCGTCGACGAGTGGGACGACTACAAGGAGGCCTACCCCACCAAGTCGCGCAACGCTTGTCCAGGTTCGTTTCGTACCGATCCTGCATCAACCTTGTCTCAAACTACGAACTGACCGACGATCGTCCATCTCTCTCCTTGCAGCCATGTTCGGTTCGGCCCAGCTGTACGCGATCCTCGTCCTCCCTTACGGAGGAGTCGACCTCGAGTCGTACGTCTTCTCCAAACAGACCGGCTGGACCGAGGCCGCGGCCATCTTCTTTGGCGTTGCGACGGCGTTGGCGCAGGCCGAGCGTCAGTTGGAGTTTGAGGTGCGCCGTTCCTATCTCTCTCCTTTCTCTAATTCAAAGAACGAAATGTTCTGATGAGAATGCTTGACGATCCGCTCCAGCACCGAGATCTCCACCAGGGTCAAATCCTGGTCCGACCGACGTCGTCCACCGACTCCCCGCTCACCCAAGAAGGACCTTTCGCACCCTCGTCCCTCCAAACTTCAATCATCGACTTTGGTCTCTCGCGCGTCAGTGCCCCCTCGGGCGAGACGTGGTGGACCACTTTCGAGGACGAGCACTTTGAAGGCTCGGGAGGGCAGAGCGAGGTTTACAGGGAGATGAGGGACGTTCTGGGTGGCGATCTCAAAGCTTGGGGAGAGTTTGAGCAGAAGACGAACTTGATGGTTCGTCCCCCTCTCTTGAACTTTTTCATCTCATCTCCTGTGCCTTGCACCTCGTCTGACGACTCGCTTCGGTTTTCGCTCGGACCGAACAGTGGCTCAACTACCTGGCGAAGACGCTCAAGCCGACCGCTCGTGCGCCAGCCAAGAACATCCGTCCCAGGGAGGTTGAAGCCCACGCTGCCCTCCAGTCGGTCCAGACTGTCCTCCAGGGTGTGCTGTCGGGCGGCAAAAAAGTCAAGTGGCAGGGTGCTGAAGGTTTGGTCGCATGGTGTGTCAAGCAGGGGTGGTGCGCGTAGTGGTTGGACGCAGCGTGTTCGGTCCGTTTCGCTCAGGTTCTGTTTTCTCCCCCCCTTTCTTTTCTCGCGGTCTGCTTCGCGCTGTTTGTGTTCTTCGTCTCTTCGTTTGCTCTCGCTTTCGTAATGATCCTTGCCTTGCTCGATCGACACACAGCGAAGAGGCCGTGAAGATACAACAAGCTGACCGAGAAACTAGACAGGCGCCGTCCCACACCCCTCAGATCGTCAAACCAACTCCCCAATCGCCAAGCCCGAGGACCTTGCGCTGCAGCAAGACGTTCCTGACCGCGCCGACCGCAAGCTCGGCAGCCATCTGCAAGCTCCACACGCCGACGGCCTTGAGGCGCTGGTTGTTGGCCTCGTGCGAGGTGACGTGGTGGGCGAGGGCGGAGTAGACTTGGTCGGATGTCGCATCCAGCAGACCAGCTGAGGATGGAAGGAAGAAAGAAAGAACGCATGCGCGTCAGCGGTAAGAAGATGTGGGCGAGCGGTCGAAAAGAAGACGCACCTTCCCAAGGCGTCCACGAGCCGTCAAACTCGTTCAAATCACAGACGACCCGACATTGTATAGGCAGCAGTGTCCGGTTGGCACTGGGCAGAGCAGAGAAAAAGGCCGTCAGCCTTTCGTCGTCGGTCAGGAAGGGGTGCAGAGGCTAGTACCCACTTGATGAAGGCCACGATAGGCCTGATGAGCGCAGCATTCACGTAGCTCAGCTCGTCCGGCATGTAGGGCACGACCGCCTTGAGATCTCTAAACCGCAGGTCGACGTCGACGACGACGTCCCTGCCCGTCTTTTCGTCTTTAGGCGCAGCAGGTGCCGTCAGCGGAGCCTTCGCCAGCGGCCTCTGACCGGGGTTGATGCTTTCCCGACTGGCCTTGGCGTCCCTCGACGCGAGTTCTGAGACGTTGTCGATGATCTCCGAGAGGACAGAATTGAAGTTGACCTCGTCGTCGGGGTGGCGGGGGAAGGAGACGTCGATGACGCCGTCGAGCTTGCCAGAGGTGATCCAGGCCAGGGGTCCGGTCGAGGTGGCGCCTTGCATGTGGTCGATCGGGAGGCCGTCCACTCGGAGACGCGTCTGGTGCGAGAACGGAGGAACGCTAGTATCAGCAAAGGAGGTGGGAGGAGGTCGGTGATGAGCAGACGCACCATGCGATCGCCAGAGCCGTCCTTGAGGTCCTCGCCGACTGTTTTTCCGATCCTCTGCGGCTTATGCAGACTGACCAGACAGCCGTCGTACTGACCCGTGATGCCCTCGGCGTTCTGGGAGAGAGCGCATCGAGTCAGTTCGCGCTTCCAAAAGGTGATGGGCGCAGAGAGAGGAGGGGAGCGCACCAAGAAGTCATAGAAGGCCCATTTCTTCCTGAACTTGCCCAGCTCGGCCTTGAACACGCTTATGTTGAACGGTCTGAACCCGCCGGGCTGGTAGACGGTGCACAGCATGTCCTCGACGATGAGCTTAGAGAGGTTGAACGAGCCGTCCCCCGGGGTCGAAGGGTGGCGCCACTCTCGAGGAATCCAGGGGTTGGCAGAGTCCCAGTGAACGCTTCGTCGATCTGACCAAGGGGAGAAGAACCAAGCCTGTCAGTCTCCGCTGACGAAGGTCGTCGAACGCGTGGAGAGTAGAGTACGCACCGATGACTCCTCTGACTCCCGATACCACCGCCGCCTTGACGATCCCCTCTCCATTCAACCAATTGACAAAGCTCAGCTCCACCTCAATCCGGTCCACGTTCAGATCGAACTGCGTATAGTTTCCGTCGTCCTCCTCCTCTTGCCCTTGCTCTCCGTCTGCTGGGTGGTGATCGCGGTGGTCCTCCGGTCCGTACTTGAACGAGGCTCCGCCGACGGGCGAGGCGGACCGCTGAGGTCGACGAGAGATGTAGACGTTGTTGAGGGTGATTGTGGAGTGGAAGAGGTTGGGCACGAGGGCAGATTCGAAGATGACGGTGATCCCTGAACCGGAGGTGAAGTAGTCGGAGAGGAGTTTGGCAATATGGTCTGTCAATAGCGCACCAGATATGTCAGCAATCTACCAAACGGGTCCAAACGAAGCATATTCGACGCACCTTCGAGGGAGAAGACGTTGGCCGTCAGGAGGACCATCCCAAAAAAGCTTCCCGTGCCGAGGACGAGCCATCCAATGTTGCCCACCAACACCCAGCTGACTACCGCTCCCCAGTCATCAACGTTAAACCGCCTGAATCCCCTGATCGTCAACCACTTCCAACGGATCCTTGCGCGCTGCCAGGCGCTGTCGGTCAGCTTGAGTAGGTCGGCTTTGGAGGGTCGATGGTGCGGGTCGAGAGCGTAGGGTGTCGAAGGGAGGAGAGCGGCGAGACGAGCAAGGGAACGTGGATAGGTCGAAAGGAGAGACGCTCGGATCGTGTGAGGGTGAGGTGGAGGCGAGGCATGGTCGATGATCGTCACGGGAGGGGGCGTGTCTGGATGCGCAGGGTCGTAAGGTGGAGGCGGTTCCAGGGCTGATGCTGATAATTCGACTGGAGGAGGTGGCGGATCTGGCGAGCTTGAAGAGGAGGAACAGGTGGAACAGGATGGTTTGGGATGCGGTTGCGGGTGATGCGAAGAGGAGATGTTGGACATTGTGCGATGGAGGAGGGACGGGGCGGGCGAGGACGTTGAGAGGCCGGCCGGGAACCTGGCGCCCATGCTTGAGCTGCGGAAGAGACTCTCATCGGAACGACACGACGTTGACCGGGAAGGAGTTGGTAGCATGTCTCCTGTGTGATCAGATCGGCCGCTGAGTCGAGAGCGAGGAGTGTAGGTGCTGAACCGGGCACCTCGGGTGGTGCATGCCGGACTGGAGAGCAAGCTACTGTCGGACGGCGGAGGTCGAGCAGGCTGAGTGAAGAAGGAGCGAACGATGGACCAGCGCTCGTGACTGAGTAGAAATAGGAAGCAGAAGAGTAAGAGGGGGTTTAGCATTTCTGTTGCCAGGTTGAGGACGCTCGGACGGGGGGCGGGAGGGTCGGGGAGGCACAGGGCGGCGGACAAGATCCGATACGCACTCTGGCGACGGCAACGTCCTGCGGCACGACAGTGTCCTGATCGAGCTTGATGCCTTTGATGAGACGTGCATGGCTGCCTGGGATACAGGACTGTGTTGAGGGGTGAGGGGTAAGTTATGGTTCAAGGGTCGGCAGGTCCAGGTCTTCGCATCATCGCAGTCCGCCAGAATTTTGCATCCGACCGGCATCGCAAAATGATCATGATTCAACGAACATCATATGATGATCATGGATCACGAAAGATCATGATCTGATCAACCAAATCGTGACCCCTGGTCATGTCGAATCATGATCGGCATCACACAACGGTTGCATCCGAATCAGACAGCGCGTTCAGCCCATCCAGAGTGCTCAGCTCCTCCAACCCCATCCTCCCTCCCTCATCCCTTACGACAGTCGGCACCCCTCCAGGCGCTCAATGTTCAAGAAGCGCACGCGCCCCCAGTCGGTCCGAACAAAGGACGAGCCTCCGTCGCTGCCAAACCCGAACGACCTCCCCGCCCCTCCGCAGGCGTCGACATCACTCGCAGCAGCAGACGCACCAGCGGACGAGCCAGCTTCAGCTGAGGACGACGCAGAGGCACCGGTCGGGTACGTTGCAATTCATTCGTGAGCGGCAGGGAAGGAAAGGGTGAGGGCCGAGGGGAGAGGGAAGGGGGGGGGGCGGGAGACGTCTCGAACCATCGACCTCTCCCCACAGCTGCACGTCGAACTGAAGCGCTACGGCTGACCCCTCCTTCGTCTCTTCCACCCTTGATCTTCTTCGCCTGCTCGACTACTTCTCAATCCCGCTCCACTCCTGGTCTCGGTGTCTCAGGTCGACCATCCAAGAACTCCTCTCGCTGCGCAGATTCCGAGCTCAAGCATCCGGTCTCGCCCTCGACAAGCTCAACCGAGGCGAGGTCAAACGTCGGAAGGCCAAGGCCAAAGCGGAGGACGAGGAGGAAGAAGGAGAGGACGATGGAGAGCCGAAAGTCGTTGCTGGGCTGGTTCAGGGCAAAGGGACGGGCAAGCCAGAGGACGAGTATGTGCCTTTGACCATTCCCCACCGCTCTAATGCGCTGGACGCTGGCTTGGCTGGTTGACTGACAACTCTCTCGTTTGCTCTGGTGTGCTTTTCGCGTCTTCAAGGAACCCGGACGACCCGAGTGCGCGAATGAAGCGTTTGATGAACGCTTCAAACTTCACGCAGCAGACCAACGCGCTCGACGTCGACAAGCACATGTGCGTCTCCCCCTTCGAGGTCGTCAACACACTTGAGACTGACTGGATCTTTTCGTTCCCATTCTCGCAGGATCGCCTACATCGAGTCCGAACTCGCCAAGCGACGAGGCGGCGTCCTGCCCTCGCCCGAGCAGCTCGAGTCGGCCAAGCCGCACGACCCGTACGAGGAGCTGTACGCCATCGCCGAAGAATACAAGATCAAGAGCGAAGGCAAGGGTGCTCAGGAGGCTGAGCGGAGGGAGGAGAGGGGTGACGTCGTTGCCAGTATGGCGATGTTGACGGCGAGTGAGTTTTTGCGCTTTCACTTGCTGCTTGACAGGAGCTTCACCTTCGGGTGACCTGGTGGCCGACAGCGTCTCTAAAGGGATTGACTACAGAACGTACGGGACTGACGCCTGGCTCTCCCTTCAACTGCATCAGTTCCGGAAGTCGACCTCGGTTTGGAGTGCGTTTCCTCTTCTCTCGACGTCGTCCTTGCCCGTCCGAACTTGACCAGTACATCTGACTCCTGCTCTTCCCAAATCGTAGCACACGACTGAAGAACATCGAGTCAACCGAGAAAGCCAAGCGGGCGATGCTTGAAGCGCGCAAAAACGCGCCTGCACCCCTCACGGATGCCGAGAACCAGTTCGCTGCCGCTCGATGTACGTCTTCCATCCGCCCTCTCGCTGCTTCAAGAAGTTGGACTGACGTAAGAATCTCTGCGCTCGTTGACTTTTGCGACAGTCTACCGACCTCAACATCAGATTCAATCCGACTCGGACGCGCTCGTCGACGCTCAGCGCCAGGCGGCCGGACTGCCGCCGCTCGAGAAGAAGAAGGACCCAAAGGCAAGGCGGAACGAGACGGCGACGGACGAGTTTGTCATGGAGCGTTTCAAGAAGCGCATCAGGAAGAACTAGGCCGGCGCGTGAGAGAGGATGTAATGGTACCCCTTGTTCATCGGTCGCGTTTGCGAGCTAGCTTCAACATGCGGGTGGGCCCGTCCTGTCTTCCCCCTCCCCGCGAGATGGTTTGCAAGGGAGCACGCGTTCCTCGTCGTGTCATGTGTCCGCAGGCTTACATCCTTCTCCACTCTCGCATGCCCCCTCCAATCCTGCGAGAAGATGCATGCAAATCAGACTCCTCATGCGATAACCGGCTTGCGAACATCGACCGGCTTGACCGAGACGAGGGCGACGGCGACAGCGCGTCCCTCCTCGGCGAGGAGGTTGTAGGTCGAGCATGCTGCGCGCTGCGATGGGGGAGTGAGAGCAAGACGAACACACAGGA